>OZ022527.1:8441384-9641384 GCA_963989415.1 Cerceris ruficornis
GAGGGAAGATAGAATTTGAGAAGAGAATATCAGAGAGAAGACAGAAGAGAGAAGGGAAGACCAGAGAGAAGACAGAAAAGAGAACAGAGAAGACAGAAGACAGAATTTGAGAAGAAAATACCAAAGAGAAGACAGAAGAGAGACGAGACAAAGAGAGAGGGAAGACAGAATATAAGAAGAGGAGAAGAAAGAAGAGACAGAGGAGAGAATCGAAAAAAGAGAGGAGTTAGAATTTATGAAGAGAAAGAGAAGAGAAGAGCAAACGAGAAATGAGGAGATGAGAAGACGGAGGAGAAAAAATAGAGGAGACAGAATTTGAGAAAAAAGGAAGACAGTAGAGGAAAATATAGAGGAGACGGAATTTGAGAAGAGATAACGAGAGAGGAGACAGAAGACAAGAGTGAAAAATGTAGAGGAGAAAGAAGCGAGAAGAGAAAGGGCAAAAACGTCAATCCGCCAGCCCTTTTCGGAGTTACTTGAATGTACCGTCATCGATAGCGAACATATGAACGGAATAGAAGGGGCGGAATAATGGTGGATTTTTACCGGGCTCGATATACACCCTAATCACAGTCCGTCGTTCCTCCGAGGCTCGCTAATTAATCATGCGTTCACTCGTAAAATGTATGCACCTTGCGCTGAATAAGAATACGAAGAAAAATGTACGATTTAACTCGTTGACGAGAAACGCTTAATTACTGGGTGCCTTTGAGGAAAAAAAGGATGCCGAGTTAAAATAATTACCTGCCTCCGTGGCGCGAGGCACTTCTGTTTCTTAATACGGACTACTTGGATCCTCGCGTATCCTGCGGGTAAAAATGAGAACCCTATTGTTCATAGTGATTGAAAAATAATGATGATTAATTTCACCGAAGCTAAAACCAACGACCGAGCTGACGGTGTGTGATTCGGCTTTTAGATTTATTTCGGCGGTAGGATTCTCTATAGCGGGGATTAGTGCAATCAATATTCATAATAAAATATTCGACTTGTCTATCGTTTGTATGAAGGAACATCAATCTTGAACGATTCTCCACTGATATTTTTCGACGTGCTATCATTCCTTCTTCGATGCTCTCAATTATACAAAATTATTTCCTACAATTAATCTAATCTACTTTCACAAAAACCACCCCCGAAAGTAACTCCAATACTGGATTGTAATGAGTAACGAGATAAAGACTCAGATTCTTAATTAGTGGGCCCGAGTTCAAATTCTCCCCCGTCACCTCATAGAAATTTTTCCTACATGATACCCACATTATAATCCGGTTCTACGCTCATCTAAAACAGCAGGTCGTAAGCGAAACTTACATAAAAGTTAACCCTTAACGCTCCAAGTGTGCCTTTCAAGCACCGCTTGAAATATAAATATAAATATTTATAAATATAAATTAACATAAACATTGTAATCAAATTTATATTACCCCTGAGATGAAGAAAGATTGTTTTGAATGACTTTAATATTATTTTTTACACGTCATTGTAGCATTTAAAATCTGACAGTTAAAAACTTGCAAGGCGAAGTATGATGAGAATAAGTTGGAGTTGCCGGTCGATATTCACAATTAAAAGTTGGAGCGTTAAGGGTTAAAACCAGAAACTTACAATATAAATAAAATAACTCCATCCCCAACAAATAACAATACAAAAAACAACCCTCTAAACTACCATCAATCATTTTTCCGCGGCAACTTTCAACCAAGATATCTACCACATCGCCAAAACCACCCCAACAAAAGGCAATCAACCACCGGTTCAATCGTACCAGACCATATCGCCATAAAGAACGTGAAAAATCCACTAACCGGTCGGCCGAGCTAAACTATTAAACTCGAAATGACCGCGACGTTGCCTCGCAGCGAGTTTGAACTAAGACTATCGAAGAAGTATCGGCAACGGTAAGCGGACCACCGTGGTCATAAACAACAAATCCTTTAGAGAGCAGGCAAGAAGCCGAGACGGAAAGCCACGAAGTGGCGCATCTGCCGTCTCGTTATCTAATGGCGGCTCATACCGTCCGATAATTGAGCATGCTGCCACCTGAGGCGAGGTTTCGAATAGACGTGGCCTTATTAGGAGCGAAGCTGCGTTGTCCGCGGTAGCGAGGCCACGAATCGGCGTTATGTATCGATTCTTGATTAAAACCCACCCTCGGGCTGCCACCTCATTACGCCTTCCTCGGGGTCTCGGCCTTCGTCAGCTCGCCAGTTAATTTGACATCCGCCGCCGTACGGCAAAGAGAGACCGAACTTCTTTTGCCTCCTCGGTTGCATCCTGCGCGCAAGAATCGCGCCGGACTCGCGAAATTATACCGGGGAATCGTTACGCTGAGAAACGCGTGTCGAAAGTATTCTCGCAGGTGCAACGTGATACGTTGTACAGTGGATCCTTTTTCGCTCGGTGTTTTATCATCTTCTTCTTTTCTTCGAGCTTCTTTTATCTCTTTGGATCGCACGTTTGTACGGATAAAATTACGGGTACCATATCGGGCCATAAGAAGGGACGATGGGATTTTTCAATTTTACGTCGCGACGATTATGGGAATGTTGAAATCTCTGGGTAATTGCGGGAGCAGGGGGTTATTAACCCCTTGTACTGCAATTTCTTTTACAACGGTAGTTGAACATAAAGCCAGAGAAATAAAATAAATTATCAGCGGTTCTTTCTATGTCGGAGATTTTAAAATGAAATTGACATCATTTTCTAAAATTGATACACTTTAGTAAATCTCAAATTTGTTTAGTTTAATTTCTACACGAGTTTCACTCGTTAGAGTGTAAATGATTAATCTTATGGGTTTGCGTACTCATGGGATCGTAAGTTATATGGATTTCTCTGTATTCCATGGATGAATGTGGCTTAACGAGCATCCTTTATGACCTGTAATCTTGAATGCAATATCGGGAATGCAAATCGATCTTGGGTCGTCGAGTAACCTTATCTACGATACGATTACGATATCAACGTGCCAGCAGTGTCGATGGTCGATCTACGATGGAGACTATCTCTCGATAGTCGTTGTTGAGTTATGGGATTGTAATTTTCCTTCGTGGAAGTTTGCGAGGATAGGGGGTGACGGCAACGATAAATATACAAGGATGCATCGAGTTGCATCGCGGAGAAGTGCAGCAGAGTCGCGGACTCGTGGTCTTCTTTGAGTACATCGGGAAGATTTCGCCCTTACGTAAGCGAAAGAGTATATTTCCCGAGTAACTTATTGAAGCTTTTCGTAAAATGCACTGAAGTGAAAGCCGTATGTTGCGAGATGCAGTTGGCGATGCACTGAGTTCCGAGATTTTGTAAATTTTGCAATTTGGACTCTGTTACTGTAATAGCAGGTAAAGGAACATAATTTAAAAAATAAACTTCGGTTTATTATCAAACTCCAACATTATACGATTTAGTCGAACGTAGTACAAGCTAGTGTTTGTACTTAATCATAATCAAATGTCAATTTTAATTCTAAAGAAAGTAATAGTGTTTGCTATCTGAAGAGATGCACCGAAACGTCATACGTTGTATAATTGAAAGAAAAACGTATCACTAACAATTAAACACTTTAGTAAATAATTTAAAAAATCTAAATTGAAATCGTGAGTGAAATAGAAGTTGAGTAAAGTAACATTTTAACAGAACAACATGCATCGTCAACTTTTTAATTACTCTTCTACTCTACAAGCTGTAGAGCACAAGTATCACAGTTACGGTAAGTGGACATATGTTTTGCAATGAATTATTGTTTAATTCAAATCTGAACTTTGAAGGGGTTGAGTCACTGCGAATTTCTGGCACGTACGGGGGAATACGATGGATTTAATTAATTATCAGAAACATTCTGGGAACGCACTCGTGGGAACGAAATTCTGCCTGGGGACCTCCAAGTTTGTTCGAGCACCATTCACTGGAATCTGGCGAACTCGCTAACGATCGTTGAGCGTAGGCGAGATATACACGTGCATAATTATCCGGAGGTAGCAAGAAACTAACGCCTAACACCATAAACAGTTCATTCCGTTTCTGTAAGTGCGAAGTTATTTTAATTACGTGTATCTGCCTAATCGGAGGTACGTATGGTGTAAGAAGACCGAGTAATTAAACAGGAGGTTTAAGACGGTCGCGAGAGGTTAATTAAATTAATTGAAAATATATGGGTTTCTTGATAGATATCTCGCGTTTAGTGCTGATAAATTTCATATGTTTTAGAATACAGCTTGGAGGTATGGTGGTCATTTATTTGGGATCTTTAACTTGCATGTTCTAGCTAATAGGGGAGAGATGCTGTGAAAGGGGTAATTTATTTTAACTGTCGTCTCTGATAACAGACTTAGCGGTATTTAAAACATTATTGCATTAATGGAAAGACTGATTGTTAATAAAAAATGTAGCCTAAACTTATTAATAACAAAAAATTACAAAATTATAAGATTTTAAGTATTTTCTATGTGATATGTAGGCGATAAGTTTTTCTTATGTCTCATATCATAACTTCAGCAGTTCGAAATTTACCAAAAACATTAGGCTCTGGATGAAATGACCATAGTATGGGGTTAAGAAAGAGAAACCCCATGTTTGCAATTAGTGAATCCCACTTCAAATCACCTCATTACCTCTGAGAAATATTTTCTTAACTATTTCTTATCTATAAATATATAATAACTTCAGTGGTTCAGGACCCACCTAAAGCAGCAAATCCTACTGAAAATAATCAAAGCATGGAGTTATGCTGGGTAAGAAAGTAAAAACCCTAATTTGCAATTAGTGGGTCGAAGTTCAAATCACCCCATTATCTCTAAGAAACTTTCTTTACTATTAATTAATATATCATACTGTCAGTGATTCGGGATCTAACTAAAACAGTAGACCCCAGAAAAAGTGACCATAGTAGTTGAAGCTGAAAAATACAAAAGAAAGGAACAAACAAAATTTTGAAACGATTCGTAAATATCCATTTCATGACTATCAGGCTATAAAAAGGAAAACACCTTGCATAATAATACCTCTTTCACAGCACCTCTTCCCTACGCTTTAAAATTAAATTATTATTAAATTAAATTATTAATATTAAAAATATTTTCGAAAAAATTCACTTACCATATGACGTTTACGATTTCGAAAGTTTTTATCCATTTAACGGAATGAGAAATCGGATGCAACGGTTCGAACAATAAGCTACATATTGTTTCTCGTTTGTCCGAGAAATCGTGGCCAGTTTCAGCGATTTTTCATGCGAGCCATCGTCCCGAGAATAATGTGCTCTCGTTTGCACATAAGACGATATCGAAACCTATGGTTTCTTTGCCCGGGGGACTCATGGAAGATCGTGTCAATAAATCGGATAGCGTGAGCGAGAGGCGGGAGAAAGAAACGGCGAGAAAGAGAAATCAACGAACGAGAGTGCATCTTGAAAGATCAGCGGCGCACGGTGGCTCCGAGGCACAATTGTATAGAATCGAAAGAGGCCAGTCACGCATTTCGGTGATTTAGCTCGGGGTTTCAGGAAGTCTTTTGCACCTTCTATCCATTTATGGAATTCACTGTAAAGATCCTTTTCTTCGGCTCAATTTCGTCACGAATTCCATGAAACATTCGCTCTGTAAGTTTATTATGTACTTTGCAAATTTTATAATTTAAGCGAGTGAGAAAAATTGCACATTTTTAGATCCTTTGATCAAGGCAGAGTATAATTATCGTTTAATAATTATAAATTATACTGTCAGACAATTAGCACTAACTGCATCATCCGCCGTCATATGACCGGTTTAATGGAATGGTATTATGTCATTTTGTGCATTATTAACTAAAGGCTGTCTCCTGTATTAAATTGACAACCTCGTGCATTTCTTTCAAAAATATGTTTTCATTACTTCGTAACCGGTCAAATAAAAAGCTACGGTTAGAATATGTATACATAAAGTATCGGTAACAGGTAGTGTTACAGCAAAAGGGAGGGACTATCTTTCAATGTTAGAATTTTCGCTGTTTTAGAAAAAGTCTGCGTATATATTATTTATATTTTAATTTCAGTAAAATATCTCTTTAAAATTACCAATTCAAGACCAAATAACAACGGCAATTAAACCAGAAACACAATATGAAAAAAAGAAATGCCGATTCAAAGAATAAAAGAAAACCACACAATTCTTGACGTTACAATCGTTATGTCAGATGTCTCTCGTACCAGGCAGAAAAGTCGTGCATCACCATCGGAAATGTCGAACACGGCATACGATAATAAGGCAGAACTGAAATCGCATCAAGAATTTAAGGTGAGCTGTCGCCATAAATACGAATTTACCCGATGGTACCCGGACAAAAACATTTCCCGAGTGCACTTTCTCGATAACGACGTCAAAATGTTTTTTTGGCAGTTACAACGTGCAAGCACGTCCACGCTCCATTAGAATCGGTGCACTCAGCCGCCGGGGATTTTCGGTGGCCGTAATAATCTAATAAATTGGCAAGGCATACGTGTCCGCAAACGTATATCTGCCGCACAAGCGGATCGAATACCGTCCGGTTAGCGAGTCGCATTCCCGATCCGATGTTTACGAGGCTGCTCGGTTGAAATTTATGAAAATTATTCGCGGCTACCCCGATTTCGCGTATTCATGCGCCGAGGTCTGTTTCGGCCTGCTTGACGTCCGAGTGGACCGTCGGTTCCATTGTTCTTCTCAAAGACACGTCGAGATTTCCATATGCGACGAGGTTATCCAATAAACTCGGACCAAGTTATTCTGGTGACTTAACAGAAGACACTCCACCCGGAAGTCTCTCTTTTGCGGTGTTTCCTTTGATTTTGGGGAAAGTGCGAGGGAAAGACAGAAAAGAGGGTGGAGAAGATTTTATTTGTTTAGTCTTCTTTGTCGTGGAAATACATTTGTTGTTTTGGGTTTAAGTATCATTGTGATTGTACCAAGGAAGTGCAATTTTTAATAATAATTTAAAAAAAGTCTGGCGGGGGTGATGGTTCTGACCATGGATTTGAGCCTTTAACAGTTTCTGGCCCTTAATTTATTTATTGCCAGATGAAAATAGTATTTTACAATTCAAAATTATAGAATTTGTTAGAGTTATTGATATTATTAAAACACAGTACAGTTTACAAAGTGATACATTCTTGAAGACTGAATTGTACTTTCGCATACTTTGAGCTGCTATCACGCATGAATAGACGTTAATTTATTTTTTATTGGTGCAACAAGAGAAGTTCAGTCGTACAAGTATGTTTCCATCGAGATAATACGAGTTTTGCGGTGACCAATCGATTCCCATCGATGCCCGAGTTCTCCATGTCCCACGGATCTCGTTACGATCGTTGATTCTTCATCCGTGACCGGAAACGTCTTTCTTATAACATCAAAAAAGTACTGAGAACCAACTGTTAACCACAGGCTCATCAACCCTCCCACCCTCGAACTCTGTTGCAAGCTGATGTAAATGTTTAAATTGAACTACAGTAAATAATAGCAAATAGAAAATTATCGATAAACAAACAGTGAGAGAACACCAGTCATTTTAACATTTTAATGGCCGATCACGCAGCATGTGTGTGGCGTTACTCCCGACGGTTTTTGGCTGGTAACATACTCTCTGTGTAATGATTAAGAAATATAAAAATAATTAAAATTAAGAAATCTAAGAGAAATATAAAAATATTGCCGGCCCCTGGCGAAGTTTAACTGCGTAGACGTGCGGCCATTAACCCTTTGTATGACAGCAATTTCTATGACACTTAAGGTTTCATCGACTTTTAGAAATCAACAATAATTTTGCATCTTAACATAAATATCTCGCGGTACCTACAATCGTTCCTAGTGTTAATACATTGAAGACGGTATGTGATGAAAAGCATATAGCCTGCAGAAAAGAATTCCTGCATATTTTGTTGAAATTATAGAATAACACTGAATAATAATATGTATATAACACTAAATAGAATACAACAGTTCTTTATTATTCGACTATGTAATGCACACACCTTCATCACATGTTTGTTTCTAATAACAATGCTTCGTTGTAATGTTTTATTTACTTATAATTGCAGTTTTTATACAATGTTGATTGAAACTTCAAATAACGTGAATTAACGTCACCCGTTTCCAACGGTTGAAAAATAAAAAACGTGAATTCACGTCATCCGTCTTCAATGTGTTAAGTAAAAATGAATAATCAACGGTAGACAACTTTCCAAGACTGTATTTGCTTGTATGACGAAAAGTTAGTAAAATAATTCGGAGTACAAAGGGTTAAAGTGTTAAAGTTAAATCTAATATTGCACATATTTAACCCCATGGCTTACAACAACGTGTGTCACACCTGAGGCGATAAATGGAATACGAAATTTTGAAGTTTTCCAATAACTATTAAATTGAAAATATCAGTCGATCACGGGACGGTAAAATTATTTCTATAATATTAATATTGCAGTCAGTTGTGCCAAATGTTAAAGATCAGAGAGAAATTTGTATTTCTGGAATTAACTCTGGGGTATTACGCACGCTGTCAAAATAGAAATCGTAAGGCAAGGGGTTAATATTAGGGTTAAGTCTGCTCTCAATGATAAGTTATAAATCTACAAGACCCAAAAAGCATGCTAAACCCCCCACAGTCCTATTCCACGTAATTCTCACAGTTCCCACAGCAAACTACCACGCCAAATCTCGTTCCCCATCAAAAGTAGCCAGCGAATGGTGGTTCTCGAGATCTCTCGTTTTTCTAAAGGTGCGTGATTCACACGCTTACATCGTACGGCACTTTTATTCGCAAAGGAGATAGCGCTAATGGTGCCCGCTGAGTTACGCGCTTCCACGGGCGCTGGTTAACCGGACACTCGGTTATCCAGCCGTCAACCTGCCATGGAAACCACCTGCTGGGAGTAACCTGGGGCAGACGCGCTCCTAAATCCCAAAAATGGCATGCACGGAATCGTTCCGTTTGTTCGTGTTTTCGGATACTCCTCCCTCCCTACCCCTCTCCTAACTTGCAGCCTGGATTTTGGATAAGCCGTATCGCGTGCAGGCATCCTAATGGCCAATGATCAACGGAGAAGTAGGTTTACGGTGGCGATTCTGAGGAAGCTGGAATGACGGGGTATCGCTAATATTTTTTACGACGTTGCTTTAAAAGCCCGGTTGTCTACAATAATCTCTTTAAACCGTGCCTCTTTCGTCGTTCTTTGAGAGTTTAATCGCTGCTGACGGTATTAAGTATCGTTTCTTTTACATTTATTTACGTTTTAGCACCTTTCGTTATATTGGGTCAGAGTATTTTTTGAAAGATTTCCGTGCTTTTTTTTTGGTCGTGGGCGCGCTATTTGGGAACGTTTTCTAATTTGGATTGAACTTTAAGCTGGATCGTAGTCTTCGTTCTGTATATTTTAACACTGAAACTAACAAAGCTGTGGAAATGACCGGTTGCCAATTTTTCCTAAGAAATCCCAAAATTGATAGAAGAGCCGTATAAGATAAAAATTACTCAACTGTTCTTGTTTTTAACCTTTTTATTCCTATCTTTCCAAAGTACTTGTTTATTATATTTAACACTAATAGTACCATGCACGATCAAATGACCGCATCAGTGGAATTAAATTACGTAATTTTTGTAATGAATTAATTAAAGGCTGTTTTCTGCATCCTGTCCTGTATTAAGTTAACAATCGCCGCATCTCCTTGAGAAATGTATTAACGTTATTTTGTAACCGTTTGAAACCTCTGTTCCGGTTAAAACAGATAGGTGTACACAAGCTGCCTTAAATACGGTACATTATATCTATTATATTTAGATATATTCAATAAGTACTTTGAATAAAGAGAAATTAACAGTTGAAAAAGATGGTCAATTAAATAACTTAGGTCATGTAAGATAGAAGTGGAATGTTTAAAGCTTGGCTCCATTATCAATTTAAAGAATTTTTCGAAAAAATTTGACCGGCTTGGTTTAGTGTAAAATATACGTAAAAGATACAAAGTCGGTAGTTTTAGTGTTAAGATCATAACTTTAACCATACCGTAAGATTTATTCAACATCTATAGATAACTAGACTATTAACCCCTTGCCGTACAATAACGACTGACACTCGTGACGCGATAGATGGAACAGTCAATTTTGAAGTGTTCGAAAAATTATTAAATTAAAAATATCAGTGGGTCAGGATAAAATAAAATGAATTCTATGCTATTTAATATTGCGTTAAGCCATACGCTATAACAGAAATCAGGGATAAACTGTTATTTCCGCAATTAATTCAGTGTTATTGCACATTCAGTCACAAAAGAAATGGTACGGCAAGGGGTTAACGGATATTCCTATATTAACACTGGTTCCATTAGACTTACCTTTTATCGCGATTGCCACAATTGTCCTCAATCTTGTTTGTTTAAATGTATGAACACATTTCCCGTTTATGAAGATACTTTCTCAATGGACGAATAAAGGGAACTTTCCCTTTAACTTGAAATCGCTTCATCGTACCCTCGCACGTGTACGTGAATACCTTAGCGATTGAAATTTCAAATTTTTCTTCAATCTTCTCTGTAAAGGGGACAAATGCCGGGACAGCTTCTGCAAAATGCATTTTTGCGGTACAACGGAGCTGAATCTGCTCCGTTTTCTTATTGCTCATTCATGAGCGGCGAAGGAAGCTGCAATGTAACGCGCAAGTCTCTCTTGTGACACTAATTGAACGAAACGGAATTATTCAACGATTCCTCGTGCGGCCGCACAGATTTTCCCGCGGGAATCAATCAGGGATACTTTCTACTCGAGCTGCGTCCTCTTGGACTTCGGATTGCGAGGCATCCCATGTCATCGTTTAATGGATGACAGGAGTTCGATAAAGGGAACGCGACTAATTTGTGGGGAACGCGACATCCTTGAAGGATGGTTTGAAATTTCGTGATTCGCTGTTGCAAATATTTTATTCATTTCCACCTTGTTCGAGCGTTTTATCGTTTAATAAGTGAACCAACGTTGGTACTTGCGAATTAACGTTACACGGTATCGATGCAATTGATGTCACTGTTAATAATAATATTTAGTGTATCATTCCGATTTAACACTAGAACTGTCGACGTTAAATCTATTATATTGAAATATATTAAATAAGTACTTTGAAACAAGAAGAATTAAGAGGTGGACATAGGATATTTATTCTATGACTCTCCTATAAATTTGGAGAAATTTTGGAAAAAATTGTCTACCAGTTATTTTGACTGGTTTGGTAGTTCTGGTGTTAATAATGCTATTCAGAGTTGTGATATTACATAATTAACACTAGAATTGCCAAGGCAGTCAAAATATCTGCTCCCACATTTTTTATAAAAATTCTGTAAGTTTATAGAGCAGCCAATGACTAGATATTCTACATCCACCTTAAAAAACATAAATTACTGAATTAATCGTGTCTTCCACCTTCTGATTTCTCCTATTCTAAAGTACTAATTTAATATATTTAAATACAATAGATTTAACCCCGGCAGTTCTAGTATTAAAAGTAATTACTTTAAGATCAACACCCAAGAGTATTCCGATACATGTCAAGATTTTCTCCCGCCATAGTAAAAATATAAATTAATAAAGCACTTGCAAAAAAATGAATTAAAATCCGAATTAAATAACGAGATAGGAAAGAAAGCTGAATCTATACCCTAGCAATTTCCCGTCATCGATCAAAGAAAAATTTCGATTATTATATTTCTCCCGAACGAAAGTTACCTATTATTTGTCGATCACTTCAAAGTTTCGCGCCTCAAAGAAACTCTCCGAGTCCATTCTTCCAAACACCGAGTAATTGGATCACGGACACATAATTACTCAGCCGTAGTTGATGAAAGCTCTACTCAACACGACCAGGTAATACCATCGAAGTCTGCAATCGTCGCGACATAACACCACCTCCGAAAGTTTCCCTCGTGACACTAATTGAACGAACGGAGATAATGCGGTGGTCCATCGTGCCGGCGCGAGTACTTTCCCGCGGGAGCCAATCAGAGGCGGTCCGAACAAAAACACGGATTTATGGCCAGTAGGCGGTACAGGGGATCGTAAGAGGGAACCTAAGAAACCAAAGGAAGAGAAAGAAGAGAACGGAAAGATGGATAGATAGCGGTAGAGAAAAGGAGAGGAGAGAAATGGAGTGAGAAGGAGTGAGGGAGAAAGAGTCGCGAGGGAAAAAGGAGTCGGAAGAGGAAAGAGAAAGGAGGGAAGGAGAGAGGCAACGTGTTCTCCAAGAGCGCCCGCGCCACCGTAATTACTTCGCGGCTACACCGGGGACGATTTTTTGCCGGTGTGCTAAGTGTGTTCCTTAATTGAATTTAAGGTTATTTAATATGCTTTTAGCCCGCTATCGCGGGGACCCCCTTACATACTCCTGGAAACGGCGAGGGCCGATCGATCGGACGGTTCTCCGTTCTCCACGCGCACGATACTTTTCCCTCCTCGTCGGCGGTCCGTCTCGGCGAAACGTCACCCATAAACCTGCTTCCACCTGAATTATGTCGAGGCTTTATCGAAAATACGGGGCTTAATTTCTGCCCGCCGTCGTTTCGATTACAAAGCCGAGACTCGCCGAGCGAGGGAGAGATTTAATTGATGCTGAGAGCCCGAACACCGGACGATTGTCTTCGGTGTACTCTTTTGGGATATTCGAGTTACCATAAGTCGTTCACGATTAATGATCCGTCGGTGTATTTTTCTGCCCTTTTTTCCTCTGGAAACACGTGAAAAATCCATTCAATAGAACGACCAGAGATCGATCGGACGTCTACGCTGCGGGATTGGAATTAATGGACGAGGGGGTGAAGGTGTTCTGTCCTGAAATGGCAACTCGATATTGGAATTAGGAGAGTCGCTGTGAGATTGGATATATCATGGCTGCATGATATTTCATGAACTTTTTGTAGACTTTTGTAGACTGGTGTGAAAGGATTTCAATGGAAGAAGTCGTATTGCCAAAATTCTGAACGCGTTACACACGCGAGTTGTTTTATAAATATAAACCTGGGCATGGCAAAAATCGGGAATACGGTTAAAGAAGCAATTCGGTAAAGAATATACCTAAATGTACACTTTTGCAACGTTGCAAAAAATATTTCGATCCTCGTCTCATTGGCTGCCCTTAACCCCTTGCCGTACAATAACGAGTGCAGCTCGTGACGCGATAAATGGAATAGGAAATTTTGAAGTTTTTCAAAAGCTATGAAATTAAAAATATCAGTGGGTCGCGATACGATGAAATTATTTCTACGCTATTAATACTGCGTTAAATTATACGCTATATCGAAAATTAGGGATCGATTGTTATTTCAGTAATTAAATTCTGAGCTATTGCGCATTCAGTCACAAAAGGAATGGTACGGCAAGGGGTTAACACTAGAACTACCAAGACAGTCAAAGTGATCGGTTCCAGCATTTCTATAAAATTTTTTTCAATTTATAGGAAAATTATACAGAAGATACTCTACGTGTATCTTATAAAATATAAATTACTTTATTGATCATTTCTTTCACCTCTTCGTTTCTCCCTTTCCAATGTTCTTATTCAACATATTTAAATACAATAGTTTAAACGCCGGTAGTTCTAGTGTTAAGCAACTTAGAAAAATCAAAATACAGGAAAAGAAGTTATTCAGCAACAAATATACCTAAATTGTACATTTTTTCAACGTTGCAAAAAATGTTCAATCCACATACCATTGCCTACCACCAATCAATTTAAAAAAAATCAAAATACAGCCAATGAAGTTATTCTGCAAAAACGACACCGAAAGTATAAAAATTTGTAATGCTGCAAAGTATATTTCAATCCTTGTCCAACTGGCCAGCACCAATCAACGCAGAAAGTCGTACTTCTGTGTGTCCACTCGAAAAGAACAGTTGCATGGTGTTGCAATTTTTAACGAACCAACGTGGAATTAATTGGCTGCTGAAAAAGTAATTTGAATATCAAGCGGCTGCCAAGGTAAATTACCGTACTGTCCTCAAGCCGTGACAAAACTCCAAACGAGACGTATGTCGCAAAGTATTCCGCGAATACGCTCTTTAAATCAGACCGCGGATACCAAAGACGTGTACGCACGTGGACGACCAATACCAGTTAGCATCGTGAATCGAATTTACGGGGTGGTAGTAAATACCCGGTGTAATTTAGCCGCTCCGAAAGAGTTAGTAAATAACAGTCCAGTTAGGCACTAATTGTCACAGCACGGCAACGAAATATCGAGGTTGGATCGAGCCACTGACAATCCACCTAAAACACGGTCCACCGTTGCCCTCGTTTCTCTTTGCAGATCTCCATCGCCGACTTAGGACACTCGGGGATACATTTTAAATTACTTCCAGTCGGAATCTGGAAATTGGTTTCGAATCGGTTTTTGATATCGGCAAAAGGAAGGAGAGAAAAGTGGATGGCATTTTCGGAGGCTGACTGGCGATCGAGATTGGCATCCCTTTTAGCGATTCCTTTTGCTATTGGAATCCAATTTATTCCCGCCAATGGGATTTTTCGAATTATACCTTGATTTGTATTTACTTATTGCTAGAATTGTCATTGGAAATAGGAAATTGGTATGTTGTCGTAAATACAAAAATAGAGGTATTAATTTGATTTAGGTTATTAGACTTTAACTTAAATTTCTTTGTTGTTAAAATTACATGTGACGGCAGGTAATTAATATATTTCGCTAAAAAGAAATATATCTACTATATAATATAATACTATATCTACCACTGATTAATTCACTCGATTTAAAAATCCTAAAGAAATACGTTAGAAATTAAAGTGATGAAAAAGGCTATAAACTTGATCGACTCAGTTGCTTACGATATACAAGATAAACGCAAAAAATTAAAAAAGAAAGAATGTCACAAACTTCAGGAATATTAACCCCTTGCCGTACAATAACGAGTGACATTCGTGATGCGGTTAATTTGATAAGAAATTTTCAAGTTTTGCAAAACCTATCAAATTGAAACTGTTGGTGAGACGCGATACGATGAAATTATTTCTATAATATTAATACTAGAACTATCATAGTTAAATCTGTTATACTGAAATATATTAAATAACTTTAGAAAAATGGAATCAAAAGGTGAATTTTTGATAAGATAAGATAAGATTAATATTCTTTATAAGATAGACATAAAATATACACCATATTGTTCGCCTGTGAATTTAGAAGAAATTTATAAAATATCAAAAGCTAATTATTTTGACTGCCTTGGTAGTTCTAGCGTTAATATGGCGTGAAACTGTACGATATATCAAGAATCACTGATCAATTTTTATTTTACCAATTTAATTCTGAATTATTGCGGTGGCAGTCACAAAAGAAATCGTACGGTAAGGGGTCAACAAGCAAACTTTGAACATGTCGGTTAAATTAAAACGTGAAAAGCACAAAAACATCTACCAAATTTTCCATAATTCAATCACTATAATAATACAACATCAAAACAACACATAAAAAAGCGCGTCTCTCACATCTTATTAATATTATTCTCACTCGCACAATCCTGAAAGCACCTCTAATTATTCATCGTTAGCGCAACGCCTTAATGCAAGAGTCATCGCACAAGCCAGAAGCCTGTGACCGCATTAAAATTACGAAAAATGATTACACTGTCGCGAAGCGTAGTTTGAGCCCGGTGTACTTATTATTTCGACGGGATTCCGACCGTTGAGTTTTACGTAAGCCGACATGGCGTCAGTCAGTCTGACGGCAAAACCGCAGTGCAAGACACTTGCGATCGTTAACTCGAGCAACGGTACGCACGGGTTTGCACCGATGAAAAGCAACCTCCGCGCGTTAATTGTTACAATCAGTCTTCTGGCACATGGAGCGAGCACGTAATAAGAGAACAGCGCAGATGGCCTGGTCAGTGAAAGATGCGGGTTGCAAAACGAAGATTTAAAGTTGCACGCTTGAATCGAGAACCGATCGGATAAATCGCGTTATCCTTTATATCAGGGGTCACGGTTTTATCTGGCATGCCGTGATAAAGAATGGAGGGAATTAAAATCTGTCTTAATCCGAGGTGGAGAGAAAAATTATGTTTGTAGCTACTTGTGATGTTTCTTCGGAGATATTATTTGTGGGAAGATATATAACATTGTTTTGTGTTGCGAAGTGGTGGAAGGGTTTTAATGATAAAGGAAACTTGGGGTGAATTGCGTTATCATTTATATCAGAGTGATAGAATAGCCGGTTTCCATTTTTTTCTAAAAATTACTCAAATGGATGGAGGAGTCATGCAGGAAATATTCCATTTCCGTTCCATAAAACCTAAGTTACTTAATTGATTGTCATTTTCACCTCTGGATTTTTCTTTGTTTAAAGTACTTATTCAATTTTATTTTATGGTTGTAAGGTCCCTTCGAGGATAATGCCATTAGAAAAGTAATAATATCATTTTATTTTGTAAGAAAAGAAAAGTGCTTCGAGGCAAAAATAAAATTTGACAAATTGCACTACCCTTTACAACCACGGTAACGATTTTACCCTGTTCACAGGATAAATAATCACAATAATTGATTTTTTTCTTCTGCTCCAAATGGAACAGATTTCAAAGATAAAGTTTGCTGTGAGTTTTCCCTGATAATATTAATTACAAAAGTATGTATAGTATTGTTTTATTTCATTGAGGAATGAAAAAGCCTCGAGGGGAAGGTAAAAGTAGCAAGATCGGATCGGTAGTATAGCTGATAATATCCTAAATCTTGCGTAATCTGATTTATTCTTCCTGCGAGTGATTTAGGACGTTCGGATTTCATTCTACCTGCGTGATTTTTAAATTGCCAAGCCGGAAGATTTCAGGGAGGAGAACTTGTTAAAGCCCAGCGGGATGTCTGACTATTTCGTGTTACTACTTGGAATAATAATTATACGCCGAGCAATCATATTTTTTCGGTCGGTGTCGGTTCCACGAAAGAGTGGCAGGTATCATTTCTCTGTCCGACGAAACGACACGTTGAATTATAATTTCTCTTGAAGACTCTAATTAATTGTAAATCTAGAACTCGCAGTTCAACTATTTAATAACTTTATCAAACTGGAATAAACGAATCAATAATTTAATTAAGCTTCTGAGATAGAAACATCGCTGTTTTCTTCGAATTCGGACTCAAATTAATGTCGAAACAATTAACAACTGCAGCACTGTGCAACAAAATGCGAAATGCTGGTAGCAGTTTGCCAGGTTTATTATATCTGCCTGGGGGAAAATTATTTGTTAAAATTGCTTCTTTAAATATTATTTCAATATCAAATATACATAAAAATTCCTGAATATAAAAAGTAGTTAAAAGATCACGAAAAACTTTACTAAATTTGCCAACCCCTATTGCACTGAACGTAGACCTATTGACACTAGAACTACCGGCGTTACATTTATTATATCGAAAGATATTAAACAAGAACTGTAAAAATAGAGTCATTAAGCCGCAAAGACGACGATCATTCAAGAAATTTATTTATATTTATACAGTGTAGCTACCGCATAAAGGGCAATTTTTCTAAAACATTACGTACCAATAATTTTGACTGCTTTGGTAGTTCTAGTGTTAACACCAAAAAAAAATCTTCTCCAAAAAATTCTCAGAAATCTCCCCACCAAATCAGCCAGCCCCAAGATCTAGAATCATCGCGGATGCATTTATTAAATTTAACAAATCTCGTTCGCGGTGCGCAGGTGGTAGCGTTATCGCGTTTCAAGGGGTTGAACTTACACCAGCGTCAACTTTCGGTAATTAATCAAGGATGGAAGATGACTATCGTCCCTGAATTATCTACGTGTAAACTAGCTCCATGGCTTGTACCTCCATTGTACGAGCACTCAACCCTTCTATTGTGCCTGATGAGAAATCGTCCGGTCTTCGAATTTGTTGGTTTTGTTTTACTGCCTCGTTTGAGCGCGACGCGTGCATGCGTGTATACTTGCATACAAACGTGCATACGTGCATGCGATCAGACCTCCCGCTTTGCCTGCATTCGACGAAGACACGAGAGAATATTGCTCCATGTGTGTTGGCATGCTAACATGTGTGTTTACAGATTTGTGTACATGTTTGCAGGTATACATGAGCGTTTGCACGTTTGAGTGCACGTACGTTTGAAGGTATGTGTGCATCTTTACATATGAGAGTGCACGTACGCTTGCATTTGTATTTGTATGCGCGTAGGTAGATAGGAGTAGGTAATAGGAAAGGAAGGAAACGCTGTTTCAGTGTTTGTCGTGGCATACTAAACGCTCGTAGAAATATCTCGTCTCCGAGCACGCGGGCAAGGCAGTAAATTCTTGGGGATAAATGGGAGGCAAGCGTGAAACGTGATATTTACACTGTAAATGGCTTTCGAGCCGTAATTCGTTTTTGTTTCCTCGCGGTCGATATGTTTTTTTTCGGATTTGTGCATACGTGAGAAAAAATCTGCATAAATTTCGGGAAAAATTAATTACCTTGCTGCAGTCGCGAAAGCAGTGTTCGGTCTGCCGGTGAAGGCACGCGTTTGTGAAACGTATAATTCGTGGTTTTGGTAGAAATATATTGTAGAGAGAAAATTTTTATAGAAAATAATATGAGGGGAAGGTATTAGTAATTGATCTGGTATCAGTAGTTGATCATTTTACAGGAAGATAGGAAAAATACGGTTTTTAAAAGTAATAATTTTTCGATGAAGATGCGATAGACATTCTGCACCATTTGCCAACTCAACTCCGACACACTTCTACTTGAACTCAATTGTTTATTGGTGCAGATATCGATTCATTTCATTGATTTTGGTTGTATTTCTCCGTATTTCAATTTCTTTAACATTGTGGCCATGAAACGGTAGGATTAACAATATGAAATTTCTAAATTTTTAACTTTGTATAACTGAATTTTTCATTACTTAAATGTTCATAATTTTGTATTTTATAAATCTCATGTTTTGTTATCTTATTGTAATTTTTGCAAGTATATCTGTCTAATTTTTCTAGTTGAATTCGTCTCTTAGAGAGATTGATAACAGAAAAAAAGTGACATCTCATCGAGATATTGCCAATTATGTAAATTCGGAAACCAATTGAACGTTTCACTCTTTTGTCATTAGTAACTGTCTGAACAGTGGATTTTCCACTGATGCACGAACGAATGCGCAGCTTTAATTCGAAAATTACGGTTTCCGTGTGGAATAATTTGAAAATGTTTCCCCTTATCGCTCATCGCATTTAAGGGTGCTCCAGCGGGGGGTTGAAATAGATGATGCCCCAGGAAACTCCGTAACCCTGGTCATTTTTGAATCCAACCCCCTGATGTCGACGTCGAGAAGTCAGGCAACCAATCATCGCAGTCTCTGTCGACTGACAGAGATAAGGATCGTCAGAAAATTATAGGCAAGCTGAATTTCCCCGGTGAGGTTTCTCTTCATTGCGCGTTCTCCTTGTAACAGGAAGACAGAACGATATAATTCCTCACTAAATTATTTGTTTGTTTCCAAGCATGAAGTGAAAATTCCAAAACTTAGTTAATCTTCTACTTTACCAAGTAAATTGTATTTACTTGAAAGATACTTGAGAACCGTAGCATTTTTATAGAGTAGACACATTACTCCTTTGCGAACCGAGTTATTTTGTCAGTTTTGTAGTGAGCTAAATGAAATTAATTTCACAACAGTTTCTATCGTTGGTTAAACATTCTTTTTAATGACAGCAATAACTATACGTACCGACGGATATTTAGGTGATATTACAAAATCATTAAAAAATTGTAAAGTGGATATTAAATCGTTGGAAAATAAAATAGAGTGAAAAGCTATGTCGAGTACAGCTCGACATAGGACTGCAAAGGGTTAAAGAAATATTAAAGGAATATCATAATACTAGCGCTGAGAATCACTGGCAGTACCTCGTGTCTCACGGAGCTATTTTAATTTCTCAGTCGAAAACAAGACTTGTCTTGTAACTTTCAGTTATGGTTTCCTCAAGAAAAATGTCTGCTCTATCGCCTTCTTCTATTAGAATTCCTCCAGGGCGTCTAGTTTTTAAAATAGATAGGAAAATATTTTGTAGATCAGTGTAATTATCAATAACCCCTACTGCATTCGACGTACTGCAACTACATCAGATAATAACCATCTCAATGAGTTCCATTAACATCACATTAGATAATAGTATTCCAAAATTAATATCCCATAAACGCAAGCCGGATGCTTTTCCGGATTCCAAAGAATTCTTATGCAAGAGCAGGTCCCAAGTTTCCGGCTGCAAGGTGTCCGTTTAAAACTGAATAATATTTAGCTGCATACTTACGCCGCCTTAACGATCGATGAATCTTAATAGATTTCTCTCTCGTAATCCTAATGATCATTGTCATAATTCGTTAATGTAAAGGCGTTACAAAATATTTCCATCGGATGGGGAGGAATTAAGTATTTTGTTCTAAGGTGTCGGAGATGACGGATGTAGGGAGACAAAGAATTCGTCGTAGGGGAAGGACGACCCTTAAGAATGTTCACGGAGAAACACCTGCCTTGTACAAACAATTTTTCATCATAACCATTCCTCGCCTCTATCATCATTTCTGGCCATCCGTCTCCTCGTCAGTATCCGTGCGTCCATTCATCTAACGACTACGAGCTTTTCGGTGTCCGGCTATCCATTACAATGATCAGGGTTTAACGCTGACTTCTCGTTTTCTTTTGGATACAGTTATTAACTTTTTTCACATGAAACAGATACATACATTCTTCAATGGTTGACAATTTTTTTATAAAATCCTGAGAGAATTTTATATGGCGTGATATATTTGCCGATTTGTATCAAATCAGTTATTCTTCTTTGTTGAATATTATAAAGGAACCTTTTCTGTATTTGATTACTTAAGAGTTTATCTGTTGTTTACTTTTTTTCGATACTGTGCAGAAGTGGATGTAGTCATTTGCGAAGCTATATGATTTCAAAATTTAATTATCACGATTGCAGTTTTTTCAAAGGTAATTTAACTAGGTGATTTTATTTTATTGTCAGTTGTAATGGCCCATTAACCCCTTAGTTTACAATAACGTCTGAAACACGTGACGCGATAAATGAAATACGAAATGTTGAAGTTTTTCAATAACTATCAAATTGAAAATCTCAGTCGGTCACGAGACGATCAAATTATTTCTATAATAGTAATGTTGCAGTCAATTATACCAAATGTTAAAAATTAGAATGAAATTTTTATTTCAGCAATTAATTTTGAATTACGTACGTTATCAAAATAGAAATCGTAAGGCAAGGGGTTAATAAGTTATCACTGTATTATACCCGATTAATCGACTAGCAGTCGATAAAGTTTTAAGGTAAACTCTTCCAGCTTAGATTGGATAAAAAGCTGCTTTCAAAATAGTGTCAGCGATCCAATCAAGAAAACTAACTTTCTAATTTTTTTTACTACACTGTCAGATAAGCGTAGAATTTTCCAACATTCACTAACATACGTAGACGTGTCAGTAGAAAGATTATTATAAATGTATCTATCACGGGAAGTATCAAAGATATTTTTATTTATTACAAAATCTTAAAGCTGATAGAGACGCACCAAGATCTGCCAGTATCATCGCAATAATTTCCGTTCGACGTCTCTCAATTCTCCAGGGTGCAATATTTAGGCTGCACCATCGAATCCTCGCGATAATCCTCTCCTTGCATTGGTGCTCAGGCCTCTCGAAGCGCACAAGTAACATGTTTTCGCCTCTCTTCTTCTCGAACACCGCGGGGTGTCATTGTGCGATGACGTTTGTGTACAAAATACAGTATTGACACGTTCCGAGATGGCCATTAGGCTTCATTGTTGACAGTTCGTACGTCGAATCGTCTCTAAGGCTTCATTCTGATGTTCGGGCACGTCCTAAGGCGATCAGTTTCGAGGGATTTCGAAAAATCGGTGTACACCGTGCGCTTCCTGTCTCGTTATCGCGCTACTTGTGAAGCGAACGGTGGAACGTTTGGGTCACGTTTCGTACATAAATTCAGCCTTTTCCACCTTTCCTATCGGCTTACGAGAAACTGAGGAGGAGGAAGGAATAACAGTGCGAGAGGCTGAATTTGGATGTCGGCGAACGCAGGATGTTGCCTACGCAAACTCTGGCTTCGTACGATCGAACATCCTTCGTCTTATATCTTTCTAGATTGTCCGGATAAATAGGTTGGGATATCGGTGAAGTCCTTTGAAATGTTTGCTTTATGAAAAATCATTTTTGAATTTTTAATATTTGTAATTTTTTGTAGTATCTTATACTGAAATGAATTGTATTCTATTTTGTGTTAATATGTAAGAAATTGTTTATTCAATCTTTATTGCAATCGCTACGATTTCAATTTTTATTCCATTTAACGTGAAGTTCGTATGACACTGAACGTAGTTTCGAAGTTGTTATAGAGTCCTACCGTAATTACAGATACGATAATTACACTTTAAAGTACACCGAAACAAGAAGCAGCCCTGTAACCTTACACCTTTAACTTTTACTCCGCCATTAACCCCTTGCCGTACCATTTCTTTTGTGACTGAACAATCTATCCCGAATTTCTGATATAGCGTATGACTTAACGCAATATTAAATAGCATAGAATTAATTTTATTTTATTCTGACCTACTGTTATTTTTTATTTAATAATTTTTGGAACACTTCAAAATTAACTATTCCATTTATCGTGTCACGAGTGTCACTCGTTATTGTAGGACAAGGGGTTAAATATCATAGAATTAATTTTATTTTAACCTGACCCACTGATATTTTTTATTTAATAATTCTTGGAACACTTCAAAATTAACTATTCCATTTATCGTGTCACGAGAGTCACATCTGTTATCGTTAAATTTATTAAATAAGTACTTTGAAGAAGGCAGCATCATGTGACGAAGAATATAATCGGTTAAGTAATTTGTATATTATAAATTACACGTAAAATATCTATTATGCTGCTTCTCTATTGAGAGATATTTACAAGAAGATAGTAACCCGTCTATTTAACGGCTTCCGTAGATCCAGCATTAAAAATCAATTTCTAAAGGCAATTTCTAATTACTCCAAGCTTCTTGCAACACCTCCAACGATACAATTTCGTTCCAAATATCTCCACCTCGCTCATTCACCGCTCTCTGTGCATAATTCCCATGAGTATTTCACAGCATCGCAATTATCCGGAATGATTTGCAACAGTTTCCCCGATACGATTTCAAATTCCTTCACCTCCTGCAGAACTGCGAATATTCTGAAACATCATCCGAAACATTCCCACTGCAACCTCGCAGCGCGCCTCGTAACTTCGCCACGTTCTTTTTTCCCCCTCGTGGAGTTTTATCTGGCGAATTTGATCAGGGATTAAGATCGCGCTCCGAGTATCCCGAGAATATTCGAATCCTCCGTGGATTTTTAATAATTGGGGTATGTGGAACGTGCACGTAAGAGGAAGAGATACGTGAGCGTGGCCAGGCTGCATGCCAGTGCAGTACTTAAATCCGAAGAAGCCCGAAGGAAACGAAGGGAACAAGAAGGAATCGGACTTCGGTAGGCGGCGCAATTACAAGCAGGGTCTTTTAATGGACCCGCTGGGAAATATTCCGAACCGTTTTCGCCATGCCACGCGTACCTACTCTCTGTTCCGGCGGGACAATTAAAATTAATTGTCCTTCTTGTTAACGGCGGACGATCGTCTGAAAATATTCGTCCCCTTGTTCCCCAGCTGTTCCGTTCGCGGGCTTTTTTGCTGGGCCAGTGCGAGCTCTTCTTTCGGATGGTAGGAAACTGAAAGAGACGGTGGATCGGTGTCTTTTTGGCGGTTTAGAGGAAAGGGAATTAGAAATTTTTTGATGACCTGCGATCGGAATTTGATCTCGGTTTTTGAAAATTGAACGATGGTTAACACTAAACCTACCGGCTTTATATCTGTTATATTGAAATACACGAAATAAGTACTCTGAAAAAAGAGATTTGACGAGGTGAAAAATGTGATCAGTTAAGTAACTTTTGTTTTATACGATAGACCTAAAATATTTACTGAATGGCTGCCCAATCAATTTGGGGAATTTTTAGAAAAAATCAGAAAGCGGTCATTCGACCGCCATGGTAGGTTTAGTGTTAAATAAATCTCAGTATGAATAATATGCGGCGAAAGGGCTTGAAGTCTTAAAGTAAGAATGTTAAGGTCTCAAGGAAATGCAAATATTTAAATATGGTTATTCGTCTGCCTCATTGAAATCTAAATAAATTTTATAAGGAAAATTAAATAAATTTTTAACTTTAATTCTAAAAATTGAGAGCGTCAGGGGAGATTAATTTGCGCCGATATGAATTTTTGTACCATTCTATTTGTGGAAAAAAATTGTTCTATACGAGCTATCTTTTAATTCCTCAAATATATTAATAAAAGCGAAAAGAAATGTTTTATTTTCATGTCCCTGATGGAATATTTTGGCTATGATTCATTATAAATTATTAAAATCTGATCAGTCTATCACAACCGAGGTTCACTGTGCAAAATTAGAAGGAATAAATAGTATGTATTTTTCTTGCAACATAAATTTGTTTGCATTGTGCATAAGACCGACATTTCTTCCCGCTTTATCTATTATTGCCATTGACGTGAACAGAGGTATTCGTATTTTGCGAAACCAATGACACACCCGGCTTTCTGGAGCAGACGACACTTCGATGCAGAGGTAGAGATAATCAGCGTGAAATCAATTTCGAGAATCGCGCGTTCCGATTAAGTACACGAAATCGGCTCCTCTCAGTGAGTGCCATCAATTTACTTTCGTCCTCGGTCCCGCTGCAAATCGCGCGGTAATTGCGGGGCACTTAATTAAAAGTGAAATTTTCTGTTCATTCCTGATCACCGTCGATCGTTCGCTGTACATGGGCGTGGAGAAAAACATGACATAACACGATCCGCGATTGAGACAATTTATAAAATTGCACTTAATTCCCTTCATTTGCCTTCGGCACTAAATTCAATTCCGTTCATTTATAAACACCTTAATATCATACCCTCCCGAAGCGGTAATTACCAACATCTTAAAACGATCAGAAAAACGACGAACTATTTATTTCAAGCCTGTCTAAATATTTCCAAACGGTACAAATATTTTTCATCAACTAGAATATCCTCCTATCAACGAAACCATAAATCACGAGTCGAAACGTCCAATTAATAGAAATTCGTAAAAGGCAAGGTCCAGCTGGAAAATGGTTCTATAAGTAGCAGAAATGTTACGCAATTACGAGATTAATGATCGAATCGATTGACGAACGTACAGGATCATGGGAATCGGAGCACTAGCCAGGCTCCAGGCGTCAAATGTATTTGCATCGAAGTGCTCCCTGCTCTACGTGGCGATCGTAAATTTCCATGGCGATGCTACGGGAAATCCAGTAATGAGATGTCGGCTATTTATGAGCCGAGAGCCGAGAAGTTGGACTTCTCGTTGTCGCAATTATATCTCGGAATTTCGACATTGTGACGCGTGCTCGGTTATCCCCGTGAAAGCGTGGAAATCTAATAGATAAGTTGGCGTAAATGTAGTGAAAGGGAAAGCTCGACATTTCAATCGAGTCTACGGGTTGTAAGATGCAATCGTATTATCAGATCTGTGTCATTAGGCTGTTAAAAGTTTAGGCATACGTCGGACAAAATTATAGATCGGCCGGTCGAGTATGTAGATGAGCTTGTAATTCCTGTATTTCTGACCCTTCAGCACCCAACGCGTCATCCGTATGCTATAATTCAAAGGGGATTGAATATTTTAGATTCTACATTTCATTGGCGGTACAGTCCATGTTTTCTGACAAGATAATAATAATAAACTTGATATTTTCTTAATTGTTAATGAACCTTTTAGAGGAATTCTTATTGCATACATACAATCAGCTGTAATAAGGATTTGATCAATCTTTTTTAAAGAGATTTTTAGAATTTTTTTTAAGATCGATCCCAATTTATCAAGATTTAGTGCAGGGTATTAAAGTTTAATGAAACCTTCCAGTCCTCCATCCATGCACTATTGTGCAATCTTTTTCGCAGATCCTTCGGGACACCTGCAATCGGCGTGCCACAGTAATCGAAATCGGACCGTATCATTTGTCTAGGCGATTCGGTTTCACGATAGGCTAACACGGGTTTCGTACATCGCTGGCGAAATTCTATCACAAATTTCGCTAATAAATAAGCAATCGAGATAGGGAAGCTTGCGTCACCATAAATCACTGTCAACGTAAGTAGAGGGCGGTAATCGGCATCCAGGCGAAACCCGTGGCGCGTTCTATCCGCCAATAAAACGCGCAGTAATTGGCCCTTAATAATCTCGTCATGACTTGGAATTGCCGGCCAATCGGGACGCCCGCCACGGTGCTCTGTTATTATCCGCGACGATTTAATTACAAAATTAATGCGCCCTATTAACCGTGTAAGCATGACCGGACACACACGCCGGTGGGAGAAGTTGACCAGTGGTGAGCGGGAGGAAAGGGGACGTTGTAATTTCAGAGTATCCTGCAAATGACTCTTCGTGGAAAGTGATACCGACGTTCACCTTTGTACATCGGTCTCCGATGGAGGATGCGGGGGAATTAATCTTTTGCCTTCTGATATCCAGTTGTACCCGTGGTACCACGTTTTAATGCAACCATTTTTGATAGGTTGCAGGCCGTGTATGATAATGATGAATCGTAATCATGGTATATTAAGTAAAGTTCTTTCAAGAATTAATGTGCGATATCGTAAATCCTTGGAATACACTTGGCCGTACTTAACACTAGTACTACCAGCGTTAAATCTACTATATTTAACACTGAATTACCGCCGTTATATCGATTATGTTTAAATATACTGAAGAGGTGCCTTGGTAAAAGAGAAATGAAGAGGCGAAAAGATGATCAATTAAGTAATTTAGGTTTTATAAGACAGAAATGAAATGTTTAGTCCATGGCACCGCTATCAATTTGAGGAATTTTTAGAAAATATTGAAAACCGGTCATTTTGACCGCCTTGGTAGTTTTATTTTTAAATATATTTACTAAGTACCTTGGAAAAAGAAAAATAAAGAGGTGAGACAGATGATCAATTAAGTAATTTAGGTTTTATAAGATAGAAATGAAATGTTTAGTCCATGGCACCCCTATCAATTTGAGGAATTTCTAGAAAATATTGGAAGCCGTTGATTTTGACCACCTTGGTAGTTTTAGTGTCAAAGGCAAGAAATGCAACGCGTTAATTAACAAAACTTTTCATAATATGTGCAATAGGAAATTTCCGATAACGATACTGTGAACTGTGGGATGAGTTAATCAGCAGAATCGAAGATGAAGTTATCTTCATGCACAAAAGGAATGACTCCTATTGAAAGCAAAAGAGCTGTTTGTAATTGACGGTATCACAAGCACCAGGTATAAGAAGTCCCCATATTAGGTCGATATGAATCGCACACGATATCGAGTTAATGTAAACCCGATAACGACGTAAGTGCATGTTCCAAGAGCTTGCTAACGCTCCTGCTGTGCCACCAGGTTTAATTAAGCGTCTGATTTGTCTTACCACGGATTACAAGTTGCCGATTACCAACTGGAGCATCGCCAACGTTGCTTGTAAACCATTGCCTTTCGTTTGGTGATCAACATAAGTGATATTACCCGATTGAAATTAATACACTCCACCTGACGCATGAACCGGTGAAGATACATGACAGAGAACACACTGCTTTCATTGATAATTGATTGTCCTTTTCTTAAATAATTTGTTTCTTAATATATTATTTTTATTTCTCTGAAAGTCTATAATTTTAAATAAATTCCAAAGTGATGAGCCGTTTTCATCGAAAGTAGTGTAAGTCCACTTTCCGCAAAGACATAATATTTAGTTCAAAAATTATTCCAGGTAATTTCTCTACTTCACTTTTAACTAATACTTTAAAAACGATCACATTATAAACTTAACCCCTTGCCCTACGATTTGTTTTGTGACTGCCTCCGCTATAATTCAGAATTGAATTGCTAAAATAAAAATTGATCAGTGATTCTTGATATATCGCATAATTTAACGTAATATTAATATTATAGAAATAATATTATCGCGTCGCGCGCCAATAATATTTTCAGTTTGATCAGTTTTGCAAAACTTGAAAATTTCCTATCCCATTTACGTTATCACAAGTGTCACTCGTTATTATAGGGCAAGGGGTTAAATCAATTTAATACTTAAAAAACATAAAACGAGGGTATTAAATATACCAGTATTTTTCAAACCATTCAAATGCAAACCCTTAAATATCTCCATATAATATAAAATGGACTTACACCACTTTCAATGAAAACAGCTCACATATCGAAGAAAATTTTTAGAAGAAAGTGAATAACCTTGAACCCAGAAGGTCGATGATCTTCGTCATCAACATCCACATAAATAATTGTATGAAACTGCGAAATTATCGAAACGCGTGTACTTCGTCTATTGCAATCAGATTAATTGGCACCCCATTAAAAAGTCAGACTGTAGCAACACCGTTCTGAATAGACTTTATGCAATACCATCTCACCCGAAGTCGATAGACTCAATGCTCGTGTTGCAAAGTCTTGTTCTACTTCTTGCTCGATTTACCCTATCTGCCCAGTGATTTCAATAATGTAGTCACTTCTTCCACCACGTTGTTTTTCCTCGCATATTTCGAAGGGTTAACGATCCACAGGAATTATTAATCTTTTACGATCCGTTCAACGCTGTTTTGTCCGCATAGCAGAAGCACCGGGGTCTTTGCTGTCGAGGCGATGAAGCGTACCAATTTTAATGCTGCTATTAATGCTCGTAATGTTGCGGGATTAGTTCGAATTTATACCATGGCTTACATCCAAGTGTACTGATAAATTAACGTTAATATAAATCCCCTGTTTCATAGTACTTTTTCGTGTTACAATTTAACAGCACTTTTGCCAATAATTTCCTTATAAATTCGAGGATAAAATTTGTAAAAAATGCAAGAAACATCGAGATACTTTTTGAACTCGCAGTGAAAGGGACCACCCTGCAATCGGTATTAGGTTAATATACCACGCGAATGCTCGCTCATAATAACTGGATAGCAACGGTTATTACCGGTCGAAAGGTTTTGCCGTGGTTCTTCTGACCAATTGCGGCGAAGTGTACTGTCGATCGGCTTCATCTTCCTTGATGTCGAAAACGTGTGGAACGGCTTAACATCCGTGATTCCGTAGTTCGATCGTTTTCTTCCTTTTAACAATAAATGCCGCCTTCACTCTTTTTCTTCGTGCTTGGATCCGCCGAAAGAAATGCATTAACTTTGCGAAAACCTTCTAGTAAATCGATATGCCAATCAAATCAGTAAAATCATTGTGCATGGTTATCAGTGAATTTTTTTACATACTGATATCAATATTTCAATTTTTCGTGAAACACAGAGAATTGCAGGGGAAGATGGGACAAGATGGAGCGCTGAGAAAAAGTTTCTCTGTCATTTTATTTTTGTTATTTTAACACGTTTAATGCCATGCGGGTCACCGGTGACCGGCGCTACTGAAATCAATGAAATTTCATATGACTTTTAATTGTAATATTTAAGAATTTGTTAATTGAGTCAATACTTACGCGTTGGTCTCAAAAAGTTAAAGTTCTACTGTCTACAATCTCGTCGTGTCTTCAAAGTTTCCGCTTTGTAAAGATGTGATTTTAACAGAAAAAGTTTCACTTCAGTAGAAATGAAGAAACTAGCGAAATACCGGTGGCATTCAACGTGTTAACAATGTTCACAAGCAGACAGATAAGTGCCTGAACATATTGTCTAATTGGTGATATTCAAGAAGCAACATTATTCAGAATTATTACTTACCTGTTAATATTTAAAACAAATCACAAAATAAGATTCCGATCGATCAGATAATGTATAGGGTCGCAAGAACTCCATTCTAACCATCAACGTCGAATTGACCGGTCTAGAATTCAACATCTTTTCATTTTTTACAAAATAGAAGAATAGCAAGTATAAACAAAGAAAAGTCCCATCATCCTCTGCGTTTTTAACACTAGAACTACCGACAATTAATACAATATATTTAAAGATAATTAATAATAACGTTAAAAGGAAAATATTAACGGGAAAAATTATTGGACGATAAAATTACGTATATGCAGCAATATAAGCATAGAAAAATTAAGAAGTTGGTGCATTAGAAACTTGAAGAACTTTTAAAAGAAATTAAGAACAAGTCACTTTGACTGCCTCGGTAGATCTAGTGTTAACATCACCATATCTTTCATTCTACATCCACATCAGGTAACTTGCAAATTATCTATAATTTTATAACACGACTGAAACTATTCCAAACGATTAAGCAGCTCTACATGACCCTGCAACGTTTCCCAAATGTCGGCGATGCCTCACAGAATTTTCCTTGCATGTCAACGAAGCGGGCAGGTGTTTCGGTCGGTTGCTTCACGGTCGTCGCGTGGCAGAAGCGGGGTCGAGGCGAGACCAAAGCAAAGTCGAAGCATGACCGGATCTGTCTCCCTTTCCTCCCTTTTCCCATCTTTATCCTTGCCCAAGGATCAAAGGGAGACCCTCTCGTTCCTTCTCCGTCGTTCTCTCTTCTCCATGCATCGCGAGACTCTTCTTTTTCGTCTCCTGCGCCACGTAACTTCTCTTCTTCTTCTCTTGCCTTCATCTCCCTCTATCCTTTCCTCCTTCTTTCTCACCTCTCTCTTCCTCTTTCATGGCAAGTGCCCTCGTCCCTTTGGCTCTACCGGAGGAACGAGAACTGCCATTAGAAGCACCCCGTTCCATGTAATTTGACCACGGACAATGTGGACCACACGAAGCGCGATGCTTACCTACGCGGCACAGAGGTTCTCAGGATTAATATAGCGGCGTAATAATCCCGTGATTCGATCTTCAGCTTTCACTAGATCTTGGTAAACCCTCACGGGTATTGGACAACATGCTGATTGAATGTTTGCCGAAGCTTCAACCGGGAATAACGTGTAGTTAGGTGGAAGACGTGTGGTTTGTGTTTGAACACTGGCAATTCGCGAGGGTAGGTATACATTATTGTTCTAAACGGTCGTTAAAAATGTAATTGCGAGGGAATGTTCAGTTGGTCGATTTAATTATTTGAGGGAATTCTGAGGTATTGAATTTAATCATTTAGGGAGGTTTTTTAAGTGGAGGAATGCTGCGAGGGTCGCTAGAGGTAGATGTTGCTGAAGTTAATAAATTTCTTATGACTTTTTATGTAGATCTAACAAGGTAGTCAAACTAAAGTGTCATTAATTTTTTTGAAAATTTTTCCAGTAGAAAAATATATCCGATATCAACCTCCCGGTCTCTAAAAAATTAATTTGTATTTCTAAACCGGCAACTTCAATCCCGAAAGTTATCAAGTTTCCTTGCAGTGATGTGTTTTTAAATTAATTTAATGCTCCACTTTAATCGTTCTTATTGTCCTTTCTTTTATATTTCTCAATTTTATCTGCTACGTTAATTTCTCCTAGGACTACTTCAACTAACAATAATTTCCAGAGACCACCAAATATTGCAATTAACATTTGCTAATATAATTAACATCTACGATTGTAAGATCATTTTGCTAACTCCACAAAAAATTCGATTTTGAAAATAATTTAAAATAACCGTCACCAGCCATTCTCCTGCATTTCAACAAAAGCAGTGAATTCCGAACACAAAAACATCCTCATGCATTTAACGTAAAATAAATTGCCGAGTATTCGTCGAATGCAACATAAAGGTATCGGCTATCCACCCGACGTGAAACGCGATTTTCTCGATTTGCTCTTTGTAAATCGCAGAAATTGCGTCACACTTATTATACAATAAAAGCCACGTCGAAAATTCCTTCCACGTCCCGTTGCGAAGCAGGTGCGCACTCATAAAACGTGTTTCGATGAAGCGCTTCGTGAAGGTTTCATGACTTACATTATTACTGTATTACATGTGATGTATCGCAAGTACCATGGCTCACATTATTATCATGGTGTATCGCGAAGGCCACGTGTACACCATACACGTATCTTCGATATCTGCGAATCTCGATTCACGACGTACGGCCATAAAATTATAATGTACGGTAGCTTCGGATGTTGTTCACTGTCACGATTACTTGACGTGATATCATCTCGTTCAGCCTTCGTAAAGCTTCAAGGGGTTCAAGTAAGAAGGGATTGGATTTTAAGAAGCTGACTTGTATGAAGCAATTTCTGTGACAATGGCGAACTAATAATGTAGGAGCAAAGGGACTACAGTAATTTTGCGAATTTTTGCAAGCCTGTGTGGGGACGATATTTAACTGGAACGAAGTAATTTGTCTACCGTAACAGGTTTACGTGTTAAAGGACTTGATAAATAGTTTGCAGATGGACAAATAGGACACTCTTTTATTCTTACGAATATAGAAAGGTTCCTGATCGACGAAGTTACAATTCTTTTATAGTAAATTAATTTTTTCGCCGGTCGAAAGTTATTGAATACAGTTAGAAAATTGTATTAGAGAATTAGAGAACACAGTTTCTCCGAGCCAGAAGCAAGACTACAAATTTCTTTTATTTATTGCTGAGATTATTAAATGATTACATCGGAAATATTTTTCCATCGGAAAATTATTCTCATTTGAAATAGAGAATACAGTTTCTCCGAGCCAGAAGTAAGACTACAAATTTCTTTTATTTATTGCTAAGACTACTAAATGATTACATCAGAAATATTTTTCCATCGGGAAGTTATTCTCATTTGAAATAGAGAATACAGTTTCTCCGAGCCAGAAGCAAGAGTACAAATTTATTTTGTTTATTGTTGAGAGCACTTAATGATTAATCAGAAATATTTTTCCATCGGAAAATTGTTAACATTTGAAATAGAGAATACAGTTTCTCCGAGCCAGAAGCAAGAGTACTTTCTTTTATTTATTATTCAGACTACTAAATGATCACATCAAAGAAATTTTTCCTACCGGATGTGTTCACCATAGCCTCAGTCTTCCGGAACCTTCCTAAAACCGTAACCACAGATATCGAAGGCGAATTTAAAAAGTTACATCCTTCTCTCGCAATGATTACAGTGTTCGAAGAACATATAATTTTTTATGGCGACCAGATACTTCGGTAAATTGGTGCAATCGTCTCGCGTTTGAGGATCACTGAGGACAGATGCTGCTTCTCTATGCAGAGCAAAATCGCCGCTCTTTGCGGTTCGCCACCGCTTCGTCTTTGAAACTGGGCTCTCCACACGCGCATATAATTATAAGACGATCATCATCGTTCTCGTCGTCGCCATCAGGATTTTAGCGATACCACACGCTTGTTCCCTTTTCTCCGTCAAAACGGGACACGCTGAATCATCTGCCGAATCACCTATTCGTTAAATTAGCGCGCGACAGAAATTATTATAAATTGGCTGAAATTTTACACGATTATTCCATCGTCGAGTCAATTAGAATAATTTTGTTTGTCAAAACACCACGTCGTTAATTCGCAAATATTATTCCAAAAATTACCATTTTATTTTTCCTTGCATCAAGGTTCATTATATCAATGCTCGACAATTTTAATCAGCAAACTGTAATCAATACAAAAAAGTAGCAGACTTCTAAGTATTTGTACGTTGATTCTTTTTTACAAACGATATCACGGTATCGTCTAACATTCTTTTACTTTATTTTACCAATCCCTCCTGATTTAATGCCACAGTCCGTGAAGTAATCAAAGGTAACAATCTGTTATCGTAACTCATTTAATCGTGTTTTCATTAAGCAAATCATTCTATCGGGGGTGGTCAGAAAAATCATCAAATGTACCGCCCTATGGCGGAGGTCCATGTTGCAATTAATGAAGGTACTGCCGAATCACCGGCTGAAGATAGACGTTGTTGCATGTTCAAGGGATCGTGTCGAGCACATTTTGACTGCTTTTCAATTAGGACAGTCCGACAGTCTCTCCGATGGTCATAGATAAAGGGTACATTTAATGGGGGGAAAGAATAAAAAAGGAAAACATATGGAAACTTTTAAACATTGAGCAAACGTTTCGTTAAACATCGCATTTCGACCTCTAACATGAACGTCGATGGGCATACGAATTTTCAAATATGCAAATACATTCGTACGAAGTGTAACAACGCTCAAACATCCGAACATGCACGAGAGTTGTACACACGATGGAAGATGTATAATCGAGCAACGAAATAACGCATTTGCATACCTTTGATTACCGGCTTAATAAAACATATCGAAATGATTGCCCCATTGCCCCACCATTCCGGTCAGCCGGCGCGAATACCCATAAGTCCGCCTTAATTGGCAGAATAAAAGTTACGTAATCAATTCGAGCACTAATTGGAATTATAGGGATATCAGATTTGGGTAATTAAGAAAGGACACTTGATTACGTTACATGCCCGCGGTTGAGCAATTAAGGGGAAGAGTCATCGCACGGACCATCGTGATATTCCACGGCATTCTTGGCTTCGTGAAATTTAATGCCGCCGAAATTATCGTTCGATTATTATCCGAATACGCTAAATACGGTTCAGTGGACGTGCACGGCGGGACGAACTAATTACTGCAATTAAAAAGATTGCTCCTTACGCTGCACGTTTTTCAACGTCTCTCACCTTCGAAGAGCCTGAGATTCGATTTGCTGGATTAAGCCTCGTAATGAGACGTCTCGTACTATTTCGGCATGTTGACATTAAGATAATTCAGTTTTATCATTCTGAATGCACGTGGCCAATAATTCGGCGAGAATTCAATTTGGGTTACACTCGTCATTTACTTGCACATGTTTGCTGCTGAGATTAAAATACATTAGGACCAAGTATAACGTGGACAATTGCGAAGACGAATTCAGAAGAAAATTGCAGGGCCGTTTGCCTCGATTAAGGTTAATTTGAAAAGTAATTATAAAAGTAGATGAGAGAAAATATGCTACTTAGAAGATATAAAATAGACAGGTGATTCTGTTAATAGAGAATATTCGGCCAACTATTTCAGTTGCAACATCGATGAACCTTAACACTAACCGTATCATCCACGGTCAAATAACCGGTTTACAAAAACGAAAATTTGTAATTTTCTATATTATTAACTAAGACTGCTTTTTGCGATGTTTCTAATATCAACTTGACAATCTTCTCCATATTTTTCAGGAAAATATTATTGTTTTTTTATAACCAGTCGAATGACCAACCTTAGTAAGAATAAGTACACGTAAAATTCCAATACCGTTAGTGTTAATCTCAAGCGATTCAATTTGCTGTAATATTCTAAAGAAAATTTTATTAATGATTCCATTTTCACTTTAAATCCAGCTGTACATTTAAATAAAATTTGATTCAGCCCCTTTCACCAGAACAGAGAGCGAAACTCAGATATTGAATCAGGGCGAACAAAATTCCAATGCCGTTAGTGTTAATCTCCAGCGATTCAATTTACTGTAATATTCTAAAGAAAATTTTACTCAATGTTTCCATTTTCACTCTAAATCCAGTCGTACATTTAAATAAAATTTGATTCAGCCCCTTTCACCAGAACAGGGAGCGAAACTCAAATATTGAATCAGAGCGAACAAAATTTCAATACCGTTAGTGCTAATCTCAAGCGATTCAATTTGCTGCAATAATCTAAAGAAAATTTTACTCAATGTTTCCGTTTTCACTCTAAATCCAGTTGTACATTTAAATAAAATTTGATTCAGCCCCTTTCACCAGAACAGGGAGCGAAACTCAAATATTGAATCAGGGCGAACAATGACGTTGAATTAGTAACTCGAATTTTATTTATTATGAAAAGAGTCGACTTTAAGTCGCAATGAATGCAGCCACATTTTTCACCGAGAGTTCCGACGATTTTTATTGGCTGTAAAGGTTCTGCGAAACAGTTCCCGGCGAGGTTCTCGTGAAAAGAAACCGTGAATCGCGAGGACCTTGCACTCGCAGAATCACGTTCGTCCGTGGTGGGGTCAGGACCCCGGTTTCCCACAGATTACGACGGGGCATGCTCAGCAGGGAATGCCATTACATTCGCGATCGCCGATCTTTATGATTCCATCCAGCCAAAAAGGTCGGGCCAATTTTAAAACCATCCTACCTCCGATCCCCACTGACGGCTACGAGTCGTGCCACGATCTTCAAACGAACAGAGTAAATAAAACCTTTGCCAGGAATTCCTTCAACGTACGTATCCCTTAATACGTAACAGTGATCCCTTAATTTGGAACATTAAAAAATTTCGCTGAAAAAGAACATTTTAACTGACGTTAAAAGAAACTGATTTAAAGAAATCTCAAATAAAGACATAGTCCTAATATACACATATTCTAATGAACCCAAGAAGAAGTCAAAATGTCACAATTCTGTCCAAATAGCTTCTAGACTTTAACTATTAACAGTAAGAATTTTATTACCATGGAATTTAGATTTGTGGAATTTTATTTTCCAAATGAATTATAAATTATTGAGTTTATTTCTACATTATGTACATTTCTTCTGTGACGATTAGAAATATTAAGAATATAATTTAGTTATATCTCTTCAGCTTGTGCCACACTCATTCTCGGTCTTTCGCTCTACCTAGACTCATATAAGGTCACAGGGCACGCGTTATACGACCGAGTCTTAATTGGGTTTGCGCCTCGTCGAGGAGGTAAAGTTAATTTGCGACGCGTTTACGATCGCAAAAAACTATCGTCTGAAATTGGAGACGCACCTATTAGCCGACTGGCATACCTATTTGGCGATAGTCGATAGGATATTGGCGAGGGCCGATCAAAAGAGCCCGCGAACAGTGGAAAGGGGATTTTTTTTACGTCAGAGCCACCGGTCTCGTTTGCGGAATGAGTTTTCAGTAGAGGATTCGTCTCGGTGATAATCTTCTAGCGGCTACTGGTTATTGCACGACATTATAAAAGCTCGAACGGTAGGTCAAGGTAATCGGATACCTTTGAAACCACCTTCCTTAGTGAATTATGCTATTACACTCGGTCGAAAGTGGTTTCGAACCTACCCTTGATTATTTCCACTGCGAATTTTGAAGTGGATGTCTTCATTTGCTCGTGAGAAACTGCTGATTGCTTAATTGATGCTTGGAAGTGTTTCGATGTGGAAGGATTTTGTAATAATATTGCTACTAACTATTGGTTTCTCCTTTGCAAAGTATCAACTTGTCATGTTGCTGGATATTGGGTTAGTTTGTTATAGAGACGGTCAAATTAGAGTTTCCCATGAGTTTCTATAAAGACCAGCTGACTTTCTTTGTTAACAATTATTTCTCAAATATAATTTATAACCTTCGAACAAATTATTTCGTCATAAGAATACCTGATGATTTGTTTATGTAACAGTACTTATTGTTTTGTACTTCAAATTTAACTGATGTGATCATTCCGCCTGTAACCTACAACCCTAGATAGTTTCAAAACCATTAGCGATACTTATCAATAACAATCTTTCAAAATCTTCAAAACAATCTCTCAATTATGAAGAAAGACAGTTATTTCTTCCACAGAAACTCCTATCTCCTCTGTCACATTTTTCCTTACAGATATTAACACGAGGTTTACTGTGCGGGTCACTTTGACCCATTTTCTACTTCGTGGTGGAAATTACAAAAACCTTTTACATTTTTTCCTGCCACCTGTACTGACTTCTATCTATTCAACGAGACGAATATTCCTCAAAATTCATTTTTTTCAGAGCCTCCTAATTTCAAAGTTCTCTATGTGGTATACATAATGACCCGATTCCATAGAGAGAGGAAAATGAGTAGCTCAGAAACCAATGCGGTGCAGTCCATTTTTGATATTTTCTAATTTTTTAAAATTTTAATAGAATAAACTTCATTCCATTAAAATTCACGAAAATCAGAAAATACCAGAAAAATGGACTTAGTGGAAAATATTAAAAAAAGATAAACTTCATTCTATTAAAATTTACAAAAATCAGAAAAAAAAGGACTTAACCGCATTGGCTTCTGAGCGACTCAAGTAAGGAATATCGGTAATCCCAGTGTTAAGAAAAGTAATCTCCGAACAAGCATTTCGATGCAGCATACAGTCATAATCCACCATGAGCTTAGCAAATCCTCTGCCCCATCGTCGTGGCTCCGACCACCGAAGAAACGTGCACCAGATGTTAGTTGGAAAAGTCGAAAATCCTCGTAACTCGTTTCGATCTGGGGTAGTTGAGTTACGAGGATATTCCTCGAGTAACCGAGACACCATTGTGCTTTGGAAACGCCTCGGCACGCTTTAACGCGTATCGCCGACGCTGCTCTTCTTTCGGTTACCTACCACTTTCCTAAGACATAACTTACGAAGCGCAACGGTAACGCCTATGCCAACTGACTTACGCCGAAAAGTTATGATTTCGGCTCTTGAAGCAGGTATGCGATTTCGCCTTTTCTTCTCCGCTGGCCCGCCGTCCACGTAGGTCGGTGATCGTCACATAAACCACGGAAATGCTTTGTTTGGGCCCGTTCTAATTTTCCGTGGGCCATCGTGCCGTGAAAACATATCGTTTACGTCACATAATTCAGCGAGAGGGTGCGGTGGAACAATACGGAATTTTATCGTTGGTCCATTAACAATTGTTGGATCATCGAAATGTAATTCGATTCGGATATAAATCTGGAGAGGAACGCAGTGAATTCGCTTGGGTGGAAATATTGGGAATGGTTCTCTTTCTTGTTGTTTTGGGATTTATATTTGAAGGATATTTACTGGTGTTAGAATTTTTCAAGTGAAAGTGAATTGTTTTAGATTGTTGAGGTTGGTTTATAGGTGTAGCGATCGGAGGTTGCTAGTGGTTTTAGTTCAGGCTGACATTTCTTTGTTGTGCAAATCATTGCTGACTCGAGAGGAATTCTCATCGTGTAGATTTTACTTTGAAAACGTAATTCAATTCTCATTTAGGTCAGATATTTTATCTGCTATCTTTCATTTCACGTCGATCCATCTGCAACAAGTAACTTCATCTTGGAGATCGATCTCTGGAATTCTTCGCATTCGTTTTAACCGATCCCTTCTCGACAGGATACCTGTCGCGATCGTTCGTTTCTCCAAAGCACCATCGAATCAGGAATTTTTAATTTCGGAAATTGCCCTTCGAATTGTATCGTATTAGACACGCTCGAACCTTCGACTTTATCGCGGATTTTTAATCTCGCCGCGATTCATCTCCGGCTACCTTCGTCCCTTAAGGTCGCTCGCGCTGAAGATCCAACCGATTCTTTTATACAAAGAACACCAACAGCTTTTTCTAACCGAAGTTTCATAAACTATAAAACTAAAATTATTCATAAGATCGCGAGCAACTTCATTAAACTCTTCTTTTGTAACAATTCTTTCGTAATCTCAAAAGCAAGGGCGTATTACGAAATTCTTCATCTTCGCGAAAATAACCTTGCAGGAAAGGGTGCTCTGAAAGAGGTAGATAATTGAATGAGACAAATCGTATTTAAAAAATTCTAAACGCATTACACGTGCAAGTTATCCTTCTTTTTATCGCAGCACTTTGCGTATATTAAGTGGCCAAGTATTACATGAGTAAAATGATTATATAGAAATACTGCCGTTAAATCTATTGTATTTAAATATATTAAGTAAATTCATTAGAAAAAGAGGAATCAAAAGATGGAAAAGATGATTAATTCAGTAATTTATGTTTTACAAGATAGACGTATAATATTTACTCTATGGTGCTCCGATAAATTTTGAGAATTTTTATAAAAAATATAGAAACAGTGATTTTGAAATATAGAAATTGATGAGATATTTCTCCAAATACTTATATATATAATATTGATTCCTTGAAACGTCTTCCAGCCTTAACTAACATCCGCTTCTCACATTAAATCACACTAAAGTCCCTATAGTCTCTTATGACCCGTAGTCTATTTTTTAATAAAATTCAGGATTTTATTTTTTTCCCTTTAGAATAACTTCATGAGAATAATATGTGCTCGAATTGGGCCAAATTAAATCTCAATTCGATTAAAAAAAGACCTCAGGGACGAATGGAGAACCTCAGCCTTCCACAGAACACCACGAACTGCAGGCTGTACCGTATCGTTTACCAGGCATCCAGCTAGATCGCGTGATTTCACCGCGAATCTTTAATTTCGGAAAGATTCATCATCGATGGATCTAAGCTGAGCCTAGGATCGATCGCGAATGAAAGTCTACGGATCCCTTTTATGCAGAGAACGTGCACACTCGGGCGCGGACATCAAAGGGCTCCCTCGAAGCGACCTGTCTGTAATTACAGACACGAGGCGTGGCCCCATGGAAGAACAATAGGGCCGCTCTTCCTTTCTTTCTCTACCTTTCTCTCTTTCTCTTTCTCTCACCCTTTTTCCCTTTCACTTGTACTTGCCAGACGCGATGGGATCTCCGATCTTGGTGCTTTCGGGCCTTCTGCGATCCCATCTACTCGCCGCGGAATATCGATCGGCTATCGATCGCCGATAAGACGATTTTAGGCGCTAAGGAGTTTCCATTCGGACGGCATACATTAAGCCGGATGGCTCTGCCTTGCCACCACCCAGATCGCCGAGAAAGGATTTGTCGGATGCGACGTCTCCTGGAGCACCCACGAAAACCCTCTCGCGACGCATGAGATCGGTCTTGTCGGTTTAAAGGACGTCGATTGATCGCCTTTCCGGAAACCGCCGTTGCCTTTCGGCCATTCAGAGTTTCATTTTCGAGTTAAGAATTCAGAAATATTTGTAAGAAGTGAGTTCGAGGACTTGCCTAGTAATAGTTGTAATCTTATGATAAAGAACTAATTGACCTTTGGTGATAGTTTGTGTCAAAATGGTATTTAACCCCTATAATAACTAGTGACACTCTTGACGCGGTAAACGAAATAAGAAATTTTGGAGTTCTCCAAAAACTATTAAATTGGAATGACCACGTGGTCACGCGACGGTGAAATTATTTGTATACTATTAACCCCTTGTCTTATATGATTTCCTTTGTGACTGCATGTACATGCAGTAATTGAGAATTAAATTAAGAAAATAAAACTTGATGAGTGCTTCTTGATATGTCGTAGAATTTAACGTAATATTTATAGTGTGGAAATAATCTGATCGTGCTGTGTTCCACTGATATTTCAATTTGATAGTTTTTCGAAAACTTTGAAATTTCTTATTCCATTTATCGGATCACGAGTGTTACTCGTTATCGTAGGGCAAGGGTTTAAGATTTGATTTAAATGATACGTAGTATTAGAAATCAGTGAGAAATTTTGTTTCTGGAATTAATTCTGAGTTATTAACATAGTGAGGAAAAAAATCGTAGGGCACGGAGTTAAGGCAAAACTGATTATTTTATTATAAATAGAAGTTTTTGGTTTTGCAAAGACGTAGAATTATCTGATAGCAAAGTTTATATTTATAAAGGATTACTAATATTAAATGCATTGGATGAGCAAAGCGACTTTGACCTTCAGTCGGACTGGAGAACCCCAAGGGACTAATCCTGAGTCATCGTCTCTCATCTTAGTTATCCATTAGGGCAATTAAAACATTCTCTTTGAGTTACAATTTAACGGGCGCTAAAAGCTTCCGAGTGTTTTTGTACTTTGCTTCATATCTATCTAATAATAGATATTTCTTCCAGTAAACAGATAATATATTGCAATGGCATCCTCACGAATGTAGAATCAAAGGTCGAACAAGAATTATCATACATCCAAGCGTGATCTTTCCACGAGGTTACGCGAATCTTAATTTCGCAAGAGAATCTTGATACTTTGGAGATTCGAGAACAATGAAGCAACACCCAGAAATTATAGTAAATGCCATGACTTTACGATTCTACGCTAAGATGTTTCTAATTCCCATTCGCGAGGTCTCATCCCCTTACATCCCCTCTCTTCGTTTCAATTCTATTTCAGATATAATGGATATAATGTAATGCTCGTAAGTACCCATGAGTCTGACACTTCGGAAACGATAAGTATATACCGCTTGACTAATTAATGATCCTCTAAGGGAATAAAGAAATAAAAAAGGTGCCCCGCAAAATCCTTCGATCGGCCGTGCATCGCGCTCCATATCGCGGTCAATTTAGATAGCAATCGAGTGGATCAAAAATTCGAAAGAGAGTGGGAGAGAGTGTAATAGACCCCGTCAGCGTGGTAATTAATGAACTTGGCCCCTCCATTCCGTTCGCTCTTTTTCGCCACTTTAACCGTCATTATATTGTCTAGCGAGAGGCTCTGATAACCCGCGCAAAAAATTCCATTTAGAGCAGGGTCACGTAATGATGTGCCGCGTTTTTGATCGATCAGCGGGCCGAATGTGCCTTATTAGGGTAACAAAAGGAAAATCGAGTGGTACGAACGATGCGCGGATCGAATGTGTCGAGTAATACCACAAATCGTTGCAAATACCATGAATATTGTCTCACTTAGAATGTGCAGTTTATTTTTTAAAAAAGCAAGGCTCATTGAGAGAGGTTCGGTGAAATTAACCGGAGATTTTTAGTATAACTATGTTGAAATGAAAATTGTTATTGCATTTATAATCATTCTAATGAAGGTCTTATGGGAAAGTGAACTCGAGAAATATCCATCGCGGAATCACGTTTATTTAACACTAGAACTACCGGATAAAATTTATTATATCTAAATATATAAAATAAGTACTTTAGAAAAAGGGAAATCAGAAGGTGGAAAAGATGATTAATTCAGTAATTTCAGCAAATACCGTGAATACTGTCTCACTTAGAATGTGCAGTTTATTTTTGAAAAAAGCAAGGTTCATTGAGAGAGGTTCGGTGAAATTAACCGGAGATTTTTGAAATAACTATGGCGAAATGAAAATTTTTATTGCATTTATAATCATTCTATTGAAGGTCTTATGGGAAAGTGAACTCGAGAAATATCCATCGCGGAATCACGTTTATTTAACACTAGAACTACCGGATAAAATTTATTATATCTAAATATATAAAATAAGTACTTTAGAAAAAGGGGAATCAACAGGTGGAAAAGATGATTAATTCAGTAATTTATGTTTTATAAGATAAACGTAGACTACCTCCTCTATGGCTCTCCTATAAACTTTGAGAATTTTTATAAAAATGAGGAACCAGTCATTTTGACTGCCTTGGTAGTTCTAGTGTTGAAACCAGTCAAACAAAACAGCAATTAGTAAAACTATTCGTAACATGTCTAAAATTTTAATCCTTTACAATCGAGAACTTTTACAGCTTTTATTTCCTGTGTTTTCATAACATCTCGATTTTTTCTCCTCAATTATAAATCTTCAAAAATATCTGTATAAATAATTTCAAATAACGTAGTTATTTTCTGTCTCTTGACCGTTGCAAAGAGTTAATCGAACAGTAATTTAAAAATTCTACAATTCTCGAAGGGTAGTTTTAACCCCTTACAACATGACATGCATTACGAAACTCGCAGTTATCGTAAAATTTCATAAAAATCAGAATCTCCATGTACAAAGTCATCTCTAACCCCAGCTAATTATTCTCAAAAACGAAAAGCACTCCACCATCCTCTTCCCTCCTCGTTAGAGCATCTTCAAAGATCTTCACCGACCACGGCGCGGCATTCAGCGAAGTCTGCGCCAGCGAAAGCGCGAGTCACGGTTAGAAATTGGCGATGAAAGTGCACGGGAGGATATGTTAATGAAAGGAGAAAAAGAAACGAACGGCAATACGCGCGAACCGTTATCCGGTGCATGAAGACGTCCGCGAGGTATGATCACGCGTGAAAAATATTAATCCACAACGACGTCGACGTGCACTAACCGGCGTCGTGTCTGTCAGTCAGATTGGTCCCGACGAAAGACGCATTGCCGTACCTCCCTTCGCTAATAAGCGGTTATGTCAACCCGGAGATCGGTAGATCGACGAATGATAGTATTTTCGGCGATCCTCCGTCAATTATGCTAAACTAAACGCGGCAAGGTATATAGGGATGTCACTGGTAGCGCTACCGGACTGCCAGAAGAGAAACTCGATCGAACGCGATATCTCGTCGAGTGTCCCGCGAGAGGGTTTGATCGATTATCGGCAAGGAAATGATTAATGAGAATGTGCTCGATTCTTGGTTGAAATGCGATCGATGCTGATCATGAAACGTTTCTGACAGTGGGAAGATTCGAGATTATTTCGCTGATGATGATTATCGAGGTAGGGATTAAGGAGTTAAATGAAATTTATTTCTTTTCAATTGGCACATTCTAAAGGACTTTAACCCTTTGCAGTCCTATGTCCAGTTACTCTGGATATGAGTTACTAGTGTAATTAACACTTCACTTATTAAATTGCAACTTTGGAAATTAACAATGATCTTGTGCCTTTACACAAATATTCCTCAGTATCTGTTCTTATTCCTCCCATTAAGTAAAAATGAACAATCAGCAGTAGAATATTTTCCGTAATTATTTTACCTTAGCTGACGAAAAGTTGGACAAATAATTTGGACCGGAAAGGGTTAAACGTTTCTTTTGTAAGATGCAAATGGTTCGTTAAAAGTGAGAGAAAGGTGTCGTGACACGAGAATGGCAAGAAGTCGGGTAATTTGGATGAGTATTTAAATGGTGCATTAAACATCGTTGGGAGCCACTTGTTATTTAATTAGGGCAATCGTAAAGTCTGAAATAGCAATTAGCAATAAAGGCACGCAACAAAAAGGAGGAAGAATGTTATGCGTGCTTTCTGCTCGTCCTCGAGGAATTTTCTCAGCCACGGTCAATTACAATACGAACGTGATCCCATGCGAGTCCTGCACCAAGAGCTGCTTGCTTATTTTACGTACTTGTCTCGTTAAGTGTCCGACGTCACGCGGGGCCCCTGTTTTTCGGTCGTAAAAGGCATAGAAGTCGACTGTTTTCATTCTACGTCGCCACCAGTAGGCTACACCTGCTTGCAAGATTTTTCGTGCAACACGCATTAACCGGCTGACCGCGACGTTGAAGTTTATTGCGATTGTTTCGTAGTGGGAGGAGTTCTGGCTCACCTCGACTCTTGCAATAGCAAACCAGATTATAATTAATTAATACCACCTGTCTGTATTAATTGAAGAGATTCGAAACGTGGTGGGCGATCGATACATTCGTGCTTGTTGCTACTTTGAATGAGGCTAATGGGGTGTAAAACGACCCCCTTTTAATTTGCATAAAGAATTATAAATTTTTATCTCTTGTTTTTAGATAGGCAATTGTTAAAAGAAAAATATCATTGAAAGCAATTAGTCAGTAATTAAATGACTTTGTGGGCAACATTTATTAACAGATTGATCGCGACGTTAAAGTTTATTGTAATAGTTTCGCAGTGGGAGGAGTTTTGGCTCACCGCGACTCTTGTAATAGCAAACCAGATTATAATTAATTAATACCACCTGTCTGTATTAATTGAAGAGATTCGCAACGTGGTGGACGATCGGTATGTTTTTGCTTGTTGCTACTTTGAATGGGGCTAATGGGGTGTACAACGACCCCCGTTTAATTTGCATAAAGATTTATACATTTTTATCTCTTGTTTTTAGATAGGCAATTGTTAAAAGAAAAATATCATTGAAAGCAGTTACTCAGTAATTAAATGACTTTTTGGGCAACATTTATTAACAGATTGATCGTGACGTTAAAGTTTATTGTAATAGTTACGTAGTGGGAGGAGTTTTGGCTCACCGCGACTCTTGTAATAGCAAACCAGATTATAATTAATTAATACCACCTGTCTGTATTAATTGAAGAGATTCGCAACGTGGTGGACGATCGGTATGTTTTTGCTTGTTGCTACTTTGAATGGGGCTAATGGGGTGTACAACGACCCCCGTTTAATTTGCATAAAGATTTATACATTTTTATCTCTTGTTTTTAGATAGGCAATTGTTAAAAGAAAAATATCATTGAAAGCAATTAGTCAGTAATTAAATGACTTTGTGGGCTACATGTATTAACCGGTTGATCGCAACATTGCACTTTATTACGATAGTTTCGCAGTGCAAAGAGTTCTGGCTCACCTCGACTCTTACTTCAAGAAATCTTTATACTTGTCCACCGTCACATCTAGCAATTCTCAAGCTCGCTCTCATCTAACTTCAAAATCAAGAGCAAAATTTGCTTCCTTCCTCAATATTTCCCGATCCTCTAGAATCATAAGTCGCAACTACCACTTCTTCTCTCTTCGCTCGCATCTAAACATGGCCACACTGTCCCAGATAAGGAGGTCCAATAAAGAAGAATTGTTTTCTTTCGGCTGTTTTACACACAATTAAAAATTCAAGCAACCTTTACACTTATCCACCATCAAGTCGACAAATTCTCAAGCTCGCCCAATTAATTCCTCATCTCACCTCAAAACCAAGAACAGAATTTGCTACCTTCCTCAACATTTCTCGATCCTCTAGCATCATAAGTCGCAACTACCACTTCTCCTCTCATCGCTCGCATCAAAAACTGCCCACAGTGTTCTACATAAGAAGTTCAAACAAAGGAGAATTATTTCCTTCCTGCTGTTCCTGCAGGATTAAAAATTCAAAAAACCTTTACACTTATCCACCATGAAATCGACAAATTCTCAAGCTCGCCCAGTTAATTGCTCGTTTCACCTGAAAGTCACGCGCAAACTTTACCCCCTCAACGTTTCCCGATCCTCCAGCAGCATCGGTCGCAACTACCGTTTCTCCTCTCATCGCTCGCGCTTCCTATGGAACGTAAAAAGAAGGAAACAGTGGCACGAAACGATCTGCCCACGTAGAGGTAGTTTCGTAATAACGTCTAAGTAGGATCTTTATATTCCTAGCCGTGAGGCAGAACGAGCCACGTTATACCGGAGGCGCGAGTCGGAAAGAGGCAAGCAACGAATCGTAGGACAGAGAAGAGGAAACGGGACGAGCGACCGTCCGAGCAGAGAGAAAATAAAGGCAGACAGTGGCAAGAAAGACGGAGCCGAGAGGCGAAAAGAAAGGAGAGAACGAGCAGCCAAAGTGAGTCTCATTTTAATTAGCATCAGCTGGTGCGACGTGTACTTAACAACTCCGGCTCGCCGTTGGAGAGGCTGAAGAGCATCTTCGTCTTTCTTGCCCGTTCGTCCTTACTCGGCCTGAAATTCCTCGCGAGATGTTTTATTCAGGGACACCGCGGGCCTCTTCTCGTTGGCCTCTCCGCGCCATGGAAGAAACGAGCTGCTGCCCTTCCTCGAGCCGCTCAAATGCGCCGGCTCAAGTAGCCGCTACTGCAATTTGCATACAATCCACGCTGATTCGGCTTTCGTTCGAAGAGAAGGAAGAAGCAGCGAAAGGAAAGGAGCGTGCACCCACTTGCCTCGATCTCGAAGAGTGCCACCCAGTGCCCTCACCTTCACCGGATGTCCGCGAGTCTCCATCGAGCATCGGATGGGGCTTAGGCTATTCGATAATTTTAACGGACACGTGGTCCCGTCAATTACAGCCGGAGGGAATGACGGCCTTACGTGTTGCAATTCCCGGACAACGAGTCATGCAAATTGCCACGGTCGATGCTGGAATATTACAGTTTTTAAAGCAACTTAACGGCCATAAATCTTGCGGTACACGCCACGAGGAAAGGGAGCGGTTTGTACGGAATGAAATTCTGATGTTCAAATTTTCACGCAACCTGCAACTGCCACGTTTTATCGGGCGGATGTAATTTTTTAAGTGAAACTTAATTTTCGGGACGTTTTACGAGAGATAAATGCACCGGAACGAATGCAATGAGTTATGGTTGCGGTTGAAATTCTTGTTGGATTATCAATTTTTTAGGATCGCGCTAGAAAGTTTATTTATTTAATGTAGAGTATATTAGATCGTTGCGCAATTTCTGTTGCACTTTGGAGCACAATTTTCAAATGAGTCTGCGGTGAATCCTTGCAGTAGGTGAAAAATACTAAAAATATTATCCTCTTGCAGTACAATTTCTTCTGTGACTGCCTCCTCAATAGTTCAGAATTAAATTGATAAAATAAAAATTGATCAGTGATTCTTCATATATCGTATAATTTAACGTAATATTAATATTATAGAAATAATTCTATCGTGTATCGTCTCACTGAATCTTCAATTTTATAGCTTTTCCAAAACTTAAAACTTTCCCATCCAATTTACCGTATCACAAGTGTCACTCATTGTACTGCAAAGGGTTAATCCTTGGCCCTGTGATTTTTTGATGTGCCAGACTTGAGAATCACTATGGTTCCGAAATTATTTCCGGAATAATTTCATGCTGTCCCGCTGATTTTTCCAGCACGACAATTTTTCAAAAAAGTCAATATTTATTATTTTAATTTCTGCGCCACGAGTGTCACTCGTTATTGTAGGATAAAGGGTTGATAAGAAATCCGGCAGGAATTATGCAACGACCTAATAAAAGACTCTTCCAAGACTTACCAAAAGAGGAAACACGAGTGGCATACAAGCGACACGTGGTGGCTTCAGGAAATATAAGCAATCAACATTCATAAACACATTCAACATCGGAAGTGTATACACTCGCCTAAGGATGAAATCTCACGTACAAAAGCATCGGGTTTCCTTATACATCCCGTAGGCGTTTCGCTTTGCAATTCGCTACTGTTTCGTAATTACAATCACTCACTTTGGATTTACTTCTGTTTTCGTTTGCTCGCATTTCCGTTTAGTCCTTATGATTCGCCATTCAGGCAGACTATTATGCTTGTTTCTCAACGAGGAACGTCGCGAAATACGACAAGAATGTTCATCTAATCTCTGCTAACTCTAATCTAGCAACTTTAAAACGATCCGGTGAATGATGCGAGGAGCAACACGGTGCAATGGATGTTGCATTTATGCATTATTCATTTCCAATGCAGCCTGAAGCGGAGTCGCTCAGAATTGGATTTTGATGAATTTAATCTCGAATTTGCTCAAGGCTGAGAACACGTTGAGCGGGATTAAAGAGTTTTGTTCGCTCTTTTCTCGAGGGTGGTTCGACCAAGTGTCCATTTCGGAGGCGTGATTTTTATAATGCAAATCGCACCGAATAAACGCTGTAATAAGTTATAAAAATGAAATTTCTCGAAGAGAAGTTACAATGATATGAGCCGTTTTCTTTGAAAGTGGTATAAGTCCATTTTATATTATACGGAGATATTTAAGGGTTTGCATTTGAATGGTTTGAAAAATATTTGTATATGTAATACGGTCATTTTAGGTTTTCTAAACATTAAATTGATTTAAGTTTATAATGTGATCGTTATTAAAATATCAGTTAATAGTGAAGTAGAGAAATTATGTAGTATAATTTTTGAACTAAATATTGTGTCTTTGCGGAAAGAGGAATTACACCACTTTCAAAGTAATTATATTTGTAATTTAAGTAACTACGTAAATTTATATTGACAAAGTGATGAAAATTTTGAAGGATTTTTTTTGGAAACTTTTTATAAATAAAAAGTTCATAGCCGATTGCATTCATTGTTATAATTAGCTAACTTTTTATCAAAAATGGACTTACACCACTCTTAAAGAAAACGACTGATATATTTACTCGTCAAGTATCTCTAAGTCAAAAGCAGTAATTATGAAACATCGCATCAAATTTACCCAAAAATACATGATAATATAAATTTTAACGGTACACCAAATCCACCACCTGTTGCACCCATCGACCTACACTTTCCCCATTCAATTTAAAATCCACCCACCAAACTCAAACCGCGTAAACGGTAAATACAATCTGCCTCGTACCGTATCAACGAGATCACCTTTGCCCGCCATCAAATTAAACCTCAAAATGAGCGACACCCTTCCTCAAACATCGTTTAAAATCTCCCGCTCCCTCATTACCCGACGTCATCGCAACAAATTGCGAACAAATACGCAACCGGGGCTTGCTTTCAATTGCTAAAACAACACCCGGCCATTTGGCCCGCGAAACCTGGACCTATGCACGAATCGGCTGTTGTGCGTGGGTGATCTTTACGATGCACGCCCTTCGAAGGGCCGGACATTTGTTGTCTCGCGTTCCCTCGCCTATAACGAGCATCGCGAGGATCCTCGCGGAACGTTATCGAGTTGGCATTAATGCAAAAAAGGGCCGCACAACGAATTGTCCGGCGGACGAAAAAAATTGAGCTCTCCGACGCGAGTGTAATTGGGACAGGTATAAATCTCGTTCGGGGACAATAGTTTTTCTGGGGTGGTGTATTTACAATGCATCGTGGTATCTGCAGCTGCCGTGTACGTCTCATTAATTAAGCCCCTTGGTTCCAACCCTGGCCCCTTTACCCGTCTCTTCTCTCTCATCTTTCCTCTCTCTCTTCCTCCTCTTCGGGGGGCCCGATGGGACTCTCTCTCCGCCTACACCGAACGGCCAGTTTCACCGATACCTCCTTCCTCCAAAACACTCACGATCGGTCCATGATGCTGCAATACGGCCCTTCGTACCTTCCGTGCGTTCAAGGAGCTTCGAAATTAATTAAAAAATTCCTCCAAACTCGCGTCGCACACCGCCGCAAGACAATTATCCTCCGGGCGGTACCATCAGCCGGAGTTAGCCGATCGTCGCGGTTTTTTCCTTCGAAATTATGTTACTCGGTATTTCTTCTTTGACGCTGAGCGTGAATACACTTCACGCTGCTAATTTTACGTCGTTTTAGCATGGACTGGTGGAATAGCGACACCTGTGATGGTTGCAAGTAACCGGGAGGGTTTCAGATAGGAGACGACGAGGATATGGCTTCGAAGGAGGAGTGATTTCATTAAAGTGGCAATAATTTCGTCGTGCTACCTGTACGGCACCTGTCAGGGTGTAATAATGGCCTTAATGCCGGCCGAGTGATAGGACCGAAGAAAGGATAATGCTATGGTATTAGCATCTTTATATGACACGCGTATGAACGCGGAGAGACTGCTGATTTTAACGGGATTCCGAAAGTGGACATTTCTTCCTGGCGTTAACGATATTGCTATTATCGTCGGTATAAATTCCGAGGACAGTTTATGTTTTTGTAAATTCGAGGATGGACGAACTGTATGGACCTGTAATGTATTATTCGCACGGCGGGGAATGTTAATCGTCCATCTATTCGTCGTTATTACACGCGAACGAACCTGAGGCGTGAAATTATTCATTTTTCGCTCGACGGTATCGTAAAGGTATGGAATTCTAGGGAGATAAATGTTACTTGTTGAAGCGCAAGCATACGTTGGTCGAGTATCGTTGTGGTAGTTTCGTACATTTCCGAAGTGTAAGGCTTTTAACGAGACATTAAGAATAGTTTTGCGGTAAGCGAGGAGAAGGACGGAGGCTTTAAAGGTACGATGCCTCGATTCTCATAAAGGAACGTTCTGCGAGGATTAGCGGTGCGCTGCTTCTCCGACGTCAAACCGGACGATAAAAAGTCTCGTATTTTATCGGGAGTTATGATTGCTGCTACAAGAAAATCGAGGCGGAATTTATCGGCCGGCCGCGACTGTCGAAGCTAAATCATTTTTGCCCGATCTCGTTTGCTGCCGTTCTTTGCACAGCTGGACGTGAGAACCAGCATGTGAGATCACTGAATATATTCTCGCGAATATGAAAGATAAATTACGTCCACCGTCACGCCTGTACGTCGATGTTATGTTTTATGTGTATCGATTAACGTAATTTCAATATAAGCTTTCGGCATCCTTTTTCGCAAAAAAGTGCGCATTCGCGTTCAGCACGTTCCGGGGGTTTCATTGTGCGACTGGATTTGACTTCTGTCGATTGCACGATTAACCGACAATTTATATATCGTTTTGTCAGGAGACTGAATATATTGGTTGCACGATTCTCGACGTAAATAACTATATTAAAATTGGTAATGCATGTTACAAATTTATTTTGAAGGCGTCTGATATTTTATTCTGTTGAGGAAGAGAAAGTTACTTTCACAGGGGCGGTTTCTTTAACTTTAACTTTAAGTCCGTTGTTAAACAGAATATTTGCTGACTAATTGTTAGAATTCGAATAGTAACAGAATATAATAAAATTGTTATTCATTAAATAAGTTGCAACTATGCAATTGCTTTGCGATTATGTAGTTTTAAATGAAATTCTAAATTTGATAAGACAGCAATGTAAAACGTGTCCCTTTCATATCATCCTTGCCTACTATATCCTTCTTCAATCCCTCCAGCCATATTTGCTTCTCAGGTTTTAGAATTTAAATAATTATTCCAATTTCTATATTAGGTTTTAAATGAACAAAAAATTATTGAAATTTATCCAATACCTTGAAAATTAACTTCAAGGAAACCTTTAAAGTACATCGAACAAATGTTAAACCTGTCCAAGAGAATATCACTTAATTGGTGAAAGTCCAAGGATCCTCGTTGAACCCTGTAGTTACACGAGATTATTATTTACGGCGTCATCAATGTGATTCTTTGTAAAGTAGGAGCCTCGAAAAAGCAATAGCCAATGGAATGCCAGTCAGAGGAGCAACAGCAGCTGGCCGATACGCCGCTAAAGTGCTCTCGTTATTGATTTACGTTGATAGCTTCTTGGGCCTTAGTTGTACGCAACTCCATGATGCCCCCTCACGCACCGAGGCCAGTGTAAACAGTGCGTAAAATTACTTTCCGAATACGTCCGGCTAGGGTTGTACGGGTTATCCGGCTCGCAGTTTGTAGCGAATTATCTCTGCGTTGGAAAAATTGCAATGATAGAGCACTTTGCCAACTTCGAGGATTCAATCGACTCTCATTAAGTTCGACGTGCCCTTCGAGCAATTTTAAAAGGCTGCCTTGTAGAACGATGGTTGCTGTAGAAGTGTTTTCGAATGGAGATTAACACATTTGTAATTCTTCTCGTCTTTATTTTCGTATCTAGATCGTCAGAGTTTGGCAAAAATCGGTCACCTGGCCCCTGGTCATCTTTTTCTGAAACTGAAAGTTCCTCAATTTTGGAAAATGATAGTTCTCTTGTTTAGGCAGGCACGACCGGCATAGGACAGGCAGGATAGACATGATCAAACCGGATCAAATAATATGTAGAATTTAGGAATTTTCTTTATTTTGAGTACACTGCATAAAACCGGTTCAAGCGTAGACTAGAACCATCTCGCTACGATGATTAGAAGCCGAGAAATCCAAAATTCGATGAAATAATAAAGTTGCCCCCATATTCTGTAAAGAGAATGATGAGAATTAGACAATTTGTTTATAAGTATCATGCTTATAAGATGAAAGAACTCATAATCTGAGATGAAAGAAACTTCTAAAGCCGTATGAATTCCAGTCACGTGGGTCAAAAATACTATTTCAAATGTCTCGAATTTGCATCAGACACTACAAGGGTGTCGATATCAAATTCTGTTGAACAATTTTTCCCAGCAATAGTAGCAGAAAGAATTTTCTTCTTCCGCATGATCTTATATTTATTGCTTTACAATTTTTGTAAAATTCATGTTCGCTTATACAATTAGCTATTATATAAATGGACCATTAAGTGTGTCTGTTAAATAGTAAATTAAATAATACTCTGTAAAATAGTACTCATGTTACATCTATATTAATATTATTGTAACATGAGTACTATTTTACAGAGTATTAAGTTAAATCTATATTAAAATCTATCTAAATCTATCTATATTAATATTATTATATGCACATTTGTGCCAATGTATGATAGCGTTGCGCTAATGGCCGATGGCTGATGCGACATTAAATAAATTAATTTAAAAAAAAAAGATTTGACTTAAAGCAATAGCATCAATTTGTAAAAGAACGTACATATCAGGGTTAAGAAGATTAAAAGGAGTTCCATCAAACGGAATGCACCCTTCGCAGGACTTTACATTTCACTCGCAAAGTCGTAGCTCGCGTATTTCGGCGGAAAGAAGAATCTTCCCCCGGCTTTTTTCTCATTCTCTCAGCTCGTGTTACCGGATTTCTCGAGTTCCAACTAATTACGCGTTGTAAATACGGGCTTTGGAAAATTTATGTACCTCGTTTGAGAGGAAGGGGGATGCATTCGTGCGACTGGCCAGTTCAGGTGCGCACGGCAATTACGCAATGTTTCCGGCTGCATTGACTGCAGGAATGCACCGACGAGAAAGCATCCTCGAGAACGAAAAACCGAAGATTTCTGTTTACAAATTTCACGGCTGGTTGAATATTTTTAAAAGTCTTAAATCTTCTTCTAAATGGAATTTACGAATCTATCGTGAAAGATGTTGAAGATATGTATATCATATTGTGGACAAAGAATAAGTAGAATATGAAATTAGGGGTGAATTAATTGCACTTTCTAATAGCTTTCATTTACGCCATTTATATTTTCGTATTATTTCCAATAGTAATTCCCAGGTAATTCTTTTGACAATGATGATTTCGAAAAGAGCAATGCCCATTTGTGAAAAAACTTTCATTAAATTATTATCAAACAACATTCGAAAGTAATACTTAATCTTAAAATATCCTAACCGAACAATATTTTGAAAAACTAGAAATCCGGTAAATTATTCTCTTCGTGATAACAGCACCTTAATCATCTCTATTTACGCAATTAATTAAAAAATTGCCAGCCAAACCCGTTCGTCCTACATTAAGCCACTTTCGCGAATCCTTAAAACGCGCGAGCCTGCCGGGTGAATTGGCGAATCGTAAAGTTTCCTTGCCGCTGAAGTTATGCGAAAAGGCGAGCACCTTCATATATCACGCAGCTTTAAATTAGATCACATAATAAATTCTTTCCTCCCGGCAGGTTGGTAGCAGCATTCTGTATGCATAGGGTAGCCAGTATCTTGCCAGGTTACTTGTTGCTGCTGCTGCTGCAGGTTCTTGCTCCAGGCACCGACATACCACCTTTGATTCTATGAAGAGAAGCCTATTCTCGATATCGGGAACCTTTTGTAGAATCAGTCTTCGAAGTGATGATTATACCCTCGATGATGTATGGCGGATTGTCTCGATTACCAAGGGAGACCCTCGTATTTTCGGAATTTCGTTAGGTTATTTATTAGACTCAAATCGGTACATCGATTTGAGATGTCGACATAAATATGACAATTCTTCGGTATCCCTTGTCAAATGGTGGGTTTCTATGAAATCGTTTTTGTATCTGTAGCTTTTTTTCGCTGGTTTGAATATTTTTGAAAGGGGTCAGTGTGATTGAGATGGGTACTTGGAGATTATTGGAAAGCTTCTTGGTATAAAATTCCCACCGGCAGATTTCTGTTCGAAGTGAATTGACTTAATTCATAGTCAGTTATATCCACACACTTTTAGAAATATTTAAAATGGAAAAATAAGTAAATAATACTGCTTTATGATCTTTAACACTAAAACTATCAAGATGGTAAAATGACCAATTTCTAATTTTTTCTGCAAATTTCCCAAATTGATAGAGGAGCCATACAGCAAATATTCCACTACTATTTTATAAAGCAAAAATTACTTAACGGATCGTCTTTATTGGCTTTTGATTACTTATACACTCCGATTTTGATGAAAGTTTGCAGAAATATTTATTAGACATGTCTAAGAAGATAGCTTGAATTCGTTCACGCTCGTTTTCAACTTTGAGGGAGATATCAACCCCTTTGTCCGACTCGCTCTTTCTACATACGTGCTTGTTAGTCCTAAACAACAAAAGATATCAAGAAATATTTAGAAAAAAAGTCATACTGTTTCTTGAGATCCATAAAGCTGTTTCTTTTTGGAAACTTTATTTTCCTTTTCGATAAAAGCGTCTTTTTATTACGAATTCAACGACGTCGACAGAACCGGCAGGAGAGAGGCAGGACCTCCCTTAACACTAGAACTACCAACCGGTCAAAATGACCGGTACACAATTTTGTTCCAAAAATTATCCAAGTTTATAGAAAACTCATAGAATAAATATTCTACGTCCATGTCAAAGAACATAAATCACCGAATCGATCATCTTTTCCGCCTCTCAATTCCTCTTTTTTCAAAGTACTTATTTAATATGATAGACTATAATAGATTTAACGTCGGTAGATCTAGTGTTAAAGTGGAGCTTACCGTGATATCTCCCTTAAAGTTGAAAACAGGCACGAACGAATTCCAGCTATCTTCTTAGATATATCTAAAAAATACTTACACAAAGTTTCATCAAAATCTGAGTGTGTCAGTTCCTAAACTTCCCTTGTAAGCGTTCAATTTCGCAACAAAAGAATAAACCGCGAGTCGAAAAATTGGAGTACGATGAATTGGCCCATTGTTGGACCGATACTCAACGTCTAAAGTGATAATTTGCAGCTCGCGATTAAGACGTGGGATTATAAACCGTGTCGTGGCACGTTCATCGTGCGTGACTCATCGGCCATTAAGGTAACATCCGAAACACGCGAGAAGTGCCGGGTTAATTTGTGAACGGTGTTATCCTTGAGTGCTTCTCCTAAAATTATTTCCAAACTGCTCCGGATTCGCACGCATGTCACGGAAGATTCCGAGTTCTCCGACGTGAATAAATGCATTATGAATGATTCTCAACATGGGAGCCTGGTAATTCCGTTGCTTTACATGCGCAAATAGAATACGAATAAATTTCTTCCCTCTGATCGTTTCTTTAATGCATTCTGACATGTAATCAACAGAAACGTCACTGAAAAGACACCAAAGTGCTTTATACGACTAAATGAATGGGAAAAAGGTGTCGTGATAATTATTTTTGAAAGTAGTACGGTTAAATCTGTCGACTATTTTTCCCGGAAATAATTGCGAACAATGTAGAAGATAGAAGAGGCCGGCTTTCGTGCGAAATTTTTGCCACGAGCACGTGCGTGACACGAGAATCTCTCGAGGCAACTTCACATCAAAGTTTCGCCGCCTCCTTCGTCCGATCGCCACGTTGTCCCGTGACATCTGGCACACGGCAACCTCGTTTGTCTCGTTATAAATCGCCGAAATTGGATAATCTGCGAGCGCAACTTTCGCGCCGTAGCCTCAAAATGTTTTGGCCTTCGCGCGGATTTTCGCGCTGTATAATTTCGCCCCCCTTCTTCCGAGGAAGTGGCTTTTGTTTCGGCTTGAAGTATGTTAAATCGGTATAATATTATATATGATTATATAAGGATGCTAAATTGCACCATATGATACACTAGTATGGTTTATTTTATTCGAACAAATTGGGCAAAAACTGTAGCATCGTTAATACGTGAAGAAATTGACAAACTTAACGGTTTGGTGTGTTTAATATTTTCATATTTTTCAAGCTGATGCAGAAAGTTGAAAATATACAGAATATAAATCTCTTTATCATGTTTAACACTAGATTTACGGAAGCCGTCAAATTGACGGGTTCCTCCTTGTCTTATAAATATTTCTAAAATTTACAGAGACGCTGTACAGTAGACATTTCACGTATATTTTATAATACAATAATGACCTAACGAATTACCATTTTTTACCGCTTCATCCCTCTTTTTCCAAAGACCTTATTTAATATATTGCGATTTAACAGATTTCATGCCCGTAAATCTAGTGTTAATAAACGAAGAAATTGACAAACTTAACGGTTTGGTGTGTTTAATATTTTCATATTTTTCAAGCTGATGCAGAAAGTTGAAAATATACAGAATATGAATCTCTTTATCATATTTAATAAACAAAGAAATTAAAAAACTTAGCAGTTTGGTTTGTTTAACACTAGAACTACCAACGATTAAGACAGTATATTTAGAAATAATCAGTAAAAATTATAAAGGAGGGTAATAACGAATTTAACTAAGCGAACGAGGGGAAAAGTTCTTGATAGATTCATTTAAAAAAAATTAAGTTGACTATGAAAGTTCCGAAACACCTCCATTTAGAAAGAAATATATGCATTATATAATGTATCTCAAAGTCAGGCAACTTTTCTATAAAAAGTTGTTTCATATAACGCACACTTTATAAGTTATTGATGGTGATCAAATTACGTGGACCACCCTGTATATCTTCAGTAAAATAGAATTTTATATTACAGAAATGTAATACGGAACTTAAGTTGCAGAATGTAAAAGTCTGAAAAACTATGAAACTTCCGAGGCGTAGAATAAAAAGCGAGCTTAAAATAAATTGGAGCATTAAACGAGAACCAAACTATAAGTTCCGGATCGAACGATCGAAAGGAGTTTCCTTTTTTTGCAAATTCCACTTTGCGTGTCCATAATGTCCCACCATCCCCGAGTAATTTCGGTATCCTGGCATCGTTCGTCGAGTATCCCAGCGTGAACTCCTCCGCGGCGCAACACTCGAGAAGGGGGCCCCATAACCTGACGAATTAATCGCAGAGTGTGCGACCATGCTCTCGTGAAAACGTGGTGCACAGTTTTTGTCGAGAGTTTACGGAGTCATCGCGAATATTCTGCTCTGGGTATGTAATTTCTCGGGAACGTGACAACTTCCTTTTTCTTCAGAGTCTTGTTAACGCAACCTCGTTTAATGAGCCGCTTATTCTTATGGGGTGATCTTCCGCGATTGTGTCATTCAAATAATATGTTGTTGAACTACTTACTATATTTTTTTCACGAGCGTTAAAGCCGTTTTAGAGTAACTATTTCTCGTTTATTAGGTAACATTTGAATTATTTAACACTAGATTTACGGGCGTTAAATCGGTCACACTTAAATATATTAAATAAGTGCTTTGAAAAAAGAGGGATCAACAAGTGAAATATTGACTGTGCCACATCTCTATAAATTTGGAAACCGTTTTTAATAAAGTAGGAATCCGTCAATTTGACGGTTTCCGTAAATCTAGTGTTAAAGTCTTTGGCACGTTTACTGTCACTGTATTTTGCTAGCTTCATTTCCACTAAAGTAAAGATTTATCTATTAAAATCACATCTTTGTTAGAATAGAAACGTTAAAGGCACAAATAGTTATATTTTCAGCAATAATTTATTTTTTCCTAACTAATATTTAAATATTGAATATATCATGAAATTCCTGTATATATTAATGTAAAGATCATCGAATTCAGCAGCGTAGATCACCCCCACGATATTCAACCTGTTAATAATTCCATTTTTCCAAAACTGTAATAACATCAAAGTGCATATTAATAAAGTCTCAAGAAACCTACACATATCAATGCAAATGAAAGAGGCAACTTTACAAACTACCCACACAGTATAAAAAAATCAACACCAAATCTCAATGCTAATCGAAATCGACGCTCAGAATTTTAATAAACCTACCTCGATCAACTTCGCTATATTCGCAGAGACGATAAATTTCATTACGATTCGATCGCTAATCGATTTCGATGTCCGATGATTACGATACCTCGTCCTCGAAACATTTAACACTGGCTGTCTTATTCCAATCGCGGGGAGTTCGCGGTGGAATAACATTTCAGCAGGAACGCAATCGCGCGTTTTGTCGAAGGGGGTCGATTCGTTGACCGGTTTGAACTTTTGCGAGAGCTTAAAGTCACGACTCGGTCCGGTGAGCACGAGCGAGCTCGAGTGGGTAGCAGTTGGCCCGTCGAGCAAGCGGGTGGCCTCTGGACGTGACTTTATGCGATACGAGACTCCTTCGCTGGGTACCGGTGATACAACTGCCCGGAGAACCACGATACAATGGTGTGCGATCCTATGGGGGAGAATCATTCCACGTGCTTCGTGATTTCAAGTTGGAATTGCGATTTGTAATGCGGGGCGATGTTGTAATGAGTCTTCGTGGGATGGTACAGTTGGGGAGGATAATGTTTCGTGTTTGAGAATTTACTTTTGTTGGGTGATTCAGGTTGAAAATGATGGAAGGAATTGTCTGGATGGAGAAAACTAATGTTGGAAAACTCTGGTACTCCTTTTGACTGTATGATCTCTTAGATTTATGTTAAAATAAGTTTACAGTTGCATGACGTTTTGATATCTTGTTTTATTTAACGTAAAGTAATATTGTATGAGGAGAATCATTCCACGTGGTTCGTGATTTCGAGTTGGAATTGCGATTTGTAATGCGGGGCGATGTTGTAATGACTCTTCGTGGGATGGTACAGTTGGGGAGGATAATGTTCTGTGTTTGAGAATTTACTTTTGTTGGGTGATTCAGGTTGAAAATGATGGAAGGAATTGTCTGGATGGAGGATAATAATATTAAAAACCACTGGTATTTCTTTTGACTGTATGATCGCTTAGATTTATGTTAAAATAAGTTTACAGTTGAATGGCGTTTTGATATCTTATTATTTTTAATGTAAAGTGATATTATTCTGTGGGGAGAATCATTCCACGTGGTTCGTGATTTCGAGTTGCAATTGTGATTTGTAATGCGGGGCAATGTTATAATGAGATTTCGTAGGATGGTACAGTTGGGGAGGATAATGTTTTGTGTTTGAGAATTTACTTTTGTTGGGTGATTCAGGTTGAGAAATGATGGAAGGAATTGTCTGGATGGAGGAAAATAATGTTAGATAACTTAAATAAGTTATAAGTTAAAGTAAGTTTGCAGTTGAATGGCGTTTTGATATTTTATTTTGTTTAATGTAAAGCACCATTTCATGGGGAGACTCATTCCACGTGGTTCGTGATTTTGAGTTGGAATTGCAATTGGTAACGCGGGGCAATGGTGTAATAAGGCATCGTGAGTTGGTGTAGTTGAGGAGGACAATGTTTTGTTTTGAAGAAAATGTTTTTGTTGGATAATTCAGGTTTAAAAGTGATAGAAAGTGCAGTGGATTATGACAGAGGGGGCTGTCAAGATGTAAAAAAGTAAAGCACAATGTTAGAAAACAATAATATTCATAATTTTTTTGATTTATGCTTTTCGATTGTAGCTACTACGATCATTTAGCCTAGAACCTAGTGTTTTAAGCATGTTCCGACCCGCCGAATGTGTTATTTTTGTTTCATATTTGCGCTGAATTGTTTTCCTTCCGCTTGATAAAAGATAAACAATTAACAGGCGAGATGTTAATAAAATAACGTTAGAAAATGAGAGCCTTTTTTGTAAAATGAGGAACCAGTTCACCAGCTCCAGGAGGAGAACCCCTGGGTGAAAGATACACTGGAAATCACGATTGTCACGGCACAAGTACACGGCGTGACGATCGGCTCTGGTTTAAGGACTCGCAGGAAGGGAATCACGGCCGATGCCAGCGTAGCCATAATAAAACTTGGATTATTTCTCCCACGGTGTTAGCACGAGATCCGTGAAAATCATTCGAAGATGCTTCGAATCGATTTCAACGAGCTCGTAAAAGGAAGTCCCGATAATCCTGCCAGGATGCCTGTGCACCACAAAGAAAGAACGAGGGCGATCATAAAATTCCTGAGTGATTTACATGGAATGCATTTAGTATTAACGATTCCAATTCCTAGACTCTTAAATAACGCACTTTTGCTATCCCTATAAAATAAATTTCAATGAATCTTTTCACTATTAATAGTGAAGAATTGAAAAATTGAATCTAATGAAAAATTACACAATAACATTCAGATATACGATATATTGGCAAAGTATGTTTATAGTTTATTGATTTATCAGTATTTCTTTTAAAATTTAATTTATATATTTCAACACTTCAAAAATCTGTGAAACCCCATCATACTAAATTTCGAAGATTTCTTTCACTCCTTCCGCTATATTGATTTCTCCGTTATATTATATTTCTCCGTTAATAGTAAAAAATATTCCCCGAAATTTAATTAATACACTCACAGAGATAAATCTCGAAAAGAACATCGTGATAAATTACAAAAACTTCTTTTATTTCATCCCCTTTATTGATTGCCATGTCAAGCCTTCAAGTTAACACGCTCGACAACCGAACCCCCAAATTGCACCCCGAAGAGTGAAAATTGGACGATGTAGCGCGAATTGGCAGAATGTTATTCATACACCGTCGGAGGCTCACGTCTTCTCTGTGTCGGTATTATAATTGCAGAACGTTCATTTATATTCCGGTCCGGAATGCCCGTCGAGATTTACAGATGAATTCGCGTTGTACAGTTTCCTACGCCTATTGGCATTTACACCTGCGCCCCATCCTTCTTCGTTTTCCACGAAGAACACGCGCCCGCAATTCATTCTCGCTCGGCGATCGAGTTCTTGGTTTATCGTTGCCTGTATCACCGTTAATTTATCGTCCGGTTTCCTGGGACGGTATTAGAGAACGGGAATCACCGTGTATGGGACTACAAATCATCCTGCGGGTGCAACTCGTTGTCGTTGTTGCAGTGCTAAGTGGATCAAATGTGCGACCGTGTTCCGTTTCTGTACTGTGAAAATGTCTTGGTCGATTTCTTGAAAGGAATTCATGTATAGAAATAATTTTCACTTTGGATGATTCAATCTACATGGTTTGGAAAGAGGTGGGGGTGGAACAGGTTGTATTGATCGATAAGGAATATTGGGTTGGGAGAAAATTTTTACTTTTGTTTGTTTATGAATAGGGATTTTCTATGACGAATTTAATACGGACGACCGTTTTTAAAAACATGATGTTACAAATTTAACAAAATTTGTTGCAGGTAATAACATGAGCGAAGCTGCCGGTGAAATTTGCCAGAAATAAAAACAAGCATCTGTGAAATCTGAAATTATGCAGATCGCAGGGCACAACCCAGAATTTTGATGGTTCTGTGCTCCAGATTAATATTAATTTAATTCGTCACTCGCGGCTATAAGGGCAGCCGGATCCGCTGTGCTTTCAAAGGATTCCTTTCTTTTTGCACGAAGAGTAATGATTAAGAGAGCATGTTTTATTGTGATTCTCGAAAGCCCTTCGCTCTAAAAACACGATTCGCGTGCACGTGTCTCCCTTTCTTATAAATTTTACACTACGCCCTCATTAAGGAACAATGTTTCAAGCCGAACTATATTCGTACACGATGACCTATCGGAATTTAATATCACGGTTCGATGATTCGAGTTAATCTGTAATTTCATAAAAATTCAATCAAGTGGAAAATTTATACTTTGAACTCCGGAAAGATCGGATTCAATGAAGAAATGAAATAACATGAGGCAGAAGGAGGAAAGTACGAAGACGTTATCTGAAATACGTGGATAGAATCTATAACGAGTTTTTCTGAACGCCGATTGATTAATCGGAACAAGGATCATTAAAGCGGACGGTGTGGGAACGAGGAAGTGAAACTTGTAGATCACCGAGTCATGAGACTGGCAGACAGGTATTAACGTCTGAATGCAGTGCAGACAGCGGTGTAAGTGAGCCGTCTAGAATAGTTAAATGCACTCCAGATTCTATGGCCTTCCTCGTCAGCTGATTAAATGCCGTCTAACGAAACTTAAGATTCCGTTCGCGGGGAGTTTGCAAACTTCGTTAAGCCGAGTCTTCTCCTGTGTCGTTAATCACGGAACTTTAGGAGGATTTCACAATCCGAGGAGACTTCTGTACTTCCGGCTCTTTCTGAAATGAACGTGAGACTGAAAATTCTTTGTGCATAAAATGAGGGATAATTTTTATACTCATTTCTTTTAAATATGGTTGCACGATAATTTCTCACGTCTTTTCAATTATATTAACACTAGATTTACGGGCGTGAAATCTGTTAATTTGCAATATATTAAATAAGGACTTTAAAAAAAGAGGGATCAAGCGGCAAAGATGGTAATTCGTTAAGTTATTATTGTATTACAAAATACACGTGAAATATCTCCTGTACAGCGTCTCTGTAAATTTAAGAAATATTTATAAGGCAAGTAGGAACCCGTCAATTTGACGGCTTCCGTAAATCTAGTGTTAAGGAAATAACAATATAGGTATATACCGATTCTTTAATCTTAGAATACTAAGATTTTTATATTTTAGTATGCCACAAATGTTTTTATTTTAAAAGACCTTTCTTTCTGTATACTACAAATTTTATTTCAAAGATTGCGATTTTTAAAAATCTTTTAATATAAAAATATTTTCATCTTAGTATGTCAAGATGAAAAGAAATATTTTTAATCCATGTTAAATGAACTTGTCACGAATTCTACATGGAGGAATAATTGTTAGCCGCATTGATTTCTCTGGCGAAAACAAACCCGTAATGATCGGATGCATCATAACGAATCCGCGTGCCATCTCGTAGCCAATTTTCCGTCTGCCGAACAAATTCCTTCCACTCGATGCAACCATCGGATATCGCGATTCTTCATTGTCGAGAGGAGCTCGATTAAGGTTTGTGATTAAAACGTGAAAGCATCTCGACTGAAGCGCCTAGCAGCAGATCACCCGACGTCCTGCCTTGCATTCCCACGAAACTTGGCCCACCCTGTTGCATCCTGCAACACGCGATGGAAATTTGCGGTGTTGACTGTTAATAGCAATTTAATTTGATTACGTTGCTCGCACAACTGCAGAACTGAATTTCTCTGAGGTGAAATTATTGTTTTGACAATGATCAGAATGCCATGTTATGTAATTGGAATTATTTCTGCTGTTATATTTCTGGTTACTGTCATTAGGATTATTTAAAAAAACATTCAATTGAATTTTTAAATGCTGATAGCAATAAGTTTGCGATTTGTAAAATTCTGAATTCTTAGTATAACTCTTCGAAATTGTAAGAAGAAGTACAAAATTATTAGATATTCATGCAGTGGGTATTGAAATATTTGTGTTTCTGTAAGACAACTACTGAAATTAATTTCTCGAAGCTACGAAAGCGACGAGAGTGGAGATTTAAATATTTGACTAATATGACATACTTATCGGTAACTCTGACAGCGATCTAAGTCATTTGCAGTTTCTTCAGACTTTTCTTAATTTTTACCATTTCTGCAAACTAGTTCCACCATCTTGCACTGTACATCGATGCAGCGCAAAACTCGTTATAAATTCACCTCCTCAAATTTTCTACCCAGTCCACTCCAATATTTACCAGCCCATATCTTAAATACTCTTAGCACCACTTAGAATTTTCCTCCACCTCTTAAAATCTCCAAAAGGTTCAAATTTACAAGCCCCAGCTTCTAAAAAACTACTCAAAAGAAGTACAACCAAATCCCAAATCCTACCTCAGCCCACTAAAAAAAAAATTAATTATTTTTTTCATTCAAATCGATAGAATTTCCAGCATCCAAGTTAGAAGCACTTTCATCCACAACTGCATACCAGGATATACGTGAAACGCGTGAAAGTGCGTACAACTCGACACGAGGCGCGATACCCGCAACGTGACAGTGAATGTTCCTCGCGTGACCTCTCCGCACGCACCTGCCTGACCTCTGCCTGGCCGGCCACGTGCAGTCGGGGTCGGTGCAGTGCGATGCACGCTGCCCACGCGCCTCTACGCAACGCTTATGCAATTCTCGGAATCCTGCGGGAGAGTATGTAAAGGGCGTCATGTTGAGAGTCGGGTAAAAACATCGTAAAGTGCTGTTGGCTTTTGAGACACTGATGCGTGTTAAATGTGGCTCGCTGGAATGCCGCAGGATTGCATTATATGTGTATATGCATAATTCGTGTATCGTGCGAATGCAGACACCTAATTATTGCCGGAGGTGTTATTTCGGTAAATTGTTGCGATGTTCGTTGCGATAATTTACGTCGATTAAGGAAGAAACTTTTTCTGCGGGGTTTGCGGAGCACGGTGATATTCGGTTTTTGTTTTTTTGTTTTTTTTTGTTTTGGAAGGAAATATTGAAGGAGGGTGGATGCGTCTTTGGAGAATATATTGTGTGGGTATTTCGATGGAGGTAATAATTGTGCTAATGACGAGTTTTCGTGTGAGGATGACGTTTTAGAGGAGGATGGAAAGAGTATTAAGGAAGAGAGGAGTATTTTAGTCGAATGAATGATTGCAAGTTGCGTGCGAGGCTGCGTGAAAATTATAGGTAAATTTGTTCATTCCAAATTTTTCTCGTTTCTTAATTATATAGAAATGGAAGTAACAAATTTACAAGAAATTTCATGCGTGTAATTAACAAAGTACCATTTTTGCAATATTATGTTGCGGATAAAGTTACAACAGTTTCATAGTCATCATTTATTCCTCGAATTATTAATTACACGGAGGCCATTTATCGCATGTGGCGGAAATTAAATATATCTAGGAAAAACACAACTGAAAATTCGAAATTCAATTCCACGGAAATAATAAAAGGAGCAACAACAAAAGCCTCCGCGGTGCTCGGACGAACGTGACATTTTATGGTGATTGAAATTTTACGGAATGGGTTGGACCGAAGTGTAAATCTCAGCGCGAAGGGATTATTAAACGTTTCATTGTAATTGATGGGTGGGGCAACGTCGGATTAGGAAATCTTAATTAAAATTTTATGCCCGTTAATTTTCAGTTACCTGTGCGTGACGAGGATGCAAACGGTCTTACCGCCATCGACGAATCCTTTTCTCCCAGGAATCGTTCGCTATGGATATTATCGAGAGAAATTAAAACCCATGGAGAATCAATACTTCGATTTATATAATGATAATCGTAGCAACTTTTAGAGAGCTAACATTCGATTTCTTCTCTCATTTGCTGGATAACAAAAGAAAAGGAAGGAAAAGAGCGAAGTGTAGTCCTGTTCTGCATTACAAGCTACTCGAATCCTCGAAGGGATGTTACCTTTATATATATTCGCTATTAAAACCTAATGTTTCTTCTGTAGAAGCATTGCTTAAGCATTTAGGATACCGTGTAAAGGTACTTATCTAAAATGTGTCTCGTATATTCGCCCCGAAATGGTCGATTAAATCGATGAAATGCGTACAACTCGTCGGATCTTATCTACATTCCTACACACGTGGCTGTACGAAGACTCTATGGGATCGTTCAGATCACCGGTCGATTAGGAATCTATGGTATTTAAATCGTTATTACAATATTGCATCACGTAGAACAATTTTTCTATCCTCGATAACAGATTCGAGAGTGAAATACACCACCCTTGCAATCCGCAACCGGCTGAGCGTCCAAGTATTTGCACTCTACCTGCTGAAAGAATAACCCCTTCTTTTTACAAATCTCCCATCTTCGTAATTTCAACAGCTACTTCGTCGCAAGACTACAGTACCATTACTTGTACATCTTCTTTTTCGTACAATTTAATCACCACGATCAAAAGACGACAGTGTAATCCCTCTTTCTTATAAACCCTCCATCTTCGTAATTTCAACAAATGCTTCGTCGCAAGCCTCTAGTACCATTATTTCTATAACTTCTTTTATCACAACACAACCACCACGATTTCATCACAACAGTGTAATCCCTCTTTTTCATAAACCTTCCATCATCGTAATTTCTACAAATACCTCGTCGCAAGGCTCCAGTACCATTTATTCTCCAGCTTCTTCTTCTTATAACAATTCGACCACCAAGATAATCACATATCTTCCCCGGCACGTTGCACGTTCCATTATTTTCGACTTTACGTGTTAACGTAGCAACACGCGATATCGCGAGCAAATTCAACGTCCACCATGGAGCAAGATTCCACCGTAGAACGAAGTGGGGCGATCGCGGCAATGCACTTTTGATTTCCGAAGGTTTCACCTGGCCCGCCGACCCGTTGACCCCCCACGTCAAGTACGTCGAGGCGGACCTGGAATCACGAAAATGAGAGGAGGCATGATTTATAATGGTGTAATGGGAGCGCGAGATGATACGGCTGTTATTGTTGCACCGCGAGGCATTATTGCAGCGGCTGACCTCGGTGTGCCTCGAGGGAGATCATAAGCCGAGGATCAGCTAGATGATCCTTGCAGCAAAGTCGGCCACGATCCACTTTCGTTCGTGGTGCTTTATTCGTATGGGTTGTCGTGAGATATGGAATTAAATGGTATTTGATACTCCTTCCTGTCGGATGGAAAAATGATACTCTTGCGATTCTGTGTCAGTGATTTTTATTTAATGTGTTATTTAGAATTTTGGGTTTGCAGATTCTGTAGAATTGAATGAGGGATCTTGTGATATTTGTGCTGAATATTTGGTACTGCGAGGAATTAATAGTGAATAGTAGATAATTTGGAAAATTTGTTTTAGGCTTTTTAGAATAGCTTAGAAAATAACTCATACTCCGTAGGGATAAGCTATCAACCCTTTGATAAGTCAGATTGATTAATTATAATAATTGAGAGTAACTTCTGCAGATAGTTTATAGGTTGATAATTTTGTTAACGCGTATCAGTCTCTGATCTTCACAGGGTTGATAAGTTATTAACCCTTTGATAAATCAGATTGATTAATTATAATAATTGGGAGTAACTTCTGCAGATAGTTTATACGTTGATAATTTTGTTAACGCTTACCAGTCTCTGATCTTCATTAATAATTGATCATTAATAATTGAGAGTAACTTCTGCAGATATTGCAGACATTGATAATTTTGTTAATACAGGCTCTCATTTTCACAGGGTTGATAATTTATCAGGCCTTTGACAATTTAGATTGATTAATTATAATTGAGAGTAACTTCTGCAGATAGTTCATACATTGATAATTTTGTTAATACGAATCAGTCTCTCATTTTCACAGGGTTGATACGTTATTAACCCCTTGATAAATGAGATTGATTAATTTTAATAATTGAGAGTAACTTCTGTAGATAGTCCATACATTCATAATTTTGTTAATACGAATCAGTCTCTCAATTTCACAGGGTTGATAAGTTATCAGGCCTTTGACAATTGAGATTGATTAATTATAATTGAGAGTAACTTCTGCAGATAGTTCAGACATTGATAATTTTGTTAATACTTATCAGTTTCTTATTTTCACAATTTTTATTCCGTTCGAAGATTTACTTTTAAATAATTTTGCAGTTGATTAAATACCAGGCGAGTAATGAACGTCAACGGACCCTGCGTGCTTTATTACTTCTATCTCCATCCCACATACGGGGCAGGCTTTATGGTTGACCCCAGAGCACATGTGAAAGACCTCGTATATACTTCAAACTTCTTTTTTCTTTGCCGACGTTGTTAATCGATTTGCAGAGAGCACACCGCCGCCTCGTAAAGTTCAGTGACGTCAGGAGATAATTGCACGGTGTACTTTGCCGATCGTTAAGACAGTGCTCGTTATAAGAAGACTTCTACCGAGTAAACAGAAGCCGAATGACTTCAAAAAGCGTACAAAAATTATCGAAAAATAAAGTGACCGCCGAATGCGAACGGGAATCTTTCTCATCACTGTTCGTTCCGCGAATATAAATGCTAGAATTTTGTAACATTAAAACTTCCCGGAGTTAAATTTGTTATATCGAAATATAGTAAGTAAGAGCTTTAAAAAAAGAGTAATCAAGCGCTGAAGAAGATGGCCAGTTAAATTATTCATATTTCGTAAGATAGACTTGGAATATTTACTGCATAGCTGCCGTATGCATTTGGAGCATTTTCCGAAAACATTAGGAGCTAGTCATTTTGACTGCCTTGGTAGTTCTAAAATCAAACCATGAGCAACATGGAATTTGCGTTAAATATAAATATAAATGTTTAAATACACATTCGCGGAAAATTTAATGAGATATCATTTTAACCTTTTATTTAGTTTTTAATTTGTTTTCCTTTCTATCTAATTTATCTAATTGTTGGGACGAATGTGTACCAGTAATAAAAATTTATCAAAAGCACATGAATCAAAAACTCATCTGCGGTTGAAGAATTAAATGATATCGTAAACAACAACCGATTAGGATAGAAAATCTGAAAAAAATACAATCCTAAGTGATTAATCAGAAAGCAGAATCAAAAGAATATTAATTATACGTTATCCTTTCGAAAAATCGATTCTTTGTGATAGCATAGAAAAATCTTGAGAATGTATCCAAGTATAACGACAAGGCAAACTTTCTTTATAAACGGAAACGTGCGGGATATTTTATGGTGAACATCTGTCATTACCAATATCAATTTCTATTCTTCCATTAATGGAAAATCGCAGTGACGCCTATGACGACCGCGAAACGATCTCCGTTATTACCATAATTATGTACTATGTACAATTAAGTGCACCCATCATCGTGATCATGATCACCATCATCACCATCATCATCATCATCATCATCTTCATTATTATCATCATCATAAGGGAATGGCGTTCTCTTTTGAGAGTGCATTTAAATGGTATCTCAGGCTGTAATTTCCCGGACAATTCATAAAATAATATCTCGTATGATTGAAATATTTTTGGACGTACTTATACGTTTAATAAATTAACCGTCGACTGTAATTTCGACGATAATTTTCGACGGTAAATTGTGCTCGATCTCGAGCCGATAAGAGCCGCGTTTCTTTCACGATGCTGTTTAACATTCGGCGGGTTTATTTCAGATAATGTTAGGAGAAGTGCAAAAATTCTTTCGACGGTATACTTATATGTAAATCATTGCTTGCAATCTCTCTATTAAATGTTCATTATCAATTACTAATCGTTATTAAGTGCAAGAAATTTTAACAATTATTTCTTCCTTGCACATAGCATTGATAACTTAAAATTTCCATAATTAGGAGAAGGTTGCTTTAGTCGTAACACCTAAGAAAAGAGATCTACAAATTGTAGATTTTATGAAACGGAAGGCAAAATTTTGCTTTATTTACAACTTCTACGATTAATTCAACTACTTATTAACAAAAATTCCAAATACATGTGTCCAATCGAATATTTATATTTCTATCTGTAATTGTTATTTTTATTTTTGGTATATACAATTATTAGAAATGTATATTCTATGCAATATGTTACTAATTTAAAGTGACACTAAAGTACAAATTTTCCAAACGAAATTCCATTATTATGAGGACGAAGAATCCATGGATTAAATTTCAAAAGTTCGTCAGAATTGATATATACATATTTCAGAAGGTAATATTGGTGAAACGCAGGTTAATTTCGACCCGTTATTTTGCAAGAACGTGAACCGACATTGGTTGCAAAAGTTTTGCACGGTATCATCGAATTCGAGGAAGTCGACCATGTTCCAATTCGATCATAATGATCGGTCTTGGTAAAACGGGTATGATCAATCTTCTGGTATTACTGTAGATTGTAATTGATTATCCGCTACCGCCGAAAAACGTGTTCGATCATCGACCATCTTTTCCTTATTTTTACCTCGAAAAATAGTGAAACTCTTTGCAATTGTAGTTGAACCGTAATTATAAAATATATAAACTAAATGATGTAATTGCTAATCTACACATTAAATGAGGTACATTTATGTACAAAGTTTAAAAATTATATTAACTGTATGCTCATGTATTCTAAATTTTTAGATTTTCCCAAAGAATTATTAAGTTAACAATTCATTACATATTTTCATTACCTTTCATTGCACATTCATTCTATATTTTTCTAGAATGGTATTACGGGAAATAACAGGTAAATGGGGAGTTATTTTTTTTTCAAAAATGAAGTTTCTACAATATTATTTGTGGTGACACAAATATCTGTAACAAAATCGTTGATCTCTCAGGTAGTGAAAAGGATCGTGAAGAAAACCGTGAGTGCGCAATTTTCATTTTCCTTTTCTACGGTCCAAAAATTTCTTCCACAGATTCGGACACGTGGACGTGGACATGCAATGACACATGTCATTTCGTTGACAAGAAAAATTTCTAAAAATCGCAGATTTAAAGAAATCCAAATCCTGGAACGAATAAGCGGAAAGACTTTCTGTCTGCCCTCGAGAAACCTTTCTTTCATCTTTCGCTAACACAATGCTATTCTTTTTAATTTTATAAAAATGCTTGCAATATCTTTTTCTACTATCTTTAAATTCAAGGGAATGTTAAAGTTAAATATATCAAAGTTGCACGTCAGTATAAGACATTGTTAGGAAAATTATTGTCATCGGGAACGACTGTGGTTTAAAACTGTGTGGCTGTCAATAATAATATTCCATTGCGTGTCACCGCGAAACGGCAATGAGGAAGTTGTCCAACTTGAAACACCATTCTGTGAGTTCCCATGAACATAAATTTATGGTTGACCCCAATGGAAGAAGCGAGTGAAGGTGCAAAATTGTATGAATTCTTCTTCCAATACCGATGATAAATTCAGCAGGTTTCTAAAGTTTCAGTGATTTCTTTCTTAAAGAAAGAAAGTTACTTGAAGAAATTCAAATTTAAAGTAAGGGATTTCCTGTTGGGAAATCTAAAATTTTAGATGAGTTCCCAATCATCGACACAATGATGTTTAGAATGATAATTCAGGAAAAATCTCCTAGAGATGATGGAAATTTGAACTTGAATGCTCTAAGATGGAGTTTAACCCTTTCATCCATTGCCTTACGATTTCTATTTTGACAGCGTGCGTAATAACTCAAAATTAATTCCAGAAATAATTAATATTATAGAATATAGAATACACAATACAGAATATAGAATATAGAATACAGAATATAGAATATAGAATATAGAATATAGAATATAGAATATAGAATATAGAATATAGAATATAGAATATAATATTATAGAAATAATTTAACCGTTTTGTAGCAGACTGATATTTACAATTCAATAGTTATTGGAAAACTTCCAAGTTTCGTATTCGATTTATCGTGCCACGTGTGTCATACGTCATTGTAGGCTAAGGGGTCAACATTGTACCTATCATAATTCCACTAAGGAATTTAATAGAACGTACAAATACGGAATGGACTTTTCTATTAATACAATAAATAATCTGTAATAGAGATTGTGAGCCAACGAATTGAATATTCGATCCTTCGAATGCAATAAATCATTGATCGCCTAGGAGAACCTCGACTGATTTAATAGAGCCACGTAAAACATAGAAGCAATTTTTACAATAATACCACCGAGATGAAGATATCCCATCGATCTCGCAAAATATCCACTTCAGAATGTTTCACAAGCATCCTGGAATGCTGTATCAATTCCGGCCTCGATTATTTTCGAGCTTGCGAGAAAATTGCACGCACCTCTCACCCTTCCGCGTAAGGACTCGTCTTCCTCTTCATCTCTTCTCTTCCTTCTGATATCCATCGTCCTGTATTTCGAGTTTCAGAGTCTGCTTTCTGTCTTCTTCTATCTTCTTCTATCTCGATAATTCATCCTTCTCATTCTGCATCTCAGACTTTACATTTCCCTCTTCTTCTAGCTTCGATTCTTCAGCTCTCTCAGTCACTATCTCAAGTCTTCTCTCAGCATCGTCTGTCATTACGTTTTCTTCTTTCTCATTCGCTCTCTGAAAGCTTCCGCCTTTAATTTTCTAACCCACGCATCGTCATTCGACCTTTTCCTCCAACTCTCATTTCCTCTTGTACCTTTTTCCTCTTTAACTCTCGTTCCTCCTCCCTCAGCAATCCACCGTCTCTCATTTGCCTCGATTCCCCTTCACCCTTTCCCTCAATCTCTTCATCTCTCTCGTGTCTTCGAAATTCTTTGCGTCACCCTTTTCCCTGCAGCAAACACGAGGCACGGAGAGAAAGAGGGGAGCAGAAATGAGGTCTAAGAGTACAGAAACCGTATCTGAGAGTAAACGAGAAAGGGGAGATTCCGGGAGAGAAGAAAGAGGTAGAGAGAAGTCATCCACAAAAAAGGAAGAGAGAGAAGAAAGGAGGAAGAGAGGAGAAAGAAGGTATACAGAAAAAGAAGAACGAAACCAAAATTGAAACAGATACACAAAAGCAAAGCGAAAGAGAGAAAAAATACACCAAAGACAGAGAAAAAGACGTAATGAAGAAAGCCAGAAGAAACTGTGAAAGAGGAGCAACAGAAACGCACTCTCCCAATCGGACCAAGAAAGAAGACACAAAGCGCCTCTTCCGTCTCCTCTCTCTCTTCTTTCCCCCAACTCTTTCTCTCAGGCCCCCTCTCTCTCTCTCTCTCTCTTCTTTCCTCCAACTCTTTCTCTCACCCCTCTCTCTTTCTCTCCTTTCCTCCAACTCTCTCCGTACTTTCAGAGGGGTACACGGTAGGGTACGTGATTACCAGCAGCCTCTGTGGCAGCAGACATTGCCCAGGGGTTAGGGGTCGTCCCGCCTCGACTTACCGGCCAGGCTGCAAGTAATTGCAGCCGACTGCAATCCCGGGAAACCGCATCCTGCTTCGTTGTAGACGAAAAATTACACTTGCCACGTGAATGGGCGCAACCGATCGGGTACATACGTACACCGTACGTACATTTCTGTACCGAACTGGACTTTCGCGCGGATATGAGAAAGTCGGTTGGAATCCGCGGCGAGGTGCCAAGGGGAGACGCTTTAATGGCGGATTATCGTGATCATTATGGCGGCAATTATGCGATCCACGTGATACCGCGGATTTCGCGCGAGGAAATACCATAGGGTTTCGTTCTCTTTTTACGATCCGGTAGCGTGATTAATTTCGGAACGCAGCTCGCGAATTGTACGAGCGAAATGGCGGGAAGCTGGAAACTGATTGCGCTTGGATATCCTTGATGCTTTAATTTAAGTTTCGTAACTGGGAATTCATGGTGATTGAAATTTACAGAGGTAAGATACGGCGGGTGAGGTATGAAGGAGACTAATGTAGATCCAAGTTCATTTATTCGTTGCCATCGTGGTTTATTTGACGGTACGTGGAAAATCAGAATTTCTTTACGTTGGATAAATTAATTTTTTTCTTGTACCGCAGAACTGTAAAAAATCTGTTCGGACGTTATGCATAGGAAAGAAACGAACCTATTAATTTTCGTGTCCGTGGCAAAGTAGGAAGTCGGTAAGAAACATAAATAATAGTTAATGGTAGAAAGCAGGAAAGATAATTCATCGAGTACTCCCAGTAATTCTTCCACTTCTTCAGGCTCCATGCAACACATTTAATATTTCACGATATTGAATCATCAGCTACGAAATTATATCGATATTATTGTACTTTTTGTGAAGGCAACTAAAATTTCGACATTAATCTTCTACGGTATCTAGGCAGTATTAGCATCGATACGTCTTACGTATTCAATCGAGCGAAAGTAAACGACTTATTAATAAAAAGGCCGTAATACCTGAAAACTAAGTTGCATGTAAAACCGATGACTCCTGATCACAGTAATGAAGTCTCACCTGCTTGAAACCAGGCACAAATATCCCATGAACTCTCGCATTATGGTGTTCGCAGTAATAAATATGTAGCTCTAAGCACGCACCTGTCAGCTTTTCATCGGTGCCCGGAAATTGATCCGCTCGTAACTTACGGTAACCACGATCCCCGTCAAATCGCGGCAATAATGAGTATGAAATAACGAGCCCTCGATAGAGCGATTGATCGTGTGTTGTAATCAAGTAATTCGCGCGATGCGATTCGCCCCGAGGCCGAAGTCGTGAAGGAGCATTTCATGGCGAAGTTGCCGAAGATTCGACGGGAATATCGATATCGTATCGGCGTTCGCATCGTCGATACTCGATGCATATCTTCGACACGTAAACCTGATATCCGGCAGCGTGTACACTTTTACTTTGGTCGTAATAATTATCGATCATTTCCGTGCAGATTGCTCGAGGGGGTCAAATGTTAATGTAAAATCAATGTCGAATCGTGATCGAAGGAGCTTCCAACTTGGATACTATACTGTGGCCTTGAAAAATGTATTTTAGATTTATTTGAGGTAATTATGGTGATGTTGATTGGTTGGGTTTTTTTATTGTTTTATACTTGTTGGCTTTAATTGTCTTAAGAATTACTGTTTTGCGTGGATTCTGAACCATGTAAGCTGCAATAAGTTGATTAATAATTTAGGAAAAATTTGATAGAGGTGATGGAGGATTTTAACTCGAGCTCATTAGTTGGCGGAGCCTTTACCTCCTTAGCCACCATGAACTTTGTTGGTTGGTGTTTTTGGTTCAATTTTATTTGGAATAAAACTCAAAATAAACCGTAGTTTTTATTCATGCACAAATTGAGTCAGGTGATATTTTTCAGAATTGTTTACGTTTTTCTTAGTTCGAAAATTTCAACACGTCTTTAATTTATCCAGAGAGTTTCTTCATTGACGAGTATAATTATAGTATTTTTCAGTATTCAATTCGTGGATATTTCAACAATAGAATTTGTAGTTTCACGGTGTGCGGTACGTGATTCTTAGAATTTGCAGATGTTAAGGTTCTCCATAATTATTTGTTGTACACGCCGATTTGGCAAGGGTTTGGACGTCCGAAATTTCAAATACAGAATTTCTGAAATGTCGTTCATTATTCGACGATGACTCAGCGCAGAAAATATTTCCAAAATATGTATTGAAGATTTGAGTTTAAAGGCAGAGAATTCCTCGAAGAGGCAGGATCGTTCCGCACAATTTTCGTGGTGGGCAAAGCCTCTTTGATTTGATCGTCCCTTGTGTACGCCGGCAGTAACAATAGGAGAGGAAGAATATTTGCAAACTACGTTATTCATCTTCGAAGCCGAAGGCACGTGGAGAAATCGATGGAAATCTGAATTTTTGAGATGCGTGACGACACTCGCATAATGGTTTACTAACGACTCGACATCTGTCGCGTCGTTGTTCGGGGTAAACGACATTCTGATGCCACCCCGCGGAGGAAGGTTGCTTTTCACTTGCTTTCAAAAGTGTCGCCAAATGGCTGAACTTTAAAATTTGACACGGATTACTTTCAAAAGTGATTCGAGTATATTTTAAATTGACTGGACTAATAACAGTTCTTGATCGATAGAGAAGAATGGAATGATATATTATGAACAAGAGTAGAAAAAGAATTATCAAATTGTACGGTCGACAAGAATACCTCAGGAAAAGCAATATATTTAGAGGATTCTTTAGACAAACTGATGGATATTTTTATCTATGATTTCTATAGTTAATATATAAAGTTGCCAGAATTATCCATGCAATTTTAGCCACGCTATATTTTTAACCCCTTAGTCTACAATAACGTGTAACACTCGTGGAGCAGGAAATGGAACAGGAAATTTTCAAATTTCGTAAATCATATGAAATTGAAAATGTCAGTGAGACGCGACAGGATAAAATTATTTCTATAATATTAACGTTACGTTAAATAATACGATATATCAAGAATCACTGATCAATTTTTATTTTAACAATTTAATTCGTAATCATTGCGGGGGCAATCACTAAAGAAGTCGTAGGCCAAGGAGTTAAATACGAAAAGTACAAAATTATTCAGAATTATACCAGAGAATTCCAGTTACCTTGTTGCTCCAGTAATCCGGAAGTATGATATTGCACAAACAAATTCAATTTTTCAAACACTCTCCTTCTCTCTGCATCTCTAAAAATGTATCAAACAAGCTCAAATATTTTTCATAAAAAAAAATCTAACGCTACAAAACTCAACGCGTCGTTTCATATTGCAGAGTCGCAAATAAAAGTAGGATCAGAACGAAACAGGGCTTTGCAGCAGCACGCCGAAAAACCATTACGTTCTATAACGCAAGAAGCTTGGCAAGAGTCTCGATTGATATGCAAATCATCAACATCATTAGTGGCGCGTACGTGCATCTCCAAAGAAAGGACACCGAGGAGGTGTGACCATTGCAGAAAGGAAGATTCAAAGGGTGGCTCGCGCGCATTCAGTCGAAAGGAGGAGACACGATGGTCATCGGTCGTTAAAATGAAAAATTATGCTTTCCTACGATTGTCGTCAGTCTGACCACTCGGTCCAGATTTGGGCAGTTGCATCTGTAAAATGGTCAGCTGTTGCCTCCGGCCAATTAGACCCTCCTCGAGCACGAAGAAGACGACGGAAGGGTGAAACGCAATGGAATTCTACGAATACGACAGTGGCCGTTTGTATAAATAATTCATGACAGAGGAGAGACATAAAAATGTAAAAATTCCACCAATTTTCAGTACATTAAGATTATGGAGTTTCCCATTACCAGGATTTATCGCCGAGACTGACGTCCCGTTGGCGAATCTTGAGATAACTCTGCTGGAATAAAATTCACTTTGCATTAATACCCTCTTCCGTAATTCTAAATATAAAGATAATCAATTTTTTAATGTACAACAAGTATAGCTAACTTCCTTGTATAATTTTATTTTATATAAGAAAACTTTGCATAATTGCTACAGGGACGAACCATGTTTTTAAATCTATCTGAAAACCAAATATTTTAGAAAAATCAACGATTACTTTTATTTAGTTGCCTGATATTAGTAATTAATTAATAGTAATTAATTATTAATAGTAGACTATTAATAGTAGTTAATAGCCCAATTCAGGTCATCTAATATCTGCGTCGGGTAAGTTTTGTTCACATTGCAAAAAATAACACCCCTTCCGCTTTACCTAATACTACGACCCACCCTACATTAACCCCTTGCCCTACAATAACGAGTGACCCTCGCGATGAGGTAAATGGGATAGGAAAGTTTTCAGTTTTGCAAAATGTATCAAATTGGAAATATTAATGAGACGCGACGCGATAATATTATTCCTGTAATATTAATATTACGTTAAATTATACGATATATCAAGAATCACTAATAAATTTTTATTTTAGCAATTAAATTCTGAATTATCGCGGTGGCAGTTACAAAAGACACCGTAGGGCAAGGGGTTAAATTGCTGTCGGAAAACGGCGTTAGGTGATTTCGAGGCATTTAAATAATAATCATTACGGTCAGTTTGTACCGAGATACAGCTTCATCCCGGATCCGGAGTGAACCAGCTCTGCGGAAAGGACGCACGCACTTCTGGTATTTAGCATGAGGAATGGCGTACGTCAACGTGATAAATAAACTCGGTTTCCCGGCGTACTTTATCGTAGATGGTGGAGGGAATATTGCGGAGGCGAAAACACAGGTGGCTCCGGCTTTGTATTATGCGGAGAATACGAACTTCTGAGTGAGAGATCCCTCAGGAATAATTAGGGACATTCGTTTCGGAGTTGGAACTGCCGTTAGCAGAGCCGGTGCTGTCTAGAGAGGCTAAACTTTCAGTTATTCTCGTAACTGCGTAGTGAAAGGATAGAGAAAAATGTGAGAGTTGGGACGATGACAAAAAAATACCCGGGTTTGAAATTTATTCTTTTATTTGAAACGTTAGAAATACGCGAGCTGAGGTGACGTTGACCGTTTTCTGGTGAATTTTAATGGTTTGTGGCTATCGTATTGGAATATGTTAGTGTTAGGCTGTTGCGGTGTCGTTAACGCTGCAAGATTTATAAAATGGGATGATTAGCGCTAGAACTACCAAGGCAGTCAAAAAGGGTGGTTTCTAATTTTTTATAAATATCCTCCAATTTTCTAGGGGTACTGTACGGTTGATATTCCACGCTTGTCTTACAAAACATAAATTATCCAATTGAAGATCTTTTTCACCTTTTGATTCCTCGGTTTCCCAAGTGCTTATTTAATGCATTTGAATATAACAGATTCAACGTCATTATTTTATGAAAATGGGAAGTGCATTTTGAAAATGTCCCTTTGATGAAGGAATCTGATGTCAGAGCTACGTGCCCACTCTCTTTTTAACCCCTTGCCCTACAATTTCTTTTGTGACTGTTATCGCAAAAATTAAATTAAACTAAATGGTTAAAATGAAGTTTTAGCAGTGATTGCTCATATATCGTACAATTTAACGCAATACTAATAACATAGAAATAATTTTATCGTATCGTGTTCCACTGATATTTTTAATTTGATAATTTTTGGTGAGCCTCAAAAATTTCCTATTCTATCTAACGCATCACGAGTGTCACTCATTATTGTAGGGCAAAGGGGTGTTATTATCGGTAACAAGTCATTACTCACCACATAAAGGGAAAGTCAGTAATTAGTACCAGAGTATTATAAATTATTCTAGTTGTTTATTATAATATAGTTTTTAGACATTATCGTAAATATTTGAACTGCGATACTTTTGAAAAATCATGCATAAAGGTAAAAAATTTGGGCAAAGATAATATACGATTATAGTGTTCACATTTTGAGATAAAGATGAAATAAAACGAGCAATAAATCACGGTATTTATTACACGGTTCTGTCAGAGATATCAGAAAGTTCGTGCTAAATGGAAATACAACAATGATTTGCATGATAATCACACCGTAATGTTCGAAGTAGCCATAGGCTATTAATACGATACGAAATTCGCATCTTTATCTACGTTTTTATACATCTGATTTGCAAATAAACCTATTATGATTCGTAGAAAGAAAGATGTTCGCCGGCAGTTGCTGATAAAATGGAAAGCACAACATCCATGAATTTCGATGTGTGCCAAGCATACGTACATATTTCTCTCCAACGGTATCGCGATAATTTAAAGCGCTTTCGCTTAGCAAAATCAATTTTTTATGTAAATTTTTCACCAAACTCTGGGTTCAATTGCGTTACACAACCATAGAGTACTTTAAATATGAAAGAACACCAAAATTTATTGTAACAACAGCTTTAATAATGTGCATAAAATTTATCAAACGTATCACACAATTCTACTAATTTTTGTTAATATTATTTTTAACTGCAAATCATTAACAAAGTTCATGTTTTTTTCCTTATTATTCCATCAAGCAGGAAATTTCTACTTTCAATATGCAACATCGTTTAACGAGATAATTACTAATTTTTCCCGTAAACTGGCATTTTGATAAATGGTAAAGTTCATAGGTAAAAGTACATTCACTGCTTCTAATTCAACTTCTCCTACGTGACGTGCATTTCATTAATTAATCAAGCGCTCTCTAATTACACCGCCGCGCCGCCTGTTATTTCGTCCTTTCCCCTCCGCGAGAAAATTCAGCCACGTTGAGATGTATATTTTTTTAACAACCTATTTCCGTTATTATGTTAATTCTCCGCATTTTAAATTTCGTGCCGGTTATGCGACCTACTTCGTGGCGAGCTGTCATTTTCCCCGCGGGTATCCTGACAGGATAATGAGCCATCCTGTGAGCGTCGGATTAAAGAAATGACGGAAAACAAGTTGACGCCGTGTCCAGGAAGACTTGTAGATTCCACCGATGCATAAATTACAGTTTATTCGATAGAGGAATGGAAAAGCACAGGACTCTAAAAATATTCGCGATTTTTTTATCACGATAAAACGTATTGCAAGAAATTTATTTTCGAAATTCGTTTGAAGTCTGTGATTTCAGCCTCTGTTTTATCAAATCAATTACAATTTTGGAATTTCGTGAGTTCATATCCTTGGATACGTATAATTATTGCTGTCGTTAATTAAAACGAATCATTCAACGACGAAGAATATTCAAAAATTGTTTGGCCCACTTGGAACTGAGTAGCTCAATTATTTGCTTGTAAAATATTTCTAAATTCGGTAAATTTAGATTTTTATTTCTCCAACAAATAAATATATATTGATTTAGGGACAAAGTATTTTCGTATTTTAGCCCAATAGTGGAACAAGATTTCTTCCAAGAAAGCACAGAAAGTTGACAGTGACGATTATGGCTTTATCTCAAAAATACAATAGAAAAAGGTTGACAAGCGGAACAGCTCACATATAATTTAACATACTTCATTTAAACTTTCGTCATTGCACTATAAAATTCACAAAAATGCCTGCATTAAATCTACCCGAAGGACGATGCACGCACAAGTGCGCATCCTTCGGGAAGCATAAAAAACCGTCCATAGAATTACGAATCAGATGAAAGAAACGATCTTTCGCAGGAAAAATCGTATGGAGCGAACAATGCGATAAAGCCACGTAGGATCTCTCTGCTGAATGAACGCCCCTGCAATGGATCGACGAACCACTCGATATCCATGAATGGTGTGCCTAGGGCGCGTGAGATAGGTGGAGGAAGAAAAAATTAAACAGAAATGACCGGATGTGGATAATCCGCCGTTATCCCGTGTAGAAGGCACAGAGCAGACCGGGCAAAAAGATGAAGAGAGGACTTCGCTGAAAAATGGACGACGCACGTTTCGCAGGGCGAAGAGATACGACGTTCAGATGCGCCGGACTCCTAATCCTGTTTTGAAAACTCGGTCTCGCATGACCGTGACAAACTCGACACCTTGAGATAGTTTATGACGGTGCACCGATCTCGGAACCCCGTACGGCTATTATCTTACAGGCTGTCGAGTTTCTTTTTTACCTTCTCTTTCCCTTTTTTCCCTTCCTTCTCCTTTCTTTTTTATATCGAGAAAGGAAACTCCGAGGCCCCTATCAATATTAATATCGCGTTCCTGTTTCGATCATTAATTGGGTCGCTATCTACGAAGGGCAATCGGAGGTCTCAAGGGCGAACTTTCAGTGAGCAGATATCCATCGTTCGTTATTTTCTTTTTCTCTTACGTCCCTTTGATTCGACCTGTTATTAATCTTCGATCGGCGAACTATCGTTTCGATTTTGATAAATAATTCGAACAAAACACGATGAATCATCGCTGCCGATAAGACGACGGCTGGGATTACGGATCTTAGATGCCTTTGAAGATTTATCGTAACGTGGAAATCCATCAATTGTGCGACATTTTTTTTTAAATTTTATATGAAATATATCATTCTGGAAATTCTTCATTTTGAAATTTCTTATTTACATTTCTAACTGCCTGGGGTGTATTTACATCCCTTAAGAGAAGACTAAAGACACTGTACCAAATAAGTACCAAAAAATTCGGGAAAAATTTGATTATAATTTCACACTTCTTACACCTTCGCAATTTTTCCTCCACACTTAATTAACCCCTTGCCGTACAATAACGAGTGATACTCGTGACTCGATAAATTGGAAATGAAATTTTCAAGTCTTGCAGAACGTACCAAATTGAAAATATCAGAGATCCGCGACACGGCAAAATTACTTCTATAATATTATTATTACATAAAATAATACGATAATCAAGAATCACCGATCAATTTTTATTTTACCAATTTAATTCTGAATTACTGTGGAGGCAGTCACAAAAGAAATAGTACGACAAGGGGTTAAATATCATTCCAAGGAAGTAATATTCCAGGATACCCGATGAGATTTTTCTGTAAAGAAAAAAAGAGCGAAAGGTATAACTCACCCGAAACGCTAGAGGACATCGAATATCACGCAGGAATGCGAGCATCGCACCGGAACGCAGAGCCATGCGCGAATTTCAGGCCGTCTCTCGATTTGTGAGCCGTCGAGAAGAAAATTGAATCTGGCTCGCGAAGAAACAAACAGCTGGAAGAGCCGCCGGTTGATTTAATGTGGCCGTCCGTCATGGCGGGTATATAGCTCGCTCGGTCCGCGCGAGACGGACGTGTTTCGCTTCTTCCTCTTGGAAATCTGTCTAGTCGCGTGGCACGTCGCGGGCGTTGCCCAACGTGCCTTTCAAAGATCCTATCGTACCACCCTGACGTTCCCTTCGTCCCGTTTGCTGAGCTAATTAACTCCAACGTGGAAAACGAGAAATCCGTGAGAGGTCGTCGGAGCGCATGTCCCGGGAGGTGGGCTAAGTGTATTTGCACGAAATTGGTAGTTGTATAAGACGTCAGATTGAATTTTTAATTTAATTTTTAGGTATTCTGGCTCCTAATTCTTCAATTTTTATTCATGTATTCTTTAATAGAGCGTTGCGGTATTTGGAGAATTTAACTTTGCAATGCAGCTTTCAACGTTTCTGTGTTAAGACATACAGTTGTATTTGTATTTTTTCGGCTTCGATTATTATAGTAATTATTGTCATTTCGAATGTTAATTGGTAACATTTCGCCTGGAATTTATTGTTTTAGGTAGCTGTAGAATCACCGAGGCTATGATGTATCACATTGGAAAAATTTCATAGAGGTGACGGTGGAATTGAACTTGACCCCATTGATAGTTAATCCGATCCTTCACTTTCTGACCCACAGTAGTCTCCAACTTGTAATTGTATTTGTCTTTTTCCGAGATTAATTAGTGGTAATTAGTATCATTTCACTTATAACTCGCGGTTTCGAGCGGGTGTAGAACCACCTGGCTCTGATATATTAAATAATAATTTAGGAAAAATTTCCTAGAGATGACGGTGGTATTGAAATTGAGCCCATTGATTGCGAGTTCGATCCTTCACTTTGTGGCCCACAGTAGTCCCCAACTTGTAATTACATCTGTCTTTTTCGGATTTAATTAGTGGTGATTAGTATCACTTCACCCATAATTCATTGTTTTAGCTGAGTGTAGAACCACCTAGCACTGATATATCGAATAATAATTTCGGAAAAATTTCCTAGAGATGACGATGGAATTGAAATTGAGTCCATTGATTGCGAGTTCCATCCTTCACTTTGTGACTCACAGTAGTCCCCAACTTGTAACTGCATCTGTCTTTTTCGGATTTAATTAGTGGTAATTAGTATCACTTCACCCATAATTCATCGTTTTAGCTGAGTGTAGAACCATCTAGCTCTGATATTGTTGCCAACGCGAGCCGTCGACCGTAGACGGCGAATAGCAAGGTGAACCATTGTCAACATTGGCGCGGCGGCTCCGAAGGAGAGGCACTTGACTATGGGCGCTCGTAGAGAACGGACGTGCGGCAATCGCTCGGCGCGTACGTTGATTATTAATATATTTTGATTATTGGGCTATACGTAAGCGGCTTCGGGACTATCGAGGCTAAGCATCGATTATGATCCTTCCACTTAGCGGGAGTGATCCTGTCGATGGATTTGAATACTGGAAAATCCAGTTACTTAGACTCGATTAGTTAGTGGCGTGTTTATTGTCGATCGTGGATCGAACAATATTCATGTGACCACGTCCGAGCACCTTACAGTCATATGCTTTTCTCATTGTTTTATATTTGATTATTACATTCGCGTCGCCGAGCGATTGTACTTCTACGTTGCTGCCATTTGTATTGACCATATATCATTGTAATATATTTGGAAATGTAAGATCTGAGTTTTGAATCAAATGTGTGTTCCATTGTATTCCCGAGCGGCTGCGTCCACCTTTTCGGAATCTACCCTTACACGCCGAGGCCGTGAAAATAATATGCGAAAATTCGATCTAATCGAATGAATTTCGTTTTGGACACACGATCGGTTGGTGTCTATGAGCGCCTGGCGTGTGTTGTCGTTTACAGATATATTGAATAACAATTTAGGAAAAATTTCCTAGAGGTGACGGTGGAGTTAAACTTGAACCCACTGATTGTGAGTCTAAGCCTTTACCTTCCTTCCCACCAATACCCTTCAACTTGTAATTATATTCGTTTTTTGATCATCGAAGACAAATTGTTCTTATGATTCCTTTCAAAGTAAATGCAATAATTCTTTTTCCATTTAGGAATATCGACGGCGATACTGAGAAAGGGGACCATATGAGAGCACAATAAATCAGTGGATTCGTTAGCAGAATCTTCTTGAATCCATTTGTCCAGCACCCGTGTCAGGACAGATCCTGCTGTTTCGACAAGACGGTGTCGTGTTCGAACGGGTGACCTCATGCTGCCAATTGTCCATTCGCTTCGCTGCCGTACACAACTTCGTTCCTTCCTCTTTCAAAGCTGATGTACGGGGTGTTTCTTAATACGTGGGATGTATTCCAGGTTTGCGCCGAGGATCCTAAACCAAGAAAAAAAGGTTCGTATTACAGTCAGCTTTAGGATCTTTCCGGTTATACGGCCGACACTATTTACTGCCTTCTAGATTGGTATAAAATGACATTTTCTTTAGCAAGTACTTCTTTAAAATATTTTTAATATATTTTTGCAATATCTTTCAACATAGTCACAGCCTTCCATTTTGCATATTTGACATAGTATTCCGTGATCCAAATTAATTAAGACCCATTCCAATTCCCTAGTACAAAGTAAATACAACCCCAAAGGGGTAAACACCACAAAATCATTATCTCAAAAATACCCTCCGGTCAACACCTCAAAGCAGAATCTTCCGCGCACGTCTTTACATCGCAGCGAAACAATGCCCTCAAATTTATATAAATAGAATCGCCGTAAAGAATTGCTTCGAGGAAACTCGAGCAGTGTCCTCCACGTCGATGAATTTCATGAATGGTCCATTTAAGTTCGCACATTCGACTCAATCCAACGTCCGCAGGCCTATGAACGTTTGCTTGCGTGTCACTCAGGCAAGAGGGAGATTTGTCCTTACGTTTTTTGTTTTTTTTTTTCTTACTTTTTACTTTTCGTTCTTTTCCCTTTCATCCTTTCTATACTCGGTCCACACGTGTGCGCGCGCGCATACGCGTGAATGCGATCTACGCATTGGATTTCACGTGAATCGTGCCCTACCACGAATTACGGCTGGATTTATCGGCCGAGAAAAGGCTCGTAGGGTATTCTCGTAATCCTTTGCCACGGAGCACGTTGCCGGCCCCTTTGATGCGTGGGCGTGGGCCACGCAAATCGAATCGGCCAGCGTCTCATCACGTTCCTTCGAAATCACGGTCATTCCGCGTAACCGAGGCTGATTATAATTTATGCCTTTGTACCGCGATGTCGCGCTTCCGTTGTCGGATCAACGTTTTCCACCCTGCGGCGATCGTTCTCGACAGATTGCACGTGATGTCGGGGCTGCTGGATTATGGAATGATGGTTAATCGTGTTTTATGCGATTTCGGGGAGGGAATTGAGGTGGGGTGTTGTTTTTGTGTGGGTGAGGTTGGAATGAGTTTTGAGACGATAGGAAGGGATGGGGTTTTGTTGGATATGAAGTTATATTAAATAGTAGTTTGTAAATGGACGTAAAGTGGCTCAGGTTATAGATAGGAGAGGTTACTCGTTTTAGAATCGATGTTTCAAAAGAATTTTTGACTCACGGAAGGTCATTTACCTTTGGGAACCTTAGTGAGAGAAATTCAGTCATTCAAACCGCCAACCACATTATTTTTCAGCCCTTAAAAGGATCTACTAGGGCTAGATTATTTCAGTTTTAGTTTTGTAAATTCACCTGAAATTACTTGGGCTGTCAGTGATAAGTTTCTTTTGTAAATTTGAAAATTAAGATTCTCTCACGTTTAACACTAGAGCTACCAAACCAGTCAAAATGACTGGTACAGAATTTTTTCCAAAAATTCTTCAAGTTTATAGGAGAGTCGTAGAATAAATATTCTACGTCCATCTCATAAAACATAAATTGACGAATCGATGATCTCTTCCACTTTTTAATTCCCCTTTTTTCAAAGTACTTATTTAATATATTTAGATGTAATAGATTCAACGTCGGTATTTCTAATGGTAATAAACTTGTTGGAACGGTGTTACGGAATAACACAATGTGCATGGTGTTGAGGAAATTATAATAGGTGTTTTGGGAAATTGGTATTTCCAAGTTTAACAGGGTTGAATGTATCGTAATTGTGGATGCGAGGCGAAATTAGGTGAATATAGCAAGTAGCGAGAGGATTTTAAATGAATCCGGATGATCCTGCGGATCTGACGTTGATGATAATTTATTCTTTTCTGAAAAGAACTGTTCTGTCTTCTTATATTATTCTAATGTAAGTTATTCCAACTCCATAGATTATTACTACCATGATTCTTTTATAATCCGAATCCAATCTCCAGATGCTGCCACCTACTCAGTATTTTAAACGAGCGATTAAATTATCCGCTGTCTTAAACTTCTCAAAGATAAACTTTATACCGAAAACCTTAAATCCCCGCCTACCTCAGTATCTTTCACACAGTCAATTTCAAAAAACAATATAAAAATCTTGATAATAGCCAACAAATATCCAACTACACCTCCTGATTCTCAAGTATGTACTCCAAATCTTTACCTACCTCAAGACATTTCACATAACAAATATCAGCAAACAATTTAAAAATCTTGATAATTCACAATGATTATCTAGCAAACAGCTACTGTTTCTCAAATACTCCAAATCTTTACCTACCTTAAGATATTTCACAAAGTAAGTCTCAGCAAATAATTTAAAAATCTTGATAATAGTCAACAAATATCCAACTACACCTCCTGCTTTCAAATACTCCAAATCTGTACCCACCTCAAGATATTTCACATAGTAAATCTCAACAAACAATTTAAAAATCTTAATAATTCGCAATACTAATCTCGCAAACACCTACTGTTTCTCAAATACTCTAAATCTTTACCTACCTCAAGACATTTCACACAGTAAGTCTCGGTAAACAGTTTAAAAATCTTAATAATTCCCAACAAATAGCTAACAGATAACTACAGCACCTCAAACCCATAGAACGCCAAACTTCCAACACCATCCCGATCTACGAATTTACGAACATCCTGTACTATTACTCCACTATCCTCCATACCACACTTAGCCTTCATACACGCAGACACGAATACGAACATTTCGCTGTCGACACGCCACGGGCATGTTTTCTCAGCTGGTACCCTAACTCTCGATCTCGACGATCTTCCTCCCTCGTCTTCCTTGCCACGGCAGATCCTGGTGGATCCTTTCAAGACACGGTCGGCTACCCACAAAGGATCTGGCCTTTCATACGCACGTTATTATACTCTTTACAGAATATCGTTCCACCTTCTCCCTTTAGAAAATAAAACTCGCTCGAGCGACGTACACGTTGGTGTTATGTACTCCTATAAACGTGTACATATGTACATAAACACGTATACATACGCGTATGTATCTATATACGCACCTACGCTCGAACATCGTTGAGCATTAAAGGTACTGTGGACGTTGTCGACGAAAGCCTCGAGATTTTCTCGTTTAATTTGTTGTTATAGCTGCTTGAGAGACGCGGATCAGGCCATTCGTTCGACCGTAGGACCCTCAAACATTCATTATGTTTTTTTGTAACACATCCAACCGACACGGAGCGTCTTGGCATTCGACGTTCGGTTTGCGCGGCTAGAATTGCGGCTTTTGCACCGCTCGCGTTCTTGTTTGCTCTGCACTCGCGGCAAGAGATCTATATTTGCTTCGGGCCGACGGTCTCTATTAATCGAGAGAAAACGGGATGGAGATTGTTATCCGGCTGAAGGATCCAATGACGGATTCGGGAAATAGGGATACAATTTGGGGAAGGGTTCGTTTTCACGAGGACAATTGCGCTGTGGTCGTTACGTACAAAGGGGTTCGGGAAGTTTCGTCATGGTTTATTGTATTTTTACTTCTGGATCGATGAATAACTGCGAAAACTTTCCATATAATTTCCACTGAGCTTGAAATTCTAGATAAAACTTTATTAGCTTACCTTATGTTGCTCATCGTAGAGGTAAAATGCAATGCGCATGGAGTCAAAGGGTTAATTCAGTATCTGGAGGGATGAAAATGATGTTGATTTTAAATATGTGCCGCATAATTTTTCCTAAGCTTGAAATTCCAGAGTGAATTCTGTTAATTTACTGTATTTTGCTCGTCGTGGAGATAGAAAGTATTGCGCATGGAGTCAAAGGGTTAATTCAGTATCTGAAGGGATGAAAATGATGCTGATTTTAAATATATTCCGCATAATGTTCCCCGAGCGTGAAATCCCAAACTAAATTTTGTTAGCTTACTGTATTTTGCTCATCGTGAAAATGGAAAATGATGCAAATGGAGTCAAAGGGTTAATTCAGTATTTGCAGAGCTGAAAATACTGATGATTTTTAACGTACGCAAAACTGTCGAAGTAAAAAATTTTTTTCATACCTTAGGATGCATATTTCTTACAAGTGTAGTGTCGGGCGAAACGAATTGCGACGAAACGCAAGCGACACCACGTCGTGCGACCTCGGCGCCGTCCGGGTCGAGGCTTTCAAAAACTGTTTAGGTTAAGATACAGCATAAGACTGTTTAGTTTTAAGGATCTGTACGTGTGTGTGAATGTGTGTGGTGCGAAGGGTTCGAGCTCGACGCCTTTTCCGAGAGACGACAGTCGTCGAAAGAGAACAGAGAGCGAGTAAACTTTGACCTGCGAGTTGCGGTTAAAGTGAATATTTAAAGTATTGCGTACGATTGGTTCTGCGAGGTGCGGTCAATCGTCTGAGCGTGTGTTTCCATATTATTTTTATACTGTGTTTTATTTTAATATATATCTATATACTGTTTTATTATTTCTCGTGAATAGTTATTTACAAACATTAAATCCCACACAAGTAATTAGAGTTTCTCATTTTCGACGTATTTCTCACGTCGATAGTACACCGAACTTTCACAGTACCCTCGATTCCGTCTCTCGAAACGGTGAAATTTTCGCTCACAAAGCTCAATTGAGCAATTGATCGCGTTCCCTTCACAATTGCATCAGAGATTGCATCTGATGCGATTAGGAGATGGTATTATTGCGGTCCATTAGCGATTGTTTGCGAGAAGAAACGAGTCAATCCTCGTCGTTCGATGAGTCGTGAAGAGTGCACGGTTCATTCGGCAGCCTCGAAAACTTAGTGGAGCGTTTACCAGCTCAGAAGGATCTCTTCTATTTGATTTGGCACGTTTTCCTTCCCTGCTGCCACTGCCGGTGTGCACTTTTAGCTTTTCAATGAGCAAAGCTCTCTTGGCAGAGTTCACCGTGCATGCGTGGAATTTGTGACGGAAACTTAACATAGAAGTCACACGAGCCAAAAGTTCTTGCACAATTGTTACGTTTTTTAATTAATACCGATAGACAGACAATTAAATAGAGCAATATTTTTGGAAGAAATCTTAGCAAGAAATTAAAATCTTCCAATACGATCCGTAAACGTGCTGAGAAAAGCGCATCTAGCTTCCCTCGAAGGAAAAACTGGACCCATGCATTCTAAAAAGAGTAAATCTCTTGTTTTCACGGCTGTGCAGAAATCATCCTCGGAAATTGAACCATCGCGATCGACGTCGAGTTTCTTAAGCAAAAGATCTATCAGATCCTATAATACAAAGAAATGTATAATTAAACGATTCGAATTAGTTCTATCTGAATTTACTTTAACACCCTCTTCAGGATCTTCATCGTTTTGCTGTTTAATTAAGCAGCCTCTCATCATAGGGAATATTTGCTCCTTCTTCAATTTATTCGTCCGCATGAAATCGTATATCTGTAAGAAATATATTTCTTCTATTAGATATGATTCTTATATTAATCATGAAATTCATTTTTGTGACTTTGAAGTAATTACGTTATAAGCAAAGTGTATCCTCTCGTCCAGATTTCCACGAAGAAGAATGGAAAGACCTTCTATCCATTGCTCGAAACTAATCTGCAAAGTTTTGTTCAGATGATATTGTTTAATTGAATATTTTCTGGTAATTATTTAATCACCTGCAGCATGTTTCGTTTATCCATGAGAGAAAATACTCTGTCCACGAGTATATGACGAATATTCTCGGTGAAATCTAACGACGCGTGAAAAACATCTCGAAATATCAATCTGCTCATTGGACCAAGTGTTTGAGTAATTTTCCGATGTATAATTGCCAGAGCTGTTATTAAATAAATTAATGTTATCGGTGCGACACCGAGGAATTCATAACTAAAATGTTTTTTTTCTAGGAAGTTTATCGTTGGATTAATACAAACAATGTATTAATTTAAATAAATGTGGTAAATGTGTAAAATAGATATTTAGCAATGAAGATATAACCTTCGACTTCTCGAAAATTGAAGTGTGTCTTTCTGGCTAATTTCTTAAACATAGCATTCTTTTTCCTCCGGAAAACAATCTCCTTTAAGGTGTCATTTAGCATATCCACTGGCGGTTCGACAGGCATTTTTATTTTTTAATTTACTCGTAAATTTAATTTATAACATAGAATTTCTCCGTAATGATACTATTTTTTTACATTTGACAGTAGTTCGTCTGCTGTTTTATATTAAAATGACACACTTTATAAGCATCTAAAAAGTTCAGAAAACTTTCTTTTGACGTATCATTCTATAATAACGAAATTATACGGATTTCCATGTTTTTTAAACTATAATAATAATAAATTGTTGAACGTTCACTTCAAATAGTTACAATCGGAATGTTTTAACATCATCGGCCCATTAGCTCAGTTGGTTAGAGCGTCGTGCTAATAACGCGAAGGTCGCGGGTTCGATCCCCTCATGGGCCACGATTATTTTTTACTTCTATTTTTTTATCCTCTTCAGCCTTACACCTTTTAAACGGACAATTAACACACAAGCACAAATTTTCCATATCTTCTTAACGATTTTTCCACAAGAAAAACACCTCTACAAACGTCTATAACATGTTGGCTACCGCGTGCTTCATGTGAACTGTTCACTTTGAAAGCGGCATAAGTCAAGTTTCAAACATCTCGATTTAATAAGAAAGTGCCATTTTTCCATTTTCAAAATGAACGTATATTAAACATTCAAAATAAATCACCTATGAATTGAACAGATCATTTTTGTAGATCACAAATATGAGTAAATCGCGAAGCGATTTTCCGCCAATCACAGCAAGTGTAAATGTTTCCACTTTTGTATTAATAAATTTATTAATTTGTATTAACAAATATTTATACAAGTTTAAATGTGTTAACATAAAAACTACCAGTGTTATATATCTCATATCTAAATATACTTAATAAGTACTTTGGATAAAGAGAAATCAAGAATTGATAAAGATGATCAATTAAGTAATTCAGGTTTTATAAGATAGAAATTAAATATTTAGTGCATGACTCCCCTATCAAATAAAAAAAATTGAGAGCCATAAATTTTTACCGCGTTGGTAGGTTTACCGTTACATTTCTAAATTACAGTAAGCAAAATTAAAAAAATAAAAAAGGTTGGCCAGCCTCGTTATAGATTACCGACTCATACATGAGCCATGATGCTATATCTGCTCATTAGCCAATACATTAAATGCAATTTTATTGCATCTCAAAGTTTTTTTCCTCCTGACGATAGTTAAAGTGTTAAAAATTCTGCCACGCTAGTCGACCTTCTGTATTTGCTCGGAGCAAAGATAAGACTGAGATAGAGCGGCAATTGCCGATAATAATTCCACAGACGTCCGTATCTGAAAGTCATCGATACTTTTATTTCTCAAAACGGATCCGACCTCTCACTTGTTCTGCTCGACAGCGCGGGATTATCATAAAAGCGTGCGTCCGGCCGCGGAGAACGTTGAGTTTCACGCGGAAAGCCTGCACAAAATGCTGGGCAATATAAAAGCAATAAAGGATGCCCGGTTTCTATCTCTTTCTCGTCTCCAGGGAAAGAGAACGTAAAGAGAGAGCGAGAGAAAATAACAAATTTCGCCGCGATAACCGATGAGTCGTCGTGAAGGCTCACCACGATTCGTTTCACGGGAGCCGTTCGACCGGCATAAAGGACGACAATAAAGTTCCGCCTAAGTATATCTAATGACATCATTTGGTCGGCAAACGTAATAAACAGGCACAAAGCCCGGAGGATTTCGTCGAGAATGTAAAAACGTAGGGACGGCTTAAGAAGTCCCGGAGAGGGTGAAGTCGTATTCCTCGGCGGACTATGTGGAAGGGGTTGAGGTGGAGAATGGCTGGAATTTCGTGCGAGACAAAATTGTGAGGAATAAAAAGGACAGATGAGGGCTGCTGGAATCGTTTTTCAGCAGAATGTGTTATGTTGCAGTGTAGGTATTAAGAATTGGGGTTTTGGCGGCTCCTGTGTGATTCGTGTATCACAGCCTTGCTGATTTGGAAGTTATCTGAAACTATTAGGTCATAGGTCAATATTCCTTTTGCCCTACGATTTCTTTGAGACTGAATGCTTAATAACTAAAATTAATTGCTAAAATAAAAATGTATCATTGATTTCTAATATACCATGTGACGCAACGCAATATTAATAACACAGAACTAATTTAAATGTCTCCTGACCTACTGATATTTTCAATTGAATAGTTTTTGGAGAACTTCATAATTTCCTATTCCATTTACCGCGTCACGAGTGTCACATGTGATGTAATGTAGGGGAACATGTAGGGCAAGGGGATAAAATGAAAAAATGCAAAGGAAAAATAGTGTTAACAATATTTTTCACGTCTACACGAACAGCTGATGTAATGAACTTAATAAAATCAAAGCTTAAATATGACGTTCTTGAGTCTTTCTGTTCGTAGAAATTAATTTTGATAACTGAAGAAAAAAGTAGGATCCTTGATGGAATTTATAATTCTCATTGCTTAAGATAATTCATTTTCTAATTTTGTTCCACAAGTAACCCATACTGCACCATTCCGTTATCATTCATACTTTACACCGTAATATTAGCAATCACCTAAATTTCGAACATTACAACTATTAACTTCCCTTTATTATCCCCCTTCTATTATTCCCCTTCAAATCTCTCATTCAAAAAGATAAATAAAACACTTTTCCCACAACCATCTAAAATAATTCACAAAAAACCGTTGACCCTCGCCATCAATCAGCGGCAACAATAAAATTGAATCCCATCGAAAGACAATTGGCGTTCTTACAAATAAGTCTCTCGTCCAATATGTATCCAAATAATAATTCCCTCGGCAAGACTGCAACAAACGTGGTCGAATGGAGCTCGCAAGAAATTCTTCCTCGGTCCCTGTAATCACGAGCTCATTAGTCCTCGCCGGCAGATAAATTATGGCCATCCTGGACGTTCCACGGGTTGGCAAGGCGGCCACAAAAGCTCCGCATTGTTTCGCGAATGCGAGTATCCACTGCGAGGTGCACAGGTGAATTGGTTTTACGAAAGGCGCCATAACAGCCGTGGACTGTCAGAGGAAAGAAGCGATGGAAGGAGTGGAAGAAAGGGGGCTTGAAATTCCACGTCCCTTCTCAGCCTCGAAACCAAACGACCGTAATCTTGGGCTATCTAACGTTGTAAACGTAGCGAGGTGATGATTTGCGACCTCCCTGCAGCGGATAGGTCTAAGTAAGAGGAAGAAGCAACGATCCTCTCTGGGCCTTTAGATTCAATTTCGCGGGGCGTCAGACGCTGACGCGACGTCCGCCCACCCTTTTGCTGGATTTTGATGTACGGGATACTGCATCGCTGTGGAGGATCTCTTGAAAGTTTGCGAATTTGCGATTTAGGTTATCCGACGAGTTTCTGATTCGAAGGGGAATAAAAAAGATTGTAACTTCGAAGTAAACTTTATACAGTTGCGGATCAGAAGTTTGGCAAACATACTTGTAAATCAGGCTGTAGATACAGGAGATTCGAAGTCTCAGAGTTAAAAAACACAGTCTACTGCAACCAGATAGTATCAGTAATAAAAATAGAGCAATCAGCAATCAAACAGAATCAAATAAAAAACCCTGAAACATTCCTATCCAAGCATACTGCAAACAGCAATTCCACATTTGATAAAAAAGAAGCAGATTCACCCGAAGATTCCAGAGATCACAACAGAGATCATCCTAAGCTCAAGAAAAAGATAAAGTTTCAAATTCATACGTACCACGACCCATAACTATCAGCAAATCCCATCCTCGCATTCCGCCGTAAGAAGCCGGAAGTCCTTCACCCTCTAACGCTTAGGTACTCCAATCGCTGAATTACCATAGCTCCTCTCCGAGAAGCTTCCAATCTACCAAGCAACATTCCACTCATCCAACGCAAACGATACTCGGAAATCAACGAAAAGTACTTTCAGCCTCGAACTAATTAAGTCTTGGTCATCGAGGGGCGATCTGTATTAACACTCCGAGCGATAATTCAACCGTGGATCTCGTGTGCCATCAACCTGTTACCGGGTCGTGAGAAAGACGCATCTTCGCGTTTCACAATTTACATTTCATAACGTTCACACACACAGATACTAAGATTGTTGCGTACAGAAGCAAAAGCCCGTGCCGCAGCTTCGGTCGAAAGTGCGCGCGTAAACATCCCGGTGCATCGTTGCAACGATGCACGCGATCCAGACGGTCGATTGCACTCGGTATGCCGAGAACGCAGCGGGAAGATCGAGAGATCCTCTCGAGAGGTGCGATTATCGAGAGGGTGCCGATCGAGGCTAGCCTGTCGTTACGCAAGCGTCAGCCCCGGCAGCACGCAATGTTTCCATCGCCTACACACTTCACCATGGATATTTATGTAGTCTCCGCTCTCTCTCGTAAATACCCTCGCTGAAACGACGTTGGAAAATATGGTGAACGATGCCGGATGGTTGGGCATATTTTAATGGTATTTTTAAGTACGATGATACGGTCAGATTTGAATCCGGGATCGTCGTATTAACGTTTATTACATCGGGGGCTTCGGTAATTTAGATAAAGTCTGTTGGTGAATTACGGAGCAATTGGAATAGCATGAGGATGAAGAAAAGTAATGAAAAGACAGGTTCCTTACGAGTTTCCCGTGTGGAGAGAGGATTTTTGTTGAAGGTATTAACAGAAAATGTTTTGAGATCTAGTTCTTATAATTATGTGGGGAATTCTAAGGGGTTACTTTTTATGGTGGTGATGATGTTATTTGTTGGTTTGAGGAAAAAGTTTCTTCGTATTTTAGCGTAAAAGTAAAACAAGTTTTTTCATATTTTAGATGAAGTTTAATAAATCAAACATTTGCCGTTACGTTTGGCAGCCTTTTTATTAGTAATTTTACGTTTCTGTAAAATTTCTGTGATTCCAGGCAAACAACTTGTTTCACTTTTGCGCTAAAATATGAAGAAGTAGAGATAGAAAGAATTCAAATTCCCAATCGCTAATTAGAGCTTTAAAATTTTTCCAATATGACACGTACATCATAGCCGCGGTAATTTGAAACCAAAAGTAGGTCCTAAGCAAAATGACCACGGCAGTCGAAACCGAAAAATGTATAACACGAAACAAAAAAATCCGAAAAAACTTTTCCCCCAACCCAGTGTCACGGCATGCTATCATATTTCTATTTGGAATATTTGAAATATACGGTGCAGAGGTGTACAAAGAAAACACATAAATACGGAATTTGCCGATGGCAATGGCCGAAATTCCGTATCTCAATATTTGACGCATCGTGTCATTAAACACAACGAGGGAACGTTTCGATCCGTTGGATAAACATCGGCATCGAAAATCGCATGTGCACACCCACAAACGGATGACTCTGTAGCGCGACGCGAGTCGGTTCTCCGCGTCATTTGCAAGCGGCAAGTGGTCCATCATAAATTTGGCTTCCTATCGCCGGCTGCGATCGTATTTATCTAACAAATAATTATTCTCGATTATCTCGCGAGTGATGCATGCCTCGGCAAACAGAGATCAAAGATACGGTGCCCGACATCACCGTGGGCCTTTGTTTAACGTTTAAGCCAAGCCGAAAGGCAGCGGTCAACAATTTTCGCTTTATTTACGACGTGGTGGTACCGTAGAGTTTGGCTTTCTGTATTGGTGCGTGGGTGTTGATGCAAGGGTTGAGCGCCTATTACCATCGTTGCCTTGGGGGTAGTCTACCCCGTTGGCTGGTGCAATCAAATTTTAGAGTTATTGCCGTGTGACTCCACGTGTTCCCGTTCGTGAGGTCCTCCCTGCGTCGAGAGGACCCTGGAGGAACGGATGCTTTTGGGTTTATATAATTTTGTGTCCCTCCCTTTGTGGTAACACTCGTTTCTCAGGCGAGTGCATTTCAATCATGGTATTCTCAAGAAGAGTGTAAATTAAATTGAATATTATTAATATTTTGTGTCATACGTGGCAGGGCGTTGTAGTTATTTGTGTTTAAAGTCTTTTTCTGTATTTTCTGTTTTTCTGTAAGTGAATTTTCTGTATTTCAGATTTATGGGTTATAGGTACGAAAAGTTGAGGAGAGTTGCAGTTAGTTATATTTAAGCACATATATTAACTGCTGCAGTTAGTAGTTGCAATTAGTAAATGTTGTAGGAAGTTATAGTCATTATTTAAAGAGTTTCAGTTCCTGAGATCTCTATGCCATAATTGTGCAAATGATATAATTATTTGTTTGTTGCAATCAGGTTACTCTTTAATACAGTAAATTTGTAATATCAATTTATTAAACTGTTAAATTATGAGGGGAAATTTTGCACTTTGACAAATGAAGCATTTCTTACAGCAGGTGCAGTTAAAAATGTAATAAAGAGGAAATCATTAATAGTGCAACACCTAAAGGAAATTTTTCTGATATAAAAAGTGCAATTAAAACAATCGTTTCCTTGATGTCAGAGGCGACTGATTAATTGTCTCAGGAAGTGAGTTCCGAGATGTTTCTTTAGGCATTCTGGAAAAACAGAGTCGCGCGTGTTAAATTCATCAGAACGGCGAGAATTCGTCCCCCATAATGACATACACTTTGACTCCCGTAAAAGAAAACTAAACCAGGAATGATTGATGATCATTAAACTGTAATTGATAGAATCTCATTCGTCCGGCTAGTTGTTGCAGCTGGTACCTTGTTTTTACAATTGCTGGAAATCGTTTTCCATTTCTCTCGCGTGCGTGTCTAATTATTTTCCCATTCTCGTAATTAATCATCGTTTCGTTTCTGCGATATTAACATAAGTCTCTACAAAAAACTGGTCCATCGTATTTAAAACCATATGAAACTGCCAAAATCTTTCTACCATTCAATTTAAAAACGAAATCCGGAGCCGCAAAGTCGCCATGGAAAATACGAAAACTCGGTTTCTACAGAAATCCACGTCGGCGGGTGGTTTGCGTCTCTTGAACACGGAATTGTTATGTAACAACATTGAAGTGAGTTGTACGACAAATATCGAGCCGAAGGCTCGAACTAAGTGAACCGTGAATCGATGGGATCACGGTTTGCAGAGCGGACCTTCAGGATTTCTTCTTCGTCCCTATACTTTTCCCATTGTGGAGGGAACACCTTGGACCTCATACCGAGACATTGTGCTACTTGCGAGAATCAGAAGCGACGGACTGAAGACTGCGAAATCATGCTTTCTGGAAGATTGAATACGTGGGTGGCGGAGTCACACGCTGCCGAGAACTCAAAATCCTGTCTAATAAGGCGTCCCTTCGCAACACGCCTCGTTAAATTTCCAGATATTATACGGGGGGTTGTTTTTTAAGTTCTAGATGACATTTTACGGAAATATATCAATGTTTTGGCAAATATTTCAGCGTTGAAAATAGTAAAGTATTTGCACAAGTTAGGGAAATTTTCTAAGTGACATTTTAGGGAAATATATCAATGTTTTTGCAAATATCTCACCGCTGGAAATAGTAAAGTATCTGCACAAGTTAGGGGAATTTTCTAAGTAACATTTTAGGGAAATGTATCAATGTTTTCGCAAATATCTCACCGTTGGAAATAGTAAAGTATTTGCACAAGTTAGGGAAACTTTCTAAGTGACATTTTTTAGAAATATATCAATGTTTTTGCAAATATCTCACCGTTGGAAATAGTAAAGTATTAGCACAACTTAGGGAACTTTTCTAAGTAATATTTTAGGGTAATATATCAGTGCTTTTGCAAATATCTCACCGTTGGATATAGTAAAGTATTAGCACAACTTAGGGGAATTTTCTAAGTAATATTTTAGGAAAATATATCAATGTTTTCGCAAATATCTCACCGTTGGAAATAGTAAAGTATTTGCACAAGTTAGGGAAATTTTCTAAGTGACATTTTTGGGAAGTATATTAATGTTGTTGCAAATATTTCAGCGGTGGGAATAATAACGTGATTGCACAAATTGTGGAAATTTTCTAGGCGATTTTTTCGGGAAATGTATCAATGGTTTTGCAAACACTTCAGCGATGAGAATAGCAAAATATCTGCACGGGTTGTGGAAATACCTCGGTATGATTGATACCACTGCGGGTTATATTATTAACCCCTTGCGGTACAAATTATGTTTCCAATTATTTCTCTAACTGAAATTAATTTCACCTCTCAGCTATTTGTTTATTTTATTTCCCCATAGCAATAACCACGAATATTGGAGAACGATTCAATTAAATGCACAGAATTACGCGTTCCAAAATCAAAATAAATTGGACGCAACATCTGCATATAGCACATCTTGCCGTAGAACTACAGAGAGTAAAACCATTTAATTATCGTTAATTATTCAGCCTCGAAACTAAAATCAATCCATGAAAAAATAAAATTACTTTTAAAAGTTATTATATACCAACAAAAATTACTAAGATCACATCATCCACCGTATTTTTAAATTCACAGCAATAAAAAAACAAGAGTTTCTCTCATGTAGCATCAAAACAATCTAAAATGAAGCGTGGAAAGCACGAGTAAACGTCGTCCTATTTCCGGTATATTTTTATCTCGAAAACCTTCCCTCAACCCTTCTTATAAATGACCCAGGGGAATTCCGACAAATGGGGTGGTTGATGTCCCGTATCCGTATCTCGCTGAACGAATCCGTCGCGTCCATTCACACATATGGCGTGTCCCCCTTCGCTATCATCCCCTATCGACGCGAGAAGTAAGTCTGAAAAATCACATAGGCTTTATCACAGCTCTCCTGACGCGGCTAAATCAGGCGCTTCTTTTAAACGACGGTGGGCGTCGAAGTTCGAGCTGTCTTGTTGCGGTAGCATCGGCGTGGCTGTCGTCGTTCACCGGATAGGCTCGACTTAGGATCGAAAGAATAAATTACCTAAGTCAAGGAGAAAAATGAGAAAATTATTCTGGTACCTTTTAAGACACTTTAACGCGTATCGCCGTCCTGTTCTACCTCGGTTATCTTCGTTCGTTCGCCTTTATAAATTTCGTGGCTACGCTGACTTTATTACGTTTATCAGCGATTCGATAAATCAATGGTATCTCTTGGTGTTTGGTTGAATAAATTTGTCGAATTAATAAAGGAATACATCCGCGATTTTTTTTAATAAAGAGTGATAAAGGGGAAAGTTTGCTGCCTTGTGGCTCAAATAAGTATCTGATATCAGTTTCAAATATCAGAAGCAACAAAACGAACGGTTTCTTTTCAGCGGTATTAACGAATATACTTCTTTTTTCACCTTTCAATTGTAAATATGACTACCTGTCATGTTCGATCTCGGTTATCTTCGTTCGTTCACCTTTTATAAATTTCATGGGTACACCGACTTTAATGCGTTTATCAGCGATTCGATAAATCAGTGGTACCTCTTGGTTGAATACATTTAATTTGTCGAATTAATAAAGGAGTACATCTGAGATATTTTTTAATAAAGACTGATAAAGGGGAAAGTTTGCTGTTATACGGCCCAAATAAGTATCTGACATAAGTGTCAAATATCCGGGGCGACAAAACGAACGGTTTCTTTTCATCGATACTAACGATTATACTTTTATTTTCATCTTTCAATTGTAAATATGTCTACCTAAGCAAAAGAGACTCACGGAATTACGTAATCTACATCTCGCGGACTTAAAAGCTGCAGCAGATGTCCTCCGGCAAACGGAGGTAAAAGAAATATTTAACATACAGGACTGAAAGGGCCGCATTCCTAATTTTCAGTCCAGCCAACATCCAATCTGAGTTTCTCGAGGCACCACAATGCCGCTCTATTTCCTTGACGCGTATACAATCGCGTCATAGTAATCCTGTTAGGAGACGCTTCGATGGCCAGAGTACACCCTGCTGAGAGCACAAAAAGAGGGTGCCATCTCTCTGTTGGGACCGAGCAATCTCGGCCCACGTTTAAAGCCAACTCGATTTATAGCAAAATAGATTGCGCCTCCTTTCGGCGGGCCTTGCCAATGTGATGGATTGGTTTGGTTTGAAGTTTGCACGACGGGATCTTTTTATTTTATGTCATGCATATTTCTGTGGTGCTATTGTTTCAGTTTGATGAAAAATTCGGGGTTAGAGTTAGATTATCGTACTTCTTTTTCCCCCTTCTTTTGTATTCTTTGATTTTAACACGTTGAACGCCATGGGGGTCACCTGTGACCGGCGATATTGAATTCAATGCAATTTTATATGACTTTTAAATTGTAATATTTACAAATTTTCTAATACATTCAATATTTAAATATTGTCATTAAAAAGATAAAGTCCCGGTGACTCCATAGGTATCTATTTGTGTCTTTAAAGTTTCCGCTTTTTAAAGCTGCGATTTTAATAGAAAAAATTCCAATTGAGTAAAAATGATGTTATATCGATTAGGATCTCAAGTTTTAAGTGGATTTCAAATCACCGAAGATTATACCTTAAGTTCTCCGATGTTTAATAAAGTTATTACAATAATTAATAGATTTCCATGAAAACTGAATTCTCGTATTTTCCACGTCGACTTTGCAGCTGTGGATTTTATTTTAGAATTTAATGGTAGCAAGTTTCTGCACGTTTATACATTTTTAACTACGATGGTCTGTTTTTCAATGACGTACGTTTAACAGATTTATGAAACTGTAATATAATTAGTTAAGATTGAATTTTGGTTTTCAAAAACTTTGATCTCTAAGTAACAAATCAGCCAATAATTTTCAGCAGTAAGCTTCAAAAGTAAGCTCCTCGTACTTTCGCACAAAGAGAAAGCTTTCGCCAGTGGCCGATCTCCGTGTGAACCTCAAAGCTCGAAATGCCAATTTCACCATCGAACCAGCGTACTTTAAAAGTTCTCCGAGCGAGTCGATACTTGGCATTGGTATAATTCGCGCTTTGTGAGCAAGTAAAGAACGAGTTTGGCAAACGTCCCGCGACAAAAGCGCTTTCCTTGGCCCGATCCTACGCAGAATAATCCTTTAGTAGTAAATTACACTTTAAAGGAGGCTTTCGCGAAGATCGGCCACGAGTCGTATTAAATCCCTTATACCCCGTATTGTGGAATTTGCTTGTAAACAAGATTTAGGGATTTGTCCCATGCCACGAAAATATGATAAGCCCTTTCGTGTTTCTGGCATCTTCTCCCCTCGTCTCTCTCTCCCTTTATCTCCCCTTTCTCTCTCTCTCTCTCTTTCGATCTTTCAACCTCGCCATCGCCCATGGGCATCGTCGTGTTTATGAAACGTAAAACCGTGAAAAAGCTCGCAAAGAGGATTTCAAACTTAACCGGCGTTGGATCCCCGCGAGGACGGAGGAAGATTGGCGGTAAAAACTCCGTGCAACCCCCGTTGCTGTATAATGTCGCGGAATATAATATTTTTAATCCATTTTTTTCATCGAATATCAAGCACATTCGGGCCCGATTCAGGAAACTTAATATTCGATCGAGGATCTCGTGTTCCTCCGACTATTCGTATTATTTTCCGGCAAGAAGGGATTATAAGTGAATGGCTATATATTTTTAATCCTGTACTGTGTAACCGGATAGCTCCGATAGATCGAGGTTTATCGATCTTAAATTACCGATACACCATTGGAACTGGGTCGCGTATTTGTACTCCCACGTTCGATGGAGCTTCTTTTACCACGTTTATGGGGTCCTTCGTCAGGAACTTGAGATGTACGGTATTTAAGGATTATAGTTGGCAATGTAGAGAGTAAATAAGATGGAGGTTTGTGTAACTAACGAACGGGTATGAAGCTGTTGGTCAATATGGTGCTGAAGGTACTGTGTACCAATTTTATTAATTTTAATTAGTTGGGACGACTTCAAATTACTGCTACCTTTGATAAACTTCTCATATATTAACATTAAACCTATCATACGCAGTCAAATGACCGGTTCAATGGAATGAAAATTTGCCATTTTTTGCAATATTAACTAAAGGCAGTTTTTCTCCGATGATTCCAATATTAACACTTTGCGCGCCGAATTATTTTTCTAACTTTTCGTCAGATAAGCAAATATAGTCTCGGTAAATTGTCTAACGTTGATTATTCATTTTTAATTAATATCAGGAACAACTGTAGATGACTCGTGATATTTATGTTAAGATGCAAAATTATTGTTGATTTCGAAAGGTCGATAATTATCAGATGAAACGTTAAGTGCCGTAGAAAGCTGTGACGAGTGTAGCTCGACATAAGAGTGCAAAGGGTTAACACTAGATCTATCAAAGCAGTTAAAACGACTGTTTCTCAGTTTCTTTGAGAAATGTCTAAAGTTCCTAACGCTCCAATTTCTTCACCTTTCTATGCCTGTTTTATTAAATGTAAGCAATTCTATCATTCAATAATCCCCCCACCCCCCCTTATTCCTTTCCTTTTAACATTTTTATTAATTATCTATAAAAACACGATATTAATCTTCGGTAGTTCTACTGCTAAATCGACAATCTCCAGCATATCTTTCGGAAATGTATTATCGTTATTTCATAACAGTCTAATGACCGAACCCGGAAAGAATAGATACACTTAAAGTGCCGGTACGGCTAGTGTTTTTAAATATATTATACTCGCGATTGTTAAAAATCCATCCATAAATCTAAGTTTTAAGCGAAATAATAGCAGTTGAAGCCGGATTACTCAAAAAGTTCCAAAAAACAAATTTGTCCTTGAATACAACAGTTTCTATGAAACACTTTGGATCACCGATTTATACAGCGCCCATATGCAATCTCACAAAGAATGCTTGCTTCAATGTTGTAATTACATGATGTTTTAGTATCGGTAAAAATTATAATTGTGCCATCGCTTGTTTCTTTTCACCGGTATCGAGTTTCAGACTCGAGATAAAGTATCGATGGTAGCCTACGCTGCGGAGAAACGGGTAACGTGCAAATAATTGCAAGAAGGTTGCGATCGAAGACCGAGACCTCCATCGAAATCTGACCTTCGGGATTCGATAATTCGTATAATTGCGAGTTTCGGCCGGAAGTACGAAATTAATGGGTATTCCGCGATAGTTGCCTGCCAGAGATGAATCGATGCACGGATCTTGGACCTTTGCCACCGGGACTATTCATCAGCTACGTACATACGTGACCGAGTCCTTAATTAAACCTATGCATACAGGCTAATTAGATATACCGTGTACCAGTGAACCACACGCGTGTATGCAAATAATTTATCTGCTCTCGGGAAATTTGTAACCTCGACAAATCGCTCGAAAAGGAGCAAATTTCCAATTCATTGGAACTTTGATTAATTATTGGGCCACTGAAGTATCGTCTCATTTTCTGTGCCTTATGAATACGTAAAACTGTGAAATATTTTTACGTGAATTATTAAATGTTTCCACGCGTTTGTGGAGATTTTAAATATTGTTCTTTTTCTTTTCCTTTGTATTCTCGACTTTAACACTAGATTTATGGGACTGAAATCTGTCACACTGCAATACATTAAATAAAGACTTTGGAAAAAGAGGGATCAATCTGCAAAGCTGATAATTCGTTAAGAGTTTTTTGTATTGTAAAATACACGTGAAATATCTACTGTACTGTTTCTCTATATATCTGAGAAATGCTTATAAAAAAAGTATGAACCCGTCAATTTGACGGCTTCCGTAAACCTAGTGTTAACTACTATAGTCAGTTCATCTAAGGTAGTGGTTCTCAAGTTTTTTAGGATTTCTTGCATGACGGTCTCTTTACAATTTTTTAAACTGCTCGAGGATCCTTTTAAATTAACTACAATTAACGTATAAGCTGGTATTATCAAAACATTTGTTGACAAACAATTATTTATTCAGAAAGTAGCGGGTCTTACAAGGGAAGTTCCGGAACTGATACACTCCGTTTTTGAAGAAACTTTGCAGAAATATTTATCAGACATATTGAAGAAGATAGCTGAAATTCGGTCGTGGCTGTTTTCAACTTTGAGGGAGATGTCAAAGCAAGCCCCTCTTTAACCCTTTGCGGTCCGAATTATTTTGTCAATATTGTAGTGAGTCAAATGAAATTAATTTGACATTTTCTATCGTTGGTTATTATTTTTTTTGTAATGATAGCAATAACTACGGGTTCTGATGGATATTCAGGGGATATTACAAAATCATTATAAAATTGGAAAGTTGATATTAGAATATTAGAAAATTAAATGAAGTAAAAAGCTATGTCGAGTATAGCTCGACATAGGACTGTTAAAGGAGGTCCTGCCTCTCTCCTGCCGATCCTGCCTCTCCCCTACTTGTATAATGCCCAATATAATGCCCAAAACATTGTTATGCAAGTCTATTCTACCTAAATTTGATAAGAGCAAGGGAACGATCTATCTCGACAGATCGTTCTAACAAAGATTTTGAGATTTCCTACAACTCGGATAAATCATCCGATCACTTGAACATAGCTGCCACCTTATAAAAACCTAAAGACCATAAAATACTTTTATGTAAATTTAGATGAAAATATTACAAAACTTTTATATATTCTGAAAATTTTTAATACTCACTCAGCCTATCGAGTCGCTATACAAATAAGGGCTTCTTCGTGAAAGGCTACCAAAAGTGTACTTTTTATCGCTGATAAAATTCAGCGAACGTTATCGGGCAATCGTTTAATTGACGGTACGAGAAAGTGTTAATTCCATGGTGCTAAGCAGACGCTCGATCGATAGGTATCTTTAATTTCGTTTCTGCCTGGTTGTAATTGGTCCAGTTGAGATAAGCCCGGTGCTCTCGTTGCACCGTTCCTCGTGTTAGGCTGTTTGCTTTGTTAATATGGTAACGTTGATGAGGAAGGCTCCATTGTCCAGATACAATATTGCATCTGATAGCGAAGAAGCCAGCTCGCCGTTCGTATCAAGATACCATTGACGTTTGATTCCCTTCACCTTTACCGCGATCATTTTCTCCACTCGAGAGGCACCGAGAGCGCGCTAATCAATTTGTTTTATCGGTAGAAAGTGTCAAGTAAAAGGGAAGAGAAAGCCACCGTAATCTCCATCATCTTTAATAATAGCTATCAAAAATATGAGAGGACATTCATCGTATCTTGGAACTTTACGTTAATAACGTCGTTTCTGTATACGATATTCCTAAACTTTGACTAATGAAACGTTAACAAAACTCAGACTCTATCCATAAATGCAAAATTTCCTCTTAAACTATAATAAAAATTGATATCTTTACAGATCTTTCTCAGTACGGATATTAAACCGGAATATTCTAGCAAAATACGAGATTAGATACCAGCCCCATAACAGTACAATTTTCCCGAAACTTGCATCGAATATTCGGTTCACGTTCAACGAACCAGTTCGCCATCAAGATGAAATCCGAGTGTCCTCCAACGTAACCGCAAATTTCCCAATACCAATCGCAGGATTGCGCATAAACCACGCGATTTAACGAACGATACTGCCGCAATTCGGTGAAAATGGGAAAGGCAGCAAAAGTGAAATTCACTTGGGAATAAAACGGGAGACGAAGCTGTCTCCTTTTACAATATTTATGTAGCGGAAATTGGGACTCGAGCAATTTCTCATGGCGAACGGTACCATTGATCGACCGACGAATCCAAGTGTATTCTCTTCAAACGAGCCGGTACCATCTCGATAGCTTGGGATTAATGTTCTTAATCAGGGACAGAGCCAGCACGATCTTGATTATTTCGGAGCACCATGGATTCCTCTGGCTGAATTTCGGTCGACGAGCTGCAATGGATATCGATCTTACTTTCTTGAAAGGCGAACGATATTTCACCTTAAATCGCAGGAAAAAATTCACGTTGGTGTTCTTTTATTCGTTAGCGTGTTACAAAGGTGGTACATGTAGCAGTTGCAACGAGATAACTTGCGAAACCGTCGTTACGGGTTTCATGCGTTGATAAATGTAGCATGAAGTAAGAATTATAACTGGTATTCTGCGAAGAATATTTATGCAAAATTACGCAGCCGGCGATTGTTAGATTGATCGATTGTCAGTATGTGATACGAAGCTCTGAGGAATGTCGATAATACTTTCATGGGTGCAGTGTCAGAATGTAGTTTTATTGTGCGTGTTGAGAAACTGCGACCTTCGATCTTGTATGCGAATTTTTACGAGCTTGTTTCGAACTTGGTTCTATAAAGTTTCAGGTGAGAAGGGAAAGTATATCGATCCCATGGAGTTATACATGGCATTCTATGAAAGGTAATGTCCTACCTACTTGACCCTTTGCACTTGTACCTTTCTGTAACTGCAAGTCATAATTGACCTTTTTTGGCTTTTTACATCTACGTGACAAATAATTTATTTAAAAGCCAAATTTATGAATAAAATTTACAAAGCATTATTTAACAGTTTGCCTGAGGGGTGCACTACAAATGCGCAGGGTAAATTTTGATTTTCTAATATCCCCGTGATTTTGTATCTTCTTGTAAATATTCTTACGAACTTACAATCACTGCTGTCATCGATTAAAAATAAATAAATAATGCTGGTGTATTATACACAATTCATTTCACCTAGCTAACGAAAAATTAGAAAAGTAATTCAGAGTTGAAAGGATTAAAACCATTAAAACTTAGCAACACAGAAATTTCCATCTTCAAAGAGGAAAAATTCTGTTTGAAAATGTAATCTCCAAATGTGCACTCCCATTGTGTGGCTCTCTTTGACGGATTATGGGAACGATGCTTTAGAAAGCAGCGGTTAACGAACAATCATGTGCAACAATCGCACGGTTGTAAACAAAGCGTAAGAGAATTCGTGGGCAGTTTTTGAGCAACGACGAAAAGACGAATGGCCGATTATGTCCGGCGTTCATTGTTCGGAAAGGAGATCGCCGATAAATGCGGTTGGCAATTTCGGAGTTTCCGGAAGTGGACGACGAGCAGTCTTTCTCGTTGAGCATCGGGGTAGGAAGAAAATACCAAAAGCGGGATTTCTTTGGAGTTACTTTAAAATATGCCATTGAAAAATACCGGGGCTATTGTGCTCGGTAAAAGAGAGAACAATGAGAAGTATTCTCATGGAAATCCCAACAGTGGCCACTTGGTGACCCCGCTGTTTGTTTAGAGAGGTTCGTATGCCGGCTCGGATTGGATAAAGTGGCTTGATATTTTTATCATGGCGTTTGAAAATTAATATATTAAAATTTTGTGTTGTTGAATATTTTTTTATCCTTTTCGGCTTTAATTGTTATGGCTGTTCCCAGTCGAAATAACCATAGGTGGCCTGGAACCTTTCTGAAATAGCAGGTCCTAGACAAAATAACAGTAAATACTTTGGAACTTCACTAAAACAGTAGCTCTTAGGCTAAATAACAGTAGATAGTTTGGAAATTATGTATCTAAAACAGTGGGGCTTTGGCAAAATAACCATAGGTGGCTTGGATCCCATCTCAAACAGTAAATCCGAAGCAAAATAGTCATAGGTAGCTTGCAACCCATATAAAACAGTAAGTCCTAGGCAAAATAAGAATAGGTGGTTCGGAACTTATCTAAAACAGTAGATCTTAGGTGAAATAACCACAACTGATTCAAATTCCACCTAAAACATTAGCTCGTCGGCAAAATAACCATAGGTCATCCAGAATCCACCTAAGACAGCTGATCCTAGGCGAAATTACCATAAGTGATCCAGAATCCACCTAAAACAGTTGGTTCTAGGCGAAATAACAATAGGTGATTCGAAACCCACCTAAAACAGGAGCTCCTAGGCGAAATGACCATTGTTAGGTCAGAATCCGCCTGAGACAGTTGGTCCTAGGCGAAATAACCATAGGTAATTCAGATCGCACCTAAATCAATAGATCCTAGGCGAAATTACCATACGTGGTTCAGAACTAAATTTATCAACCAAGAACGACAACGTTAAAAATACCCTGAAGCCACTTTTTATTTAATTATCTAAACTATAAAATCCAAATACCAATTAACAATAATCTCCATTCCATCTACATCCTTCAATAAAATCTTCAAAATTCACCATATGACGACTTTCCTCCTCCATCACCCTATTATTAATTCACTTTATTTTCCCAACAAACTGAAGTCTCCTTTCATTAAACACAGAATTTCAATCGCAGCAGTCAGGAAGGGATGATCGAGAGTACATACGTGCGGCGGAGAAAGAGAGAATGTTATTTCTATTCCACGGAGAACTGGTTCTACCATTGGAAGAGGCGAGCGCGCGCCGCGCGTGCCACTCGCGTGTGTCACGTGTCCCTCCTCAGAGGTAACAGGTAAGAGGTAACAGGTAAGCGGCGAGACTGAAACCGCAGGTAGAGACGATACGCGGCTTCGTTGCAGAAACGATCGTAAATCGCCATGCAAATAATCAGAACGTTGCACGGTAGACAGTCTCGTGTTGGTTTCTCTGTTGCTTGTATGTTAACGGTGATTTGATATTTTGCAACAAACGGTATTTGTATAGACGCAATGCTGGCGGATTTTTAAATAAAATATGAATATTTTTAACTGGCTGTACGCCACCCGTATTTCTCTATTTTTAATGTTATTATGGAAGGGAAACTTTTTCTATTAAAATCAAATGTTTATGGGGGAAAATGTTAAAGGTGGAAACAGTTATGTACTCGGGAGGACTTTACTTTTTTACGCTGATATTTAAATGTTTAGTGCATTAGGACATTTCTGAATTTTTATTGTAAAGTTATGTGACGGTGAATTCAGTGGAGCTGGTCACCAGCCCCGTGACATTCAATGTGTTTATAGTTTAGAGTTCTGTTAGGGAATACCATTTCTAAAATGGTATATCCGATTAAATATATATTAAAGCACAATTATACAGGCTATAACTTCGAAAATGTATTATAATTGTTCCTTTATTTTCTTTCTGTTCGTTTTCTGAGTTTACATCGAGGGGTTGAAAATGTTTAATTCTGCTAAAAAATTGAATAAGGCCGCTGGGCGTCCCGCGCTCCTATAACTTCAGATCGCCTTAAGTATATGTATAATATATATGACGTATTGTAATTAAAGTTTCCCTAGAATCATTGCACTCATAAAGAAGTGCAGCATCTTTACATGTATTCGCCCGAAGAGTCATTCCAATTAAATTCAACCGATCGCATCAGCCTCCTACTAGATCTACATATTCCCTGCAATTGCGACATTTAAATCTAAATACCAGAAAACCCATACTCCCAACAATTATCCCCAGCAATAATTCCATAAACGAAGCCAAACCCACATTCCACCCCCTTACCTTAAATAACGTATACTTAAGTTTAATCACGTTCCAATTAAATTAAAATGAGCCTCATCGAACTACCCGAACTCCCTCATTTCCACACACGCCAAAGAACCACCCCATTACATTTCCATATGTGCGTGTGCACGCGAAAATCACATACCGCGACCACATCGAGGCCGCAGAATTCTTCGTGCCTCTGCGTATCATCCTCCACGAGGATCCTCGATTCCTCGATTCGAGGAAGGAACGCAATCGAGGATGCTCCTTATTATTCCACGTAGGCAAAGCCACGGCTACGAATCCGCCGGTACGTCTTCTTAACGTACACACATGCACCATACGCCGCTCTCACCGTGGGAAGCGACGTACGCCGATGGAAATGCTAATTTTATGCGATTCCACCGAGCCGCCGCTCCTACACCGTGCACCCCGCATAGGGAAGCGTGGTTGCGCAATAAAACCGACAATAATTGTGAGAATGCGAGCCGCACGATTGACCATGCTCGCAACATTGCCTGCGTGACACGGCGTCATGACGATGTACGGGGTCTTAATTTCTGCCAGGACGTATCCCGTCTTGGTTTAACGTTCAGGCACGTTTAACAGAACCCGCGTCGAATATCGGATGTTGGGATCTTAAGGTGAACTTAACACGGCCGTTTTATTCTGCACGATGCGAGAAAGTGGCGAGACAACCCCCTTATGGGGTTCTCCGAAGCGACTCGAGAGCTGAGAGGCGACGGGGCAACGGTGTTGCATATTTTTCATTCTTCGCAGACCTTTATGGCGTTTGAGTCCATTCGACGGCGAAATAATGCAAATTGATTTCTCGGGGGGCTAATGAGACTTGGAAAATTACAGCGAATAAGGCGTGATGTTTGTATTGGAATTTTGGGTACAATGTTTGGGACGAAATTGCGGGATTTTTATTCGGTGTGTGGAAAGGAATTTTGTGGGAATGTTGGTGTTTTTGGGTTTGGAATATTTAGTTGTGGTAAGTGTAATGGTGGGTACTTTTTACTGGGAACTTGCAATTTTTAGAGTCCGTTATTGATGTTTATATTTGAATTGTCGCCGTTATGTTTATTATATTTAGATATAGTAAAAAAGATTATCAATTAAATAATTTACGTTTTATAAGATAGAAGTGGAATACCTATTGCATAGCTCCTCTATCAATTTGGAGAATTTTTAGAAAAAATGAGGAACCGCTCATTTTCACCGCATTGTTAATCCGTTAATGTCACGATTGAAATCAAAGAATTTCTTTAAACAGGAATAAAATTTCAAAGTACTAGAATTTGCCATCATATATTAAAACGTATTCCCTGATAAATACTACTTTATGATCGATGGGCTCAAAAATCATAAAAACTTGATCTTCCTTCCCCGAGCACCGCGCAGACTTCAACCTTTGATTTTATACGATCCGTCCCTCTTAAAATGTTGTCATGCATAAACTACAGAAGCATAACCTTTTTTCATTTAATAACGCAACGGAGATTTGTTGAATTGATTACAATTTATCGCGGAATAAGGAGTCAGGCGAGTTCTGTTAATGACTTGCCTCTTAAGTTACAAGATCGGTAGATGGGCGCGCGGGGGCCTCCCGGGCCAGGAGTTTCGTAAAATAAACAGCGAATCGCGTCCGCACGGTTCTAAGAATGTTTCCCCGGTATATGAATATTCATGAGATCGAAAGAGGCAGCTATAACGCGTCTCCCGCGGCCCCAGGACAGTTTTATTTTTCTATAATAATAGCGTCCAACGTACCGGCACGAATCTCCCAGCGTTGGTCTTCGGTCGGCGCTTAAACATTTTATCGGATCATTTATATCTCATGAAGAGCCATAAAGACACGCGCGGAGGGGGGTAGTTTGCATGCGAAGTGGCTGAAAATACATAGGAATTAATTAGGCTGCCATAAATAGCCATCTCCCGGTTTTTTATGGGGACACTTTGCCGATTTTCTTTTCTCTCTTTTACCGTCCCCTTTCGCGAGCTCCTTCGCTCTTGCAACCGGGGCGTGTTTGTTGAAAGAGGATTTTTGACACTTCGATATGCAACGTGGTTATTTATGCATTCAACGATGCCGTTAATGTATGATGGTGTCTCTTCGGGAGACAGCTTTCCAACGGCCATGAGATCCGTGTGATCTTGCTTCTGCGTTTTAATGCAGAACCGATAAGGATGATAGATTTCACTTTGATTTATTGTTACTTTCTAACTGATGTTTCGTCAGAGACCAGAAAGAAAGGGAGCAAGGTTTTTGTATGGATTAAGAAAGAAGTCTAATTGTATTTATGACGCATTGGAATGAATATTTGCAAATAATCAGTTAAGTTCGGTGATTTATGGTGCTCGCGATAATTGTTTTTAAGTTCTGTGAAATGTAGAAGATTCTTTGATAGTTTCAAGTGAAATACTGATGTTTGGCAATTTTCAGTAATTCATGTTACTGCTACATGCATCTAAGATAGTGTGGAAATAATTTCGACACTAATTCTTAGGATAATTCTGTTATTTCCTACCAAATGGAGCAATAGATATAGTGAGGGACCAGAAACAAGGCCCTTGAAGAGTAAATTGCTCTGATTCGCCCGACGGATAGGGACATCCCTCTCCCTCACGCATTATTGGCTGAGAGGCCCGCACATTCGTTGCGCTGTCATGTGAACGACGAAAGGAGTTTTTTATTTTTGATTTTCATTCGACGATCTCAGGTTTCCAGGACCGACATGGCGGGGATAGGTGGTGCGAGAGCAATCTCCCCTTCCGTCCCAAGTGCCTTGTTTCTGGTCCCTCACTATAGCGAAACTTTACAATCTGATTTACGTCTTTACCGTACAAATAACCGACGTAGCACCATCGATATAGAAACCCTCAAAATGTTCCATCCACAAAGTGTCATCAGCTACACCCAGCACATAATACTTAATAAAATTTCCAACCCCCATCCTGTTCACATCACCGAGGAAATTTGATAATTACAATTCTAATTACCCGAATCAATCGTCAAACATCCGTCGAATTCTCTTCCGACATTATTATCGTTCTTTTCTCGCAATAAGATACATCGTTCGCGAATGCATCCAAGTTGATTCCGTTCCCAATTTTTCCCGTGCTACCATAGCAGCCTCGGACTTTTCTGCACGGTCACCTTTGCCCCGAAGTAAATGCATATTCCAGCAAAACGTTTCACCGTGGGCAGCTGTATTCCGCGAGCCAATCAATTTAATTGCAGCTTATCACGTACCGTGGCAAGAGCCACGAGAACGCACAATGCAGCTGCCCGGCTCCTCCTCGTCGATGTGGACGCAAATTCTCCGCTTGATGTCGTTAATTACAGACTACCGTTCGGCCACTTTCGTTATCGTGCCTTCGAATCGGCTTCTACGACCCAAATCAAAGCCAATACCGGACGAACCACTCGCGCGACCTTTTCCATCGGCTTCGAATTGGAAATCGGTGCTCGCAGGAAACACCCTCTTCGAGATCGATCGACGAACTGTACGCATGGCGAACCTTCGACCGTGACGGGGCTTCTTTTGCAAAACTAAGAACCTCGCTACTGAAATCGGCTACGATGCATTTAATTATAGGTTGCCGTAGTTTCTCGAAGTGGTTAAACAATTATCGAATGGTAGAATCTCTGGAAAGATGAAAATCGAGGAGAAGATTGAACTGGCTTTTGGAGTACCATATGAGCCGCTCAGAGCACAAAGTGATTATCTCCACTTTTGGAATTTTTTAAAATTTAAGTCTCAAAGCACTTGATTGAATCCTAACTCTTTTTGTTTGGAATACATTTTCGTAATAATAACGATTAACATCATTAAATGACGAAGTTCGTTTGGCCATCGAATAATAAATAATTATATTCAGAAGTCAATGTAATTAATTCCAAGGCTATTCCACAATTCAATTTATACTTCGTTAGAGGAAAGCTATATGCGATTATATCTTCTACAATACTTATTTGTATTTATATTTTGAAGGGAATTTTGAAAAAGAGTGTATACTATTTCATCATGTTTCCTCACTTTACGTTTAATGGAGTTAATCGATTTGACAACTGAATGGCTCATATAGGTCAGGATGTTTGGCTGAGCGAATGAATTTTTCGAAGCCAGCTTTCCAATTTTAAGAAGCAGCTATTTTTAACGTAAAATGGAAAACCTGTTGACATTACTCTGCCCAAATTGCCCCCATGAGATTCTAATTCCCTTATATAAACAAATAATGCATTTAGAACTTTAGCAATACAATTTCTCCCATCCGAAACCCACCCCTTTCGCAGCTCCTCCCTTCCAACCCTCTAATCCCATCGCAAAACCGCTTCGCCCCGTTAAAATCGCTACATCTCCCCATAATATCCACTCCTCGAACATACAATCCCAAGCCGAGCCTCTAATTAATCCAGATCCTCTTCGGCCAACGAAAGAAGTCAGACTTCGACGCCCGTAGCCGACAACGAAATCTATCGCTTCGCCAAACAGACTGCCCTCTTACAATTCTCCCCATTTCTTCCTCGCCATTCGCGACTGCTCGCCCAAGGCGATCGGGAAACGTGTCATTATAGAAGCGTAAAGTGAAGCATCGATAAGGAAGGTGTTGAGAGGAGCCGTACGAGATACAAACTGTCTCGGCGATACCGGCGATTGCGAGGTGTTAAATGGCACACCATCGTGAATAGATATTACACGATCCCTCGTACGTCTGCGAAACGGTAGGCGTTTTGTAACGCACGGTTTCCTTTATCGGTCGAACACAAATCATCGCGAAACTCGTCCGGCTTTACGTTACAGAGAATCAAGATCATCTCGAGCGATTCGATGCACCGGCAAGTGGTGGTGCACCTACGTTCGACGGTAGATAACGTTTCGAGGGTACACAATCCGTTATTGTACTGGCAATCAGATAATACGAGAACGTGAAAAAATGCTGGGGTATTGAAACGTGTAAGTTGAGCAGCGATGACAGGGAATTATTCGTGCAATTATTGCGGGTCTTTGGATTTACATAATGTTGACGGGTATTGCTGAATGATTATAGGGTGGGGTGGAGCTTGTATTGTTTATTGAACGGTAAGACGTCTGTGGAACGTTGTTAAAGTGGTTCGGGGATTTTTGATACTTTGTGAGATAACGTTAGATATATTTCATTACACGGTGGAATGAGTTGTGGGTGGAAATCACTGGAATTATAGTAGGAATATTGGTTTCGTTGAAGGAATTATTGATTCTACAATTTAGTATACGATAAATTTTGATATATCTGTGGATCCAACCCCATAAAAAGCTGTCCTAGACAAAATGATTATACTAGTACCAGCTCAAAAAGGAAACAAAGTTTAAAATAGTCTAATAAAAACCACAATACACTAATCACTTCCCGTAAATTTTATCCATTCCATGAAATCTCCGATTAAAATCGCATTACTCCCCACCACTCCTCTCCTTCTCCATCTTCGAATTTCTGCTCGGCGAAATGGCTTCATAAAAATTCAAACAAATTTCCATCCTCTAGCTTACATGTTAATCCTCTTATTCTTATGGACACCCAACAAACTCTCGATTCCCTCCACGTTCGTTCGGCTAATTCGGAGGATCTGTCGACATATCCAGCCGAGGCGAGCAGGGGGTGACTTTTTGCGCGGGTCGCCAAGTGTGGTATTAACGGATGCTTCCCCCTTTACTAAAACCAACACGTAATTATCTCGCGGTCGGTTCTTCGGTAATTTTCTTCCTGGCGGGCCTTTTTCCACCGACAGGTATGAGCATCGGCGATAACCGATATTTACATGGCAGGTGATATCAATTATCGTCGGAGAGGCGCCGGTGCCCCGGGGCCCCAAAATTGCAGCCAGGCACCGGATTTGGCCGCCGGTGCTTCTTCACCGCCAATTTACTCGATTCGCGCCTTTGCCGCCTTCTTTTCAAGCTTCTCTAGCCTCTTCGGTCTCTCGTAGAATGAATCACGTTCGTTGGGATCGATTGAATGAACGATCGCAAAAAATCCCTTGATTCATTCTTGCGGATTCATGGTATGATCGCGGAAAAGGGTGGTGGTAAGTTCGGTTATTTGGCTAACTGCCGAATACGATGTATGGGATGTTCAGTTTTTGCGGATTTCACAGGCTGCTCGAGGATTCTTGCGAATGGGGTTAATCCTTTGGGCTTCGTGAGCCAAGTTGATTTAGGGTTTTTCACTTTTCGGGAGGAATCTTGGCTCGTGTGGTATTTCTGGGGTTTTGGGGGTTAATCCGTCGCGATGGTAGAAAGAATTGAAATCTTTGGAATTTTTGTCAGTGATATCTCACTGTTCTTAAATTTAATAATGTCTGATTTCTATTCAGCGTTTGTAGTATAATATTGTAGAATTTTTGCGAATGTTACTTCATTCATTTTTTTTTAAATTATTTCAAAGTGACGTAGGTCATTTATTTCTGTGTTCAGATAATTAAGAGTCTGCGAAAGAACTTTCTGCAAAACAATATTTGCATATTGATAAGTGTATTACCTCTCATTATTTTATATCATTCTCGCAAAATTCACAAAAATTCCACTCACCTTCCACAATATTCAAAACACCAACCTACCAAAAGAACCAACAATTCTTATGTCAATCCTTTTACTCTAGAACTATCAAGCTCAGTCAAAATACCTAACACAATTTTTTCAAAAAATTCTCCAATTTCATAGAAGAGTCATACAACAAATATTCCACGTCAATCTAAAAAAAACATGAATTATCGAAACGATCATCCTTTCCGCCACTTAATTCCTCCTTTTTCCAGGTGCTAATTTAATATATCGAAATATGATAGATTTAACGTCAGCAGTTCTAGCATTAAAGCCTAATTACATTCAGCACCAATGAAATCCACTGTAAAAAAGTCTCACCAAAAATCACGTCCATCACACGCCTCGACGACACTCCGGCAGAGCAAAAAATTGCCTCTCGTAACACCTACGCCTTTTCAGGGAACAAGGGGAGCTTTCCTCTTCGTTTTTTTTCCCCCTGCGAATTGGGCGTGACGCTTGGTTGCAGCTGAGGCAAACGGTGACTCGATAAGTACCGTGATGGTCGCCTGGGGCAAAAACAAATAATAACTCGGGCAGAAGGAGGCCCCATGGTTAGCCGGTGCGTCCGGCATCGGGCCAATCTCACCTTATTTCGGCTCGACTATCGCAATTTTCAAAATGCTTGTCTCATCACGAGACTTCGGCCGACTTGGACGTCGTCGATTACAGGGCGCCTGGCATCCCGTCGTATTACGGTGTTGGTTTTCGAGCCTTTTGTGTTAAAAAGACACGTATAATCATCCCTTCCTCCTCATCGATCCCTTTGTGGCCCAAGAAACACCGTAGACTTTCAAAGATGCAGGTTCCTTGCTGTTCCTATCCTCTGCACCTTTTCATCTCCTCTATGTTCATGCTGTCGTCCTTTTCTACGGTTTTTTTCAACGCCATCCTGTGAAAACAAGCCCGAAGGGTGAGAGAAGGTGAGCGAATCTGATCGAGCTTTGACTACCTTCGCGAAATGTCGAATTTTGCATAAGAATCGTCGAGCATGTACTCGTACAACAGGTGTCAAGGTGGTCGAGGGTTTAAGAGGGCCAAATTGCAGTCTCTCGGCTGTCTGCGAAATTGATCGCGTGATCATCGCTTACCTTCGGGATTATTTTTCGTTCATTTAGCCGATTATGAACTCTTGAATGTCGTAGTTTTATTTGCGCAATGAGCCTCCGATGCTTGCGCTGAATTGACGACTTTATTTGCGCTTTTGAATTTTTCTTTGTACATGCAGCATTTAAATGCCGCACTCTTTTCCATAATTTCTATCGGTAGGTGAATTATGAAGCTGAGTTTCTTGCGTCTTTCATGAATTCGAGTTTTGCTGCCTCTGTAAAATATACTAAGGATTAAAATTATAATTAAAATTCCTAATTAAAATTAGGAAAAATAGAATTCAAGTAATTTTTATTTTAACGATTAGAAATTATTCGAGAATATAATTGAAATAATACTAAACTTCACTTTTAACGTTCAGCAGGTGCCTTTGGATTGTGCCGATGAACCTTCGTCGGCGTTTACTCAAGCCCTTTAAACGCGGTTTACTTTATGATTTATAGGATTTATCTTCCCATGACGGGAGACCGTACGAAAGAAAGAGGGCGATAACTGCCGGAATCCCGGTTCCAGTCCACGTGTTTCCGTCCTTCCGAAATTTGCCACGCTTTTTCACTTTCATCGCAGTATGTTTTTGAAAGATGCCATTTGTTTTTCTCCCGCAAATTGGCTGTCCTCGGAAATGTCTTCTGCAGGGCGCGCGTTCGTGCCATTTCTGACGCGCGAGACTTTGAAAAAAAAAAGCGCCCTTTGCGTCCATCGTGTAGGAATGGTGTTCGAAATGGCAAAAAGATACGGTGGCCCCGTTGTAAATTCGTTTCTGGACAAAGTGGCAGCTGGATAGCATCGCCGGTCGGTGCATTAACGGCTGAAAAAGAAGTAACGATATATTATTTAAAATTAGAGGTTCTTTCCGAAAAATTTCCGTACCATGCTAATCGGCTTTGGTCACTTTTTCTACATTTTTCCACGAAATTGCACTCGGCGATTGCAGAGGAAGATTGCAATCTTCGTCCAATTCCATGGGATCGTGTTAAGTATGCAACGTTATGATTATACATCGTACCGGGACGAAATTAACGATAGTACACGGAATCTCGTTTTAGTACTTGCTCGCCGAAACCGCGAAAGGACACCTATCATTATGCTAAATCTCACAGATACGATGGAGTTTTCATTGAAGAAGCTGTCTCTCAAACTATGACTTCTTGCAGAGAAATATTTGAAAAATATAAAATAATTGGTATCGGTATAGAATATAAAATAATTAATATCAATATTAAAATAGACGATTTAGTTAAATTTGAAAATGAATCTTTCCAGCGGACAAAAGGTTTCGGAACGTGAGAAGTTCCCGAGTGGTGGAAGTTGAGAAAAATGAGGCTGAATGTAATTAATTAGTTGGCTCATGGAGGATGATAAATGCTGCGAACGATTCGAGCGGAGATAAAGCGTTGAAATCGCAAGGGCTAATAGTAAGTTGAAAGATTAACTTCTCTCTGGTAACTGCAATCTACCTTTCTAGACAAAGATCAGATAATCTAGAAGAAACGGGTAGTTTCAGGACGTAGATTGACTGGTGATTGATGAAGGCTCGCGGCGCCAAAGCACCGCCTACGCGATTTTTATAATTAAAGGCCGGGATACTAATAGTTAATTTACTGCCATAATTTACCAGCGCGTAAGGGTTCTTGCAATTAACCCGCTCGCGTCTTTGAGAGAACAATCGAGCGGAAGTACTTCTGTCTCAATTAAACAGCTACGCAAGCAACTATTACGGTATCACTTTACATCGTTTGCATCGCATGAAAGTGACATAAATATACCTTTATATTTACACATAATAAATAAGAAATATAATATTATCCCAGCAATCTCATGTTGTTACATTACTACATATAAAAAATAATGTTACATTCGTGTAATAATATTATACAATGTAATTTTTTTCCATTCTGTTTGCCATCTACTTTCTACCTTCCGTTACAAATTGTTCAGGCATTAACACTAAACGTACCGGCACTTTAGATATACCTATTCTTACCATAAGGGACCATTTGACCCTTAACCCGTTGCCGGACCATTTCTCTTGTGACTGACTATGGAATAACTCGGAATTAATTGCTAAAATAACAGTCTATCCCTGATTTCTGTTATAACGTATAACTTAACGCAATATTAATAGCATAGAAATAATTTGACCGTATCGTACAGCACTGACATTTTTAATTTAATAGTTTTTGGAAAACTTCAAAATTTACTTTTCCATATATCGCATCACGAGTGTCGCTCGTTATTGTAGGGCAAGGGGTTAAACTATAACTTGAAACTATAAACTATAACTTGAGAAGTGTATCTAATTGTAAGTCGAAAGCTACAGTTCCGTTTGAAGAACTACAGAAAAATGTTTTCATAAGGGGTCAAAGGTCTCCTCGTGGCACGTAAAGTATGCAAAGAATTTTTCTCAGTAAAAACTAAGCTAAGAGAAAAATAGAAAGCTAGAAATTAAATAATCCGATTATATAAGAATTTACAGAAAGTCAAATGAGCGAAATAAATAGCAATAAATGTACGGTTTTAAGGTAAATATTGAAAGGGGTCACTTGACCTCGCTTGGTACGTTTAGTGTTAACACTAGAACTACCAAGGCAGTCAAATCGACTGGTTTTTCATTTTTTATAAAAATTCTCCAAGTTCATAGAGGAGCCATAGAGTAAATATTCTACGTCTATCTTATAAAACATGAATTACCCAATCAATCGTCTTTTCCACCTTTTGTTTCTCCCTTTTTTAAAGTAATTATTTAATATATTCCAGTTTAATTGATTCAACGCCGGTAGTTCTAGTGTTAAGTTTGATAAAAAATACAGTAATAAATATCCAACAACCTTAATACTCAAAATTTAACGCAAATACGACGAAACAAATTCACAGACCATGGATTCGATTAAATCTGAATAAAAAAGACCAATTTCCTCCTACATTCCCATATTGATTCATCTTCGTAAAACCTCCACAAATAAAACCAACCACCGTTATTCATTCCATGAAGAAATTATAAGACTCTTTACGAACAATATCGATAAAATTCCTGTATCATCACAATTTCAGTGAACCAATTTCCCTGACATCCACAGATATCTTTATCGACTGAATCGCAGCGGATTCATCGGCGCATTGTAATTTCGTTGGCCCGTAATAATACGAAAAATTTCCAAGAACCATCGTAACCATTTTCATCCCGTTGATCGGCATCGTTGCATCGGCAATTCGCCGGTGCACTCAATCATAACTTGAACTTTCGAAACTCGATCGCACGTAGCAACGTGGGTGAATTGGCCGAGGGCGGTTCAAGTAGGATGATGCATTTTCGTCCTTTCTTTCTTTTCTTTCTTTCATCGTTCTTTTTTTCCCTCACCCCTCCCGTCTTACGGAACACCTTGCATACCACGTAAACGCAGCAACGTGCAAGAACGAGATCGCTGGCAAGGCGAAAATTGTTAACCTTCGGTACGTTGTTTGATCGCGGACGAATTCGTGCCCGAAGCGGAGCTGCAAGGATAGAAATGCCGATCTGCGTGGAGATTCGCCGTCAGAAATGGGCGTGAAGATCGATTTTCTCCTTTTAAATGATTTATTAGCACGATATACCGCGGTGGGCTGCATCGGAGAGATTTTAATCGACTGGACAACGGCTTTTTGCCAATTATGATTCATAATACCCAAATAAAGTTCGACGGGAATGAAAAAGATCCTGCGGTTTACCGATATGATTTACGTGACGTGCTTTTTGGCAAAATTTCTTACCGATTTGAATAATTATATTTGCAACTCCTTGCCATTAATCGGTTTGCATCGTATGCATATGCGGAAATTTAAGAATGGAAGTACCAAGGCAGTCAAAATGACTGATTTCAAATCTGTTTGGAAAAATTGTTTAATTTACAGTCGTATCATTTTCTGGACTTTATAGGTTTATTTTAAGAATGTCAACAATTAACTTAATTTTCTTAATACTAATTCCATTTTCATCATCCTTAAAATCAGCTCGTAATTATTAATAAGCAATTAATAAACGATCTCAGACCATATTTGCAATCCCAGCGCTCATTCTTGACTTATTGAAATGTAGCGTATCACAGAAATACAAGAACAATATTATTTATAAAAAACAAACTAAAATTATTTATCAATTAAAATTATCGAGCTATTGCGCCTTTTTCTTCGCTATGTTCGATTTCGGTATACTACTCTGCACGTGGGCATATTTTGGATTTTTTCCCGGCTTAGCGGGGTTGACCGGTGATTTCTTATCGACATCCGGTTTCGCCGGAACGCTGATTGTTTTCCGTCTCCCTGAAACATCGTCCTTCGAACTAATTGCGTTCGGTTTGGAAGACGTTGGTGTAACCGGAAATCCGCTCGAAGATTTTCGGATTTTCGATGATGTGACCGGTCTCAAGGTCGTCGAGGAACGAGTGAGAGATGAATAACCACCGAAGGAGGACAAACGCCGAATACTTTTCGTAGATTGTGCATGCACATCCTAAAAGATTCCATTTGAATTGTAATAGAGATTTAGGACATATAAAAGATATTAGAAGAATCCAAAAAAATTCTGAAATCAAAGCAGTAACCTTCTTTATATCGTCGACATGCGTCATTACTTGGTACACGCTTTTTCGTAGAATTTCAATCTTTTTAAGCAAAACGCTGTTCCCCGTTTTCTCTCCGTCGCCCAGGAAGTGTAAATCGCTTTTCTTAAATACATCGTCATCTCCTTCTTTATCTGTCTCTCCTCGAACAAAAGTGTCGGATCGACTAACGCTACTGACATTAATGGCTGGGCTAGATCGTGAGATAAACTGAAAATAGAATTTCTCGGGTTAGATTATATTGAAACGTTTAGAAAAAATGTTGCATCAATTTTCATTAGGATATTGTTTTATATGTGACATGGATATTATAGCCTCGGTGATTGAAGAGTATAAAAGAAAAACCTTTTTTTCCTCTAAGGATTCTGATTCAGGGATCATTGCGTCCATTCGATCCTGGCTCCTTGACACTGAACCAGGAATATCTGAGTTTTTCAATCCCCCTGCAGACAGATTGCTAAGAGATGGAAATCTGCTCAAAGAATCGCCATTGTTCTCGACATTGATTTTCGGCACTGTGGGAGCAGCTGGAGTGCTAATTTCAATAGCAGCTACTGGCGTTTTTACCGTCGAATAATCGCATATTTGTAAGTTAACTCTGAGCAGCACTCGAAGCACATCCTGCGTCGTGGTTAATAATTGCTGGTTTGTCAAAGGTGCTTCGTCTTTTCCCTGTAGAGATCGTAAAAAATGTATTAGTTCATAAAAATATATGTGTCTTTATGCATCAACTATTAAATGCTGGATCTACCAAGGTAACCGAAATTATTGATTCAAAATTTTTCGAGTTACAAAGATCGTGACCGTTGCGACACCTTTAACCCTTTGCGGTCCGAATTATTTTCTCAGCTTTGTAGCGAGCTAAATGTAATTAATTGCACAATATTTTCTGTGAGTGGTTATTCCTTTTTTTTTTGTAATGATAGCAATAACTATAGATACTGACGGATATTTAGGTGATAGTACAAAGTCATTATGAATTTGAAAAGTCGATATTAAATCGTTAGAAAATAAAATGGAGTGAAAAGATATGTCGAGTATAGGTGGACATAGAACTGCAAAGGGTTTATTTTCTTGCTCTATCTTGTAAAATATATTATGAACGAATGACACAATTTTTTTTACTTTGTCCTCTTTCTTTGAAGATATTAATATGATATTAATTATGAAGATATTAATGTCTCTAAATGTATTGAATTAATCGCCGGTAATTTTAGTATTAATTAGAAAACTAGATAAATTTTGTAACGTTAACGTTAACTTGTATTTCACTTTCCACCCATTTTTTGCAATATTTTTAAGAACATCGCAATATCAAAAGATTACACAATTTTTCTACAAGAACAAGGACACGTTTATCTAAAAAATAATAGAAAAATCCTACTGAAATAACGGCTGACATGAAACGCATATGTCTTACAATTCATTCCACCTTTACAATAATTTCATTATTCAATATTCGAGCATATACTTACATTTGCGTTCGACTTTGTCCATTTAATTACTAGTTGCGTGAATTCTTCTGCATACTTTAGTGTATTCATTTCCAATTTTGTACAATGAACCGTGCAAAGATATAACCGTTCAAACGTAACTGTTCACACTCAGCCAGAATTACGAACTAACACGACATCCAAAAGTCCTCTCTTCTTATGCTATTTACATCAGTAACGTAACTTTAATCGTTAAACCCCCACGCATTAAATATTCCTCCTCAAGTTCATTCAATTTCTTCCACCAAATCGAAGCAAACATCCAAAGACAACCAAAAGAATTTTAACCCTCCAACTTCATCTGTATTTGTTCTAGCCGTCCGTCGAGTTTATTCGTACTTCCATGATGTTTTAGCAACTGGCTCTTGTTCCGGCTAATTCCTCGTTGTTTGACGAACGGATAGAATCTCTCTGTTCAAGCACAGCCTGCCGTTTCCTCCTCGAGGAAGTATTAGCGTCGAATAACCGAAAGGGAAAAGAGAAGTTTCACCGTTCGCAAAATGACCGCGCCATAAAGAAAGTATCTCGCTTACAGACGCCATGAGATACGTTACTGTAACTTTTTCCTCAGAATATACTTTACGACTCGACATATATGGTGGTACAATTTATCAGGCATTATTTGTACTGTCGTAGAAAATTTGTTCCATCGTCCCGGCAATTCGAGTGTCGACTCCCATCGAACTCATGAGGCACGAATTTCTCGATCGCCGTTTCCACCAAACATGGAATAATCGCGGCCGTTCTCTTACGCACGGCAATTGCCGTGAGTCGCTGAGAAAATTGCAGAAATACCACGAGAAGTGGGTCGATTATCTTGCATTCTGTTGCGAGCCGCGCCGCCAGAAACGAGACTCGCATTGCGAGCGAGTCCGGTTGCGCGTTCCAAGTGACTTAATTAACTGCACTGTTTGACTTTAACGAGAGGAACGATTCCTCGGTGACTCGTCCAATATAGATTATTGATTGCGAGGATCTTTCAGCGGAGAGTTATTGGCGATGAAATGAAAATTGGAGCAGTAGTATTGTTCTTTTACTTTTCGACCATTAGACACTATGCTCTTCCGTCTATAAATTGAAAATAGTTTCTGGAATGATTCTCGTGAATTATTCGTATTGGAGTGTTAGCTTCCAACCAATGAAAGTTTATCTTCTGACTTTATTTGAAAAACATGCAAACGCTTTATTTGCCGCTTACTTTTCTATATATTTTATATATTTTATTTTATATCGTGTAAAAGTTTGTGTATCCATTTGTAAGTTTCTATAACTTTAAAATGAAGATGTCAAGTAATACTCACTATGTCATACTGCATTCGGTTATTTCAAAGCAGTGTAATTTTATTTTATTGTCATTTGTAACAGACGATTAAGACCATCGATCTATGAAAATTAATCTCTGAGATCCCGATGAACACGTTGAATACTGTGTGGGTCACCGGTGACCGGCGCAATTCAATTCAATGAAATTTCATATTTCATTTTAATTTTTTTTTTAAATTATAATATTTGCGAATTTGTTAATTCAGTCAATATGTACGTGATAATCTCAAAAAGGTAAAGCCCTTCTGTCTATATATCTCTTTGTGTCTTTAAAGCTCCTGCTTTGCAAAGATGCGATTTTAATAGAAAAAGTTTCACTTCGGAAGAAATAAAGAAATTAGCGAAATATCGGTGGCATTGAATGTGTTAACACATTGCACGCCGGTCCCGCGATAATGCGCGATTTCAAATATATGATTGCCGATTTTACCGATCAATATCAGTCATACCATTCTGTTTTGGGAAAATGGCAAAATGGACAAAGAGGGCAATATTACTTCATTTAAATTGTGCATTACTTAATGCATTTAAATTTTATATTAATTCAAATGGCAACATTACTAAATGTAACAAATTTAGTGGCTGAAATTTAGCCGGCCTGCAATGTGTTAACACTAGAGCAACCAAACCAGTCAAAATGACTGGTACACAATTCTTTCCAAAAATTCTCCAAGTTTATAGAAGAGTCTTAGAATAAATATTCTACGTCCATCTTAAAAAACATAAATCCCCGAATCGAGAATCTTTCCCGCCTCTTGATTCCTCCTTTTTCAAAGTACTTATTTAATATTTTGAAATATGATAGATTTAACGCCGGTAGTTCAAGTGTTAATCAGATAGAAATCGATAAAAAGCAACCTTTTTCGCCATAGACCGAATTGCACGCCTGGTGAATACCTGATCTTGAATGTGTATCAAACTACATCAGTGCAAGCTCTGCACTTTCCCTTCAGATTTGATACTTTCATCCGGTACTAAAAGGTTTAATGCAATTTCGTTCGATCTTCGTCGTTCAAGATACGAGAACCCGTTCGATAAAAATGAAGTACAACAGACAGCAGAGATTTACACGTATCTCGTGCATTAGTTCACGAAGCTTTTGCAATCTTACGTGGAATCTTCGTAAGAGTTGCCGAACTAGCAGGGCCACTCCTTTGCTCTGCCAATTATTCCTTGCCACACGTCGGCGCACTGATGGAGCAGGCCGCGAAAGAGGCGTAGGGACGTGATAAATCTCCCTCGGGGAAAAAACTAGCTGCCCAAAAATATATGCAAGCTGTAGATGGATGGGTGGAGTGCAAGGGCGGTGCCCGGTGCCGAAGAGTCTCGTCTTAGTTTGTTTCTCGGGACTCTTTTTTCCTCTTCCTTCGTCCTTTTCTTGTCTCCCTTTCTCTCTCTCTTTCTGTTACTCTGTTCCTATGCAACGTTAGTAGCCTTTTTGGTGAATTTTTTAGCGATTGAACGATTAGGAGGGGGCGGTGCTCGTCAGTCAAACTCTGAACTCGTTTTCGGTGCATGCAGATACGACGGCATTATCGTCGGCTATCGGACTTTTCTTGGGGAACGGCCGTCGATTAACATCACTTTGAAGTTCGGTAATTGAAAGTAGGTTTTTTTAGTTGGGTGAACCGAGTAGCTTAAATCTTTCGAGCGCAAAAGTCTACAAAGGAAAAAAGTCCATGATGCGGTGAATAATTTTACAGTGTGTCAATCTTTGTTGCAGCAGTTTTAACATCTGGTTAAAATACCTGAGTAGATCGGGTAGGGATACAGATAAGTAAAATTGATCGTCCAATCATACAAGATTTCACTGACCCTTATTCCTAAGTGATTCGTTATTGGGCTGACTACTTTTTAAAAATTAATTACATTTATTCCAATTAACACTTTATCCACCGCTCATTTTTTTTTTTAATATTGTGCAGAACTGTATGTACCAACTTGCAAATCTCTATTAGTTTATAATTAAAGTGTGAACCGAGTCCCTCAGAAGCCAATGTGGTTAAGTCCATTTTTAGATATTTTCTAATTTTTGTAAATTTTAAGAGAATGAAGTTCATTCCATTGAAATTGACAAAGATTAGAAAATATCGAGAAATGGACTTAACCGCATTGGCTACAAAGTGACTCATTACTAATATTCATCATACCATTCTGATTTTCGTTGTTTCAAAGTACTGCAATTTTATTTTATCATTATTTGTAACAGACAATTAATAGTCTATTGATCAATGAACGTCAACATCTGAAAAATCGATCAACCCCTTGCCCTACAATAACGAGTGACACCCTTGACACGATAAATGGAATAGGAAATTTTTAAAGTTTTCCAAAAACTATTAGATGAAAAATATCAGTAGCTCACGATACGATCAAATTATTTCTAAGCTATTAATACTGCGTTAAAATATAAACTATATGAGAAATCGGGGATAGATTCTTAACACTATTCCTACCACGACCGGTCAAATGGCCGTTTTTAAAATTACAATTAGAATTTCCTATATACAACGTAATTGAATCGCCTTTAAACTTCACGACTTTTCCTCAAATATACCTATAATACATTCACATTATAATACGTTTTTCAATATTCACTTCTTTTTTTACTGTTCATTTTCTGGGAAAAAATTATCATTTGACAAATTCACCGGTTGCGATAGGAAAAGGTATACGTAAAGTGTCGGTAGGAATAGTGTGAATTCAGCAATTCTGAGTTGTTGCGCATTCAGCCAGAAAAGGAATCGACAAGCAATCGATAAAGTATTAACAACACCATTTCTTTTTAAAAAGTATAACCCACCTAACTGCAACACATAAAATACTTTCAAAATTAACTTTTTACCACTTTCCATTGTCTCAGCCACATCCCATCCAATCAATATCCCACGTCACTTTACAAGCCAGTGTTCTCTAACGAGCGCACCGTAACACTGCTTAATTTTCCCCGTATAACGAACCGTATCGAATTCCCAGCGGGAAATAAAAACCGTCAGGAACATTCGCAAAACATTACCTTCCACGGTTTTACTGCTGGTAGCCGATGTAACAACCAAAACATCCCGCAACATTGTAAGGCGAGTCCTCATCGAAGTACAGCAGCAAGGAGCGTAGAACGAGTGCCGCCTCGGTTAAACCAGTTATTATTTGACGTTGCACCTGTATTTACAGGGACTTGGTTATTTCAAGGTCCATCACGATAAGTGCAGTCGCTGCATCCGCACTCGAAGCCGGTCCTAGTAAAACATCCCTAGAATCCTTTAACTCCGACCGGTGGATATTGGCCCTGCTGCCGCTTCGAACGCACTAATTTTGACTTGTCGTAACAAATGAAAGGGTTCGACGAGTCTGCAACCTCCCGTGGCACAAATATTTGTTATTTCAGTCGCCGGATGTCCTTAAATCTTCCCGGGATAACGGATGCACGAAGGAAGCGCTTAAATGCAACGGCGTAGCCGCTCACTTGACCGGGCGGCCGTTTTGAAGTCCGCTGTTTGAACAGCGGTCATTGTCTTGCCCTTTGCTTTATTCCCGCCTTTCTTTCTCTTGCAACCGAGCACACAGCTACTGCCGGCAAGAAGACAGACAGTCTCAGATAAGGAGCGAGTTAAAAGCTTCCCCCGGGGGATCGCGAAAAGCATTTTTTACGACAGCCTCGATTACACCGAGGGTGGGGTGAGATTACGAAGGGACGGAACTCTTTATTAGCAGATTTTCGAGGGTTTTTTTCGGAATGCGGATGTTGAGGGGTTTTATTTTGGAATTTTAGTGACGGTTGTGTTGACATGGGTTTTGCTTTGAAATCAGAATTTTTTGTACGTATAGGGTTGAAAATTTGGAAGGATAAATGGTAGATTACATTTTATCTTTTCTGTTGTAGTATTACAAAAGGAATGATTTTTTCAAAGAAATTTGCACGCTGTTTTATAGATCTTAAGAAACGATATGAGTTTTATTTCAACCATTTTTTGATATCTTTTGCTGTTTGCAATTTATAAGCACGTATATAGAAAGGGCGGTTTAGATAAAAGGGCTGAAATCTCCCTCAATTGTGAAAAACGAGCACGAACGACTTACATCTACCTTCTTATCTGGGTCCAAGAAATATTTATGCAAAGTTTCATCACTATCAGAGTGTATAACTCCCCGATGTTCTCTTGTTAAAGATAATTTTATTTTTCTAAATTTTCAACGCTGTACGTACAAAAAATTCAACTATAAAAAGCACCGATATATTTTACAACCTTTTGCTCCACCATATACTTCGTGACTGCATAAGCAATAATTCAGAATTTTCAGTTATTCCTAATAGATCCTACATTTTAATATATCATACATGATATATTATACATACAAATAATTATATCGTTTTCAATTTTATAATTTCTGAAAAAATTCAATATTTTATATTCAATTCGCTGCGCTATAAGTGGCGTTCCTTATTGTAGGTCAAGCGGTTGATCTGAAAGTGTTAAACCGATTGTAATTTTGATGTCTTTGGGGTGGGTTAAATCGAACCCCATGTGGTCGTAAAAATGATACGAAAGAGAAGAATAAACTGGGATAAGTCGCGAAGCGTTTCTCCATTAAATCGCGATGATATAAGTGACTCGTCAGGCACGTTCTATTTAGTCACCCAATATTTGACTTTCGCCAGATTGGACCGCGGCTCCCTCACGTTCCCACTGCGATCGTTTGTTTACAGTCTGCCTTCGGTTTCGGCTCGCGGCAGGTTGATTTAGGATTTAAGGATTTCTACGTTTGTTATTCGAAGGTCACGTGGATAAATATACTTTAGGTGATTCCTCTATTTAGGTAACCGCTGGTGGCCCTCTTTCGGACTTCTTATTGCGAAATTACGAAAATTAAGTAGATCTCGCGCAGAAATTAATCGTGATAAATCCCAATCAGTGTATTATCCTTGATTTATGTTATTTCTGTTTATAGATAACAATGTATGCTGTACAAGTTAATTTAAAAATCGAATGAAAATAAATATCGGAAAATCTCAACAAATAGAAGTGATGAAGAGAACATTCCTAAGAATGTTTAATAATTAACTGAGAATTGTTTGCAGAAATTAATTGTGATTAATGCCAATCAGTGTATTATACTTGATTTATGTCATCTCTGTTTATAGATTACACTGTGTGCTGTATAAATTTATTTAAAGATCAAATGAAAATAAGTATCGAAAAATCTAAACAATTAGAAACGATGATAAAAGCATTCCTAAGAATGTTTAATAATTAACTGAGAATTGTTTGCAGAAATTAATTGTGATATATCCCAATCAGTGTAATATACTTGATTTACGTTATCTGTGTTTGCAGATATTACTGCATGCTGCATTGATTTAAAAATCAAATGAAAATAAATATCGAAAAATCTAAACAATTATAAGCGAAGATAAAAGCATTCCTAAGAATATTTAATAATTAACTGAGAATTGTTTGTAGAAAATTTAATTGTGATAAATCCCAATCGGTGTATTATACTTGATTTACGTTATCTGTGTTTGCAGATATTACTGCATGTATAAGCAATGATAAATCATTCCCAAGAATGTTTAATAATTAACTGAGAATTGTTTGCGTAAATTCTGTCACTTAATTTTCTTCGTTTATAGTACTGTATGGAATATCCACTCTATGGAATATCCACTAGAACTAATATTACTGGGATACGCGATGTATTAATTTATAAATAATAGTGCATAGAGATTCTACGGTCGGACGTCGTGTTGTATAATAAACGATAATTATTTTGTTAAACGTATTTTGAACCTCACGTATGCGATCGACGTGTAACAATATTAAATAAATAAAATATAGTCATCGCCAGCTATTTCAAACTGGTATTATACTTCAAGTGAAAAATACAAACAACAAATTTTACCACGCTTAAAACGCTCCTCTGGTTCATTAGCATCGACGAAATTATTAGCCACCGACAAAGGCATTTCACCGGGTACTGGAAATAGAGACTGCAGAATCGTCGGTGAAAACCGTTCTGGCCGAGCGGTCAGCTCTATTTTCCCGACAAAAGTTCGGCATGAGAAAGTTGGAGGGCACAGAAGCTGATCGAAGCAACCGGTGGGATCTTATGTTTGGATAGTCTTTAACTGACTATTACACCTGAATGGAGCGTCTTAAAATGGAAAAGGGCAGCTCGGCCCTTGATCCGACCGGCCCACTTCCTGTGGAACTCGAATGGGTAGATCCCGAGGACCAACGGTCAACGGTAATAATGACGAATGTTCTTCGAACTGAGAACTGAGCCGTCACACACGTCGTTTCTGCGTTTGCGACTGGTTTTACCTGATTTTTTTTGCGAATCCAAAACGTCCTGTTCGAGGATCACTCGAAGAATCAACGAGGCCAAAAGTGGATCCTTGCAGATTTCCTTGTAGGAAAACAGCGATCGTGTCGGCGATCGTGAATCATTGGACGAAATGTTCTTCCTTGGAATGTTCAAATTCACTTTCTCGATTGGCAAATTCTTTAATATTTCTCGGTATATTGCAAACTTCTTTGTGGATAATTTACTGAATGTTTTTTTTTATTATCTGAAATTGGTTATCATGATGATAAAAGAGTCGTAAAATGTGATCGTTTCCTTAGTTTTTCTAGTCGACATGAAATGACTTTCTTCATCGTCGTTCTTCGATCGGTAATTGTAAAATGACGAGAAATTAGATATAGTTGCAATCTGATGTAAAAACGTAGTGGCAGCTCGCATGGAGTTTTTGCGGATGTCTTAATGGAGGAAGAAAATTGAAGAGTCATGTGTGCCGACTTGCAATTTCGACACAGTGATTTTCGCTATCTTTAGATTACCTCATTACAGCCAATCAACGATAGGCACAATGTATTAAGGCTGCACCTTGGCTGCCTGAGAGGACTCTAACCGCAAACCACATTCACCTTGAAGGAATTAGTGTCAGTAGCAGCTGCAATGGATGATACGTCAAAGATTGACCTTGAAATATTAATCGTCACCCTTATTACGTTGGCAATTTGCTATTCGTATCAATTTCGCATCATTATTTTGCATTTTCACTTGTTCCTTCGCCACCAGGAAGCATATGATATTGAAAATATTGAAGGATTATATATCCTCGTTGAAAAAAAATTAATTTTAACATGCAGAATGCTGCGCGAGTTACCAGTGATTACGCTAAATTGCTAAGTGCAACAAACTTTAAGGGCCCAAAGATAAAAGTGTCATTATCTCGCACTTGTCAAAATTAACTTTTCCTTTTAATTGACAAATTAAATTAAAATTCTTATTTTCCTAGCGCTTTAAAAAATGTAATTCCATGAAAGAAAATTTATATTGCAAAATATAAAACACTTATATGTGACATTCAAAAAATTACAAAATATTATAATTAGATGCCTGAAAAATGCAATTCTTTCATACGAATCGCCCAAAATATTGAATACTTGCAGTTAATTATTTCACCTTGAACCAACAACAATGAAGAGTAAAATACCCAACAACGAAAACGTTACACTGGAAATTGTACATGCCGCTCGCAATAGCGAAGAAAAGTAGTATCCCGACCATTTCCACCTATCGATTTGTCCTCGATTCTCATCCATCATTTCAAAAAGCCAGCAAGCTGCATACCCATCGCATTTTGCTCCCGTTTCATCATCCACGTACACCCCCGACATCCGAAAGTAGACAGTTCGTGACATAACACCGTGTACCCTGAAAGGACACATTCAACCATCGGGGAAAACGACGGGGGCGGCTGAAGGTAGCACCTTTTCCGCCTCCAACCAACCGATTCCTCCCTTTTCTCTGTACATCGAACCGACCTGCCGCCCTTTTTCATGACAATACCATGCATTGTAACCCCCTGTTTGCTCGAGGGCTGCCACGGCATGGAATTCCATGTGGTGGGGATGCCGGTCGTGTGGCTGCGCGCGTGTTTATTTAGGATCGCCCCCGCAGGGCGCTGGGTATAATTCTCGAATCCCGTGCAAATCCTGGAAAAGGCCTGATACGGATTATAGGTCTTACTAAGGACGATAGCTGGAGAAATTCGGATGTTGCTGCGACTGCGGAAGTTGCAGTTTTGCAGATTTTTCGACGCGTTAACACGTTCAACGTCAGCGGTGTTTCGCTAGTTTCATTATTTTTAGTGGAGTGAAACTTTTTCTATTAAAATCACATCTTTACAAGGAAGAAACCTTGAAGACACAAAAAGATAATATAGTCTTCAGGGCTTTACTTTTTCAATGTCAATATTTAAATATTGAATGTATAAGAAAATTCGTGAATATTATAGAATTTTAAAGTCATATGAAATTTCATTGAATTCACCTGTGACCCCATGGCGTTCATCGTGTCAATTTTAGCTGATGGGACATTTTTTTATTTATAGTTGCGTTGAATGGTATCAATTATGATAGAAATTGATCAAACTATTTTTCAGGCAATTTCCAATTTTTAAAAGACGCACGTTTCTTTTTAAAAATAAACGGCATAGGGGTGAAAGGGTGTAATGATGAGTTTTAGAATCTATGTAGGATATTACGTAGATTTGTAGAGGGTAAGATGTGGGGGTTGGAGGAAAATATTTAATACTTTTGTTGTCCATTTGACAATTGCTTGAAGAGTAATTGGATAACTGAATATCTTGGATGAGAGAATTGATTAGTAGTTCTAAAATTAATGAAGGCAAATTGTATTTATACAGTACGTCAAAAATGAAAAGGAAAGGTTGACAATTCAGATAAAAATTGCCTACAATCTTCTCCTTCGTGAAGAATCAGATAAACTACTTCTATCATTTAAAAAGTAATCGTTCTACACATTAACTCTTTGAGGCACGGCGGGATTAAGTGTCCCACCTCTCTGATGCATGAAGACGCACGGCGGGACATTTTTGTCCCACTTCTAAAATTTATATTATTATATAACTTTGTTAATAAATATAAACCAACTTTAATCAATCAAAAAAAAATGGTCTGTGCAACATGGGTCATTTTATTTTCTGAATTCCCGTGCCTCAAAGAGTTAAGTGAGCTCTACAGCAAAACTGTCGATCCTCTAGAAATCTTTAAACAAATTTCATAAACTTTATAACAGAAAACATTTTAAATCGTACACCCAGAAATTATGACTCCCCTTTCAATGATATTTCTGCATGCATTTTAAATTCTACCCGGCGCAAGAAACATCCGCACCATTCTCCCATAAACCGTCACGGCAAATTCCTTCCGTAATTAACTGTAAGATTGGCTCTAATCGACTTCCGCCAATAAATCAGTGACATCGGTTTGTGCAGCGCGAGTAACCCGATAACCATACCGCCCTTTTCAGTTCCTGTTTGTTGTCGATCCCGTTGGCTCGGTGTCTCGTTTCTGCGCCCACTTGCTGTCCAGAAGTTCGCCAGCTACTCGCAAACGGTGAATCTCGAGAAACCACCGGACCCAAGGAAGTCTCCTTTTCGGCTTTGTAATTTCTCCTTTTCCTTCCGAGGGGAAGATCGCCAACTGTCGCTCCGAAGACACTGTCCAGATCTCCTTCGGTGGCGGTTCATTAAAAATGTTCGAGTACCACTTGCGGCTTTGCCCACCTGGTTTCCTGTCCGTCTCGAGGGTGACAGGATGAAATCTACGTCTGGTTGGTCTTGGAGAAACTTCCTTGAAAATGGTCAAACAGAAACTTATGTTACAGATGAAGTAATCAGTGAAATTTCACTGTCAATCTGTTCATCTCATACGTTGAACGCCACCGGTATTTCGCTAGTTTCATCATTTTCGTTGAAGTGAAACTTTTTCTATTAATAAATCTTTGCAAAACAGAAACGTTAAAGGCACAAATAGATATATGGCCAGCAGGACTTTACCTTTTAAATGCCTATGTCTAAATGTTGAATGTATTAGAAAATTCGTAAATATTAAAATTTAAAAGTCATGAAATTGCATTGAATTCAATGGCGCCGGTCACCGGTGAACCCCATGGTGTTCAACGTGTTAATTATATTATGTAAAAGTTCCCTATGTTGGACCATTTAAGAAAGTATCTCTCTGCACGAAAACCTGGCTTCTAAGATGTGAAATCCCATAGAAGTGTGTCTTTACAATTTATAGACATTTTCCCTCGGTGAGTTCGACTTCAGCAACCTTCTTCTACCCTGCAGTACCTTCACTTTTTCTAATTTTTAATTTAAATCACTTCCATAGTACGAAGCACAAACAATCCTTCTTTCTAATACTCCACAGTAACTTCAATTCTTCATTTTTAATTTAAACCGTTCCCATAATCCCTAGCACACACAAAGTGCACTATAAAAAATTCAAAGGGAATATGTCGCGAGTAGTCTGCGAAATCAATTCATGCAATCATGGTTACCTCGGTACCGGAGTATTTGTCAGCGAAAACTTATTATTTCCCTTGGACGCGAGTGGCTCGTCCATATCGTTTACGAGTCGCTTGGGCTGCTTCCATTTATGGCAGATCATGCAATAAAGTGGAATCGCAAATAGCGAAGCGAGGCAAAAGCGAAGAACGCACGAGGCCGATGAAGTCGGTAACCCGCTTATCGTTCCGACTCTCGTTTATGCCGCTCGTTGCCACGCGCACGGAAATGCGCTCTTCCCATGTGGAATTCGGCTTCTCGAGGATTTTCGGGGATTTAAGTGGCCAGACGTATCGTACGGGATTTTCTGCCGATTCGAGGAACATATAAAACGAACGTTACGATGCGAACGGAACGAAGACGTAAGTCGATGCATAAATTCGTGGATGTTGTAAGTAATGAGGATGGGTGTCGGTGGATAACAGTTGGTAATAATTTGTGCAAGTTTTTGGAGATTCATAATTATTGTTAATTTTTTCTATGCATAGGATTAGTTTACTTCTGATGTGATGGGTCGTAGGGGATTGCAATTCGTGACTGGGAGAAATAATATAATATTAACTCTTTTAGTGTCCACCGAAAAAATTGATTGAATTAATGACAAAAGCAGCTGTCAATAAAAAGAATTGTGTATTTTAAATTTTCTGTCATAACATTACTAATATCGTATGAGAAATATAAATAATAATCGCATGATATCCGACGTCGGAACTTTTGCTAACGACGATATATCGTCATCCGACACTAAAATGGTTAATTTGTCAGAGTTAAAGAAAAGTAATAGATGCAGTAAAGTAGGTTTTTAATAAGAAACTTATTGAATTTTATAGGTTTATGAAATTGTTATTCTTTCGGCTATTAAATTAATTAAAGAAATTTCAGAAAATTAATATTTGTGTACATTGAAATGTAAACATGGAATAGAAATATACCTTTGAAAACATGGATGATCGATTGTATTTCTTATGTATTGGATCTCGGGGTGTTGCAAGTCGTGAGCACAAATATTAATTTAACGGAGCAAAAATAATAATAGAGCAACTAAAGTAAATGCTTTAACTAGATGTATCGAATTTTATACTCGTATCAAAGTTGCATTCTTTCATCTACTTAATTAATGCAAAGAAATGTAATGAAATAAATGTTTCTGCACTTCGGTATGTAAATATGGGTTAGGGTTGAACATCGTTATTATCGAAGACGTGAAAATAATTGGAAAGATAGAATTTCAATGAAACTCATCGTATCCAATGAGCACGTAGAATTCTGGAAGGTGTTTCCATAGTGCTTCTATAATCTTCAACAAGATCATAGTTAACGTCTGTTCGCACTTTGTTATCGAGGGCGTAATCTTCAAAAACTAACAGCGCACGCTGCACGTGCCCCGTTCTTTAAGTCCCGATCGCACGTGTTCGCCATGGCAAAAGTCTCGAGTGTCCTTTCCAGAAAATAATACGTCCATTTAACTTCTTACGGCCCACCGTATCCCATATCCAAGTTGGAAGGGAAGTGGGTGTTGCGGGGTGTGGTCCGTTTCTACGAGCGACCTTCCAGAATAACACTAATAAAAGCCCACACCTCATAGAAAAGTCCAAAGGGTGCAAAATATCACGCTTCCCTCTAGCACGAGACTCTTAAGGGTAACAAATATTTCTCGACTGAGATACGTATTTAAAATACAAAATAAAAAAATCCTTTTATCAGAAATTTACATTGAAATCGATGGACCGAACGGGGAAGCTCAGGCCGTGAGATGTGTTTTTATTTTATACAATCCATTATGTAACGAGTATTTTAAATAAAAAATATTGGGAATACTGCGATATCTTTCTGCGGATGAAATTCGAATTGATGATACTAAGCTCCTAAATTCTGAAATATAATAAAGAATCACTATGGAATAATTGAATTGTTACTCCATAAAGTTTAGAATGTACATCTAACACTTTGAGTTTATGAATTTTCTAATCGCATAGTTCAACCCTTTGCACTCGTACGTCATGCTGGAGGTGAAAACATTGCACATAAATCCCTATAAAGGTTTAAATCCTACAAGATTTATATAACTGCAAATCTAAATGAAAATAAATCGAGTGCAAGAAGTTAAATCGCATTTTTTTCTATTAAAATCCCCACGTTACAAATTAGTAACGTAAATATAAAAGTAACTAATACTTCCCTTATTTCACCCTGCTATGTCAATATCAAAGGAATATAAAAAATCGTAATGATTATCATTTAACACTAACAGTACCATGCGCGGTAAAATGGCTGGTTTAATGGAATCAAAACATCTAATTTTTCGAATTATTAAGTAAAGTCTGCTTTGTACATTGCTTTCTGTATTACGATGACCGTGTTTTGCACTTCTCTCAGAAAAATATTATCGTTCTTTCATAACCGATCAAAAGATCTGCTGATAAAAACAGGTATCCATAAAATGTTGTTACAGTGAAATAGGACATTTTGAAGCTTCTCGAAAATTATCAAATTGAAAATGTCAGTGGAACTCCACACGATAAAATTATTTCTACGGTATTAATATTCCGTTAAGTTCTAAGATATATCAGGAATCACCGGCAAATTTATATTTTAGCAATTAAATTTTCAATTATTGAGGCAGGCACAAAAGAATTCGTAGGGCAAGGGGTTAAAGTCCTCAAGAAATTCTATTCTCTAGCTGCACCGGTCACCTCCATGCCATTCGGCATATCGGTAGACAACTTTCGTATTAAATACACACTTGGAAACAATGTACCCTAGAAAAGAAGCAATCGTCCCGTTTCTGAACGACAGAAACTTCGTATCTGCCGCAACCGCAAACACATCTCTCCCACGGCACCATGTACTCGTATGATTTTTCGAAATTCGAGAGCTCTGCCTCGAGTACCTGGTAATCGTACCCGCACCAAGTGCATTTCTCTCGTTCTGAAAGCGGCCGATGGGGGAAAAAAATTGTACCAGCGAAAGGACACGTCTCTGCGCTTCGCATGGCTTAACTGCTAAGGGTAGTTAGACGAGTCGAGGATGCATTCAGTGCCCGGAAGTGGGCGGAACTGCAGCCTGCGCTTCAGTATTGTACACAAGGACTCGGTTTTTCCCTTCTCGTGGGCACGGTATTATGCGCAAGAAAACGACTGAGAAGAGGTAGAAAGAAAGAAAGAGAAAGGGAGAGGAGAAGCGCCGGAGCCACCAAAAGGACATTCGATATCCGTAATGCCGTAATAACAAAACGCTGCGCTTATGGGAGCACGAAGGCTTATTCTGAATCGGGGGGAGAAAAAAAATCGAACGTTTCTGGCCGAATGGTGACGTAAGCTCACGTAAGAAGGAAATCGGATGTCCACGATTTTTTCCAACTTAAGTGGTCGACATGTTGAGGTGCATTGTCGTGGCTGGTGGAATTAGAGGATTCTTGGGGAAGGGATTAAAAGAAATAGGAGTAGCATGGTATAGTACAGAGATCGTAAATTGTAGAGCAACCTAATTAACTGTCTTGATTAACTCACACGTATTTGTTATCACTGATTGTTATTGACTGAATTACATAAAAGAAATAACAGGGGATGAAGCGATAAAGTGGGAGAGCTGGAACGTTTTGGCATAAATGCTGACTGCGGATAACTATTATCAATATTTTTAAAAATTGTTTCGATAGCATTGAATCTAAAAAAAAAGTAATATCTTCTTCAGGAGCTACGGTAGATAAGGGGGTAAAAGCTCGCTGTTATCACATTATATTATCGCATCACCTCTGGGAATTTTTTTCTACGTGATATGGATAATAGCTTCGTTGATTCGGAATCCACCTAAATCAATTAGCTAGCCATAGGTAAATTAACACTAGAACTACCAAGCTGATTCCTAATTTTTCTATAAAATACCCCATATTGAAAGGCGAGCCGTGAAGTAGGTATTCCCCGTCTATCTTGTAAAGCATAAATGCCTGAATGAATCATCTTTTTCACATCTTGCTTCCATTCTTTCCAATGTGATTACATAATATATTTAAATATAGCAGATTTAACGCAGGTAGTTCTAGTGTTAACTATAGCAGTTAAAGTCGAAAAGTGCAAAAGGGGAAAAGAATAATACCATTGAGAAAAAAGCAGTTTGGAAAAATGTATAAATAACAATTTGTACTTACACTTGACATACGCCCCGTGGATATGTAAATATGTGAAACGAGCTATCTAGTTCCCTTGCCCCCATGGCGTCCACTTTATGGGGTCTCGGTTCTTGCAATCTCCGCACTATACTTTACCAGGATACATCTTCTCATGGTATTCATCGAATTTCAGGAATTTCTACTGAAAAATTCCAAAGTGTTTACCGTCTCTTTCACGCATCAATTAGTAATTTGCGTTCGAACGAATCGAGAGACGAGGGGATTTCTTACGGCAAACAAAACCAGTTCTCCTTCCCACGATGAAGTAACACTCGATTGATCGCCGCGCCACGGAGAAAAAATTGCGAACGTCTTCCATGTTATATTAACCCACCATAAAAAGCCAATTTGGAGTACAATGGACCTTTGGCTCTCTCGTACCGGAGAATCATCTGCTGTTCGATACACGCCGAGGGATTCTGTCTGCAAGGAGTACGATCGGGCTTGATTAAAAACGAGATTGCGGCAGCGCGATTTCAAGGTGGAAGATTAGGCCCGGCCTCTTATTTGATTTGCAATTCGAGATTTTTATGTCGTTTTTAGGGCCCCGATTTAATGCATGCACTTCCACGCGTAGGGGGAAGCCATTCTTCGACACTTTCGCTGTTCCTTTGCCCACCTTTTTTACCCCTAATTGCAACCATTAAAGGATGACAGTGGATAAATAATTTTAAGTAATTTTAAGTTTCATTACAATTACCTTCAACCTCAATTTTCTTCTGCGATTTCTTTTGTGACTGCGTGCGAAATAATTCAGAGTTAAAATACTAAAATTTATCAGTGAGCCTTGATTTATCGTATAATTTAACGTAATATTATTACCAAGGAACAAATATTATACTGCTGTGTCCTAGTAATATAATTAATTTGTTAGGCTTTAGAAAATTTCAAAATTTCTTATTCCATTTATCGCGTGAGAGTAAAAATACAAAAAAAGGAGCGTATTTAAAATGTATGCACTGCGATTAAGATAAATTTGTTTGAAAAATATTTTCCAATGAAAGGAAGTGCAATTAAAAAATTAGAAGAACATGAAATTCGATCGATTATTGGACACCAGTTTGAAAGCTACATTCAAGACCGCTCACTCTGCTCTCGCAGTACATATTGTGACAGTACTATTGTCACTCTGACAAAATATGCTTCTCCAGTTTGGTCTTAATGCTCCACTAACGACCAGCCAGATAATCTCTAAAACTCATTCCGAACCCGTTCCTTTGCGTCCGTATTCATGAATGGTTTCCCGCTGTGCGTCTTATTGCGAGCACCACTTGTCGAATTAGAGCGGACATTCGGAGAAAGGATTTGCTCTAATTCGCGCACAGAATCCTTCCGAGTGTGTCATTGTTCGGCGGCACGACAATGGACAGTGACAGAAAAATAGCCGGCCAGCGAGATACGTCTATCGTTTTAACAACGGCCGAAAATCCTTTCGTCCGCTATCGCTTTCCATCCGGTTTTGCAGATTCGACGGAAACCTGATCGTACTCGATGATCCTGCCTCGAGAACGAACGGTACAAATGTTTGCTTGTCGAGTGAACATTTCGATATTGGGAAATTCAGATCTTTTTTTATAGGGCAAACTCATGTTAGATTTTTGTAATTTAACACGTTGAATGCCATGGGGGTCACCGATGACCGGCGCTATTAAATTCAATGAAATTTCGTATGACTTTTAAATTGTAATATTTACGAATTTTCTAATGCATTCAAAATTTAAATATTGGCATTAAGAGGGTAAAGTCCTGCTGACTATATAACTACTTATGTTCTGAAGGTATCTGCTTTGTAAAGATGTGATTTTAATAGAAAAAGTTTCACCTCTGTAAAAATTATGAAACTAGCGAAATATCGGTGGCGTTAAACGTATTAAAATTCAACTAAAATTCTTCGTTTAAACTTGAAAGTAAAGTTTCCAGCAAAGTCTCCGCTAAAAAATAATATTAAAGGGCGAATTAATTTAATTATAGAATTTCATGAAACCTGGACTCCTTTCGAAGCTACTGTTTAACGTAAAACACGAACAAAGGAAGCGTTAAAAAAAGCAGAATAAAAGACGGGCTAAATGTAGCACAGATTTTTCCTGAAACCCGAACTTCTTTTTTCTACGTCCTGTAATATCATTACAGTGCATTAAGGTCATAATTACAGCTAATTACAAAACTAGGTATATAATTATCCAAAAATTCTTTCACCCTTCATTCCGCCGAGCATCCGAGGAACCTCTTCACCTGGCGCATCAGTTGATCATCAGCGTTGCGACGCCGCCGGCGTCGAAGATCACAGGAATCTTGATTATCCGTTGTAAGACAAACACGGAAAACCATAATTACGGCAGCACCTTCAAAGACTAATTATTCTCGGCGCACGCCTCTTCGGTGCCGCTGATCGTCACCCTCGGTGCGAGGTGCGGGTTAAAGACGATGATTAGAAGCCGCCTCTCACCAATTAGTTTATTCCCAGTTGACCGTGCTTGCTCATTAACCTCGCCAAAAAGGAAAAGAAGGGCGCTAAAATCCTCAGGAAACTGCTGTTCATCGGTAATTAGCTGTACGCATGTCGAATGGGACCGAAGGATTTTCGGGCAAAATTTCTCCTTTCGGCGAAAGGGGTGGAGTCATGGCGGGAATCCTTCGGGTTTCGGTGATGATCCTTGAATGACTTTGCCTGGAAATTCTTGCGCCATATGTCTCCGCGAAATTTCGAGTGGAGTTTGCAGCATTTCTTTGGAGTTTCCTTGAAACAATTAGCCAAATCGGGCGTGAAGTCGCCGCAGGCTAGGGTAGCAGGGGGTGTGGTACCAATTTGCGAAATGGCCCTTGGACGAGAACGCGGTGAAATGAGAAAGTATTAGGAAATTGTTCTCGTTTTCCAGATGTTATCCTCTGTGTGAAAATGGAAATGTATATTTTTATTAAGTCAAACGAAAATAAATGTCGTCCTTCTTACAATGCGTGCAGATTTATTTGTAAAAAGAATGAATGACATTTATTCCGTTTAATTGCGTACGGTAGACCTCGGCTGTGATAGACTGGCCAGGTTTTAATAATTCATAACGAATCACCCGAAATGTCCCACCAGACACGAAAACAAAAATGTTTCTTTTTGCTGTATCCAATATTATAGCAGGAATTTTTTGAATTTTTACATTGAAGTGGAGAAAAAGTTTCTTCGTATTTGGCATAAAAGTCAAATAAGCTTTTTGCTCAGAAATCAGAAAAATGTTACGATGATGATGACTTTATCTCAAAGATAGCAAAAGTTGTTAAAATAAAACGTCATATATTATTTAACCGCTTGCCGTACAATAAAGAGTGACACTCGTGATGCGGTAAATTAGATAGCAAATTTTCAATTTTTGCAAAACCTATCAAACTCAAAATATCAGTGAGACGCGACACGATAAAATTATTTCTATAATATTAATATTACGTTAAATTATACGATATATCAAGAATCACCGATCAATCTTTATTTTATCAATTTAATTCCGAATCATTGCGAAGGCCGTCACAAAGAAAATCGTACGACACGGGGTTAAAGTATGAAAAAACTCGTTTCACTCTTGCGCTCTTGAGAAGAAACGTTTTCCCTGAATCAATGTACACAGGTCGAATAATTAAAATCGTTTGAAGACAGATCTTCTCATGGATTTCACGAGGGCCTTCAGACGAGAGGTTTACGAAGCACGTAAGGATCACCGTTACATTAGGCAGACTTTCCTGAAGAAGAGCCTCGGGGCCATAGGCCACGGGCACCCTGTGGTGTGCCGCAAATAAATTTTGCAAGCCCATAAATAATTAATAGATTCGTTACGTGGGTGCGTGTAAATCATCTACCGACACGCGATTCGCTGTTTTCGGTTCACTTTCGTTTCTGGCGTCCCGCTGAGTCCGCAGGAAACAAATATTCGGTTGTAAAAGTTCACCTTTTCCCCGGAATATTAACTTCTTTGGTACAGTACATTCAATCAATTGATTCTTGTTACATATATTAAAATACAAATCGCTGAACAATAATTTTACCAGCTTTAAAAAAATGTTAGGTCCGCGTTAGAAATATATTATATGAGTTGAAAGAAGAAATGAAGAACTGTCAAAAAGTAGAATCCAATTTCACCGAAGAATTCTTTTTATCGCTGCCAACAGCGTTAATTTTCTCATTAAAGTGGCGTAGACCACACATCGAATACCAGTCTTTTATTCCTTTTCTGTTATTCCACGATCCGCCCAAATCCTTGGAAGTCACCGCGATGATCCTGGAACTTATTGGGCATCCCCCTTGGGCGATGAGCTTCCGGTTCGCGTCAGATAATGATAGCTCTCGAATCCGAAAACCGAGAAGCGAATAAAGAAAAAGGAGGCACCGTCAGACGTCTATTATGCCACTATTCCACCGCGAAAAAATCTGACCTGCGAACATGCAGTAGGTCGAGGCCGAATTATGTGGCCCTGTAGGGGGATATGCACCTGCCTCCCTCGAAGGAGACAGGATGCTCCTGGAGGGATCTATATCCTTTATTTTGTGAAAGAGAAATCCGTCTCCTCGATGGAATCCCTCGTGATGGAAGACTCGCAGTTCTTTCTTCTTGTATGGCCGCAGTGGTCTCGAAATTTGACGTGATCTATTTTCGAATTATTCCTTTTGTATTGCAAGTAATTATCAGGACAATTGACTGTGAAATAAATAATAACGATGTCTTGGGTATTTTATAACGTACAGTTTCTTATACGTTTTGTAATCAGTAGGAATGAGATCTCTTTCTTTTTTTTTCTTATTCATCTATAGTTTTTTTTTCTTCAATTGCCCTTTTTTGGAGATTTTTGAAAGCTGAGAGTGATTTGGAAATTTGGGACGCCTTATTTTTCAATTAAATCTTCGCATTGTGAGGAATTATCAAGAGAATTGAGTGCGAAGGAAAAAACAACGATGTCTTGCTTGTTTTATGTCATATAAAATTTCTTGTACCTTCCACGACCAGCAGGAACGAGAATGTTACGAATTTTATTCAATTTGAGCATTTTTACATCGACCAATACCGTTCCCTTTTTCTTTCACGAATTTCCGAAAGCTGGACCACCTTTTGTGTTTTGAGGCGCGGTGGTTGTAATTACAGGAGAGGAGAATAAAGTAATTACCGTTTGGAGAAAAAGCGACCGCCTTTCGGCCGGCGACAAAAAGGAGCAATGAAATCGAATTTAAGGTCAATTCGTAGGGAACTGACGCCATGGAACGTCTCAGAATTCTTCGAGGGAGATTGCGGCACGACAAACGATTGCACGCCCAGTTGACAAAAAAACCGCCTTCATCGAGTTGCAGCAGCGGCAGTGCGTAAGATGCACTTTTCTTGCGCGTACGCCTTTTGCTCCACCTTGGCATTTCTGGTGTGACACGCCAATTGCAACTGGCAGATGTCGGACGTCCTCGTGACATTCCGTTTCGGGGTGATGATTTGACGCTAATGGTTTGTAAAAATCACTTAGCTAGGTCAACACTTTTACGAGGACGCGATTACTCATTTTGGAGTATCGCATTATTATCGCCGACGTTTTAACCGGATTTCTTCGCCTTGTATAAATCCTTACATTTAATAATAATAAAATGAAAAATTCCTAATACATAATTTAAATATTCTAAGAATGCTTTATGTAGTGTTACTTCAGAAGGTGGATTAGATAAGATAGCGTCATTGCTAGTTATTTTCTTTGAAAATTGGACTCAAAATACAAACTCAAAATTTCTGAGTCCGAGTTGAAGTCTCTATTGATTCTGACAGATCTTTCCTAAATGATTATTTAACACTAACCCTACCATAGGCGGCCAAGTGACCGGTTCAGTAAAATAAAAAGATATAATTTTTCATACTGTTAAGTGAATAGTGTTTTGTACGTTGTTTCTTATATTAACACTAGAACGACCGAACCAGTCAAAATGACTGGTACACAATTTTTTCCAAAAATACTCCAAGTTCATATGAAAGTCATAGAATAAATATTTTACGTCCATATAAAAAAACATAAATCACCGAATGGATCTTCTTTCCGCCTCTTGTATTTCTCTTTTTTCAAAGTTCTTATTTAATATATCAAAATATCATAGATTTAACGCCGGTAGTTCTAGTGTTAAGTTGACAGTATCCTGGACTTCATTCAGAAAGTTATTATTGCTATTTCATAACCGGTCACAGAATCTGCAATGATAAGAATAAGTATCCATAAAGTATCGGTACGATTGGTAGATTTAGTGTTAACACTAATCCAATCAAAATGACTGATCCCTACCGTTGAAAAAAAATTGCATTAACAATCATGCTCCTAGAATTTTCAAACAAGAAACAATTATCCCATACAAAGACGCAAAGGAAAAAAGTACAATTTCCAACACATAATCATCACGTCCTGACAACTCGAATTCCAACAAAATCCCTCGTAACGTTACTTGAAAAAGTGGACCAGCAGAAAATCTATGAAAAATCGCTTCAGCTGCCGTAATGAGCAAATAACTAACGAATACCAAATACGCTTAGTCCTTTCGTTACATCCGTTTGATCGATCTAAAGCAGAGGAACAAGAACTGAACCAATTTCACTTTAAAACAATTCGAATTCTTGGAAATCACGTCGAACAGGAGATCCTTTGAGTGCGATAATATCACCGGCAGCGGTCTTTCCTCTGTTTCTTTCCGATCTTTCCTGAGACCATAGAAAACAAGCTTGATCTCATTAGCGGGCTGCGCCAGCGAGTCCCTGAAAACGGGGGAAACATCCAGAAGTGGTCTTGTTCTCCGTCGCATAACAATTAAATCCTTAGCCGCGCCTTGTTCACCGGCACGTGCTTCTACGTGTTCCAGTTACAAAATAATTACCCTGCACGATGCAACCTCGGATCGTTGGATGTCCATGTGATGTCGGATACCAAATGGAAGGTCAGGAACGAGTTAGTTCGACAAGCAACCGGCTGAACTTGGAAGCAGCGTAGGTTTCTTTGAACTTTTTTCTCCATGTTCTCTTTCTCACTTTCATTCCGCCTTACGAGACACCGAAATTGCATCATCGATGCAAGTTGAACCGTAGCAGAGAATTATACACACAGGTGTGTGACTCGCGCTCGAATGAAATTACAGAAAGGGATAATTTTGGAGGCTTATATTTCACGGGTAATAATAATGCAGGCAGCGATTTGTCTGCGGTGCTTGGAAGAGGACGGATTAAATATCGACATAAAGTCCGCAATATTTTAGCATAATCGTACGTAAGCCCCGATCGGATATTCCTTGCGTCGTGGTGGCGACCGGCGAACCGGTTTCAATGAGGCGAAGTTAATTAACTGGCCGTTAATATTACTGGCTCATTGCGGCGACGTTTACCTTAAAGTATCGGCAGAAAACGACGAGGGAAATTTCAATTTAACGAAACGTAATTGTCTACAACCTTATACGCTGGTGCGATGCATCACACGCGAGGATCATTACCGAGGCGACGTTTAATAAAGACCATCATTAATTATTGCTCCAATTCGCAAATTACTCTCGCCGGGACCATTCAAATTAATCGCCCGAAACGTTTCCCCGTGTTCGCTCGTGATCGCGAAAGTGGAGAGTATTTTATTAACTCGATCTTCATAGTTGCACGAAGCTCTATAAACGAGTCCCATCGACGTTCAACCAGTTGCCTTGTGTCGTAAGACTAACGTAATAACAAATATACGTATTTAACGATATATAAATCTTCCCATTTACATTCGAAAGCATACACACGATCGCAACTCATACTTAAGAATAACAGCTCTTACAAGACCTTCATATCCACTTCGTTCGTAACTCCCCAAACCTCTCAAAGTGCAATCATTCGCAAATGCAATTCTTTCTCATCCGCCGTACCGCGAATGCAAACGAAAGCTAAAAACATATCGAGGCAATCAGGCTTCCAACAAAAGAATAAGACGTTCCAAAGTAAAAGGGGCCTCGCTCCGCCTGGGAATTTATTTTGATCTATTTGCAGAAAGGGTACACGAAGACAGTGGATAAAGAACGCGAGAAGAGAAGAGGGACTTCTCATCCCGTGCTTTAATGCGGCGTAGCACGAACGAAAGGACGATATCAGGGATGACGGGCAACCGCATTAATTCTAATTAATCGGCGTCCGTTCGCACGTTGGTCCGCGTCGATTGGGTACTCGTCGAGGCCCGAGAGGACGGCCGGCGAGAATGGGAAGAAAAGGAAACGCGAGAGTACTTTCACGCGCACGCGCTATGGATCACGACGCGCGTGCGCCGTTCTCCTGCGCAACGGAGGACCGTCAGACTGCGCACCTGCGCGCTGTTGCGTGACTTTCCTCCCTTTCTCCCCCAATCACAGTGAGGCCGCGATTTAATGCCGGGCTTTACGATTGTCAATGCAGGCATATGCGGCCCGTCGTCGTTGCGCCGAGAGTCACGAGAGCCGCACGGTATTTATTTATAACGTATGACGCCTCATTCGCCGTTCATTACCTTTGTATTTGCACGCGTAACCGTACGTGGGAGCCATTAGCGGGAACGTTTTATTTATTTATTAAACTTGTTGCGCGAATTCATTGGGTCCTCGTGTACCTTTTCTCCTTGTCCCTCGAGACAGAGGGAGACGATGCGGACGACCATGGGAGTCTCTGTCTGTTCATGGATATCGGACTTTTAATGAGTCCTGCCGATCGTGAAAATCGCTCGTATGCCAGCTTAAGAGACAAGGGAACGAGTGGTAGTTCGTTTTTTAGCATTTTAATAACTCTCGCTCGAGGCAGGTTTTAATGCTGGGATTTTCGAGGAGAATGGAGGGAAAGTATGACGGTAATGTTCTTTTATACCGGTTGTACTTCGGGGTTTTAAGAATTGAAGGATGCAAACGCTGCGGAAAGAAACAGCCGCGGATTTTTATTTTATATTCTCGCTTTTAAATTATGGCGGCCTTTGTCTTCTGGCAAAGCGATGTCATACGTTATGTAAAGGAAAAAGAAACATCGTTTGTTTTTTACAATGCGAACAAATTTGTTTACGATAAAAATTACATAATATTTCCTCCTAACTTCTCACAGTAAACCTCAGCCGTGATACACTGACCAGGTTTTAATAATTCATAATGAATCACACCCAAAATGTACCAGACACAAAAAAACGACATTTCTTTTAGCTTCACCCATTGTGCTACCAATCTACAAAACACCCACCATCCAACCAAAAAAGAAACCTTGAAAAGCCCTGTATAACGTTCATGCCAAGAACTTTAACAAACAGAAATTCCAGGCAGCAGATTTCAAGAATATCGTCGGAAATTCTTTCCTCGAATACTTGCACTAATTAATTTCCTCGGTGAACAAATACGTATCAACGCATGCCCCCCCTCGAGCGAGATTCTCCTTTGAACAGGACTGAAGCCGAGAGAAGAGAGCAGGCAGGTGTTCCGTTCCCGAGATCGTTCTCTCGCGTTTATGCGCGCACGTGCTTTATTGCTCCGTCTCTCGGGCACATCTCAGTGACTCCGGTGCTCGTCAATCAGCAAGAGATGCTCGCTCGGGTCCTTTTTCTCGTTCCCTCTCTCGTTCTCTTCGCCTTTGTCCCTCCTCCTTCGTCTCTGTCCTTCCTCTTTGCCTGCCGGTTCTCCCTGTTTCTTTCATCATCCGCGTCTCTACTTTTTCTTCTCCCCTCCGCGATCATTTCGTACGCGTAAGGGGTCACGGCCCACGAGCAGGTGCCCAAAACCGCGGACCCAAGGAACACGTGAACGTCCGGATACACGCGGGCTGACACGCATTCAGTCATGCGCGCATGAGCCGTTACGTAAATCTCTGGTCTACCCCTGTTTCGTCGTTCCTCCTTATGGAGGACTTTTGCGGAATGAATTGCAATCGTGTTTCGGATGGACAATTCAGAGTTACGGACGGTCAGGTGGTCGTGATTTTTGTCCGTTGGGGACGAAGAGGGAGAAGAGTTGAGGGTTGTTTCTGACGAGGGTATTGTTGAGTCGATGCGGTTACGGTTTGATGAGGATGAATGTATTGATGTATTTCAAGATATATGATTTCATTTGACACTAACCGCACCGTGACCGGTCAAATGACCGGGTCAGTGCAATGAAAATATGTCATTTTTTTGTATTATTAATTAGGGGCTGATTTTTAATTTGTTTCCTATATTAAATTTATAATATCCTGCATTTCTTTTGACAAAATATAATCGTTATTGTATGACCGGTGAAATGATAGAGTGCGGAGAGAATAGGTATGCGTAAAGTGCCGGTACAGTTAGCGTTAAGAATTGAAGTTGACTTTCAAATTTTGCTGATTGGTGCACCTATAAAAATACCTGAGAAAAATATTCTAAGAACGATTTATTTAGTGTTACTTCAGAAGCTGGATTACAGAAGATAGACTATCATCTTAGAGAATTGGATCCAAAATATAGACTCACAATTTGCGAGCCCGAGTTGAAGTTCTATTAACCCCTTGCCCTACAATAACGAGTGATACTCGTGATGCGATAAATGTAATAGTAAATTTTGAATCGTTCCAAAAATTATTAAATTAAAAATATCATTGGTTCAGGATATAATAAAATTAATTCTATGGTATTTAATATTACGTTAAGTCATACACTATATCAGAAATCAGGGATAGATTGTTATTTCAGCAATTAATTCAGAGTTATTGCACATTCAGTCACAAAAGAAATGGTACGGCAAGGGGTTAATTCTAACAAACTTTTCCTATATTATTATTTAACTCTAACCGTGCCGGTGCGGTCAGTGTAAGAATTAAAGTTGATTATAAAATCTTGCCTATTGGTGCACCTATAAAAATACCTTCCAAAATACTTTGTAATCCTTCATAAATTTTGCTCAAATAGCTTGGCGATAACTTCATTTCCGCGCGAGATCTTCGACCGTTTGAAGTTAAACGAAACATACTGCGCATGTCTGAAGATGCTCTTCAGAGTGGAAGACTTGAAAATTACAAGAGACTGAAAGATGGAGTTCATTTAGGCTTTTATCGCTGGAATTATCGAAGGATTTTATTAACGTTAAAAGCGACAAATTTTATAATGCGTTGCAGGAAACAGTAAAAAAAAGTTTCATCCTAACGTCCGAGTGGATTAATTGCGATACATGACAGGACTCGCCGTGAGAGGCGCGAGACACGTACCTACTGCAGCCTCTTAGAAAATGATCAATCGTTTCGATCGTGGCCATAGCTGAGGCGTGAGTTCGGACGATCCATGGGAGGGCGAAGGGAGATACTTACACAGAAGTATCTTCGTAACTTTAATCATGATTGATGACACGGAGAAACGACAGCGAGAGAAGGCTAAATGTGTCCAGTTGGCCAGAAACTCCGAACGTGATTGCGTGGTCGAACGTAACTGAAATATGATAATTAAGTTATTCAACGGGAAACTCCGCGTTTATAATTGTTACCTTCTATCCTCCATCGTAACATTCACCGTTCCAATTCTCATAATCGACCGATTCCACCGATAACTCAATCCTTCCCGTCTCATTGAGAAACTTCATCGTGGGACCGTCCGATGATCGATTACGCTTCATACCCATTAAAGGAGCGTACACGAGAGACGCGGTTGTCCTAGGACTGAATATCGAGTCAGTACATCCTAAAGACGTATGATCTTACTCTCTTGAATGAACATCGAGAATGCTTTAACTGACGTCGGACATAAACTCCGGCCGGTCTTTGTCGCGGACCACGCAGACACGTCCATCATGCTTCAGAGGTAGGACAAAAAGCGCGATCTCGGCCGTTCTCGTGTGGGCTCCAACGTCTACCAGGAGGCCGGTGTTGCGTTTCAGCTCGTCAAGATGCACGGTGCATTCACCATTAATCAACGAAGGGGAGTAAATGATTACGCCGATGGCACTCGCCGAAGGTATACGCGACTAGAGAGCAACGTGATTGGACGACTGCCGACTGATGACGGATGAGGGTTTACGGCGATACTTCTCGGCCTTTTAGCTCTCCGTATCTACGCGGACCTGGCGCAAGTATGTATATATACGACAATGATGATACTGGCCCCGATAGGTCCCTATCGTTCGTGCTGGCCGAGTTATGTGGTACGTTGTTAAAGGCAACCCTCGTACTCATTACGTCCTACTTCGATAATGACTAGGATCATTCGGTATCAAGGATGAACGTACGAATGGTGATCGATGATCAGGTAATGATCGGTGGGTATTGGTAGGGTGGAAGGAGCAAGGAAGGGGATCGAGGAGATCGTGGTTGGGGATGGTGATAAGATGATGTAACACTTATCGTAACATCCGCGGTCGAATGACCGGTTCACGGGAATTAAAATTTGTAATTTTTTATATTATTGACTAAAGGCTGTTTTCTGCTGTTTGCAATATTAAATTGACAACCTTCTGTATGTCTTTCGCGGAAATATTATTGTTATTTTGTAACCAGTCGAATGACCGAATCTGATAAGAATAGTTACACGTAAAGTGCCGGTAAGGTTAGGGTTAAAGCTGAGAATTTTTATTTTGGCTTACGCTGGATCAGTGATCGATGGAATATTAATTGATGAAGATGTGCAGTAGAACATAGATGTAAAATGTGAGATGTGAGTCACTCAGAAGCCAATACGGTTAAGTACATTTCTCGATATTTTCTAATCTTTGTAAGTTTGAATGGAATAAACTTCATTCTATTAAAACTTACAAAAATCAGAAAATATCGAAAAATAGACTTAACCGCATTGGCTTTTCAGCGACTCATATACTACTATAAAATTACAAATTAAGACGTTTCATCCGTATTGTCTACGGATATCAACGATAAATTAAAAGTTTAAATATCCTGTAAAATAATCACGGCAGTAATTTCTTGATATTTTCTAATCTTTGTATGTTTTAATGGAATAAACTTCATTCTATTAAAACTTACAAAAATCAGAAAACATCAAAAAATGAACTTAACCGCATTGGCTTCTGAGCGACTCATATATTACTATAAAATTACAAATGAAGACGTTTGATCTGTATCGTCTACGGATATCAGCTATAAAGTAAAAGTTTAAATATCCTGTAAAATAATCACAGTAGTAGGATCTGCATGTGAACATGGATTTCGAAGTGTACGAAATCATACCTCGCATCCTGAAGATGTAAAATACGTAAACTCGTTATTTGCGCCAGCGTCACGTGGCAAGATGCAGGAAGAAGAATAATTTGCCGTCGTTTTGTGAGCCGATGTAACGTAAGTTATAATTTTATGCGTTTCCCGCAAACTCGTTTGCGCCGGTTACAGCGCGTGACGTTGCGGTGTGTCTCGGTTTATGCATTGCACACCTCGTGCATGTAATTCGCACACGTGCAATAACATCGGTGGGTTTATAGGGATGGCCTTTGACCCGGTTCGTATTCGAGATAGAGGCGGTCGATGCATCGAAGGGAGTCGATGGTACTACTCCGATTATCCGGTCATTTTCCCATGCCCTTCCCGGCTAATTTCACTGGCTAGGGCCTTCGGATATTACATGATGACGTTTCCTATGGTGGTCGAAGCCCGTCTGAGCCATTACAATCGGATTCGAGGCTACGCGTTGAAAGAACAGAGGAACTGAAAGGTTCCTGGACCATAAAAAAAGGGCTATCTCTAGTACTCTTCTTCCCTTCCTATTATCTACTTTTTTTCGTCTGTTCAAGTATGGAGAACAGTGACGGGATGAGAGGAAAGGTTGAAGCGAGCATGAGATGAAAATGGCTCAGAAAGGACAATAGCGTAACGATTGTTTTTTGAATTTGTAGATTTGCTGTAGTTGTTAAATAAATTGAACTCTATCTGGTATTAACCAATAAACTTTTCAGACTATTTTACGAATATTAGCTATGATTAAAAAATGTCTTAGCTAACAATTTTTGTACAACTTCAACTAAAATTTAACTAGACCGAAGTACACACACATCTATTAAAATCAGCAAGCAGCGACCGCAATAATAACCACTCACCGCCAAAATAAAATAAAAGTACCACTTCAGGACCAAACAATCTCACCAGATGGAATTCAATTTAAATCCCAACATCTCAAAAAAACAAATTGCACCTCAAAGAGTCCAAGAAAACCCAAAGAAAGCCAAACCTCTTTCCACGCCAATGTCAGACAATCCCCGTCTCCCGACGTGCTCATTCGACGCCAAGCAATCTCACAAAATGAAATTCAAATTAAGTCAGAATAGATATAAAGAAACAATTTGAACCTCGAAGAGTGAAAGAAAAGCCGAAGAAAGGCAAAGCCCTTTCTACGCCAATGTCGAAGAAGCCCCGTCTCCCGGCATGCACATTAAGAGGTCACGCTCCGGCAGGTGGCATACGCGTGATTCACTCGGTCGCTCGCTCCGAGCTAGGTGTACCACCCCTATTCACTCACACCAGCGAGTTAATTGTCGCAGGGACGTTGATTTAAGGCCTCACTCGGACGATCCCCCTCGCTGAGATAATGAGAGGAGCTGTGGAGCGACCGAGGACTCCTCGCGTGGCTTATATTACGCGCCTAAGACTCACCCAGCCGCGACCGATCTCTTCCACAAAGGCAGAGCGAATCCAACTTGACGTGGCTGTCCTCTTGCTCTTCTTGTTGTTACCCTTTATGCAGATTGCACGACACTCCGAGCGAATATCATCATTTCTGCGCCGGACGGTCGTTTGCGCGCTGTACTTGCCGCCTGCGTGGGACTGGACGTCATTGTGGAAATTTAATTAATCGACGCACCTTTTTGATTTTCTCATTCCTCGTATTTAATCCCGCTGGCATCATTGTTGAGCTAAGTTTGCTGTGATATCATTGTTGAGCTTTGCTGCGGTATCATTGTTGGCATCATTGTTGAGCTAAGTTTACTGTGGTATCATTGTTGAGCTAAGTTTCCTGTGATATCATTGTTGAGCGTAGTTTACTATGATATCATTGTTGAGCGTAGTTTACTGTGGTATCTTGTCAGAGATTACTGATATTCTTGTGTATATCAAATTTGTGTCTGTCCAGGCAATTAAGGGGGGATTCCCATTTCACGGCTTCGAAAATTTGTGTTTTTTTTTTATTATTATTATTGTAGTTCATACTCTTGAGAAACAATGTGCAAAATTTCAATCCGAAATTCGTTGAATTGACAAAGTTATGAGTCAATAACGAACTCGGCGCGCAAGTATGCTGAGATAGCGAGCGGGCAATACCCGAGAGGTTCCTGTTTAGTGTAGCAGGTATATAGTCTTTGACTTTGACTTTGAGACTCCACCCATCCGTCGGTGTCAAATTCAAAGTTGGTGGGGTGGAAATTGAATGCTCTATGAGTGGTTAGGCCATGTAAACAGCCGAACGCTGGATCCTGGATTGAAAACTGTACGTAAAACTTCAAACGCGTTTTTCTCGAAACGGGGTTTCTCTGTACGGCCGACATGATATCTCCGGAACTATTCAGTCGACTGCCTTCAAATTTGGCACAATTCTCGAAAAAACATCTGTCTTCAGTGTGAACTACGAAAAAACATATACATGCACAACTTTTTGTTTTATAAACAAACGTGTGACGAAATTTGTTGCGAAAAAACACTATTTTGTTTCCAACCGTCGCAGTTTCTTTAGTTTTTGGAAAAAAAATTGTCCGTAGTTCATACCAGAACTACATTCATAAGGAGTAAATTGCCATTTGAATTTTTTGTTTCAAACTACTTGAAGATCAGTTATCGTGTCGGCCAGCGACCGGGAATTTTCAGGAAGCGTCCCACCTCAAACGACGTGAAAGCCATAATTTTCAAGATAATCGATTAAAAATTTAACTGTTGTTCACTGAATACATAATAACTATACGTGTGAATTATGACAAAGATTTATCCAATGGTTTCCTTAATAAAAATTCCTAAAAAAACACGATTTTTCAACACTTGAAATGGGAATCCCCCCTTAATTTGGACCCTGTAAATTAAAAGGTCCTGCTACCTGTATTGTGTGTCACTGGAGCAAACTTTGAAATTAGTAGAATCTTCTAAATCTGTTATCTTGAAATTTGTCAGAAATGGTGTACTACAAAATTTCATATCCCATGGTCTGCCGAATCTCCCTTCTAACAGTCAACCTCTACATTATAATCTGTGAAAGTAATGTTTTACAAGTTACTCAGAAATCTCTGCGGATATCGAAGATCACGTTGTGCAGTCACCGGAATCAGAAATAAAGAGGAAGACGAAGCGTCGAAGAAGAGGCGGCAGCATCCGTCTGGGTCTTCCCGACAAGAAGATGACACCACCGTTCGCGGCCTCGGGGTCTTACCGGGAGCTCATAAATCTTCTTAAATATCTTCTCTATCTGTTCATCATCCGTGCGCGAGTACGGTCTCAAGTTAAAAACATGCATCGGAACAGCTGCCGCTTAACAGTAGTTGTAATGGGCATGCAGAGTGCGCGGGAGTGCAATCAGACTTCATCTCGTTGCAGGGTTCTGACCGAGCATATACATCACCGTTGCCGTTCCAACGTGAGGCCGTCATGAGCGGTACCCTCATTGTTCTTTGCCTCGTAGCCTGCAGCTCCGCTCGTTTTCGCTCCATTTCTTTCGCTTTCTCAGCGATACCCTTTTTCGGATATTCAAAAAACGCGGCATAGAGTGTCTTCTTTCTTTTGCCAAATTTCTCTACGAAGATAATGATACCAGAGAAGTTTATTTTTGTTGCCTTTAACTGCAACTAATTTCGATTCTTTTGCGTAGGTTATTGAGATTTAGATGATGTCTGAGTTATTGAGATGGTATTGTTATCAGGACGATGAAAGAAAATGTCTTGGATGTTAAGATGATTTGAATTTGGCTTCACTGTTTGGGAGGTCGAGACTTTATCCTTGTCGACGTTGCCTTGCAAGGATACTTCGTAATGAATCTTACGCAACGTTGATTTTCGATGATAAATACTGGGAAAAGGAAGGAACTCCGAAGGGATATTAATGCGCAATATGGAGAACAGCTGGAACGATTAATATCGAGAATGAATGGTCGGGAGGGGTAGAAATAATGACAACTAAGAAACGGTTGATTCCAATCGAATTCATTAACAAGCGTCCACTCGGTGCGGGTATTTCTCTTGAAATTATCTTAACGCAACGTGATTAAGCCTTATCGCACACGATGGACCATCGATCAATTATGATGTGGATGCGCCTGCATAATTTATAATCGCAATGTGAAAACATCTACTCTTCCTTTGCAATTGTAAATAGGATTGTAAACATCACATAAATCAATATTTACAGGAAAGACCTTCAACAAGGACTATTATAATTTTCAAGTAACAGTCTCCCCTTCCCAATTAGTAGATCCACCATCAAATTTCCATCTTCCACGTCACTCCAAACCGTCAATAAATTTCACCCCATCAAATTCACCATTGCAAACCCTTTGCCCAAATAAAAACCTCGCAATCGTTATTTTAAAAGGCCGTATAACAAGCAGCGAGATATAAAGCATTAAACTCAATTAGCAGCGCGAATGTAAAACGAACCCGTGCCAGGAGAAAGCAAAGCGGACGTGTAAGCAATATCCCGAAGGAAGCGGTCTCGATCTTACGAGTCCTTCCACTTCTTCGCTGCCAGAATGGACGCTGATCGATCGTAATCGAGAAGGAAGGCGCGCCAAGACGGCGTGGCAAAGGTTAAGGAATCCTCCTTGCGCGGCATTCTCTACACGCTCCTCGTAAAATTCCTCCTTTCTCCCTCTCTTCTTCTTACTCTTCCGCCGAAGCGAGCCTCCAAGGCTACGCCTCTACCTTCGCTGTAGGTGAACCGAAGGTGAGCACCGGCTCGATCGATCGCACGACGAGACACGGTTGCAATTGCTTCGCTCACGGATCTCTTCTTTTTCCTCCTTGTTCCGTTTTACTTGCCTCTTCTCTTCCTCCCGCGGTTACTGCCGTGCGCGTTCTGCTCCTCTTGCACGGGAATCGCCGCTCGATCGTGCAACGGCACGAGCACAGGCTCGTTGCAGCTGCATCCGATCTTGCTTTTTCTCTTGAAAATGGTTATGGCCTCTGAGCCTTCGACGGCGTGCTCGATTTTTTCTGATACCTTTTCGGTCCTCCTTATCTTCGTTGTTTCGGAACACTGCTGACGCTTTCGAGAAGCTGCTCACGTTTCTTGGATCGAGCTTGGCTTGGCCTTCTTCGGACCGTTTTAGGGATATTGGTTGGTTCTTTGGTATTGATCGGGAATTTAGAACGAAGTGTACGTTTAGGGGATGTAACTGTGGTCGTGGGTGGGGGAGGAAACTGTGTTTAGGGAGGGAAGATGAATGTTTGAGTATTGGATTTCTTGCAAGGACATGGTAGTGTATGCTGTTGCATTGACATGAAATAATGTATAGTGAGTTTTTGTAATTAGCCTAATTTTATCTTAGGAGAGTGGTCCACTTGCTACTTCTATGAAATAGTACCTATTTAACACTATTCCTACCGACACTTCACGTATACCTTTTCCTACCGCAACCGGTGTATTTGTCAAATGATAATTTTTTCCCAGAAAATGAACAGTAAAAAAAGAAGTGAATATTGAAAAATGTATTATAATGTGAATGTATTATACGTATATTTGAGGAAAAGTTGTGAAGTTTAAAGGCGATTCAATTAGGTTGTATATAGGAAATTCTAATCGAAATTTTAAAAACGGTCATTTGACCGGTCGTGGTAGGAATAGTGTTAACATGCTTCGGTTAGAGTTCACCGATTGCAATGACTTTTTATTACATTGCAAAGATTATAATTGAGATATTGGCAAAACACTGTTTCTGTAAATTTTCTTGTGCCAGTCAAACACAGCTTGACACGATAATCCAAAATTTGCGAATCCAAATCTTCATCCTCTTCGCTATCAGAACTTCAATTTGCTTCTTCTGCAAGTTATATTCTACAATTCCCAAGGATCGTCGATCAGTTGAAATAGAAATTTCCGCACCAATAAGAAATAAATTCCAAGGCGAAATAGACGTACAGCAGATTGTAGGGAAAAGGTCGGAGAAATATCTATCCGCAAATCACCGAAGCTGCTATTGTCAGCTATAGATTTAAGGATGAACTTTCTCAACGAGACAACGGCAGACATTCCGATCGGTTTGCTCACGGAGCTCTCGTTCCATCGGCTTCTTCCACCTTCGATTGCCTTTTCTTCCCTTCGTGCTTTCCATTCTCCAGCCACTCGTTCTCGGAACAATCACGGCGGGGCGTGTGCATACGAAGTGCATACGATTGCACTTCGTCGTGGCACGAGCACCGTGTCAGAGACCGCAGCTGTACCCAGTCTCTTTCTTCGCTCCTGAAAGTATGTACAGCCTCTTCCTTTTCTTACGGCTACCGGCGTCCGTATGCTCACGCTTTTGAGCGCCTTTCTCTTCAGTGACGTCATTGTGCATTGATAATCCCTTTGATATCGCGCGATCACTGATGTTATCTTCCGCGTTGCGCTCAAAATATTTCGCGAAGAATGAAGGGAATGTGAAGTTTTGTGAAATTGCACTTGACGTTGGTCTGTGCTTCAAAGATTAATACGTTAACTTCTGGCATACAAAAGCTCTCACAATATTCCAAATTTTTGCGAAAGGGAATCCTAATTGGAAAGATGGTGTTGTCTCCTGCACTTTTGCTGGCGATACATTTTCTCTGATGCTTCTTCACATCGGATTCAAATGTGAGACACTGGTCCACTGTGTTTATTTTTTGTTGGACTACGCTACATAAAATTGAATTTAACAGTCTGTGAGAAGAAACTGTCCGGTTCTATGTGACAAACGGTAGCCAACATGTCAAATTTGGCTTAAGGAGTTCTTGTGGGGGTTTAATTGTGCTGGTAATTGCGATGGTAGCATGGTCCATAATTAAGAACTGATACATTCGGAGATAGGGATATCTATGGTTTTGCATTGTGCTCTTTAACCCATTGGCTGCCAACTAAGAAATATCTCGTAGCTGCACTATAAGTTTTAATTAACAAGTTAACAATAATGGCCGAGCGTGTATAGAAATGTTGGAACAAAAATGTTCTTCGTATCATTACAAATGTCGAGATTATATTTTTGATAAATGAAGCCAATGTTCTAAAAACTTTCTGTCATCTCCTCAAATTTTAACAAGCAAAGGTAATATTTGCTTAGTTTTCCTGGCAGTAAATGGGTTAACGAGACAACTGCGAGTTCCACTAAACGGTGAATTTTTTTATCATTCTTGCAAAGTAGCTTCACCAGATGATAAATTCCACATTTTAACTTCTTCGTCATCTTCATAATTATCGCCACGGTTGTTTCATCTTGCAATAATCTGTTCTTTACTGCTAACAGAAAATTTATCCACTCTTCGAACTCTTTGAAGGATCTACAGAATAGCTTTAGTAACTCCACGGTATAAATTCCACTGACAATGAGGGATACGAAATTTGCATAGTGTACAACATAATTTTGAGATCCTTGAAAACGATGAAGCCTGAGATACCTATTTTCTACCGCGGTTTATCAATTTTTCCCTGTCCGCCGTTAATGCACGAGTAATCGGATCCTGATAAATTGTATTTCGCGATAGTAAATAGAAATCTAAGTAATTTAACGCTACATCTTGACGGCAATTACTACATTGTGCCTATACGATGAATACCAGGATACACGCTTGCCCATAATAAATCCGTGTAAATTGCACCGCGGCATCGGCGCGCCGTGCCGCGGTAATAATTGCCAGCCTACGATTGCGAGTAATAGTCGCAGACAATAAATTTCATGCGCAAGAATACACGGTTATTATATCTGTCCAACTTGTGGGCGTATGTAAACGATCGTTTACAGAGATTAATTGCATGCACTGTTGCACTAGCAGGCGAAACGAAATCACCGACAGAGGCCTCGCTTCATTTGCGTATTGACAAATTAGAATGTTAATATCCATGGCTGGAGAAGAATTTTGTAGAAATCAATTTTCTACTTAAACGCTGGCGTAATATATCAGACATGTTAAGTAATTTGATCAGAATTTATCGATTGTCACGTAATGATATCATAAATTGAATAATATCCATGGAAAATAATCCTTCAATATTTCGGTAGTTTGTGAAAGATTATAAATCTCGGGGGTGAAATTTCGTAAGCAGTTTCATTCTATCTTTTCCAAGATTGTGACAAATTGATATTCTCGAGGGTGAAATATTCCGAGGATGTTCTCTCTATCTTTTAGTAAGTTTCAAGGAAATTTTAAACCTTGAAAGTCAAATATTCCGCAGGTGCTCCTTTAATTTTTGAGGAGCCCTTGCGAAATTCAAGCTCTCGGCGGGAAAGTTTTCCGCGAGACCACCATCGTCGTCCCGAATCCCACGGCTGTCGAGGTATTGTTGTCACCCACTTGCCACGATCTCTCATTTCGTATCGTTCCTCTTTTCTGCTCTTTTCGAGGGTGCATCTCTCCACCATAAAATGGCTAATGCGTCGGGGATGGTGTCGCCTATCGAGCACTCCCATCTAAGCTCGACTAACACCTTGGGTGGCGCTTCGTTTAGTGAAGATATCAACGGCAGATCTAGGAACCACGCGAGACCGAGTGTTTTGTCTTCTGTCACGAGAATCTCCACTCACGAGCCTGTAATTTATATTGCGACCTCTTGGAGAATATCACGATGGCGTAGAGAAGGGAGAAGGATATTCGAGCTTGCTGAAATTCATCAGGATTTGTCTAACATCCTCGAAACTCCAATCACTCTTCTGCATTGTTCTGTCGTGTCGGGCGAAAGTCGGGAAGGATATTAAGATAGGTCTTTGCATTTTTCTGCACGGAGAAGACGAGTTAAGGGAACTCTATTGCAAAAATTCGAAATGTAATGCATCTATGAGTTACTTTTCTGTTTGTAGTACTCTAGTGCGTAGTATCTACTCGGCAAAAGGTTCTAATATTTCCCTATTTATAAGGAGGTGTTATAAAAGAGACAACGTTACCAAAATTCTAAATCTAACACACCTACAAGTTACTTTTCTTTTTATATTAACCCCTTGCCCTACGATTTATATTACAACTGCCTCCGCAATAATTTAGAATTAAATTGCTAAAATGAAAATTGGTCTGATTCTTGATATATCGCATAAATTAACGGAATATTAAAGTTATGGAAATAATTTTATCGCGTCGTGTCTCATTAATATTTTCAACTTGATAGATTTTACAAAGCTTGGAAATTTCTTGTAGCATTTACTGCATCACGGATGTCGGTCGTTATTGTAGGGTTAACACATTTAATGTTAACACATTTGCGACTGGCAATTTTTTTCCGTTTCTAATACTAAGTACCGGCGAAAATAATGAAATTCTGAAGCTGGTTGCCGCAAACTTGTGTCGTTAAAGCAAGGATAAAAATTCTAAATTGTTTTTTTAAGTATCAATGTTGTTGAAAATAAAAAGATTTTTATATTTTGTATACTTGCCGGCTTACAATTGGGGAGCCAACTGAGATATTCTCACTTCTCTCACTGAGAAAGCGGTTGCTGTCGAAAGAGCCTAATGTTGCCGCATTCAGAAACAAAAATTGCAGGACGTGAATTCACGTCAGTGCAATCAGAAATATAACTTGAAAAGACGTGAATTCACGTCAGCAGTCGCAAGTGTGTTAACACGAGTGCCCAGTACCCATCGACAAAAGGACTCAATGCTCTCAAATGTGCTCCCACACCTACAATCTATCCGTATACTTATCCACAAAAAAGTAACTTCCCCATCCCTATCTAAATTACTTCATCAAGTGGCAATAATCCCAACACCCAAAAAAAATCCTCGCCCTAAGGGAACGGACGAAACTCAAATTTCCAGAGATATCGACGTGAACCCAGATTTTTAGGTGTCCTAAAAAACGCATAAATAACCCAAAGAGTCTGAAAAAGACATACGTTCACGAACGACCGAAGGATAGACCGATGACCTCCCATAGAATCCCTTCGGCGTCGAGGGTTTGCAATTTTTACGAGCTATAACTTTAACGAATCGCTAATCCCGCGGAATGGCGTCTATTTTTTATGTCAGCTCTTATTCCCGCGGGGCGTTTATTTCGGCCGGCTATCTCAGCGGTGGATTCGCGGCTGCATATACCTCGGAGCCCTATATATTCGGCAAACGACCGGTATTTAAGTCTTTATAATCCGGTGAAGTTTTGCGGGGGAGCCGACGGTGAGTCATGGCAGGTGCTGCTTGAAGAACGGAACAGAAGACAAGGAGTGGACCACGTTCTTCGCTCGCAGCGATTGCATCCGACCTCCCTCTCCGTTCTCCCTTCGTGCCTTGTCCGGTTATTTAAATTTTTGAGACAGCGTGGCAACGGGGAGAAGGGAGAGGCACTTGATCATCTAATGCAATAACTCCAGATATTTAAGTTATTGACGATTGAATTAATATTTTTGCTGGAATCATCATTCGTGCGGTACAATTTTTGGCGTTTTATGTGTACCTTGTGTGCGGTGAACTGTAATGGTGTATAATTACAGTACCCATACTATTTTTTGTATGTGTTTAATTTTCTACATTTGAAGTTTATCTTTCTGCGAGTATTTGGATAATTGTGTACTGTATCGACCTCGATCCTCAGTCACCACTATCATTACTCATCCCCCAATCGCCGTTCCAAGTCCAAAAATCCTATTTTCCATTTTGGCCCTTCGGCGCACCAATTATTTCATCCTTCTCCCACTTCTTTCCCTAAAATCCTTAAAACCCTGCGTCCCTTCCGCCGGCTCTCAATTCGCTCACAGAATTCTCACTTCGATATTATCTCATTATTAACTCTCATAATTCTCATAAATTCTCATAATTCTACTCAACATTCAATTCGCTTAATTCCGCCGAAACTCATAAATCTATTCATTCATTACTCTTACTCGATACCGTCTCGCTGCACAAACGTGTGTAAATCAGAATAAATTAACTAAAAAGTAAAAGTCCTCTTGTTTGGTGACTCCGACAAATGCGAAACTCCGAGTTCGCATTACAATTGTATCTCGAAGTGCATGCGAGTAATAGTGATAATATAGACTTTCAGATTGTTAACCCCTTCGGAACCTGTGCACATTGTAATGTACATAATACTTTTCGTGCTGTATCTTATTACGTATACGTTTAAACTTAGTTTCAACACCTAATGTATCTACTAGTGATCGTCTAATATGAAAAAATAACGTCTGCAACGTCATCTGTTTTTTCTGTGTGTATATGAATTAAGTTAATCTCAATAGAAACATAATTTTTCTTAGGCGAAAGAAAAGAATTCGGGTCTGAAGGGGTTAATTATTCTTGCTTGAAGTCTGTGCATTTTTCCACAGTAGCTACCGCAGTATCTTGTACCACATCTACGTTAGATACATGCCAAAAGAAAAATCGTCCATCCGCAGTAAAAACACAAGCACCATCTCGCACTCCAAAACCCTTTCCCACAGCCCCGAATCCCCATTTCATCAGAAACGTCCGGCTAATTTAATCGAATCAAAATAATCACGCACGAAGACGTTGCCATCGCCAGTTAAATCCAATTGCCAAACGCTTTCTCATCTTCATTGACTCATCCTCCGCCCACGCGCGGTTCCCAGAAAGCGAGCCGGACTCTCTCACCTTCGATGCTGGCGAATCCCACGAAACGCTCTCTCACGATCGATTCTATCGTTTATATCGAACGGACGCCCGTACGACAACGGGGATAACGGTAATCCTTAGGGAACCAACATCGACATCTGGCTCAAAGGTACTGCTGCCGAGACGGTGCACGAGATGGTAGCAATTATCTTGCTATTTTTTCTCTCATTAGCCGTGCACAGTGAAAAAAAAAGGCATCCCATCGAAGAAGGAGCAAGAACGAAGGTAGCCGGAGCGATCTTGCCTGAAGGGATGGCGCAAGGATGAGAAAAGGACCAGCAGGACCTTCGCGCATGACCTGTACCGATGTGCATGCACCATCTTGCCAGCGCGGTCAACTCATTCCCTTTCTTTCTCTCTCTTCCTCTATCTTCTCTATCTTTCCTCTCTCCTTCTTGGTTGCTCTATTCTTAGACTATGATGGGACAGGTGGTAGAGCCGGATAACGCTCTTTGTACTTATCTCTCGTTACGTTCCACCCATAACTCCTCAACGGTCGGTTCTCTCTCTTCTAATTACGGAATTTCGAGCGAACTCTCCCCTCTGGCGGAACTTTATGCCTTCTTACGTACAATTATTCTCGCGTGTTTTTAGTTCATTTCCTGAACGCGCCACGTTCGCACAGACAATCTAACGTCACTCGAGTCGGGAGATTGGCTTTGAACGTGTTTATTTAAATACGTATTCCAACGACGATGTTAAACGTACCGTTTATCAGGCTTGAAATCTCGATGGAGGATCGCAGAATTCCACCTTTCGCGCCATTACCTCGATTTCCTAACTCGGCAGCGTTATTTCAATCTTTACGCTTCGTTTAACATAGGATATCGGTGTTCCTCTAAACGAGCTACTTTTGTCTTTTCCCCGGGAGCTCTATCCTTCGTGCAATCTTGTTTGTATTGAAGGTTCTCGCTTCTATCATTTCAACTCGACTCTTATTGTTCATTTAACGAGCATAGGAATGCCTGCGAGCAACACGAGCCACGGGTATGGTCTTCCGGCGAGTCTACGAGCGGATCGCCCGAGGATTATGGTACTCTGATGTCAATAAAAGACTTCTCCACGTCGTGCTTCACGTGCACGACTAGCTCAGCCCGTGAAGAGAGCATCTGTGCAACGTATGGTACTCTAACGTGTAGGTACATACTAGAGAAGCACTGGAAAGACCCGCAAAAGGATGGAGATCGCCCTTGAGAGATTTGCACAAAAGCCAAGCGCAGCGAGTTCTGGTAACGCAGGGCGTTACAAATACGATCTTAAAATACTGCAATGCATTTATCCGCGACGAAGCGCATGCCAGCAGCAATTTTACTGAACCTGGCTTTAATTGAATTATCGGATGAATTCTAATATTTATTCTTAACCCCTTGAGGTCCGTGTTGTTTTGCCAATTTTGTAGTGAACTAAACAAAATAAATTTCACATTTTCTATCGTTGGTTATTCATTTTTTTTAATGTCAGTAATAACTGTGGGTACTGACGGACATTTAGGTGATAGTACAAACGTATAGTGAAATTGGAAAGTCGGTATTAAAACGTTAAAAAGTTAACCGAAATGAAAAACTGACATAGAATTGCAAAGGGTTAACACTTAACCGTCCGGCAGTGCATTAATGAACAATGTTCTTCCTCTACTATCGAACTGTGCCACATTAATTTTTTTTGACATTCATGCAAATTAAAAATATCAATGGGTTACCATACGATCAAATTATTTCTACGCCATTAACACTAGAACTACCGGCGTTAAATCTATCATATTTAAAAATATTAAATAAGTATTTTAAAAAAAGGGGAATTAAGAGGCGGAAAACTTGATTGATTCGGCAATTTATGTTTTATAAGATGGACGTAGAATATCTATTCTATGACTCTCATATTTGGAGAATTTTTGGAAAAAATTGTGTACCAGTCATTTCGACTGGTATGGTAAATCTAGTGTTAATATTGCGTTAAGTTATAACCTATATAAGAAATCAGGGATAGATTGTTATTTCAGCAATTAATTCTGAGTTATTATGCATTCGGTCAGAGAAAAAATCGTACGGCAAGGGGTTAACTGTACAGCAGAAAACCTCCTGCTTATGACTCTACCTACCGGCTTTATATCTGTTATATTGAAATATACGAAATAAGTACATTGGAAAAAGAAATTTGATGAGGTGAAAAAAATGATCAGTTAAGTAATTTTTGTTTTATACGATGGACCTAAAATATTTACTGGTTGGCTGTCCAATCAATTTGGGGAATTTATCAAAAAAATCAGAAAGCGGTCATTTGACCGCCATGGCAGGTTTACTGTTAAATAGGCCAGCAACCCCTTCGGTTATTCGCGTCACGCATCGTTCGCGTAAAAAAAGTTTCTCTTGCCCCTATCTATTTTTAAAAACCGTACACTCGACTCGGCAGACGATAAAGCTAAACGAGCCAAGAAGCGACGATCGACCTGAACACGATGATGTTAACCTCGTTACTTGGCTTCCATCCCAGCCCCGGTTCAGTCCGGCGAGGTAGCTTCGGAAACTCCTCTCCCCTTGGAGCTTTAAATTCACCAGGGGATGGGGGACCACCGTTCTTTCACGTCGTGGTCCCTGGGTGGGCAGAAAATTGACAAGCGTTCCTCGCAAACGTGCAATGTTTCTCGAACGTCCACTCTGCGACGAGACTGGCCGGGCACGCGTTTCCAATTCCTCCCTTGTTGTACGTCTTTCCTCGCCATTGTCGAACACGCGTCAAAGAAGACATCACGCGGTTAAGGGAACACCGAGGAAGAAATCCTACGATGTACGTTCCGCCAATAGACAATTAGATTCACGCAGTTGTCCCTAAGTTGGACCAACACGGGGCAACACCATTGTCACGGCTGGCCACGAGCTTTGCCTTTTATAAAGCGCCACGTTTTCGGCATTGTCGCGTTTTCAGGACGACCGACCAGTCGCCAAATTGTTTCGCCATGGCAATTCTCTTGCACGGATACAGACGACTTCCGAGCGCCGTATGACGGTTCAATGGAACTAAATTGCGATAAAAGGACAGCGTGACGCTTCTACCAGGTGTTAAAGTAGACGTCAAGGAAGAAGGTTCTATAGTTTTTTCGAGGATTCTTTTTTTCGATTGTAGTTTCAAGGTTTTTTCTTGCCTTTGTACCTGTGACGGTCGTTTTAGGAGGATATATCTTAATCCTTTCCAGTACGAATTATTTTTCTAATTTTTCATCAGTTTGGTGGAATGATTTTCGAAATTTTGTGCAGTTGGATATTCGTTTTTTAGGGTCCAAAGTCATCGTTGAATTTCAAAGACGAAATGAAAGCGATAGAGAGTGAAGAATCTTTGCAAAACGTGTAATTTTAAAGTTTTGATATTTTAAAAAATGTTTATTCGACTATCGTCTATAGAAAGAATTTTTGTTACTTTGGAAGCCCTGCAATCCTTCTCTACAATTTCTGTTCATATTAGTGAATGTTCTTATTATTTAATTTGTCATTTATTATATTAATGGAACCTGTCCATTAATTTCTTTAACTCGCTCCGAATAAAAACCCTGCTTTCAAGCCTTCCTCCGCGACAGGAAGCTACAAATAAAAATTTCACAAAAACCCTTTGCCCTGCAATAACGTGTGACACTCCTGACGCAGCAAGTGGAATAAGAAATTTTTTAGTTTTCCAAAACCTATCAAATTGAAAGTACCAGTGACCCAGGAGACGTTCAAATTACTTCTACTTTATTAATATTGCGTTAAGTCATACGGTTCATCAAATCTCAATGATAATTCGACAACTAATTCTGAATTATGAGACGTCCAGTCACAAAAGAAATCCCAGGGCAAAATGCTAAAATGCAATATCAAAAACAGAAGTGGTAAAGTACCGTGAAATTCGTCGAGGGAAAGGTGCACCGTGGAAGATAAAGGTACGAAAGCTCCTCTTGACTTCTCGCATTGAAAAATAAACTTCCGAAAGTACGAAGCCACCCAGGATTTCCATGGTGAGTACACACTGCGTATCCTATTCCAGGGATGCTCGTAAATAGTGGAAAGCACGATTATTTTCTCAGAGTCCGTCGACGACTGGACGTGCCTGGACGGCAAAGCGATGCTTGACTCGGACGTCGTGCTCGGGGACAACGTTATTTTTCTAGCTAGCACAGAACGACCATCCGTCAAAGGAATCGCACGCGGATGAAGATTCCGCTTGCAGTCCAATAAAAACAAACTGCACCGTCCTTGCCAAGTCCATCTTCAGCCACTTTTCTTGCAAGCCAGCCACCTCCGCGTTTCGCCATCCTAAAACAACTCCATTTCTTGTGCTTCCGACGAAACGTGCTGTGGATATTGCCAATATAAATGTCTCAATATTTATCACAGTATAATTTCTTGGTTTCGCCAACAGTATCGAGGTTTCTTTGAAGAGGAAATTTAAACGCCTCCATTGAAAATGAATACAATTTTCAATTTTAAATGCTACTTTTTTCAGCTGGAGTATTTACTCGGTTGTTCTAAAGGGTCTTTCAAATTGCGCGTTGTTTTTAATCTTTAATAAAACACAGATGGCGTTGTGAATTCGCCTAGGTCTTGTCTCATTTAAGAAGTGCCATTTATGCCATTTATAAAAATGGCGTCGTACACAATACAAGAATGTGTTAAAATTGTTGAATTATTCTGTAAAAATGGACGTTCAGTGAAAAATGATGAAATGATGACTATTTTCTTTGGGGTCACGTGAAAAGTCAAGTCTATAGAAACAATCCACAATCAATTCCTGAACTAAAAGATTAAATTATTCGTGGTATTGATGAGATATCCACAATTATGTCAACATGTGGTTGAAAATTTTAACAAAAGAGTGGACAACCGTGGAAGTGCAAGAGGTGGTCATTTGGCAGATACTGTTTTTTATATATAAATGGCATAACAGATACTTTAATTATCAATAAAAGGTATTTGGAAATCAAAGCAAATTGTGGGTTTTATCGAAGATTTAAAAAAAACGCGCAATTTGAAAGGCCTTATATATTTCGAATTTAATTACCGCGGTTATATCGCGTTGCAAAATAGCTTGAGGCTTCAGTCGATTAAGCAAAATTTCCTAAATGGAGCGACATGAATAATGAATGAGAGAATCACGTGATTGAGATCGAACGAATGGGAAATGCGTGAATTTGGGAAGAGAAAGTATGATAGGCTGAGAGACAAAGGAGCGAATGGGGCGAAAGAGCCCCATTTTTAACAGAGATTTTAAGCAGATAGAGCAATCAATTAATTAACACTAGAACTACCGGCGTTAAATCTATCACATTACAAAATATTAACTGAGTTTTCTATAAACTTGGAGAATTTTTGGAAAAAAATTGTGTACCGGTCATTTTGACCGGTTGGTAGTTCTAGTGTTAAACGTAACAATTCCGTTGTCGATTTACTAATCAATCGACATAGAAACGATGAAGATTCAAACCTAGAATCACGAATTGAACTTTCCAGTCTCTGTCTAGAATTATGATCCACTGAAATAATTCCGTCAGTCATCCACACACATTCAGATGCACTGAAATGCACCATTCACGAATGCATCGCACCATCGAGAAACATATAACATTCATCCTATAAATGTTTCTTCGATAATTCGCGATATCTTCATCCACGATTTTTCGCGTCTCGAAGACGTTAATGTCAACCACTGTACGATTAACTTGCAACGGCGCGGTCACGCTTCGTCCTTCGACAAGCTGGTTGACAAGCTCTCGATCACGGCGTGAGGTCCTGCGGGTAGATTTCCTGGAGAGTTTCTGTCGTAGGCCGAACAATAGCCACGAACCTCGATGTTCCCGACATGCACCGTCACGCGCACGTCCCTCTGTCGCCCGTTACTCTTTCACCATGAGGGGTCTTCGACTCTGCCATGTAAAGTGGGAATACATCGTGCATACCCTCGGATTTGACTCAAACGATCCCGAGAATAATTGTGACAAACTGCGTGAACACTTTGGCTGTCTGACTTTTCATCGATTTATCATAAGATTTTTCCGGAGTGAACTTGATACTTAACAGTTGATCTATCTGAAGCGGTCGACAACGGGTTTCTACTTTTTTTGTATAACACTTTCTGAAATTTGAATAAAAATAGTACAGTAGGTATTTCACATGTATATTATAGTGCAAAAATTAGTTAACTCATTGTCCTCTTCAGCTCTTAATTCCTCTTCTTTCAAAATTATCATTCAAGGTATTTGATATTTAACAGTAGATCTACGGAGGCGGTCAACAATGGGTTTCTATTTTTTTTTATAACAATTTCTGAAATTTGAATAAAAACAGTACAATAGATATTTCACGTGTATATTATAGTGCAAAAATTACTTAACTGATTGTCCTCTTCGCCTCATAAATCCTCTTCTTTCAAAGTTCTTATTTAGTGTATTGAAAATTTAACAGTAGATCTGACGAAGCGATCAACAACGGCTTACTACTTTTTTTTAATAAATTCCTGAAATTTGAAAAAAATCAGTACATAACTATTTCACGTGTATATTATAGTGCATAAATTACTTAACTGATCATCTTCTATTCCTCTTAATTCCTCTTCTTTTGAAGTTCTTATTTAATATATTTAAATATAATAGATTTAACACTGGTGCGCCTAGTTTTATGGAATGCGTTAAGTTTGGTGACTGAAGACTTTGTATTTTATTTTTGGACATCTTCGTTCGGAGATCTTCGATTAGTCTGCAAATGAAATATGTTTTTAATGAGAAGGAATTAAATATTTTTAGTTTTGATCAGGACCTACTGTTTTAGGTGGGTTCCGAACCACCGGAAGGATAACAATTGACGTTATGTGGAATGTAACAGTTTAAGGCGGATAATATTGGTGGAGGTTTATTGTATATCTGCAAAGATCGACACGTAATTGCAAGGAATTATCAGGATTATTAATGATTCCGGTTTAAACTGCAGCTGTCTCTTGGATTCGATCTCTGCAATACGAATGCAATCTTCGCCCAGGTGTTCTTTATTGTTCTCACGATGAAAAATAGTCGAAAGTAACATGCCACCAGCAAAACACGAGCATGCTATTTTTGTCAGAAAATTAAGGACACAGAAAAAGGCAAAACTCAAATTTGTTAATACATACAGCAATTAATAATATTACTTAAATATTTCCGAACAGTTTGTTGGATACACCAAAGGTTGATGCAAAAAGAAGTAATTTTAAAGAATTTTTTCACAATAAAAATGTAATATCATAACAATTTCTAACTGCTAACAATCTAGAACTAATTTTAAAATATTTCTAATTTCTCTACCCCTTTGCGACTTAATTAAAAATATGAAAATTAAATTATAATGGTAGCAAAATTACAGAAAATTCTATATAAAAGTCAGACCAGCCATAGAAGATGTATTATAGATAAAGCATTCAAGAACCATAATCCACCCTCATACGTTACCAACATCACCATTATCTCCCGGATCTACAAGCCCACCCCAACGATCGGGGGCTGATGGATACAATGAGTAAATCAGACGTTCAACCCTCTTAGGGAAAGACGACTTTAATACCATGGTATATCGTATCGAAGCCTACGTCCTTGTCCCCACCATAGAAACGAGCCGCGTGGCACGATGTAGGCTTTTCACGATTCACAAGGACTCAGCGGGCTGTCCTGGGTCAGGGATTCGAGTTCTATAGAAATACTTCATCTAGCTCTGCCAGTTTCGTTCAATTGCGTCGTAGATAGTCCTCGATCATTTCTCATTTTCTGAATTTCGAGATAAAACGAGAGAAGTAGAAAAAAAATATTCATTGAATTAATATTCCAAACTTTAATCCACCATCGACGGCTTATAAAAATCCGCCCTCTCACAAATATAAAAAAAACACACACACACACACACACACACATCCCACAGATTCCACTGATCATTATCATTTACACACACATTAACACCAATTCGTATTTTAACAATAACCCAACCATCCTTCCTCCACATTTGCAACGTCCAAATTGCCATCTACCTTTGTACCCCCGGCAGATGTTACGATCTGTCTGTAAATTGAATAAATCGAGGATTTACTTAGCGGCATAATGCGGGCCACACGAAAGCAGGGTCAATTTATCAACCGAAGTCCGGGTATACCGTTACGATTAATCGAGTCCGGCTAGTGACATTTGAATCGAGTCAGGTAGACCGCATACCGTCGCGCGCGAAAGAGCGAAAAACCATTAATTCGCAATAACGCACGAACGCAGAGGGGTAGGGGAGGGTGAGTGGTGGGGTTATTATGCGCTGGATTTTAAGCAAAAAGCACGGCGGTAGGGTGAGAGGTTAAGGACCACGGAATAGCGAAGTGACGGCCGTGTGGGAGGACATTATCTTCACCGTCGCCGGTTCACCATCAGGACATCAGGACACGATGCTCAGCGTGACTCCGTATTATTTGGCACGGCGGTCGCATACGGGGCCCCATGACGCGGCTCCAAGTCGTTAGGCACCATTCAAAATCACCTTAAGTCGCCATCAAGTAGCGACTATTTTGTCCTCCTCCTCTGACTTCTCCTACCTCCTCTCGACTCCGTCGTTTCGTGCCACCTTCGGGCATCCTCTCCTCCCCTCCTCATGACTGCCATGGAACGGAGGAATTATAATTTGAACGGCCATCGGACGACGGGGAAGGACAACACGAGCTGCTGATTCGAGGGACACCACGGCAACCTGACGTTCCTCGCAGAAAAAGACGTGACAGGTAAAAGGAGGAAGGTACTTTTGTGCGATTCCGACTTGGAAACTATATTGATGACGATGTTAATTGGGCGAGGGAGAGGCGAGAAGTGTTTGGTATTTGCGTCGTTTTATTTCTTGCAGGGAGCTTTTTTTGTTAGTTGATGTTGATTTGACGATGAATTTTTCTGTTCTATCGTTGACACAATAGAAATTTAGGCGGAGGATCGTTCAGAGAAGTTGTTTCTAAACTTTTTGTTACTGTGCTTCCCTTTAAAAAAATATAATGTGCGCCCACCCCCAGATTGAACACTTTTGCACCCCTTTCGGTTGATTTGTGAGCGGAAGTACCTTCTGGTTTTGCATCTATGAAATTGTACCGACCTCATTCACCGTTGACAAGTACAAATTATTTAAGTATAATAGTTTTTATGTTTTATTGCCTTTGAATTTAACTACTCCTCTCTGGGGTGGCGCGCCTTCCAGTTTGGAAATCGCTGGTTTAACACTAGAACTACCGAACCAATCAAAATGACTGGTACACAATTTTTTCCAAAAATTCTCCAAGCTTATAGAAGAATCTTAGAATAAATATTCTACGTCCGTCTTAAAAAACATAAATCACCGAATCGGTTATCGTTTCCGCCTCTTGATTCCTCCGTTTTCAAAGTACTTATTTAATATTTTGAAATATGATAGATTTAACGCCGGTAGTTCTAGTGTTAAAGGATCATCAGATTCCGATGGATAATCGCGATCGGTCTATTGAAAAACTTTGTTCCTGAATGTGAAAATAAATTAAAAAGTTGTCAGTGGCGGAACTCGCTATAATTAAGTACCGTTCGATGACATTAAGAAGAACAGTTGCGCGTCACTGCAGAAAGGTTAAAAGATCTGCAACTGGACGTAGTAAAACTTGAATCTAGACCTTAGAATTTTTCTATAATCAAAGCACAACAGCATCGTACCTAGACTCGTCGATTTTACGATATATCGCTTTCACTACTCTCGATACATCGTCGAATCCCCACTGATTAACACTTTTGACGGCGCACTAGCCGGTCGCTTTGTAGCTCGGCGATACGGCGCAATCGCCGGCGCACGTAGAAGGTTTTACGATCCAGACTTATAGGAGATACGTCCTCGGAAATTTAAAGCTTTATCTTGTACCACCGCGGCGAACAAACTACCTTGGAATTCTTTTTTTTCCCGAAATACGCCTTCGTCTGCTCGTAAAAAAATCCCGCGACCGGCCAGTATCCCATGTCACGTCGTAAAAACTAAAACTCATATCTTCCCGCATTTATACGAACGCTCGGCGTTATGATCTATTATTACAACCCGACGACGTTACATGGAGAACGTCCCAAACGTGTTTCACCGTGAACGCTAAAAACGTTCGTATCGCCGAAAACGAACGGCCACTTCCTGTCGAATTTCGCCCGAAAATCCCAGACGATGAAACGAAGAGGGTGTAGCAAGGTGGGTGGACGGGATATTATTTATAGCAGGGAACTTACGCGGTCAGAAAATCTCACAAGCGGACCATTCATCGGGGAGCTGTCTCAAGGTACAAGACTCATCATTATCCGTTGATGAAGAGCATCGAGAACGGTGACGGGCAGCATTCGTTCGCTAAAACAACGCGTCCTTTCAGCCTCTGCCGTCGGCTTACGAATGGACAAGTCATCCACGACGAGAGAAAGACAGAGGATAGCGTTGTTGAAACGGGCTTAGCTTAGGTTAGGGTTCATCGGAGCGGCCGGACAACAAGGACATCATTATGTCCTTCGATTAAAATGAGAATCGCCGGGGCCAGTTTCCGGCGAGATTAGACAGTCGGTCGGGACTTGTTTTTGCGTTTACCATCTCACCCACACCTGCCGCTGTCCAATTTCGGCGAAACCGGAATCGGGATACGATTCGAAATGGTCCCGTGTCGGAGGAAGGAGGAATAGTTATGGTGGAACAGGATAAATCAATTCGAACGCGAAATCTGTCGTGACCAATCCTATCGTGGATGGAATCCCTTTCGGACTGAAATGGATACTCGCCACGATACGGCACGATCTTTCTCTCCTTCATTCTGGATATCGTTCCTCTCACTTAATTGGGAATAAATTGGATTCAATCTAATTCGAATTAAGGCCGAGCTCCTTCTCGGTCTCTCGGTTGTTTTCTTTTTAATTCCCTCGTGGCAGGAAGGAAAGTTCTTTTCTTGGAAATTAGGATCCTCGTGCTAGATTTATTCGTGCGTCCTCCACTTTATGCTGATTGGGAATCCGATAGTTAGGAGTTGTTCCACTAATTTCATGTGCTTTCCTTTTTTTTTGACGATCTTAATAGCATTCGAAGGAAACGCCGATCTCGTGGATATCTTTTTTACGAAGGTATAATTGACTGGAGATTTTATTATAACTTCTTTTCATGAAATTGTATATTTAATTAAACATTCGATCTAGAAGTGCCATCGAGATTCAATTAAATAATCTAAAGTCCTTCACGGTTCAAAGAATATTTCATCGATGATCGTAAGAATTTCATTTATTCGATATAATGGAAACGACGTATTACGCTTTTAACGTTATACCCTATGTTTTGATTTTCACGCGTATCTCGAATTAATCCATAAAAACAATCTCCTTTCGAGGCTGTCCAAAGCACCGAAATTCGTTTGTACCACCTGTGCATCTTTAAAATCCGGTTGTAGAAAAAAGAAAGAAAAGATGAAGAAAGATGGACCACAAGTTAGAAACCGATGAGCGAAGGAAAAAAGGGGAAGAGTAGATTCAAGGAACAGTTCACAATGACCAGTACTTTTGTACGAAGGACCACCGACCAAGGCTCGTTTTCGGGGAGTAACCGCGTCTCGAATTGAAAACGGGTCCACACGATGGGATTTAATTTATCTTCAAATCCCATGATTCATGAGTCGACCCATGAGAAATCCACCGAGCCGAGTAAAGATTCGTCTCCGTGTCCATGCCGGGTTAAATCGGAGATTCGAGCTCTTTGTTGTCCGGGCGAGTTTCTTCGAATGAAGTGAAGACGTTGCAGGGTGAATTCGGTGGCTCGATTTAATCTCCGACGTGGGAAATTTCAATTACGATTGGTGGGAATAAGGTTTTGTGAAGATTGATGATTCATTTGTGTATCCCATTTTGATTTTTTATATATTCTAATCATTACGATGACTGATGTTTCATTTGTGTATCTTTGATGCGCTATAAATTCAAAGTTATGAAAAGACATGTATAAATCAATAAATTATCTAAATTAAAGAATGTGAAAGAAAGTAATTGAAAATTGCACTATTTCTGCACTGACCTTCCGTTTTCAAAGAAAGTTATAGCTGCTGGAATCTTTTCAATTGGATAAAGTTCAAGTATGAAAATTAAATGTCAGAAACAGTTCGATTAATGTTAATTTTGTATTCAAATGCAGTAAATAATTGTCAGATTTATACGAGAAGTCGATAAAGTGTGATCGTAATGTAAAGAAAGGTGTGCATAAATAAGTACACTGATTATATATGTACTCATTTCTTTTCGTTCGACAGTTACCTTTTAGTCATTATTCAATTAACGGGAAGCCCGATACGAGGCAAGTGCATCGCTTATGCAGAAATGTCAGTGCAACTGGCCATATGCAGCGGTAGAATCGCAACGCGTGTCAATTAACGAGTGCAAATTTTATCACTTCAACTTTCTCTTGGCTCAAAGGACACGATAATCAGTAATAATTTGCGTGCCGAAATTCATGAAAATGAATGACTTATAATCGCCAATTGATAACAATTAACATAAATTTAAACGTCCGAACATGCTGAAATATTTTGTCGACTTAATTTAAAGGTACAATTTTGTAATCGTAAAATAAACTAAAGAGATGGAAATCATTATTTCCGTAGCTATAACGTGTACGTAGTTAAATATTCGAAGTTTTAATTAAAGCTGAATGAAAACCCTCGTCATTTCTTGGATATTTTTCTCAAGTTGTCATTTAATTTATCAAAGCTCCAGGAACTCGAAACCTTCCTAAAACTGCAGATTCTACATTTAAATGACCATAGTTTCTTAAGATCAAAAAACAAGAAATGAAAAGTAATTATTATTGTCATTTTTCTAACAACAGCTATTACAGAAAACTGATAGATAATTTAAAATATTCTGCACCAAGGGAGTCCCATCAGAATCACTACAAAATTTAATTTCCATTCATCTCCGACCCAATAGCCCGAGAACAAGCGAAATTGCGCGATTATCGAAATTTCCCCTCAAATCATCGATATTCATGGACTCTCGAAAACTATCAAAAGTGCATTCGACAGAGCACCGACGAATAATTCACCTCCAATAACCGGCCTCGAAGCTTGCCAAACGTGGATACCCGGTGGAAAATCGATGGTTTGTTTCTCTCCGAGGCCGGCAGGTAAATTTCCAATCGTCGAAATTCACTCGAACCACGTATGGTGTGACTCCCCTTGTTATTGAAATTAACCAGCGTGTAATCGTTCCGCGGCAAGATGCCATAAACGGACGGGGTGAGGCACGAAATCTGCCATTTGTATGCATTACTCTTCGCTCTGGCAAGGTGCGAAATCCATATTTGGCGATACTTCGATAAATCACCGTCGGGGGCAGAAACTTCTGTTCGTTTCTTCTCGTAGCTTTCTTCCTGCTTGTCGGCGCCAACACCGTGAATTTACATACTCGATCGTAGCTACAAGTGTTCTTGCGAAATTCCCTCGAGGTTGTCTAACAGAATTCAAGTTCAAAATACCACTTTGAACAACGATGCAACTCGTACGGGCACTGTAATGGGGCTAGCAGAATTATTAACATGTTGAACGCCACTGGTATTTCACTGGTTTCATAATTTTTGCTGAAGTAAACCTTTTTCTATCAAAATCACATCTTTACAAAGCAGAAACCTTAGAGACATGAATAGATAAATAGTCAGGACTTTACCTTCTTAATGTCAATATTTAAATATTTAATGATATTAGAAAATTTGTAGATATTACAATTTAAAAGTCATACGAAATTTCATTGAATTTAATAGCACCGGTCACCGATGACCCACATGGCATTCGACGTGTTAAATTACAAAAATCTAAAGTTAACAACTCTGAATTTCCCAATATCGGAAAGTTACAGTTTAAAAGTTACATAAAATTTCATTGAATTTAATAGCACCGGTCACCGATGACCCACATGGCATTCGACGTGTTAAATTACAAAAATCTAAAGTTAACAACTCTGAATTTCCCAATATCGGAAAGTTACAGTTTAAAAGTTACATAAAATTTCATTGAATTCAACAGCGCCGGTCATCGATGACCCCCATGGCGTTCAACGTGTCAATTTGGTCAAGAGGTTCATCTTTTGGATTTGTATTTAGTCACTTTAAATGCTATGATTTTGAAAGTGCTATCGATTTTACAAGAAAATCAGCAATATATCTACACAGTAGATTTGTAAAATAACCTCTCGCAAATCGTCATTCTACAAGGCAGCATTCTTAAAATGAGGAGCATTACGCTCTTCTTAACGCCCCCCGAAATTTTGCCGCCGTCGTAAACCCAACATTTTTATCGATCTATACAGAGAAGTACACAATACATTGCATACGGTGGATTCGCCTCATTACGAAATTCCAAAATGCCTGTATTTCTATCTCTCCGCGCTAATTATCCGGCTCGTCATCTCGCGACCCGCGATTTAATTCACAAGAGAAATACACACCCGAAGATACATGATTACAGTTGATTAACCGGCACCTACTTAGAGGAGAAGCCCACGAACGAGCAAAAAGTTCTCTCAGCCGGCGGTCATTACGTACGAAACTCACGGCCGTGCTTCCTCCTTACTTGCCGTCGTCATCGAAACCGACGAAGCGACGAAAAGACGTGCTAATGAGCACGAGCCGCTCCTCTGATTACAGAGCAACGATCGAGATGCCAGAACGGCACGAATAATCGCGAAATTCACTTGTAACCGTGGTAAGAAGGACCACCTAGAGAGGGTGCTACCTAAATCCCTCTTCGTTTCGCGTTCTTACCCTGCCGATAGGAGGTCGCCAGATGTCTCGACGACGATGTACAACGTCACGAAAGTGTCATAATCTCAGGCTTTACTTGCAAGCAGCTGGCTAATTTGCTGGCTACAGACGCGTGCAAATGATGTGCGGTCGAACGTGTAATGCGGATGGTCGTTGGACGATAAAAGTAGAAAGGTAGAAGGCGTTAAAGGGGAAGGGACTTAATGGCCTCGCGTAACTTGGATCATAAGCTTGGATTCTTCGGTGGGTGAAATGGTTTTATTGTGGCCTACGAGGAGGTCTAGCTGGGAATTATGTTGAGGAGGGATAGGTGTGAAGAGAAGAAAAACCGTGTCTTTCGTTAAGTGCCTTTCCGGTTGAACGACTGGAGGATCTTTGAAAGTCGAGGAACATCGAGCAATGCACGTGGAAGCTATAGATAGATTGGCAGACTTCTTCATTTACAATGCAAACAACGGAAAAATACTTATCTAGATATTAGTCCTTGCCAACGAGACGATAAAATAGCTTGCCATCCAAGTAATAATTGCATCAGAATCTTGGAAAGTCGAGGAATATTGAACAATGCATGTGGAAGCTACAGATAGATTTGCAGGCTTCTTCATTTACAATGCATCTAGCGTCAAAATACCTATCTAAATATTAGCCCTTGCCAACGAGACGATAAAATAGCTTACCATCAAAGTAATAAATGTATCAGAATACCGATCAGAACTCTCCGACCATTCTGTTTCTTCGCGATTCAAGAGTCACGTTCGACCGTGTCTTCCGCAGAAATGGCAAGTTCCAGGAAATTCCGGAAGAGAGTCCCAGCCGGTTGGTTGATTCAATGCTACCTTTAAACCCTTTCCTTACGTTTCCAATCTATTCGAGTAGCACAGTAGCCCCCAATAGCGGAGGCACGGTCCATTCATGAACTCATGGAAAGTACAATGGCCCGGTAACTTGGCACGCCTATCGACCGTGGTTATCTAGGCAAATCCTCGAGTGAAACGCTAGTAGGTTTCATTGAACGAAGCCACCGAGCAATTTCGTGGCGGCATTGACTGTGCTAAGGCGACACTTGGCTCGGTGAATTGGCAGGAAGCCCGCGTCGCTTAACTCCTCTTTCAATGAGATTATCACCGACTACTCGGACCTCCTCTACGAGAGGCCAACTCTACATTCGCTTTGTCAGGAGTCGCTTCGCTTACACGAATCTTTCCAACGGCCTGATCCACGATCAACGTCTCAAGTGGATCCCCGATGGCAGGTGAGACGAAAATGTTTCAACTAGGTCGCCAAAACGATGTGCACTTTTAGGGAGCTTCAAGGGGTCTATTTTTGTAGGATGTATGGTAGGTGATGTTTTTATATCGGATTATTTTGGAAAATATTAACCCTTAAAAGGTATCATGGGTGAAAAATCACCCCATGTAAATTGTTTTTCTAATATTATTAACAAACCGAATTACTGGTAACACTGATTTTTCCTGTAATCATTTATGGCGTTAGTAGGAATACCATTGTCATTAAAAAGTTCACTTTTATTATGTACTTCGTTAGCTGCACAACAAAAAACTGACCTGGGATGATTACCTGTTAGAATTAGGATTTTCTCTCATTAAACCATTTCTTGAAGGACGATTAAAAATACCGAATTTGCCACATAATCTGCGGAAAATAATATTAGAAATATTTGGCGAACAGTATGTATAAATCGTTGTGCTATTAAGTAGACTGTACTGTACGTTGTTTTCCATGTTGACTGTCTCCTGCATTGTTTTCAGCAAGGTGTTATTGTTTTTTGATAACTGATCACATTATCTGCTATGGAAAGAATAATTATCCATAAAGTGTCGGTACAGTTAGTGTTAACTAAAGGGGTGCATTGAATAAGAGATCATCAATGATCCCTAAAAAAGAATTTCGTTAAATGAATTTAATTTCAGAATAGAGATATTGGAAAAAGAATTGTTAAGCTCTTTTCCTAATACGGATATTTGAAATATGAAAAATCTATTGTAAATGGATTCACGTTGAAGATGTAACAAAAAACTGATGTATAAGCTTTTGAAATCACAAAGCATACTGCCGTAAAAGCGCAAAGTTTATTGAGAAGAAATTTTAAGCGTAAGAGAAATTTTCACCGTCGCTTAATCGATCGCTTGATAATCGCAATCAACGAAATGACAATTAGCTTCCTGCTCCATTCCCGCAAGTCCATTTGCTCGTGATTACCATACTTTTGAACTCCCTAAGCTCTGTTTACACAAAGCGCGGAGGGCTCTAATGGACGACAAAGTCGAAGTAGCAAGAGCCACTTATCGTGGGACTCTCTCGCTTAGCGTGTTTAGCACCGGATCAACTGACCGTGTAATCATCGCCGTATGAACTGGAATAATGTCTGGCCGCGAGAAACTCGGCGAGCTAAGTGAATTAGTGGTGCGTGCCTCCTATCTACTTTTTTTTCTCTCACTTCTCGTTAAGCGCAGGCGTATTAATGACCCTACAGACTTAACCACGTCGAGCACGTTGCCCCGAACTTATTGATCTTCCGGCCGATTTCAAAGTTTCCTTGCCTCTGTTCCTCTCTTTATCCCGCCTTTCTTCTTCACAAAGCTTGCAAAATATTGTCACAGAGAACAATGCATTTTTTTAAATTTATTTGTCTTTATAAAATGATTCCGGCCGATTTCAAAATTTCCTTGCCTCTATTTCTCTCTTTTTCCCTACTTTCTTCACCACGAAGCTTGTAAAACATTGTCACAGAGAACAATGCAATTTTTTTGATTTATTTGTCTTTATAAAATGATTCCGGCCGATTTCAAAATTTCCTTGCTTCTGCTCCTCTCTTTTTCCTTACTTTCTTCATCATAAAGCTTGTAAAACAATGTCACAGAAAACAATGCAATTTTTTTAATTTATTTGTCTCTATAAAATGATTCCGGCCGATTTCAAAATTTCCTTGCCTATATTTCTCTGTTTTTCCCTACTTTCTTCACCACGAAGCTTGTAAAACATCGTCACAGAGAACCATGCACAATTTTTAATTTATTGGTCTCTATAAACTGATTCCGACAAATTTCAAAATTTTCGTCCCTCTATTCCTTTCTTTTCGCTCCTTTCTTCGTCACAGAACTTGTAAAACATCGTCACAGAGAACAATGCAAATTATTTAATTTATTTCCCTTTATTACAGGATTCCGGCCGATTTCAAAATTTCCTTGCCTCTATTCCTCTCTTTTCGCTGCTTTCTTCGTCACGAAACTTGTAAAACATCGTCACAGAGAACCATACAAATTTCTTTATTTATTCGTCTCTATAAAATGCCAGGATACAATTAACATCGAGTTTATAACGCCGTTCAAGAAGCTCTTCGCACTTTTTCTTCTTCTATCGTCTTCCACGTGTAAAAACACTACAGAATTCCGCGATTTTCGATTCGAGACTTACAAGTTAGTGATATATTCGTGATACATGCATAGTCATACGTGTTTTCGTTACTATTTTATCGTTTTACCACACCTTAAGTTTAAGACTTTCTAATCGCCCCTCTAAATCACATACAAAAAAACTTCCCTCCCCGACAGCGATAATACGTACCACACGGGGGTACCATGGGATAAAAAGTGTCTAAAAAGTCCCCGGTTATCATAACGTTCTACCGAATTTCAACGTCATCGATGATCACGCACGGGCAACAGATTCCCGCTGGATGCGTTATCATAATGTGTCTCGATGAATGCGAAAGCCTTATCATAACGAAGGTGCGTGCCGGTGAGGAATTAATCGATTTAACACGATTCCCCCTTGCTCACCCCCCTTCTTTCTCTGTTTCTCCTTCTCTCCCTCTCTCTCTCTCTCCGTCCACGTTGGATGTGTTAACGAGCACAGCGTAGCAGATAACATCGGACAGGGTTTCGCCGGCGCTCACGAATTATAATTGGCCCGTAATTAATGACACTGCCGATATTGACAGGTGGACCGAGCAACGAAACCCTCGGAGCTCGGGCGCGAATTACGCGCCTCGGCCGCGCCCCTTGATCCCCTTTTCAGGGTCTGCTTATTTTCAGACTTAATTACCTCGGATGTTACAGCATAATCACCGTCACGCCGCGGATCGATCGTGAGATATCGACGAGCAATTCGGAACGTTTACGAGCGAGCACGCACCTTTTAAAACGGAGCTACCTGTGTTTTACGGTTATTCATCTAGATATTGCCGGAGAAACGCTTCATCTCTTGTCGAGGCGAGGTTAACCCTTCGACGATGGGAGAGGATTTTTCGCGTCGCCCGTGTCGATCTTTGGTATCGTTTCGTCATTTCCACGAAGACACATTTCACTCACGATTACACGTTTCAACCCTTCGTGCTGGGAATACCAATTTCTATCGTTTTATATAGAGATGCATCAGGTTGCGAGTTGCAGCAGAAAATTTGAAAGGAAAGTTTCTTATACGTATCGCAGAATTTTATGGGGGTCAGAGTGTATAGATTTTTTAATGTACTCTGACTCCCATAATACTATGGAAGTTGTATAAGAAACTTTTTTTGTCAATTTTGTGCTACAATGAAAATTTTTTAGGTGATAAATTTCAGCGATACACTCTGTGTCAAAATTCTGTTATAGTTTTATAATAGAATTATGTCTTCGAGATTTATCTGCACAGTAATTGTCACTGTTTTTTTCCTATAATGAAGTACAGGTTGATAGTTGTTGAGAAGAAAGATTGATTGAAAATGGAGTTTAACCCTCTATTGGCCCGTGTGACTTTGAAGTAACACAAGAGAAATCTAAGCTCTTACTCTTCAAAGTCAATTTTTTAAGTGTGCCAAATATTATAATGTAGTTCTTAAGAATCATGAAATTCTTTACAATTCAATGTTTCAAAATCAAGTGAAATCTATTTTTTATAATAGTATTTTTATCATTTTTAATACGCTATCGTGCGACTGATCTTCAAATGCCACAGAAAGTTCGGACTATAGAGGGTTAAATGTTCCAGCAGAGCGCGAAGGGTTGAAAAACCCTTCTACAGGGTTGAAAAGGTAGTAAAGTAGCTCCTTCGTGTTGTTAATTCTATAAGTGGCACATTTCGAGTTGATATGTGCGGAGACCAACGTGGAAGGGTTAAATGAATGGGAAAAAGAAGGTGCGGGGTTTGGTGCACTTTCTTCCGTGGTAATACGAAAGATTAGAGAGTTTAATTATTCTACATGTTTGATTCGAGTAAGATAGTTTTGATTATACTTTGCGCTGAATGAACATTCGGGTGATTGACGACACACGGGTCTTAGGATCTTATCTCTTATTATTCGCTAAACACGCTATTCCGCTGCCTCTTTTGTCTTTTTCATTCCTGATAAAAATGTATACGTTATCATAGCAACGACCCGTTATTCGAGCATAAATCGTAATTGTTAATATTCACGCGAATGAATTAATCATACGGACGTAGACTAGAATATACTAAATCCCAAAGTGTTCTTCGTTTCCTCGAATTACCGAAAAAAAAAATTAAATAATACTTATATACACATTATCACGGTAGAATGTAATTTCTTTTTTCCTTTCTTCGAACAACGACTTTTAAAACGGTACGAATCGATATAAAAAGTTTAACAAACACAGCCCGCATTTAGGAAACTCAACAGATCACGAACGAAGTACTGCCCGATTTAACGAATCCCAAAACCTCCTCATGCAAAATCCCAAAGACACTTTTAATTACACCGACGCAATTTTCCTACGAGTATGATTTTCAAGAGCTTAAAAATTACGATGCGATGTGAGCAGCGCTACGATCAAAGACGGATTTAATTCATCAACCATCGATCACCACCGACACCAACTACCCTTTCCACCTCAAACACTCATCTCCAACCCCTCGAAACATCATGAAAACCCCGACATACGATAATCGCGAGCCCACATCGCGGCGAAAAACTGTTGAATACGACACCCCGTGAAATCGGGTACACCAAGAGCTCGCATGGAAGAAGATTTACATGTCAAAAAAGCGCGATACACGTCTTATACAATGCGCATCGACGAGGGACAACGATTATAACTATCGTATTATGATGTATACTCGCCTAAGATCGATTGATATCGGTAAAATGACTTAATAAATTCCATTAATATCACAACACATTATCCCATCACTTGATCTCGTACGCACCAAGGTTACCTTTGCGCCTTCTCCCAGTTGACGATCCATTGTTACGATCCTCCTCCACGATCGACCGTTTCACGTTAGCCCTGTATTCATCCTCGTACGCGTTCAGATATAAATTCTTCAGGAATATTTGATTATTCAGCTCGGAAAGCGGCAGGAATCTTTTGGCTCGACTCTGTTGCTGCGCCTCGAGTTCCTTGAACGTGAATTGCCTCGAGCAGGCGTCGTCGTAGCTTTTCGATCCCTTGGGGATCTTACGATCGTTCTGCGTGCCACCGACGCCAGTGAACGGCATACCATTCACGGAGAGCAACTTCCTCTTCTGACGAGGACGAGCCGAGTCCTCGGAGGCGTTCCGTATTCGTTTGCTGCGGTGCTTTGGCACTCCTTCTTTGGCTGGTATCTCGTTGTCGAGCATCGAGGCCTCGTTACTCGGCGTCGTCGAAGATCGATTATCGTGAGAGTCCACGCGAGGAGTCGGTAACGTCGTCGTCGTAGAGGTTGCCGATGGTGAAGTCATCGTCGATGATGCTCTTCTGGTGGTTGTTTTTGTCGTGGTGGTTGGCGTAGTCGTCGTCGTTGATAAAACCGTTGAAGGGGTGTCCGATGGGGTGGTCTCGTCGGTGCTGTTTAATTTAGCCTCTATGATATGTTTGAAGAAGGCGTACATCTCGCCTACTGTGAACGTCGTGCCGTTTCTTACGGTGAACTTGTCGATTTTCATCCTCTGCATGAGCTCTTCAGTGGCGTTTCGAGCTTCTAGGAGGGAGAGTTTCTCGGTTACGTAGCTATTGACGAACTCGTAGAAACCTTTGTAATAGTTCTTTCGGTGTTTCTTTTTGTCTTTCGATCGTTTACCCTTGTCGACGTGCGGCTGACCCTTTTTCTTGATGTCTTTGCGATTTTGCTTCTCGTTCCAGCGCATCGATTTGTTGTAGAAGCGCATGATTCTCTCGAATTCTCGTTTCAGCTTGATGAATTCTCTTTGGTTTCTTATCTCGAAGTCTGTGCGCCCTTTGGTCGTGTTATTACGCCGTGATTCGGAGAGGTCCACGTGGAAGAAGTTCTTGCTCATGGCGTTTAGAAGATCGTGCATGCTACCGTTTGTCGAGTTGCTCGATTGTCTCGAGTCTATGCGTTGCAGTTTCCGATAGACGATCTTTAGGAAGTCGATCATCTTCTCTTCTCGCAGACGAGAACGATTTCCATGGTTCACATGCTTCTTCCAGGTTAGGGAATCCGCGGATGTGCTGTTATCGCGATGAGTCTGTCCACTTTTTTCCTCGATCTTGTGCTTTATGTGCTCTTTACCTTTGCTCATTTCCAGGTGCAACAGCTTCTTGCCGATCTTCCGGAAGAATTCGATGAATTTTCTGGAAGAAGACAGCATTCCCTTTTGCGTACATCTTTTAATTTTCAATTTATTTTATATCTGTTTTTCTATACTTAATAATAAGACAAGATAGTTCGAACGCTCTGAATCAACTTTCACGTTTTCCCATTGTACCATTCTTCTTCATTTTAATAGAGTGTAGATCATTTATCAACTTTGAAAGTTATAATATTCAGCCAGAGAATATTTAAAAATGACACTGATCAAAAGAAAACAATATTCCCTTTTGCGAATACTTTTAACGCTCAACAATATTTTCAATTCATTTGATATTAGTTTCTGTATACTTAATGATAAGACAAGAAAGATCAAACGCGCTGGAACACCTTTCACATTTTTCCACTATACCATTCTTCTTTAGTTTAACAAACTGGAGATAATTTATCAACTTTAAAAGTTATAATATTCAGCCAGAGAATATTTAAAAGTGACACTGATAAAAAAAAACAACATTCCCTTTTGCGAATGCCGTTTAACGCTCAACAATATTTTCAATTCATTTGATATCAGTTTCTCTATACTTAATGATAAAACAAGAAAGATCAAACGCGTTGGAACATTTTTCCAATATACCATTCTTCTTCATTTTAACACTAGAACTACCAAACCAGTCAAAATGACTGGTACACAATTTTTTTCAAAAATTCTGCAAGTTTATAGAAGAGTCTTAGAATAAATATCCTACGTCCATCTTAAAAAACATAAATCACCGAATTGGTTATCGTTTTCGCCTCTTGATTCCTCCTTTTTCAAAGTACTTATTTAATATTTTGAAATATGATAGATTTAACACTGGTAGTTCTAGTGTTAATAAAGTGCAGATCATTTATCAACTTTGAAAGTTGTCAATAGTCAGCCAGACAATATTTAAAAAGTGACATTACTTAAAAAGGAGTTTCTTACCTATAACTCATGGTTGCATTGTCCTCGTTAACCGATCTACGACGTCTGCTCCATCTCAGCCTCGGATGCTGACCCGGGATGCACTTCGGCAATTCCTTCGGACTCCAATTCCCTCCAACGCAAGTCGCACCAGTCGGACCTTCGTCCAACACGTACCCCTTGTCGCAATCGTACATAATCTGTTTATTGTTAACAACATTCTTCACGTAAGGCCTGTAATCGTAGACTCCCATATTGCCAACCAAAAAGACCTTCCCATTCTCAATGAAGCCAGGGAAAGGGCAATATACTTGAATGCAATGGGGTATATCTCCAGTCCATTTCCCATATCTGCATTCCACCGACTTGGAAGCATTCATAGGACCACCGCCGACAAGCTTGTAACCATCCTTGCACGTGAAAACCGCCTTCATCCCATGATTGGTCTTTGGCGCGATGACCATCCCATTTCTCGGTACTTTTGGCATCAGCTTGCATCTCGCTGGAGAACAACTTGGCACAATCGACCACGTGCCGTTGTTGCAAACAACTGGCGTACTGTTTGCCGCGAATTCGTAATTCTTTACGCAGGACACCAACAATCTCTCTCCATGCTCGACCACCGTCACGTTATTGATGTGATCTCTCTCGTGACTGGCGACAATTATGTGGCCGTTTTCAATCTGCGGCACCACGCAACGAGCGAGACATTGTGGCAATGGATAACGCCATGTTCCGTCGATCTGACAGACTGAGGAAGAATTGCCCTCGAATTTCATGTGCTCGTTGCAACGGAAGATTATGCTGGCACCTAATCCCGTACCTGGTGAAGGGCAATGTCATAGAGTTAGGTCTAAAGTAGTGTGTGGTGCTGGAAAAAAGTATTCGGGCCTATAGTATAGGGTTAAAGGTCATGAGCTCATATCCTCGTGACCTCGAGAAATTTTACCTGTGATGACGTATGTGATACGTTTACTGTAACATCGGTCTTAACACTTTAAGGGCCGCACGTCTAAGCGGTTAAACTTCGCTGCGGACCGGCAATATTTTTAAAGAATTAAATTAAAAGAGCTTTTTATACATTCACGAAATAATTGAACATGTCCGAACACACATTTTTAATAAAAATAAACACAATAACGATTGACTAACGCTACTACTAACAATTGTTCCGGCTATCACACACATGTTGTATGAGGAGCCATTAAAGTGTTAACATTAAAATTACCAAGACGGTTAAAATAACCTGTTATCAATTTTTTCAAAAAATTCTCCAAAGTGATAGGACAGTAATACAGGAAATATTTCACTTCTATTTTGAAAAATCTAAATTAGCTAATTGATCTTGCGTGTGCTTTCTTTTTCCAGAGTACTTAACTATTGAATTGTAATGGATGTAACGTCGGTTGTTCTAATGGTAAAATCTTAAAGCATTATTAAGATTACCAACGATTTTTACTATTTACGGCAAATAGAAAAATGTAGGTTCCCATAAACGAAGGGATGTTTAATCTGAACGCGAGGATTTTAGGAACGTTAAACGCAGCGACATGGTGGTCTGACAGAATACTCTTCTTTCCCCTTTGCCGTCACAAAAGACTTTTTCCCAGCGTCACACGATAGTTTACTATCGACTAGATTTTTTACAAAGAACTTCTTTTACATATTATTCACTTTGATGATAAAAATCTTGGGAAAGTTGTCGTTTATTTCTATGATATAGAACTTATTTATAACGCATTGGATAACAGGTTTATTCATAGCGCAACTTACCAGCCTCGATATTCTCTATCCAGCCGTTATATAGAACGCCAGGTGAACCGCAATTAATTTCCTGACAAGTGGGTGTCTTTCCGGTCCATTTTCTATCTGCGCCGCAACGTCTCGTTGCTCCACCGATCACCGCGAATCCGTACTTGCATTCATACGAGACAATAGAGTTGTAAGCGTAAGAAGTGAACACCGCTTTCCCGTTCACCGGATTATCCGGCTTCGGACACTGTACCGATGTTAGCTGGGGAAATATTGCTCTTTTATTGATCGCTTTTTTTTCATTAAACTTAAACTCCTTTATTCGTTAAAAATTCGAATAAAGTTATAGTAGATAAAAGGGAAATGAAATCGTTGGATTTACTTGAACGCATTGCGGCGATTCTTTCGGGGTCCATGTACCATCCGCCAAACAAATCTTCTCGGCCTTGCCGACTAATTCGTATCCGTCCGCGCAATGATACGACACGCGGCAATCGTAAATGTAGCATTCCCCTTAAAACAGAAGGACCGCTATTTGTTTAAAAATACCGCGCAGAGTTTTCATAAAAGTTAACCCCTTCAGACCCGGGTTCTTTTCTTTCGCCTAAGAAAAATTATTTTTATATTGAGATTAACTTAATTCATGTACACACAGAAAAAACAGATGACGTTGTAGACGTTATTTTTTCATATTAGTCGAGCTATTGGTAGATACAGTCGGTGTTGAAACTAAGCTTAAACCTATACGTAATAAGATATAACACGAAAAGTATTATGTACATTACAATGTACAGAGGGTTCGAAGGGGTTAAACTTCCTTTCATGACTTCTACTTTTAATCTTAACCATAGCTTACTTCTTCTCAAAGAATCTCATTGAATTATCTTCTACTTGTATACATTCTCTAGTTAACCCCTTCGGACCCTGTGCACATTGTAATGTACATAATACTTTTCGCGCTGTATTTTATTACGTATAGGTTTAAACTTAGTTTCACTTAATTTTTTTTTATACAAATAGTTCTCAGAGTCTCCTTAATGTTACAAATTTTGCGTAAGGATGATATGTCCATTAAATTGTACATTTACAAATTATAAATAAAAATTGTAATTATAATTATATCAAATTATAATTTAAAAATTCGGGTCTGGAGGGGTTAAATATGGAAAGAAAATATAAGTCTCTCACCAGCATGCCACCCATTGGCAATATCCGCCGGAGCCCCGCAGCTCTGAGGTTTGCAGGTGATGTCAGGTCCGAACCAGCTAGCTACATCCTCCATCAACAGACACTTTGCCTTGCTGACTCCCATCGTCACGTATCCGTGATCACAGAAATATTGGACGGTACTCTCCAAATCGAAAGTCGTCTGTTCGGCAAGAGCGTTGTGCCGTGCGTTTTTCACCTTCGGCGGTTGAGTGCAAAAGGTAGTGTGATCCTTTTTGCAGGACGGCGTCGAGCCGGTCCAATGTCCATCGGCACGGCACGTTCTCTCGGCGAGACCAACGGTATTGTAATCAGGATCGCAGGTGTAATGTGCACGATCGCCAAAGAATCTCCCTGTGACCGTCATCACTCCATGATCTATCTCCGTCAACGGTGGACATTCTCTCTCGAGTTTGATGCAGGACATTCCACAGGCACCGTCGCATCTGCACTTCTTCTTCTTACTTTTGCAATTTTCATCGGTGGAGCATTTTCTCAGACACTTCTGACCCAGCAGGTCCGCCTGCTTTTCATCCCTCGGACACGCAACCGATGGGGAATTCCGTGGATTCTTGTAGATACGACCGTCATCGTCCACCTCCGTCTTCGTCTGATACCCTTCATCGTCATCGTCGTCGTCGTCGTCGTCGTCCCAATCGTCATCGTCGTCGTCATCGTCGTCTACGGCCGCTTGCTGTCGTAGTTTCGACTCGGATGTCAAGAAAAGCGCGCACAGAAAGAGCAATAGAAGTATCACGCTCGGTTTCATCTTCGTAGCTGTCCGCTCGCACGAATCTGTCGTTTATCACTGAACCCCTGCTCGACGGCGCGGTTTACATGACCGATCTCCACGGTTTTCAAGCCACAAATCCAAAGATGATACGAGGATATCCCATCGAAGTGGTCGGTTCCGGAAGCTCGGCTTAAAGTACGGCTCTCATCCCGCGGCTCGCTCGAGGACGACGTCGTTTCTCCCGCGAGCGTGACTATTAATCGAGTCTGCCTCTTCGGCGTCCAGGAGGATTAGGACGGTGTCTCTCTCCTCTCTCTCTATCTCTCTCTCGCACTTTCTCTCTCTCTCTCTCTTTATCACTCTCTCCCTCTGTCTCGTTCCTTCCCTCTCCCTTACTCTTGTTCGGTGCAATTTTTTTCTTTATTGTGCGGACTGCGGCCCCGTGCTGCCGGGAATTCGCGGATACTCGCGCATCTCTGCACGCGCATCCAGCCTGTTCAATACATCTCCTCACTCTTGCAGCTTCCAGCAGATGGCGAAGGACAGGGGGAGAGGGTTCGGAGTTGCGCAGAAATGTTCGACTTCGCGTGAAATCCCCTACCTCACCCCCGATAGCGCTACGTATGTGTTTCCCCTTGGGCAGTTTCTATCGACTCGTACGGATAAATACGGGGGTAGCTGTTTAGAAATAATTGAGTATTCTTCCAACAGCCACTCGGTAGGATCCTTCGGTAAATTCGAGGCGCACCTCTAACAGGGAATCGCTTTGTAATCTGCCGGGGATGATGTTATTCCTTCGCAACAGACACGGTAATAGCATTCACTTAGCGAGAGAAACTGTAACAGCCCCAAACACGCTGTGTTCTCGTTAACGCGTACGATCACGAAAGGAAACACCTGCAGGCGAGCTCGAACTTGTTAACACGATACGCGCCAAACGAATTATCTTGGACAACCGGTCGGCTTCGATCTTACTGCCCCATTTACGACCATCCACCTAACGATCCGTACGTTTACTGTTTGATCAAGCCACCATCGGTAAAACTACCTACCTACACTCACGGGGGACCATCATCCCCGGTGTGTTTGCGTGACGCCCGAATGTTAGGACCCCATGACTCTCCCCGGCTCGGATGAAATTGCCGCTTTTCAATTTAACCCAACGGGCCGGCCGCGATTTGCATGATAAAGTAGCAATTTGTGTATACAGACGTGCGCGACGAACAGGTGAAAAATGCTGGCGATATAGAGGCGTGGGCAGTAGCCATGGGGATCGGTTTTCATCGGACAAAACTCGATCTTCTGGTCCTTGTTAGCTGCCATACTATCCGGGGTAATCCTCGATTCCTAAGTTCGAGCTGCATCGTTAGAGTAAGCCTCGTGTCGGCCATTGTCTTCGTAACGATCGTAATCAATCGGTACGGTTCGATGCTCCGACCACGCCGTAGGTGATCCTCGCTCCAATCTCCGACTATCAGCTTCATCGTTCTCGCCGTGTGTCTCCCGGATGTCTTCATTTGTCTTATTCAAATGAGACGACTCGGGAAGGAGCCGGAGCGTTCGTCGCGAATGGGGGTGCTCTTTTCGATTCGTGGAAGATACGGGTGTTTCGATGGAAATGAGACGGTTTCTCGGGGGTTGCGGTTCCTCGAGATACTCTGATATAAAGGAAATTGAAATTACTCGGTTATTTGGATAAGAGAGACATAGAATTATAGAAGAATTTCACTGTGCATCTTGGAGTTTCAGAATTTCATGCTTTTACGGGGAAGAGGTTATCAAATTTTAGAGAGCAGAATGTTTTGCAGAAATTTACAATTCAGTTAACACTTTATCTACCGCTCATTCCTCTGAACATTATGCACGAGTGTATGTACCTGCTTGCAAAGCTCTATAACATTAAAATTAAAATGTGAAGAAATACTAAGTATGTCGTTTTAATTTCTTTTGTTTCGGGGCGGCGTAACTTTAGTTTATTATCATCTGTAATAACAGATTAACACTAGAACTACCAAACCAGTCAAAATGACTGATACACATTTTTTTCCAAAAATTCTCCAAATTTATAGGAGAGTCATAGGATAAATATTCTGTGTCCATCTTATAAAACATAAATTGCCGAATCGATCATCTCTTCCACCTCTTAATTCCCCTTTTTTCAAAACATTTATTTTATATTTTTAAATATGATAGATTTAACGCCGGTAGTTCTAGTGTTAATAGACTATCGGCCAATGAGTATTGATAAACAGAAAGCCTATTAACCCTAGAACTACCAAACCAGTCAAAATGACTGGCACTCAATCTTTTCCAAAAATTCTCCAAGTTTGTACGAGTGTCATAGAATAGATATTCTACGTCCATCTCATAAAACATAAATTACCGAATTTATCATCTTTTCCACCTCTGAATTCCCCTTTTTTCAACGTACTTATTTAATATATTTAGATATAACAGATTTAACGCCGGTAGTTCTAGTGTTAATAGGCTTCCGGTAGATGAAGTGTTAACCTGTGTTTCTTTATACGGTATGATTCGTCGTGCTGTAAATGTTCGATGAAATTTTCTTTTTGGAGGACAACTTTTTCCAGTACAATAAAGTGAATGGAGCTGGAAAGTCATTCATTGTCACGAGCGGATCTTCGTTTGGACGCGACTGTCAGGTGGGACTGACAGAGTGGCAGTAACTCGGTAGCTGAAAATGGGAGTGGCTGAAAGACGAGAGGACAGCTCTCGCTCGGCGACATCCCCATGGCGCCTCTTCGCGGATCCTTGATCCAAGAAGTAAAGACTTAAGAAATCAGTGGCTCTCAACGAGTCTATTGTCTCTGGCAAATTAATTGAAATAATTTAGCGTAAAACTTTCGTTCTAGCTGCGATTAAACCTTCTAGAAATTTTTGTAAGAGCACTCGCAAAGCCTGCAGTCAATTTTAAATCTTACTTCTTCACCATGAAGTGGTTTCAAAGAATATTTTCCGAAGTGAAGAAGAGCCATTGAAGAAATGCATTTATACGATGCAAGAGCTGCGAAAGAACAATTTCAAAAGGGAGCGACGAGACGAAACTGATTGTATATGTTGTTATCAGAAGCAGAATGCATTTCAGCGGATGAGATTCTCTGCGAAAGGGGTTTTACTATGTTTGTTTCATCAAATGAAGAAGGTCGTTTTTGTTTCTCAGTGGGCGGTATGGCCGTATCGAGCTGAAGGAACGATGAGCTCACGGTGTCAGCTTACAGCTACGTGTCTACGTTATGTCATGTTATCTTTTTTAATTTATCTCGTCTCGATAGAAACAAAAAGATGCAAGTGATAAATGCAGCATGGGTTTGACGGTATTGCATCTATCGACTTCACAGTGGATGCACATCGAAGTCTTCAACTTTCGTATCGTCAAACGAAACTCTCGTATCGTTTGGAACTCGACTTCTACAATTTGATTTTCAAGTCTAATTAAACTCTGGTAATTTGACGCGACACTTTACTCTCCGATATAATATCGTAAATTGAGACTAAAACGATTAACATATATTTCAGGTTGTCCTTAAATAGTTACTCGAAATTGAACGACATTTGAACTCTGCTTTCGCCAAACCTAAAAGGATTAAACTTGCATTAACCGCGAGCGATTGTGATTTGAATAGAGCGCAAACTAACTGAAGTTTAACGACATCGGTGTATCCAAGACGCAGCTGGATGGATAGAAATTTAATCCCGGATAATTTTAGCATCAAACAGCCACTATTTTCAAATCCACGTTAAACCCAATCTTCTTCCCATCAGTCGTGACTTATCTCAAAGCGCCACCAGGCTGAAATTTCATTTCCATCTGCGATGGTCCGCGGTACTGAAAGTTGAAAATGTCGGCAAAAGCCGTAAGTTCCACTTATTCTAAAGCTCGTTATGCGACCATTATATCTCGTATCTCTCTCTTTGGAGTCTCTTCAAAAGTTTCGTGGCGACTTGTACACCGTCCACATGACTCGGCGAAATTATGGTGACGGTTAGTCCCCATGAGAAGAGCCCCTGGATTGATCGCGCTCGCGCACACCGCCTCTTCGCGCATAATCCGATCGCAATCTTTCACACTCAATCACGAGGCAAATGATGTTAGTTGGCACTTGATCCAGAAGGAGCAAAATTGCCAGAATGAAATTGATTTAAGCGGATGTGCTACCCCAAATGGAACGTGGCTTCGGGTTCGCCGGGGTTGCGATTTGATAGAATGAGTTCTTTATTCTTCCCTCTCTCCGGGGAGCTCTGCGTGTTTATATTTAAAATAGTGCCGATTCAAATGAATTAACCTATTAACACTGTTATTCCTGTCAGATATACGTAATTTAACTAGCCGACAATTATGGACCATTGTAACAAAGTGTCAAATAATAATAAAGTACGTTAGCTACAGTATAACACTTAGCCAAAGCGAAAAGAAATGTTTTTTTTATGTGTCTGTGATTTATTATGAATTATTAAACCCAGGTTAGCCTATCACAGTTGAATTCTACTTTACGCAATTACAAAGAATAAATATTATGTATTTCTTTTTGCAAATAAATGTGCTCGATTTGTAAAGCAAAAACGACATTTCCTTTCGCTTTACCTAATACTAACATCAAAATGACTGGTTCATAATTTTTTCCAAAAATTCTCCTAGCTTATAAAAGATTCAAAGAGCAGATATTTCACGTCCATCTCATAAAAGTTAAATAACCGAATCCATCGCATTTTCCACCCCCTGATTCCTTTTTTTTCAAAGTACTTATTTAATATATTCCAATACAATGCATTTAACGCCGGTAGTTCTGGTGTTAACCCTTTGTGCTCCGAATAATTTTACTAACATTTCGTCAGACAAGCAAATATAGCCTCGGGAAATTGTCTACCGTTAATTATTCATTTCTATTTAATATTTTGAACGATTGTAGGTACCGCAGGATATTTATATTAATATGCAAAATTATTGTTCATTTTGAAAAGTCGATAATTATTAGATAAAGCGTTAAATGCCATAGAAACCTGTGTTGAGTGTAGCTTGACATAGGTGTGCAAATGGTTAATGTACTTTATCACTATTTAACCAGTTAGCTGTTACTGACAAGTATACTCGTCATGCGTGAAATTTAATTACCATCGGCTATTTGAAATATAATTTTCGTGAAAACTAGAATATACTCGTAAATTCCAAGACTTTTGCAATATTTGGAGGTCAAGACGAGACAAAACGAACAAATGAACAGTATAAATAATTTGAAATAGATTCATGCATCCCCCTATTCACTGGAGAAGAGGTCGCCACAGTTAACTGGTTAACAAACCATTATATTTTACATCCCAATCATCAATACCTCATTATTCCAAAAGGTATTCAATTCATTATAATCCTCTCCAATTAAAGAATTACTCCGCCAACCCGATCGTCGTCAAACGCTCAAGAACAAACCCAAGTAACACCACCATTAATCAAACTCTCGCCGATAAATCCGCAGCCCCGTCTGACAAATCGATCGAAATTCAAACGAGCCGATATCCCGTCGATCTTGTCGCAATTTCACGCCACGAATCGCTACTCGAGTTGCACTCCTCGACGACCGTCTACTTGCGACGTGCGATCATGAGTAGTACATCGGGGAATACCCGTCTCCGTTGGATCTGTCCACTCTTGCGGCAATCACGAGGCGATTCTTTGTCCACCCTCTTTGACGACGTGGTTCTTCTTGACGGATGCACGGAGACATCCGTGCTTTGCCTTTCACGGGTGCATAAACGTACGTGCCTCGAGGTTCTCCTGGCGGACCGGCTCTCCGTCGACTGCATCCAATTCAGAAGCAATTGAATTCACAATTCCGGCCATTACGGGAGCGTCGGTAAAGGATTACGGGTGCAGAGTACGTGCCGCATCTGCATTCGTGCGTACAAGTGCCGGACATAGATGCATAAATGCATATATGCAACTTGGTAACACGTTGTACGGTGGATGGATGTTGGAAATCGTCTATCGCCGAGTTACGGGAACATTTGGCGGCGTTAGATTACGGCAATTCGAGGCTTTGCGAAACCTTACAATGAGACTCGTTGTACGGAGAAATTCGGGTATCCGATTGTGTCTCGTTGATTGCTATTGCGGTAATGAGAACTCATGGTAATAACGGGACTGTCGATACGGACGTTTAGCCTGAGAGAATGACGGGATTCTGAGCGATTTAACGATACCTGTTTGGGGGATGATTAAATGTTGGATTGTAATACGAAGATGATCGCTTCGATGGGCGATCAAGGGATTGAGAAATATTATGGCGATCGTTAAGAAATTTCTGTTGATACCTTTCGTGACGCTGAGGTGCAATATGTTTTTTGAACCGAGAGAGATTTACTTAATTATTGGGTTGGTAAGATTGCAAAGTAGATTGACAGACTCTCCGGGCAGAAATTTAATATCTCAATGCCATCATTTGTGAAATTAACTGACACGAAGGATAACAGCGTTACGTGTGTTGTACGTTCGTTGACGAGAATTTGTAATTAATGGTTTATATAAAATATGCAACGTTTATTATATCACCACGATTCATTACAGTTCCTCGCTCGAGAATATTAAATCACAGTATCCATTGTCACAATTGACATATCATGCAACCTGTTAACATCAAATATTATTCGCACTAACTTTATACACGTAAAAGAGTTATAATTCTTCAAAGATTACGTGCGAACACGTAACACTGCAATCCTGAAATTCAACGCTAACTGTACAATTTACCAAACTCTTCAATGTATACAGAATCGCCTCGCTGGTCGCATTTTTACCGAAAAATTCTCGTATTCCGCTACCGCAGTTAATAAGCAAAAAACTAATTGCACCTCACTGTCACGCCCAGTGAAAAAGAGCGTCGGCAAAGGTCGAAAAAAGATCAACGATTAACCGGCATTGTTCCAGATACGAGAAGAGCCGCACCGGTTTATCGAGCCGAACAACTCGAAGATACATAACACCAACCGGCCGGGTGAAAGTTCTGCTTTTTGACGCGTTGATTGCAGGTTTTCTTTCGTGGCGGCGCTTTTTCTGCAGCCCGCAAGACTCTGGCGGGGGTCACGTGAATCCGCCTGTCTCTCCCTCATGGAGAACTGGAGCACCGTGAAGTGCAGGATCATAGTAATTATGCGGCACCATGTAAAACGGATTCTCGCGGGGCCACCCGAACTCACCTTGGCTCGACGTTGTACAATTATTAAGCCGTCACGCGTAAGAGCACAGCTTTTACCAAGTTTGCGCGTTGCACTTTTTGTTGGGGCCTTTGATGCAAGGCTGGATAGAGGCGGGATGAAATCAGGGACGTTTTTCAAGTCGGAGGATTTTTTCCGGGCGAGGGTTTTGCGTTGTTGGTTTTGTTATGGTTGGAAGGGACGCGCAGTTTTCTCGCTGTTTGGACGCGGTGATTTTGAGAGATGGAGATGATTTTATATTTGTCAAAATGGGAGAAATGTTTAGATATTTGTTATGTGAGGTTGGATTTGATTTTCTGGTACTGTCATTTTCGTGAAATTCTTCTGCGTGAGTTAGTTATTTTTTTGAGGTGATAGCAATACCTATAGAGTACTGGTATATTTGAAAAAAGGGTTGGTGAGTTGGGAATTTTTCGATATTTGTTGTCAAATTGTAGATTTGATTTTCTGGTATTGTAATTTTGGTGGAATTCTTCTCAGTCAGTTATTTAATTTTTTACGGTGATAGCAATACCTTTAGAACCTTCGTATATTTGTTAAAAGGGTTGGAGAGCTGGAAATTTTGAGATATTTGTTATGAGAATTGGAATATGATTTTCTGATACCGTGATTTTTGGTGAAATTCTTCTCCGTCATAATCTTCTTTTTGCGGTGATATAATGCCTATAGGAAACATATTTAGGTGAAGGTACATGACCATTATTAAATTCCAAAGTGGAATGTATTGCAATGAATAGTTATTTAAAGTATAGTTGCACTGTGAGGAGTTAAAAATTGTAGGCTAAGTATTAATTTCATAAAATACGACAATTAGATCGCGATAAGTAGACATAATTCTCCATCTCCTATAAAAATCATCAAATAGATTACTTATTTCGAGCTTACCATTTGGTATTAATTTCTGAAAGATCGTTTAGCAGCAAAACTAATTATCCTTCCACAGACTTCCTTGTATAATACATCAGAGAATTTAATTAATTAAAGCGAATATAAGGAAGCCTATATTTTAAGCCGGTAAGATAGCGAGTTTCGACGAGTAAGAAGAGAATATTAAAATTATAACGTTTATACACAGCTATAATTAAGATCCTTTCGAACAATAAAAATTGATTTAAAAGTCCGACGGTCAATCGAGAAATTCTGTCAAGTGAAATCGACGGCTGGTAATGAATAGGTATGCGCAACTTCCTGCTTTACTTCGATATTGCGTAAAGTCCAAGAGTTTTGTGATATTGTACATGAAAAATGATTGGTGCCTTGTGTAGGACAATAACCAATAAATCGATCCTGAGTGTGCCAACGCCTCGTGCCGTCATTAAGAGTCATAATTCTTCCTTTCTCCTGGGTATTTGACATTCAATTAACGCGCGCCGGGTCTCATTGACGAGCACGTTTCACTCGCGACAAATTTCGCGCCGGTACACCCAGTGCATTAACTGTCGTCGGGTGCATCGAATTTCCATAATCGTCCAACGTTTATTTTCGTACTCCGAAATTAAATCACCATGTAATTTCGTCGCTTGCCGTCGCATCAACGATTTCGCGAACGGATTTCTTGCGTTTCTTATTATTCCTTTTGGTGGACTTTGATAGAAAGTTTGTGGGTTAAATGAAAGTTAAGTGTTCGATCCCTAATTAGAGAGATTGAGTGCAAATTGTTGTCACCTTTGGAAGATTTCTTCTGAATTATTATTCAATTTGTTAGACCGGTGTTGAGTCGGAACCTGTTTAAAATTGCAGGTTCTAGGGGAAATGACTATGGCAATGAAAAGTAAAAGGTCGCTTAAGAGGAGGTTAAATTATTTAAAGTATCATTGAAAGCAGCTTAGCAGTCATTTAACAGCCTATAAACCGATTACCTCCACTCTCCTCAATTAATTAAAATAAATTTAATAAAATTCCCATCCCTCGAGCATCCACTTAATTTTAACATCCCTGATAATGCACGATAATTTAATTAAACACGCAACGTCGCTATAAACCTCCGATATAAAATTAATTCCACATAATTTTCCCTACACCCTCCAGCTAAAACGATTGCCAAAATGCTCACATAATCATAATACCTTTAATTCATAACTGTGAAACTGAAATAATATTGTACCTCAGGATTCCATGTATATTAAAGCCTCGAAATCGAGGCCCCAGACAAGATTCCTAAACGAAAGCTACCTGTCATTCTTTTTCTTTTTTATTTTCGAATTTAAGTGCTATTATTATCTCACCTGGGACCAACCACGAATTTCTTCATTTATTAAATAATAAATGACGGCAAATTTGCTAGAAATGACGGGGGATCGGAGTTTAGGCCCACTGATTGCATATATCTGAATTTCTTTTTATTTAACTGCTATAATAATTTCACTTAGGACTCACTGTCTTACAATTAGCTGGGCTCCGATCCACCAAGGCTATGACATACTAAATAAGAAATTAAGAAAAATTTGCTAAAAATGACGAGGGATTTTGAGTTTAGGCCCACTGATTGGAAACATTTGGATTTTCTTTATTTAACTGCTATGATTATTTTACCTAGGACCCACTGTCTCAGATGGCCTCCGATCGACCGAGGCTATGATATATTAAATAATAAATTAAAAAAAAATTGCTAGAAACGACGGGATCTTAAACCTAGGCCCACTGGTTGCAAATATTTGAATTTTTTTTATTTAACTGCTATAATAATTTCACTTAGGACCCATTGTCTTAGATAGCTTCCGATCGACCGAGGCTATGACATATTTAATAATAAATTAAGAAAAATTTGCTACAGACGCCAGATTACTTCAATTCAGGCCCACTGATTGCAAATATCTGGACTTTGTTATTTTAACTGCTATGATCATTTCCCCTCAGACCTACCGTTTCAGGTGGCTTCCGAATCCCCGAGGCTGTGTCATATTAAGTAATAAAACCAAAAAAAATTTCTAAACATGTCAAATAAGGATTTAAACTCAATCCCAGTGTTTGCAAGCCTTTACCTTCTTATCCACCCTACCACCCTTTACCAACGAAAACTCCCACGGCACTTATACATTCCGATGTTTCTATTACCCATCGTAATTTACATCCGCAACGAGAGGACTCCACTTGCTATAATTACGATGCGGAAGAGACACTCGAGAACCGACGAGAATAGTTCCTCCGTCTCCTTCCGGTCGCGCGAGTTCCGCATCATTGTCTCCCTAATTAGCCATTCAGAATTACTTCCTAACACCGAGGCGCGCGCGGATGTGACGTCCTCGATCCTGGCACGTGGACGACGAACGACGACTGGCAAAAACGTAGGATCGTCTCGCGTAGGCGTTAGCGGAAGACCGACCGTATAATTAATGTACGCGCTGCAGGTGGCGAGCGAAAGAATTGGAAAAAGAAATAATTAATCACGATGTAACGTTTACATGGAAAACGGCCGGACGATGTTTTCAATGCATGAAACACGAGAGCGATGAGGAGATATCGTTCGTGGAAATGGAATTTGTAATTGAACGTTTATTAGGAATAAATTAATAAGCTCACCGATACACGAGAGATCGTACCTTTCCGCCGATGTCAGGCGGATAGAAAAATTCCTGGTTACGTGGTCATTCGACGTTGTAGAAGATCGGAACTTATCAGAAGCGATTATCGGACCTCGATTAACTATAAATTACACTTCAATATCCTATCTGTCCGATGACTCTGCTTACATGCAGATGCGGAGAGATGTATTCGGACTAATTGAGAAAAATCGCTGAGCTCCGGGGAAACGTTTATGCCTGCTGGCTCTATCGTGCGTTAGAAAGGATGGAGGATGTTGAGAGTGATCAAATTACTCGATCGTTAGGTATTTCAGGCATGGATGATTATATTTTAGCAGGGGATTGCGTGCCGGGGCTGCATTCGATGAGGTTTTGATGCAGGTTCGAAGGATGCAGGATGTTCGGGATAATATTGTGTGGTTGTTTAGACGTGTTCCTCTGTTAACGACGATTTGTCAATTAATTTTACCAAGATTCATTCGTGTCTGTAAATTATTTAATAGATCTGTGAAACTTGTCTATCTTTCAGAATTTTAGTTGGTGAATTTTGCACTTTTATTACTCGATGTTGGTAAACTTTTAGCTTTAAATTAATCAGCGTTATCAACGACGATGGAATTTTATTATTGCGTTATTATACCATCATATAATCCGTGATACTTCATTAAAATAATTTTCTGTTATCGTCCTCCATTCGACTAAAAAATAAGACATTAATGACTCGATGCAATTAAAATATTCTCGTACGATCAAATAAAATTGGATACCTCTAGAGAACGACCTAGACGGCATACTTATTTATTTATTGCTAATGATAAAGCTGCTTTTCTCCGCGAGCCTCTCAATTCGAAATGATGGTAGAGCCTTCACCGTCATTTATTCCACGACGAATTAACACCACGAGTGTCGATAAGATATCGTCGTTTATGCAACGAAAACTTACGACGGTGATCGATAAAGTGCTGAATATGACTTGTTAATGGAAACAGGTGTCGTTAAGGTAATGCATAAACTTACTCATTAACGACAGCGCGAAAGGACCGCAATTATTTCGCGAGTATACCAGTTTATTATCGGATGCCAAGTCACTTGGAGTCATAATAGCAGAGAAGCTTCGCTGTTCTCTCGTGAGCTTGAGAATTTCGACGACAGACCTTATCGATGCAGAATCTATTGCAGCTACGATTATAATGCAATCACATCTTCGTTGAAAGAAACGTAAGTGTACATCGTACTTCAACGTCTTTCTTCTGATTATTTTTTGAAATTATAATTACAACCGAAAGGAAAAAAAATCACGTTGGAAAAACATTATTGATAATTGGATGAATTAAGTAAACTGGTAGCAAACAATTCAATTCGTTTTCTTTTCAGAGAATTTTCACCTTCCTATCGGCACCTGGAACGTTAAATTATACGGTGATTCTTCTGCATCTGCTCTTCATTATCAGAAGAGTCTTTTAACGATTATGAGAGTTCAATCTGCAAAAACAGAGGAAATTTGTGCGGCAATAAGAAGGAAGATAAGGAATGTAAATGATACGGCGATTAGGACAATTCGTTTTCTGAATGGTCTTCGAATTGGTTCTTCATCGGTTGGTCAATTAAGAAGTAATGCACGAGGAATTAACGGGGGGAACGATTTCAGACGAATCGGTGTAAATTATGGTGCAAAAGGGACACGCGAAAGATCGTATCGAGGAGCGAATATAAAGTCATCGTTGCAACAAATTATTACGCGGGATTGATTCTAATGTTGCCGATTAAATTTTAAAGAAAGGCATTAGCGGTGAGGCAGAGAGAGGCTGCTTGAATTCGATAAGATCGATTTTTCGGGGGTGGAGGTGCGAAGTGCTCGTAAAAGAGCGGCAAACGAAGGGACGATCATCGAATATTTATAAATATTCGTCGGCTAACAGCTTTTGGTCATGCAACTGTACAGATAACGCTAAAATCTTTTCGACGATGCACCTGTATTTAGCGATGGGCGCTCGATGCGATATAATTTGAGTTTTTGAACAAATTTCACTTTTAAGTGTCCTCAAATCATCAAAACATCACTTACTTTAATCCTTCAAACATTGTCCTAGGCTAAGAAACTTTCTAAATTTTATACTCTTGCTAATAATAATATAGAATTTTTATAATTTTAGCTTTGCAAATATTTAAAATATACATAATACTCTAAAACTTGAAATTAATAAAATAAAAAATCAAGTTCTATGAAAATGCTTAGAGAATTCCAAACTTAGCTATTATTTTCAAATTCTGCTCTATAATTTACGATACCTTCAATTAAGAATTTTTGAAACGTTTAAAATTCTCATAGAAATTTATGTCTGTTCTCTTATATTTCGTTGTATTTTCATGGCAGTGAAATGAATGGAAACATGGAGAAAATAGTAAAAACCTTTTTGCAACATCGGAGTTGAAATAGTTTGCGCTCGAATTGCACAAATCGTCTCGTTCCCATCGCTACAGGTATCGATTTAAGTGGAGGCTGAATTCGAGCCACTCTCTTGACAATTCTCGCCTTAAAGCCGAATCTCGAAGGGTCCTGCTCGTCCGACGAAAAACCTTTCATTGATTTCTTCCTCGCTTTTTATTTCCAAAGTGGGTTTACGGCGGGAGATACGGAAGGCGAGATAAACCAGAAGGAGATGAGTCTTTTCATTTGTACTACTTAACGTCGCACAAGACGAAATACGACGGCGTTAATGTTGCCCGAGCGTAATGGAAGGGACGACGAATATTCCGCGGAATTAACAAGTGCGAAGAGCAAATGCCGATTTATTGCAGTTTCACCGTTACGCCGTTAAAATGCCAGCGAATTTACACGCGAGTGCGAGTGCACGGGGTTTTATGTCGGATGAGAAACGTGCCATTCGAAACTGCCTTGACAAATTTTTTTCCGCCTCCCGTGACCCTTTAAGATCATATTTATTAGCGGTAAGAATTAGCGACAGGATTTTATCTCTCTGAAGACGTTTCTTCTTTCTTTTATATTTTCACTTCCCATCCGGCAATTTCAATGTTTCTCTGAATAAATTATACCCGTCGATCGTATATCAGCATCAGCTTGATCCACGGATAATGCACTTTTCCACGGGGAAATTGGCGTAATTGCATGCAAGTTCATTTCTGGCGGCGATAGAGCCAATATCGGAACACTAGTCACATTGCGATGTTATCTACATGTGTCATCTCGGACTTCACACACATCCCGCATTTATATGCGCATCATTAGACTTAGCCCTCATGCCAGTTGCGGCTTTCCACGTTCCCACAACGGGTTTCCGCTTCCGGCCGTCACGTGCATCAACCGATCGACCGTCACCACCTGAACCTATCCGAACATTTGTCGTGACATCTGTATCTCCTGGGAGAGATACGACAAAGATGGTCGTTAATCGGGCTGTTGGGAAACCGTTAGGGGATGATGAGGGAATTTAGCAGGTTTTTAACGAGCTTGATACCACTATTAAGGATCGGTTCAATGGGGTGGATGCCAGTTATCAAGGTGTTTAACCTGTTAGCGTACAATAACGCGTGTCGCAGTGATGGATATAGGAAATTTTGAAGTTTTTCTGAAAGTATTGAATTGAAAATATCAATCAGTCGCGAGATGATCTAATTATTTCTATGATATTAACACGTTGAATGCCATGGGATCGTCGGTGACCGGCGCTACTGAATTTCATTAAATTTCAAAGGACGTTTAAATTGTAATATTTACGAATTTGTTAATTCAGTCAGTATTTATGCGTTGGTCTCAAAAATGTAAAGTCCTGCTGTCTATACACCTCTCTTTGTCTTTAAAGTTTCTGCTTTGTAAAGATGTAATCTTAATAGAAAAAGTTTAACTTTGGTAAAAATAAAGGAACTAGCGAAATACCGCTGGCATCCAGCGTGTTAATAGTTCGTTCAATTATAGGAAATGTTAGAAATCAGAAAGAAACTTTGATTTCTAAAATTAATTCTGAGTTGCGCACACAGTCAAAATAAAAATCGTAGGGCAAAGGGTTAACCCCATTGTGACAGTTTTCGCAATAATTTAGAATTAAATCGTTAAAATGAAAATTTATCCAGATATATCTTACAATTTAAGGCAATACTAATAACATAGAAATAATTTTATCCTATTGTGTTCCACTGATATTTTTAATTTGATAATTTTTGGGAGCTTCAGATTTCCTATTGTATCCACCGCATCACGAGTTTCACTCGTTAATGCAGGGCAAAGGGTCAAAGTGAAATTGGATGTGGTTGAATTGATATGAAGTTTGAAGGGAATAACGATAAAATCAATATGGGGAATTTAATTACAGTGGAGTATCCTGTAGTGGAATTAATTAATTACTATTACGCGGGAAATGTTTCAAAGTATTCCTACAATTCCTACTTCACCTGAATTGTATACTCTCGATCTAAAAACATTAATACAAAAGGGATAAATGTTCACTTTATCTCAATCATTCTAATTTAACAAAATGAACAATTCCAAGCAGCTAATAAAAATGAAATTCATTAAATGTACTCAATATAATCACCATTATTAAAAATACTTCCTTCAACATCTATTTATATCCTCCTCGAAAACACTGGTCCCCTAAATTATAAGCATCGAAACTCAATCGAATATTCTCGTTTAGTCTCCGGACAGATATAAATGCGAAGTCGTGCACAGCTTTTTTCGGTCAGTCGACGCAAAAGAACGAAAACCCATAACCGTGGGCACCAAAAGACCCTAACGAAGGAAAAGTTCTAGACCCTCCTACGGGGAATACATCGATTCTTTTATCCTCGTTACAATGGCGACTTGGTATAATTCCCCATGAGGATAGATGAGTAATGATCTGCCAGTGATACAAATCGTTGCGATTCACCTGCAGCCGATCGGCGATTCGGTTCTGGTCCCAATTAAAAGAACACAGGTACGGGTCAGCGGGTGACGTCCGTACACACCGATGGCTCCCCATGGGAGTTCGGACCGGTATGTTCCGCAGATCGATACCACGATTTTTCGATCTCGTATTATTAGTCACCTGGTCTCGTGAGAGGGGAAAAAAAAATAAAACCGTACATGCTTGAAGCTTGCTTGGCATAATTACCGCGCACATCGACGTGCACGACGTAATTAGCGGTAAGTGTCTGCCAGAATGCCAGAGATTGTTAATTCTTACCGGTATTCCGCAAAATCCCATTCGATCTTCACCTCAGCGGTCTTCCAATTGGATGGATTTACACGACAGCCTCGTGTTACGACGTCGAGAACATTTTGGAGATCTGATTAATTGAGATTAATTAAAACACTTGTAGATTCCACGTTACTGATTGTACGGAGGGGGAATCGGTTGGATCTTCATAGCATTTTAATTTAAGAGACGTAAGATCGCCTGGAAGGTTGATTATGTCCGATCTGTCTTTTATTTTCAAACGTATAAAGTCACCTGCTCGAAGGTACAACGATCCTAAACATCATCCCATTAACGCAACAAGCTGAAATCGAACTTTCTTTGGGCTATGGTGGAAAAGGAGAGGCTCGGACTCGCGGTAAGTGCAACCGAGTTCAAATCACTCATCACCTGTAATAATTTTTCTGTTAAATTAAAAAAAATAAATACAAAATAAGGGGCTACAGTGGGTAAGGAGGTGCAGGACTGAATTTTCAATCGGTGGAACAAAAGTTCAATTTACCCATTACTTCTGGGATCTTTCACCTATTTTATATGTATATCACAGTGTCGATGGTTAGGAATCCAGTTGAAACAGTAGATTCTAGTTGAAATGAGTACAGCAATTAAATCTGAAAAAACAAACACAAAATACGGTGGACAAGTAGGTAAAGTATTGAATTTTCAAAAGAGAAGTTTAATGTTCCTATTACCTCTGAGAAATTTTTCCTTCCCGATATCACAACCTCGCAGGTTCGGCACCCACCTAAAACAGGTAGATCCCAAACAAAATAACCATGCCGATTAAATTCGAAAAATACAAAAGAAGCAGAAAAAGAAGAACATTCCTAACTTTTACTTTCCCCGGCAATTTCAACGATCCAAACCCAAATGATATCCATCATCTCGTTTCCGATACGAGCCTCCCTAAATTCCAAATCGTTATCGAGCTCTTCCCGTTGCTTTTAATTTATCACGCTGGTAATAACACCATCAGCCGTATCATTACCTCGAAAAACGCCACGGAAGGTAGCAAGTTCTCGAAGAAATCATACAGGTTTCCTCTCGTGAGACGAGAGTAGAGGAAGAAAATCACAGGTCGAAGAAAGTAGAAACTCGACAGGATGCACGCACACGCGTATGGTGGATCGAGAGGCCGAATCGAAGATTTACAACCTAACGGCTCGTCGCCGTGCCCACGTCCAATTTCCGTAGATATCGACGAAAAACAAACCCCCTTTCTTGATCGCTGAAACCCTCGCTTCGGGTTTCCTGCGGCGTCGTCCTGGGCGTAGGCGTTCGTAATAACTCCTCGCGTGGAAGTTGGGCGAGGCACGAGCGAATCGGACCGCGTTTATCGTATTCCCGGAGTGAGAGCCGACTTCGTATGGCCTTTTAACCTTATATGGCTGCTGCACCTGCCTCCAGTCCGATAGGACATTTCCCATAATGCGTTCCTTTTTTTTATATACCCTTATAAAACCACCAAACTACCATCGAAGCCGCCGAGGATTTATGATCGACGGTACGGTACAAGTACCTGTCCGTGTGACGTCGTTTTGAGAAATGTCGCCTACCTTCTTGAGTTTCCGGTGAGTTTGACTCTTTACTTTTTTCCTTCGCTGCTCTTATCTGTTATGGTGTTTTTCAAGGTGGAGAGATAGGTGTGGGGTATCTTTCGGTTCGTTTGTGACGGGCGTTTTGTTTGGGTATCGCGAGTGTTTTATGGGGGTTGCTGGAGATGTAGCTAGAGGTATTTTGAAGAGTAATAGAATTGATTTAACATAATTTTAGTTTCTTTCTTCGTTGCTCTCATCTGGTATGGTGTTTTTGAAGGTGGAGAGAGGGGTGTGGGGTATCTTTGACTCAGCTGTGACGAGAATTATGTTGGGGTATTGCGAGTGTCTTAAAGGGTTTTGGTGGAGATGAACCTAGAGGTATTTTGAAGAGTAATAGAACTGCTAGAACGTAATTTTGGTTCCTTTTTCGTTGCTCTGATCTGGTATCGTGTTTTTGAAAGTGAAGAGAGGGGTGTGGGGTATTTTTGAGTTGGTTGTGACGAGAATTATGTTTGGGTATCGCCAGTGTTTTATGGGGTTGGTGGAGATGTAGCTAGAGGTATTTTAAAAACTAATATAATTGCTAGACCGTAATTTTAGTTTCTTTCTTCGTTGCTCTTATCTAGTATGGTGTTTTTGAAGGTAAAGGGAAAGATGTGGGCTATCTTTGAGTCGTTGGTGACGAGAATTTTGTTGAGATATCACGAGTGAGCGATGGGGGTTCGTGGTAGATATTGCTAGAGTTATTTGGAAGACTAATAGAATTGATTGAATGTAATACGAGATGAAATTTCTTCTTTCTCGAAGATGTCACTTCTTCTGAACAATACGAAAGTCAGTAAACTTTAATCATCGTCCAGCAAATACCACACGCACACTTGACATCAGTTACCTGATCGATCCATCCAAAACGAGACTAAAATCACTCGGTTGTCTCGCATACCTCGATGCACGTCTCTCCAGTAATCAAGATTCCAATTAAATTAATTGCCATTTCACTCCGTCCAGCGCATTTCCATTTCGGACGGAGACTCCCTTAATCACCGTAGCGTTATCTCAGAATTTCCAGAATGTAAAAAATTCTGATTAACCAAGTGAGGCCTCACGGAGGAGAGGAGCCCTTATCGTTCGCTCTTATCTTCCTTCGTGGGATGCCGGAGCGGAGGGAAGAAGAATAGAAGGAAAGAGAGAACGAACTGTGTTAGTGGGTGAAAAAAAAAGAACTGGAATTAGGTTGGGTCGCACGCAGGTGCTGGCATAGCACAGGTCACGGTCAGATTAACCCCGATCATGTTACCCTCGGCGTGGGAGTGCTGGCAGGTCCGCGTAATAATAGGATAGCTAGTAGAGTATATGAGAGTGCATTGCTACTCAGACCAGATAGATCTCGCTTCGTTATAAACGGTTTCATCGAGGCCCTGATTTATCTCGCCGTTTTTAAGTCCGAGGCGCTGAAGTTTTCACGTTTCGGCGAGACAAAGGACGTGGACTTTGCGTTACCCGAATCTAAAGGGTTTGAAGTCTAGTTCAATGCTCTGTCCCAATTACATCTATTGATTTTAGTAACTCGAATTAATGAATAATTATATTCTTAAAACATTGCTTGCGACTATATTTTGCCGCGGACTTACGCGCGTAGCGGGCGTTTTTTCGTGAATTTCGCGGCAGTTTGGTCATTCAGTAAAATCGCAATAAATCGAAATCTCATTCCTTCTTCTCATCGAAACTTTTTTTTATTTTACACTTAAATATACGCTCTATGATTATTTTAAAAAAAGAACGGCATTTGTTTGGATAGGTAATGCTAATCGTATTTAAACGATATTGTCTCTGAAGCACCAATCTATTAAATACGTACTTTTACGTGGCCCGCGCTCCAGTGAATGACTGAAAAAACCGTAAAAGTACGTTTCTCGCCTGCAAGGTGTCAATAGATAGGAAAAAGTTTCTTATTTTGAATCATTTAAAATTATCTAGTTCATTGTTCTGGGTATTCTGTTATACTCTTGCAGCTACTTTTATTAATTTCAATAACTGGAATTAAAGAATAATTCTATTCTTAATAGACAGAAGAGAGTTTCCAATTTTGATCATTTAAAATTGAGAGTTTTCTAAGTCAGATACAAAATTACAATCGCCGATAAAATAAACTGTTCAATCTGTCATGTCTGTTAAAAATTCCACGATGCCATATTTATACGTTACCAAGCAACCTACGTAGTGTAAAAGAACCCGCTCCAACGATCACAAACTCAAGACACATTTCCGCCTTTGCAAACGTAACAGATGCATCAACGTCATCCTCAGAAATTCGCCGTGAGTACAACCACGTCGACAAGATCGCCAGGTATTCGTACGAAGAATTAATTCCCCCGACACGCGCTGCAGGAAATGGAACGACAAAACGATCGTCAGCATCGCTAATAAAGTAGTTTGTCACGTTGTATCGACGTAAAGTCACTGTTCTTAACGGATGGCCGATCCAACCGTAGGGTTGGAAGTCATCTTCACGGAGCGACAACCGGCAGATTACACCTGTAAATCGAAGGTTATTCCACGTAAGCCCTACGGGCATTCCGTAGAAGTAAGGACACGAGAGATGTTGTATCGGAGACACGACGTAGCCTCCGGCTTAATTAAATTCGACCCTAGAGGGCGGCGGAGAGGAGGTCGGGGAAGACACGTACGACGAATGATAATGAATCCAACCACACCGTGACCAATGTCGATATCACAAAGGGAGCATTCCCGAGGACACGGCCGTTAGAATAAGACCGAATTAATTGGGACACCGCAGGGGCCGGCCTCTTGGATTTATTTATTATGAACTAGGACAGAGACGCCGCCGACCCCCGCCGGCTCCTTCAGATTAATTTCATTTTATTCCAAACCAAGGCCGTCTCTCTCTCAGACCGGTCCCGAATGCGTCTCGACTCGTTCGGTTGCACGCTCGTACTTTTGATGTTGTTGCCCGTACCTTCGCTCGTTTCTCTTCTTATTTGCCGGGACTGTCTCCCTCCGTCTTTTTCCCTCTCGCTTCCTCTATCTCTGTGAGAACTCCAAACGAAACACGTATGCGGGACTAGCGGACACGGATGAAGTCTTTATTCGGTGTACACACCGCAGGTGATACGCTTAATGTACTTGTTTTAACGTTGTGCGAGAAGAAATATACACCTACGTGACAGGGGGACATTTTGCAGGGAACTTCGAGGGTTATTTGTTCGGGGGGTTTAAAAATAGAGAGGCTCGAACGGAGAGGCCGGACGCGATCTAGAAGATACGAGGCGAATGATGTCGGAGAATTTACAGTGATAATAAATCTGATATAATTTCAGCATCGGGCAAATGAGACAGCGAGGATGTCTTCATACTAATTGTGAAATTGTCTTATCTTGTTAAGTGTACGTAAACACTTTGTATAATGGTGTAGTCGCGGATGGCCTCTGAATTGTATCGTGAGAGAAATGAAATATCGTGCAGCAAGAACTAGTAAACGAGTAGAGATATCTTCTTAAATGATATTATTTATTTAAACTGTATTAAACCAATTAACACGTTCGCGGACGTGAATGCTATAACATCCATTTTCATCGTAATGTAGAATGACATGAATGCTACAGCATTCACGTCGTGCCAAATGATAAAGCCAATTATAATTCATTTAATTTTATATAACCGTAATTTTTTGTAATTGTTATGCAGTTTAAAGTGATGGCCAAGTGATTCATTGAGTATTTTCATACTATTTTATTTCTTCTCTGTGTAGTTAGAAGTGTAATACTTCACTGTCTATTTTTGCAGCTCACTGACATTTTTACTTTCCGCGAACGTGTTAAATAAATATTCTTTATCGAATAAAGCGTCATTTTCAATTTTCCCGCCTGTACATTTTCACCTTTTCCAAACTATACCTCGCAAAAATAGAGAAGTCTCGCGGTATGAGGTCCGGGAAGAGTGTCGCTCGCACCTCCTATCTGAAAGCCTGAGATCGACGAATGACAACCAAAACAAAACACTCCTTTCGTCGTTCCCATGGCGACGCAACGAATGTGCCGCTCTTTCGGCCAATAACGCGTTAGAATCGATAATGACGTCAGAACGAGGGATGTCTCTATCCGTCGGGCCAATCAGAACAATCCGCACGCCAAAGGACTTCTCTATTTTTGCGAGGTATATCAATACCTGTGAGAGTCCAGCGTATACGATGATAAAACTGAAAAAGAAATCACACCGATTTCTCATGGTTTCCGAACAGAAATCGAGCATTACTCGATGTACATATTTTTCCCAGTTTGCCGTAGGATATTTGGTGATTCAGGAAAAGTATACGGCGCGATACGTGGATGGGTTCAAATGGAACTCCCGCCAAGTCTCACGAAGCAAGAACCTGAATCGTGAGGCAATACGTACACCTGTTGCCTAGATCCGTGATTTATTTCGAAGACTTCCTTTCTTCTTGTACCTCACGCCACGCGGAGGTTTCTCTACGCATTGTGCGTGGGTCGCGACTGGAATATTTTTCTCTTGGCGAGATACAAGAAGCGCGACGTGATATATTCCCCGACAAGACGATTCATCGATTCTCGCGCGACGCCGCTCTTTCTCACAGCATCGGTAATATTCCGTTCGAATAATACGATAAAATCTCCGGATGAAAGAATTTTACGTTGAATTTTACATTGGAATTGATGCAATATTTTGCGAGAAACGGAGATGTTGAAATGTAATGTTTCTTTAATATAGTATATTACAGTCTTTGTTGAGGAAACGTGAAATTGTTATTTCTTTTGATAAAGTGTAGATGCTGAAGTTGAAGATTATATAAATGAGTAATTTAACGGTAAAACTACCAAGGTAGTCGAAATGACCGGTTCTCGAATTTTTCTAAAAATTTCTTAAATTGATACGGAAATCGTACATTAAATGTCAAACGTCTATTTTATAAAACCTGAATTACTTAATCGTCTTTTTCAACTCTTGATATCTACTTTTCAAAAATACTTGTTCAGTTTATTTAAATATAATAAATACAACGACGGTAGTTAAGTCCAAGCTTCCAGTAGAAAAAGAGTCGCTACCCAAATTAACTCTAATATCTATTGTCGCTACAGTCCGACAATTGAAAGATGGCTAGGGACCGGCGGAGCCTTTCGTTTTCAACCGTCTATTCCCGCCATTTCGTTTTTGAAATACCCAAACCCAGTCTCCTAAAGCAAACGACTATGCAGAGTGTTCACTTTAGGAAGCTGGGTTTGAGAATTTCAAAAATGAAATGGCGCAAATAGGCCGTTGAAAACGAGAGGCTCCGCCGTTACCAAGCCATATTTCAGTTGCCGGACCGTACAAATATCTTAAAAATTATTAAAACCCCTGTATGAAATACTGTGTTCATTACAATTATAAGCTGAACCTTACCTCCAGTGTAACTCTAAATGATTAACCCGTTATTACAATCACACTTATCTCCTTAACAGGCAGTGAGAAACACCCCCTCCCCAGAACCATGAATTGCGACGACACCCATCGCATTAACGTGCAATAAAGAAAAAAGAAAACATTGAACAAGATAATGCCCTGCACGTAACCAAGTAATTCCAATATTGACATTTTTATCGTCACTTATGTAAAAGTAAAGCCGTGCCCGAAAAGTCGCTTTCGCCACGGGGATTCCGTGGCATGAGGGCAATCGTCGGATATAATCGCCCTGAAACTCGAGCAGAATTCATACGAGGGCGATTTCGCATTGAATAGCCGGCACCGATCGGTGCAACGTACCCGAACCGAGTCCTACGAGTAACGCCATACGTGTGCTCTTAATCGACCGTGAATAATTGCATTTATCACACCTATCGTTGCAGCCACGGCAACGTGGGCCGCGCGAATGGGCCTCCACGAAATCTGCTTTCACTTCGTGAAGAAAATTGGCACGTTTTGCCAATCTCGGTTTATCGATGCGCGCCTCGGCAACGTTGGAGTTCGAATTTTGATTTATCGCGTTGCATCACGATTTTCGTACTTTTCTTACACCTGCTTCGACTACGTACCGACGTAACTGCACCGTACGTCATATCAGATAATTACGGGGGACGAAGGGAAAGAGAGTGACAGATATCGATGCCGGCCGACGTATTTATACGAAAATTGCTCGTCGATGGAAACGTGAAAGCGACAATGAACGTGGGATTCTAGGAGGTTTTACGTAAGAGGCGAACTTTGAATGATGATCGATGGATTTGATTCTCTGTGGACGGATCGATAGGAGAAATATTTTAAGAAAATGTAAGTTTATGATACGAGCCTGAAAATGTTTCCTGTTGTAATCTGAAAATGGACTGAAGGTTTGAAAATTACAAAGAGTCTTTCAAACAGGTTTATCACCCACCAATCCTCATCGTGCGTTGCTAGACTGGCAGATATTTGCACAAAATCAGCTGGAATTTTTTGTTTTGCGTACAGCAAAATCTTTTGACCTGTCGATAGGAGAAATATTTTAACACTATTCCTACCACGACCGGTCAAATGACCGTTTTTAAAATTCCGATTAGAATTTCCTGTATACAACGTAATTGAATCGCCTTTAAACTTCACGATTTTTCCTCAACTATACGTATAATAAATTCACATTATAATACATTTTTCAATATTCACTTCTTTTTTTACTGTTCATTTTCTGGGAAAAAATTATCATTTGACAAATTCACCGGTTGCAGTAAGAAAAGGTATACGTGAAGTGTCGGTAGGAATAGTGTTAAGAAAATATCATTTTATGATACGAGCTTGAAAATTCTTCGCGTTAAAATCTAAAACCTGAGGATTCGAAGATTACAAAAGTGTTTCAAAATTGTTTATCACCCACCACAAATATCAATCGTGTATCTATACCCCTAGGCAGGTAAACATTTGCTCAAAATCGCCAGCAAAATTATTATTCTCCCCTCCAGAATAATCGAAAAATCATCACGAACCTTATACTTTTCGGAACCACCTCCCGTAGAGGAATAATAGACAAAGTCTGGACTGAACAGACGGCTGGCGGTATTTTATTTAAACGACAAATCGGAGACATCCCCGCAACAAATTCGATTACTACGAACGGGGCGTGTATAGTGTAGGGATCCTATATTTTGATGGGTCCAACAGGTTTTGAGGTGTTTGGGTGCGCGTATCATCGACACGCACACGAGGATCTCCGCACCGTAGGCAGCGGCGCCGTCTCGTCGTAAAGAACGTGAAAAGGGAAGAGGCCGTAGAAATAAGAGCCCGAATCGTTCGTGGACCCGTGATTGTCCCGCGGGACGCATAAAGTATAAACCACCCACGACATAAAGCCGAAGGAGTTATTGTAGAGCGTCACCTCCGCACCTGGATACCTCCTGCGTGTTCAGGAACAGAGGCCACGATTCGAGAATTTGCCAGGTTCCTCTCTTGTGCCCTCCATCTTTCTCGGCTTCTTCTATTTCCTTGATTTTGTGTAATTTTCGCAGTGGTGTCTGGTTCTTTTCTTTTTTTTTGTGCTTTAACACTGGAACTACTGGCTTTACATCTATTATATTTAAATATACTAAATAGGTACTTTGAAATGTAGGAATCGATAGGTGAAAAAGATGTTCAGTTAACCTTTTATGGACGGAGAGATTTTTAAATATTGAGACGTGATCATTTATTTGGCGATCCAAAGACACCTTTTCATCAGAAAGTTAGACTGTTAATGTACATCAATTACTATTTGTGTAATCATTACACTGCGGATGTTTATGCAAATTTCAAGTTTGATAAACGCAGAATAAAGAAGAGTCCAAGTAGAGGACTCTTTCAGTCGCTGAATCTTACAGCGAATGCCGTATCTTGGATATTTCAGATATTATTTTTTATATTACATACTTTTCGTGCATTTTAGTATCGTTAAATTTGCCATAAATGCATAAACATCCGCAGTCTAGTAATCATATTTCAACGGTAGTATTTCAATTCTTCAACTCCAACCGTGTAGTCTATTTTCTATTGAAAAACTAAATTTACGTATACATTTTCTTTGTAATAATTTCATTGAAAATAATGTATGTACATTGTATGGAATTTGCCCCGATTTGTGTCAAATTAAATCTCAAAACGACCCCAGGGACTGATGAAAGTTAATAGATTACTTGATCAAATTGCACCTCCACATTTTCTACAACCCCATTTTACGTATGCATATCACATCCATCTTTTTTCACTATTTTTTTTCAGTCACACCCTCTTTCATTTTTCCTTCTCTACACCTTATGATTTCTCACAATCTCTCTCTCCCTTCCTCCAGATATCATTTTACTACCATCTTCCAGCGGCTCCTTCGTTCTCTCCTTATTCGCCAACGTAGTTCCCCGTATTCCATATCCTTTTTGCTCCCTTCATCTCGACCCCCTCGCGTAGATTATGGGAAACACCATGGTCCGGACGTTTATGGCCGTGGAACTCGCGATGCACGAGGCACTCAATCGCGGATTTGATACAACTTAATCGCGGCCCGTGAACACCCTCGCATTCCTCAGTGAAGAGGCCCCTTCGCCGACGTATCATAAACACAATCGTCGTCCTTTCTGCGTGGAATTTTGCGAGGACACGGGCCACGATGGACTCCCGCTCCCCGCGATCCTCGCTTCTTTATCCTGCAGCTGAGACTTTCGATGCACGTGGTAGCGATTCGCATAAAGATCGAGTGCAGTCGCACACGAAGCTCAACGCGATGCACGAGATGAAAGATATTTCCTTCGCTCGTGACGGAGAAACGTGCTGGAATGATGTTAAGGGAAATACGAGGAAATTTTAATCGGGCTATCGTCATTGCCGTTGCTACTTTCTTACACCGATTTACTGCTATAAATTGCAGAAACGCACGGGTGGGATAACATTTGTAAAATGGTTTTAAAGGTCTGCGGACGGAGACCTTTATGAATATTGAGAAATAAACATTTCTTTGGTGATCAACTGCCACCATTTTATTGAAAGTCAGAGTGTTAATGTATAACGGTGTAAATTAATATTTCCGTAAGTATATTTCAACGGTTATATTTCAATTTTTTGACTTTAACGGCGTATACATACGCCAACAAAGTATAATCAGATTTATTCTCCGGCCACATATATGCGTCCGTAGTCCTCAAAGGGTTAACAAGATTGATCTTCTTCTTTAATTAACTGTATTGAAATTTAACACCTTGCGGTTGTATGGTGGGCCACATTTGTGGTGCTTTATTGGCCAATCACGCGTTAGAATCGAAAATGACGTCAGAACAAGGGATGTCTCTATCAGTCAGGCGAATCAGAACAAACCAGAGACCAGAGGACTTCTCAACTTTTTGCGGGCTGTATCATACCCTCGGTGATTCTACACCCACCTAAAATTGCAAATCCTAACCTAAACAATACCACCTAAAACCAAAATTCAAAACAATAACTAATCCACTATCCTCCACCGCCGGTAAATCTCCAACTACAAGGATCCACCCAACTCCCTAACCTCGTATTTGCCAGTGACAAAGAAGGATCTACAAATCGACAAATTTAATCTGCCCTGAAACAAACGAAATACCGTTTCGGAGCCGACTGTCCAGGAATAAGCAGGTCGATTGATAATTACATAGATTTGGGGAAGCGGACGAAGAACGAAGCCACGAGCAAGATGGCCGACGAAAGATATCCGGAGCTTAGCCCAGCTCGGTCGGCGTTGCTCTCATCTACATGGCAGTGCGATATAACATTGCGGTGGTCCTCGTGCACCAAGAAGAGGCCACGAAGAGGCCGGCGATGCAGATATGGTTTATATACCGGACCTCATTGTGGAACGCCTTTGCACCCCTCTCGCAACGTGTAGATCCAGAGATACTCTCTCACGGAGCTGCTCCGCGCCTTACTAATGCTCCAGTTTATAAGGGTTATCTCTCCTCGGGATCCTCCGGAGGAGGAGCAGGAGGAAAATACGAGGGAGGAGAGAACGGCGAGCGTAGGGAGGAACAGGAAGGAAGAGGCGTCGAAAAGGTCGAAGGAGAGAATTTAGAGAGCTGAGGATATTTTTGTGACCTGAATTTTAAGACGCGCTTTTTATGATTCTTTTGATGCCAGCGCGAGACTGAGGTACTTGCTTAAACCCCTTGCTTTACGAGTTGAAGTCGTGACGGAGATAATGGTGAGAGAGTTTTTTAAACACTGGAACTACCAGCGTTATATCGATTATATTTATATATAAAATAAGTACTTTGGATAAAGAGAAATTATAAGGGGGGAAGGATGATGAATTTAATCATTTATGTTTTATGAAATAGACGTGAAATGTTTACTGTATGACTCCTGCAAAAGGAGAATTTTTATGGAGAATCAGAGACCGATCGTTTTGACTGCCTTGGTAGTTCTATTGTTGAATTCTCGAGTTGCAGAATTTAGTAGGATTTGCTACTAAACATATAATTCGATTTTATTTTGAAATACATAATTATTGTACGTATGTAACGTACATAGTTATTGGTCAAATTATTATTTTAGAAATTCCATACCTAAATATATGCCATATGACGTGAAAAAATTGTAAAGCAAGGAGTTCATTTCGTTTCTGTAGCTGCACCATCTGCATATTTATATTAAATTTGAATCATTGTAAATGCATTTCTATTTTAGCAAATAAATACAACGAGGGCCATTTTCTCCTAACTCTATTATAATTTTCTAATTTTGCTGACCACATCGTAATTTTCTATTTTCAACCAAATGCAGGAAATCCTGGAACACCAAAAGTAGAATTGTGCAAAAGGAGCATCGAAAAGAAAGAAGCGAACAGGACGAATAAATAAATGCGGGATAAATTGTCCGAGGAGAAAATCGATTAGAGCAGAAGAAACCGTGAGAGATCGAATCACAAGGACAGAAGCAGAGGGGAGGAAATCGTGAGACAACGGGAGTGCTCGTTGAAAATTCCTGATATTCATTTTGCGGTCACGGATACGCGACTTCAGGGAAGATAAATCAGGAGCTGCTTCACGTACGGATAGAAATCCTTGAAAAAAGCATTTCGAGGGAAGGCAGAATGCTATGGGAAACTCCATGGGACGTACAGATTGTAATTTCTTCTACCGCTGGATGCCAACGAAGCGGACGGAACGAGTTAATTTCTCCTGTCAACATTGACATGAGAAATCGTTGATCGCTGCCACTGAAATCAACTTTTGTTCGCCGGACGCGTTCGACGCTTGCTTGAAGGGTGCACAGATTTATTATTAATGCGATATTACGAACGGTACACCGTGAAATACAAAATTACGGCATCGTAACGAACCTTGAAATATGATGGAGAAATATTTGGAATATTATATCGTATAATAAATTCTATAGATATTTATAATTTTAGAAAAAAAGTAATACAATACATTTGAAATACACCTAACCGAGTAAAACTTCCAACAAACTTGAATTTTTTGAAATTCATAATACCTGCCTGTGTTGTAATATAAAATACAATTCCACCAATTAGCTACAAGAAAGAAATACCGCCAAAAAAAGAATATCTCCAGAACCAGTTCGTTCCTTCTTAATTCATCACACGTGTCTCACGATACAAAACGCAGTTCCCGCAATTGTTCGCTGTAATAGGTTACAATGGGATCGAACCGATGATAAGACGAATTTCAATCGAATGCACCTCTCTTGCATTCAACGGGCAACAGACAATGCAAGGGATCACGATGCGCGTTCGTTTCACCGATGATACGGCATAAGAATTAAGGTTAAAACGTCGAGTGAACCAACACGGCGAGGGGCCATCAATAAAAGTTAATGCAAAGTTTCACGAGGAATAATAACTTCGTCGTTAGTAGCCTTGCGAAATTAATAACCTCCTGCATGACCGTACGAGGGTGGAACAGAAAGCGGAGAAAGTCGATGTGCACGGACATTATCTCGGGTCATGGAGCGAGTCTGCTCTCCGGCTGTTTCGAGAGTCGCTTTTTCGAAGTTCGAACGATAATTCAGCGACTCGTCGAGCCGCGAGAGAGTCGGCACAGTGGAACGTATAATTTCAATTTGCCGAACGAACAAATTAGCCGCGGTGCTGCTCCGTTGCAATGCGAAAACTCCTGGAATCAGATGGAGTTACTCGACGGAGCTGTTGGCTCGTTCTCAACGACGATTTTCCACGGAATGCAACTCCGATATTTCGTTCCACTTTATGAACCAAATGTTTAAATTACTCTTCCATTTTCTCCGCGACAATTTGCAAATAATAATGGAGAAATGTTTGACGATAACGAACGTCTTCCGGTTATGATTTCATCGATAGAAAACTTCTTGTATGGAGTCTGTAGAACGACGTGCCTTTACTTTTTTATTCTACAATTTTTCTGCTTTATTTCTATCACGATTCCCCAGCGATAATAATGTCGTCGATTCACGAATCCTCGGGTTTAGTAAAAAATTGCATTTTATTCTCCGTCAAATTGCAGCACTAATTGTTACCGTAACAAAATCCTCGATCGACGATACCAGCTCAGTTTAGTACAATCCCTCGACTCTCCTTTTATCTCCTAACGAAGGTCACGTCGGAGATTTCGTGGTCTCATAAAGACGAGAAGAGGATACCCTCGTTCGGTAGTGGTTACAGGACGGTCACGAGTCGACTGCAACCGGTGCCCTTTTAATTACACCTCGGTCTAATTTATTGCGAAATCCGCACCGGTGGCAATGCGATCAGATAAAACCCACGGCCATAAACCACGGCGTCATATAAAACTCCTTTTATTCCTAACCGGCCGAGGATCGAGCTCTCGACTCGTTTCGTCTCCCTTTTCTCTTTCTCTCCCTCTCCCATCGCGTCCTTTCCCATACGTGGATATAGAAGAGGATTTTTGTTCCTCCCTTTTCCATCCTCCTCCCCTCTCCGCCCGTTTATCTTACCTTTCTTTTCCTTTTTGCCTCTACCTTTCCCTCCTCCTCCTCCTCCTCGACCTTCTCCACCGTTTCTTCTTCTTCTTCTTCGCCTTCTTCCTCCTCTGCTGCCGCTGTAGCTCCTCCACCTCCTCTTCGGGATCCGCTCCCTCAGCCTCGTGGCATACCACGAGGTTGTCTTTCTCTTTCTTCGAGACGTGCGTCGTGCCTGCGGCCGCCCACGCGCCGACCCGACGCCCTCCCATACCATCTCATAAGGTTCTCCCACTGCTGGGACCCATGGGCTTCCCGGCGCATGGGAGACGTACGTTCACGTACGCTCTTTCTCAGGTAACTCCTCGCCCCGCGTTCTGTCGCTGATACTAATACAGCGGGGAATATTGTGTAGGTATTCATTTTCATGGGAAATTTTTATATAATATTTTTGTGGATTGTTACTTTCTATCTGGCACGGTACTTTTTGGAGGAATGTTGTATATAGGTGTTAACTGTGCTATTTTCCTCATTTGTAGCCTGATCATTTTAAAAAGTGTTAAATGTACAAACAGACAGGTGCAAATTTTAAATGTATTGAATATCAAAAATAAGTATTTAAGAATATAGTATTTGTTAGAAGATAATGTTCATTTCGGGTCATATGGACCAGAGGAGAACGGCATGGATAAAGTAACTAGAAGAGACTGCAGAAGTAATTTGGTGAGATTATCTGCTGTGGGTCGTTTGAATAGTTTGATGGGGGTTTGAACTTCTCGTTTTGCGTTCTGTCGCTGATACTAATACAGCGGGGAATATTGTGTAGGTATTCATTTTCATGGGAAATTTTTATATAATATTTTTGTGGATTGTTACTTTCTACCTGGCACGGTACTTTTTGGAGGAATGTTGTATATAGGTGTTAACTGTGCTATTTTCCTCATTTGTAGCCTGATCATTTTAAAAAGTGTTAAATGTACAAACAGACAGGTGCAAATTTTAAATGTATTGAATATCAAAAATAAGTATTTAGGAATATAGTATTTGTTAGAAGATAATGTCCATTTCGGGTCATATGGACCAGAGAAGAACGGCATGGTTAAAGTAACTAGAAGAGACTGCAGAAGTAATTTGGTGAGATACATCTGCTGAGGGTCGTTTGGATGGGTGTTGATGGGGGTTTGAATTTCTCGGTTTGCGTTCAGTCACTGATAATAATACAGCGGGGAATATTGTGTAGGTATTCATTTTCATGGGACATTTTTATATAATATTTTTGTGGATTATTACTTTCTACCTGGCACAGCACTTTTTGGAGGAATGTTGTATATAGGTGTTAACCGTGCTGTTCTCCTCATTTGTAGTGTCATCATTTTAAAATTGTTAAATGTACAAACAGCAGGTGCCAATTTTAAATGTATTGAATATCAAAAATGAGTATTTAAGAATATAGTATCTGTTAGAAGATAATGTTCATTTCGGGCCATATGGACCAGAGGTGAACGGCACGGTTATAGTAACTAGACGAGACTGCAGGAGTAATTTGCTGAGATACATCTCCTGAGGGTAGTTTAAATGGGGGTTTCATGGGGGTTTGAACTTCTCGGTCCGCGTTCTGTCGCTGATACTAATACAGCAGGAAATATTGTTCATTTATTTTCTTGGGGTAATTTTTATATTTTCATGAGTTTTTATATTTTTATGGGTTGCTACTGTGAAGCTACAATTCTTGAAAGGAATATTGTATTTACTATATTGTGGTATCAGAAATTTGATGAAAAAATGTGCTAAAAGTGACGGGGGTTTGATCTTCGGTCTACTAATTTGATGTGAGAGTCATTGACTTCGTAAGCACCATAAAATCTGATTAACGCATTGACTGTCAACTACGAGATATCTCGTAGCTGCAATATAAGTTTGAATTAATAAGTTAACAATAATGGCCGAGCGTGTATAGAAATTGTGGAACAAAAATGTTCTTCGTATCATGGCAAGTGTCGAGATTATATTTTTGATTAATTAAATCAATGTTCTAAAAACCTTCTGTCATATTCTCAAATTTTAACAAGCAAAGGTAATGTTTGCTTAGATTTCCTGGCAGTGAATGGGTTAAAAGAGTTTTGTTTCATTTGCGAGACTGATAGATTTAATATGCAGTAAGATATTTTACGGATTGTTTAGCGGATCTTTAGCGACCTGAGTGCCGCTCGGCCATTCGGCCACGACAATTTTTTTCAATAAATAAGAATATTATTATATCTGGTTGTATTTAATATTTAGTAGCTAGTTTAAACCGACTCCGAAAAACATGGATCTCGACAGGTTCTTGAAAAGATATTTGGCTCTCAAAAAAATGTTAATCGTCTTGCTGCTGATTTTTGGCTCTTTTGATTAATGAGTTTGCCGGTCACTGGTTTAGAGTAATTGGAAAAGGACGGCTTTAAAAGGTGCTGTAAAGTGCGATTTTAATTAACAGAATCAATGTATCCCATCGAATTATATAAATTAATATGAGACCGTGCAAAAAGTGAATTTCACTGATAATAAATACAGTACGCTCACTAAATTACCCATGTTTACGCAATTGAATCATCAATTTAATTGCATGGGAAACATACCGAATTAAATTGGATCGCTCAATCGATGATATTTCATTAACGTGATTCGAGGTAGTTCAACTCTCGGAGGATGCAAGCCACGGTACAACTGAATCGCAACGTCCAATTAATGCGAATAGAACTCGAATCACATAATAGGAAAATTAATCAATCGATACGCTACGCACGTAAAAATCCCTCCAAAAGTAGCCAACTATGGATCCATGTCCCACGTCATACCACCGCAAGAGATTAATCACCATTACCAATAACGACTCTCCGCAAACTCATTAGCGATCCAACGAACGTTCCCGATCCTCTATAAGCGAATCTTGCTCCGCCAAAACGCGAAGAACAGTAGATTACTCCAAAATCCTTTCTCGTGTTCAAGGACCAGCGTGCCGGTCCGCATTGATTCCTTTTTATTCTCTTTTCCTCTTCCTCCCGTCTCGAGCCTTAAGAGACGCCGAAGAGCTTAATCGTGTTGAGGATCATGCGGGCAGTGCTTTTAAATATGGCGATCCCCGAGCCAAAGGAACATCGTCCAAGATTTGACCAGGTGGCCAGGTGGGAGGACTTGATTGGACCAGTAAGCGTGCTCGCATTAATAATTCAGGCTTCTCTATAGGCACTATGGCCTCCTATGAAGTTTAGTACTCCTTCTTGCGCTCACGTTTTGATTTACAAGTGCGCTTATCGGGTAGGCGGCAGATGTACTTTTAGGAGAGAAACTCTCCTCCTTTTTTTTATCTCCTTCTCCTTTGCACTTGGTCTCTTCACCTTGGACCGTATTACGGCTGGTATGTCTCGTATTTTAAGGAAGCTTCGTTAGGCCATCCACCGTTTATGGAGATCCTAATGATTCGAAAGTCGTTCCCGGCGTGGCGCGAGGTTTAAATTTAAATCTACGTGGACGAATATACGGTGATACCGTTGAAAAGAGCTAGAAGACGTACAAAGTGGTATTTCCTGTAGAGAGTTTGATTTTCATTGATGATTTATAGGATTAACTTTCTAGGGAGCAATTTTGAGTTTTTGTTGATCTCTTTGGACTTTGATATTTGTAGAAGTGAAATTTTGTATGGGATTAACTTGTATTAATTAAGTAGAGGTATTTTGTAGCATGTTTGACTCTTGATAGAATAGATTATTATATTGCTTGAGAATTGGGACATTTTTACATTTACTTCAGATTTTGTAGTTTTTAAATCTTTGTTCTACTCCTTTTTTGATTTGACATCGATTGTACTCGTTCGCTCTAAAATGTCCTCGCGGATAATTGATGCGGTTTATCGAAGTAGGTCGGAGAAGTACGTGCAGGTAAGACTCGATCGCTGCAATCGTATTGAACGACAAATGAACGATCCGTATTTGTCAGAGTAAATTAGCCGGAGATACCGAGATAAGGTATCTTTTGAACGATAGCCTCCTGCTCTGACGAGCCGTGTCTCTCGCTAACGGAATTTCTTCTTACGTAACACGTTGATACGTCGCATAAATTATTTCACGTATAAATCAACAAAAAAGAAACAGTAGAAATTTTGATATTTCAGTACAGAATTACATTCTTGGCGCACGAGGCAAAGATACAGTTATATTATATTTATGAAAGATTTGAAATAAATCGAGAAATCTTTTCGATTTTCCCAATAATTGTCAATAATTATGAAATATCGGAAACGAATCGACATACGAGGAACGCCTTTAAATCATCTCGCAATTAACGCCATGAGTATTTCATCATCAAGTCGCAGCGGCAGTCCAACAAGAACCAGGGGCGGCAATTAAATTCATTTGTCAATTATTTGACGAATGTTCGTTCCAGCTGTGCCTGGGCGGTCCCCGTCCATACCGACCGGTTCAATTTACAATTAGCTCACATACTTTCGGTTCCGATCCCCTAATTGCCGCTTCCAAAAGAACATCGTCGCCCGTGTGTGGCCGACTGGCAAAAACTTTAAATATTTCATCGTGTAATTATCCCTTCGACTCGACTACCCTCGCAGGTGGATATTCGGTGACAATGTGTAAGGGCAAAGAACTTCTTTGATTCATCCTAAACCGAATCTCTTCTTTCTTGTCCCCTTTTAATTACGAGACTGCTTTGAAAATAAAATCTGGCTGTTTTTGTATCTTCGGCTTCAACGACTGTCGTTATTTCACGAAGGAATAACTATTTTGACGAAACTTCTTGTAATTTCAATCGAACTTAATTTCTTTGCGGCCTGTTAAGACGGAGATGTCAAGTGTCAGTAAAAGAAGATTAATTTTACCGATGTACTTGTTCTTTCTTATTTTCGAAATAAACCTATGTTTCTACAAAAATTGAAGTTTTTATTTCTTCGTGTCTCACATAAACTTAGACCTTGTTTAATTAGCTCGTGTTATCCTTTGAGTTTGACATTCTTAGTTTGCATTAATGGTGGGCAAACTACTGCATTTTCAGTTTCAGTGGTGTAAAAAAGTAAATTTCAGGGGGTATTTCTCACGGTTGCATATGCAAAATTGATCATAGAAATTGAAATATTTAACGAATTATTTATATCAACCGGCCAAAATTTTTTCTTTCTAACTCATAAAAGTTCGCCAATCACAGTTCTATTCTTGCCTATGTATTATCGTTATTGCAATTGTATTATCAACAAATTTCATAGACGCAATTTCAATTCAGACCTATAACTTTAACCCTTTGCAGTCCTATGTCGAGCGATACTCGACATATCTTTTTACTTCATTTCATTTCCTAACGATTTAATATCGACTTTTCAAATTCATAATGACTTTGTAATATCACCCAAATACCCGTCAGTACCTATAGTTACTGCTATCATTAAAAAAAAGGAATAACCAACGACAGAAATTCTTCTGCAATTAATTTCATTTAGCTCGCTACAAAATTGAGAAAATAATTTGAACTGCAAAGGGTAAAAGCTGAAGCTTCATCTCAGCAAATCTTATCACGAATACCATGCATACATCGCGGAAGAAGAACAATCCTCTAAGACCGACAACATTCCGTTCAAAGACCCAAGTCGAAAGATCAAACGACGATTAAAATCGCCAAAGTGTAAAGTCATCTCCAACAGCACCGGACTATAAGAAAAACGTTAAAACCGTCATTAATTAACAGCACGTACCCGAAGATAGATACGACGGTCCCCGGATGATCAATTATGTCTTCCGTGTACGAGAGAGCGTCTCTTGATCGTATCGACGGATGAATACGCCGATGTCGGCCGCATTTGCAGTTGAGCAGGATGCGTCAGCGGCCGTTAAACGCGATTAACTGCATCCAGAATCGAAGTTACGGTGGTACCTCGCAAGTTGGCTCGAACTAGGTCTCTTCGAGATTCATGGCGTTTGTTGCCTCGGCTGGCGGCGGCCAGCGAGAACAGCTTTTATAGGGTTTTAAAACCAGTAACGCGCGATTCACTGCACACGGGGTACACGGCGTGAAGAGTTACGATCGGGGAAGGAACGATGGGCGATTTCTCCCTGGATCATTTCCATCGATTTTTCCCGCAATTTCAACTTCACGATAATACGTTCGTATTAGCTTTATCGCTTAATCGTGAATTGAGATGGGAGGCGTGCACTCTGATGCCGCTGATGGATGGGGTTGCATTAACGATGAAACTACCGGCGTTAAATTTGTTATATTTAAATGTGTTAAATAAGTGCTTTGAAAAAAAGGGAATTAAGGGGTGGAAGAGATAATCGATTCGGTAAGCTATATTTTATGAGATAGATATAGAATATCTATTCTATGACTGTTCCATAAACCTGGAGAATTTTTGGAAAAAATCTGTACCAGTCATTTTTACTGGTTTAGTAGTTCTAGCGTCAAATACTGCGATTATTCAATTGATTAATTCAATTCATAGATACTACTGCGTTTAAGGGGTTAACCCCTTGCCCTACAATAACGAGTGACACTCGTGATGAGGAAAATGGTATAGGAAATTTTCAAGTTTTGCAATACCTATCAAATTGAAAATATTACTGACACGCGACGCGATAATATTATTTCTGTAATATTAATCTTACGTTAAATTATACAACATATGAAGAATCACTAATCAGTTTTTATTTTAGCAATTAAATTCTGAATTATTGCGGAGGCAGGTGCAAAACAAACCGTAGGGCAAGGCGTTAATTGCTGTACGTCTTTGCTATGGAACATCGTACAACAATGATCAATTTTTCAATGAAACTTCACTGATCATTCATCTCATTTAGCATTGGTACTTTAGCAATCTTAGATTATATGAGCTGCAAATAATTACATAAAGTAACTACCAACTCTCACCTTCCCATCGCAATCACTTTTATCCATCACAGACAGGTGTAAATTATAAATGTATTAAATATCAAAAATAAGTATTTAAGAATATCGTATCTGTTAGAAGATAATGTTCATTTCGGATCATATGGACTAGAGGGGAAGAGCAGGGTTAAACTAAGTAGAATACTCTGCAGGAGTAATTTGCTGAAATATATCTGCTGAGGAGAGACATCTGATCACTGATGACATTTAGCATTGCTACTTTAGCAATCTTAGATTATATGACATTGAAATAATAACTTGAAGTAACTACCAGCTCTTACCTTCCCATCGCAATCACTTTTATCCATCGTCGAAATATCATTCCCTATTTACAATCTCCACACTTTCCCCTGCAATCTCACCAAGTAAATTCCCATCTCTCTCAAAAACGGCCAAATCCATGGGTTTCTCGACGGTGTCAGGAAATTCCGCTGGAAGGTATCCCCCTGCTAACTTATGCGCGTATATAGAGCTTCGGCTTCTTCTTCATCACGACGTGCTATCACGTTCATCGGTCTTACGGGGGTCGTGTGCAGCGGCCACTCGACGGCGCCGCGCATCAGTTGGAACGTGGAATGCTGTTCCAATGTTATACCGCACCACCTGGTCTTACGAACCGCCATATCGCGGGTATATACCACTACCAAGCACTCCCATGAGCACATGGGAACGTAATAGCACCGGTAAAGCGATCCCGCGGAAACGAGAGTCACGCTCGTGGGTTCCGTCGTTATTGCTTTCTGAAGTGGTCCTTCGGTGGATGCACCGAGCCGCGGGCTAATTTCTTAAAATTGCCGCCAGCACTGGCCGCTGGAACAATTAACGTGAATAACACTGAGTAAAATGATACTAAGTGGAAAGTTAATTGAGAGTACCTCGGTGAAATAAGGGGCTGCTGTAACAAAATTTTTGGTGGATGATGGAATCTTAGCATTTGGTGAACGAGGGTTGTAATGCAGACTTTGTCAACTTTTAGATTGAAAATTATTTAACATTGAACGTACCGTAGCCGGTCAAATGACCGATTTAGAGAAATAATTTTAATATATATAATTTTTTGTACCATTAAGTGAAGACTGTTTTTCACGCTGTTTTCTATATTGCAAAGGTATTATTGTTATTCCATACCCGGTCGAATGATCTGTTATGATCAAAATAGGTATCCGCAAAGTGTCTACACGAATACTTTGGACAAAGTGTTTGATTTGTAGAAGGAATATCAGACTTCATTTGAGTAGCCGGTGAAATGAGCGATTCAGTGAAATAAAAATATATAATTTTTTGTACCATTAAGTAAAGATTTTTTGCACGTGTTTACTATATTGCAAATGTATTATTGTCATTCCATAACCGGTCACAAGATCTGCCATAATAAGAATAAGTATCCGCAAAGTGTCGGTACGCTTAGTCTTAATACTTTGAACAAAGTGTTCGATTTGTAGAAGGAATATCAGACTTCATTTGAGTATTAAGATAAATTCAGTACCGAACTGCAATCATCGTAAAAAGGAGGCTGGCCATCGGCAATTTAATCTCAATCAGATTAATCCCACGGTTCGATCCGAATCGCAAAGACATACTCATCGCTCCCCGAAATGCAACCTCGGCACATTCACAGAGAATTATTTTTTTTTCTCCCTTGAAACCCACGAAAACACGCACATTCCTACGTATCCCGGTGATCTTCCCTTCATCGGGCAATCTTGCCCGGCACCAAAACCAATAATTGCACTCGAGATTGCAGCCACGAAGTGGCACGTCTTGCGCTACGACAAAGAGGCTCCATAAGGTGAAGTAGGATGGTACGAGAGCCGTCGTGAAAAAAGGAAGTAAAAAACGGTAGAAAAGGTAGATGTAAGTAGGCGGCCGAAAACATTTGGTTTCTTGCCGTGGCACGGCGAGGGGCAATTTGCGGTGCGCTGCGAATGTTTCATTACGGCGAGGCGCTCAGAGCGAGCTACCGAATTTCGAATGAGCTACCGCCTGCCCCTGTACGTCTGTCAGCCGCTGAAGACTCATAATTGAAATCCGCTGCCTCCGGGATATCTCGCTCCGGCCGACCGCAAATCGCGCGAGCAAACACTTTTGTCTTGGACCGCCAGCAATTTGCATCGTTACACTGTACGTGCGCGCACGCATGGTCCGACATGCGCGACCCTGCGGAATGGGGGTGAGCCGGCGATGGGGTTGGTAAAGTGCACTCGATTATCGGAGATGGAAAAAAAGGCGCACTGCGACCGCAGAGTGGTATTGGAGATGAAATTTCTGTTAGCCCTTTCGGATCGTGCGGTAATTTTGAGATGTTCTCTTTTGGAGAATTTGTAACGTGGTTGTCGTGGAAGGATTTGGATCATGGTGTTTGAGGTTTGTTGGTTTTTTGAATTAATTCGTAGGTGAGGGTGTAATGTTTGGTGGAGTTAATAAGTACTGTTTTTAGATAAGGGATTGAAGCGTACTGTTTAAAATTGTCTTTTGATACCAAGTTAAACTCTAACGCGAAATTATATAGCTCTTTTTATGTTTGCCTCGAGCTTCTGAATAGTTGACGGCGTGCCGTGCAATGAGGGGCGACAGTCGTGACGCGATAAATGGAGAACGAAATTTGGAAGTTTTCCAATAACTATTGAATTGAAAATATTAGTCGGTCACGAGGCGGTCAAATTATTTCTATAATATTAATATTGCAGTCAATTATACAAAATGTTAAAAATCGGAGAGATATTTTTATTTCTGTAATTAATTTTGTGTTATCACGCACGTTGTCAAAATAGAAATTGCAAGGCAAAGGTTTAATATTGTATTAATATATTCGCTATATCAGAATACAAGGATAGATTGTTATTTCAGCAATTACTTCTGAGTTGTTGCACACTCAGTCACAAAACAAGTTGTAGTTCAAGGGGTTAAGCTGAGGATCTTAACACTAGAAGTATCCGCGTTACAGCTATTACATTTAACTATACCGAATAAGTGTTTTCGAAAAATAGAAATAAAGGTGGAAAAGGCAATGGATCAGATAACTTATGTTTTGCAAGATAGAAATGTAATATTTACAGCATGGCTTCCCTATTAATTTGGGTAATTTTCAGAGAAAATTTGAAACCTCTCACTTTGCCCGCCTTGGCACTTTTACTATTAATTTCCAAAACTATTACTTCCACTGTGAAAATAAGTGTTACGGAAGTTCATTCATTTATACATCGTCAATTATAAAATCACTTGATCATCATTCCATTCGGGGCCGATGTTATATTATGATTTCTCTTCTTATTAACCGGACAAGTGTAACAGTGGCACCCTGATAATTGTTTCCCCGTGCGTGCGTTGTCTTCCTTTTAAAAAATGGACCGCGCTGAAAGCCGATATGTAACATTATGTCATTAATATCGCGCTGAACGTTTACGTCGCCCTGTGTTATGTACGTACACATGTGCCAAACGGCGGATATTAACGATCCCAGGGCGCAGAAAAATTTCCCATTAAGACAGCCGTAATAAACGTCCGGTCTGTTTGGAGGAGTAATTTAACACAGTGGTCGCTGAATGAGCTCTGTGCAATCGTGAGGCACAAACCCACAGAATACAGGTGCGCGAAACTGTCTGGCCGAAAGCGATTTCGGAGCTGGTTTTTAATCGAGAAGAATTATCAGTTAAAACGAATCACTCTTGAAGCAAGTATACGTCATTAAAGAATCAGAAAAATTCGTGTAACGGGCATCGTTGCGATAAAGGGGTAATTCTTTTTTCAAGGATTAAAATTAATAGCGGAGAAAAAGATTCGAAATACTTGGCGTACAATCTTGCGAGAGAATTCGTTGAATTTAAAAAAGGATGCGTCAGCGAAATTATGATATATTGTGATATTCAATATGATACATGCTTGGCAAAGAAGGATGAAAGAGGTCTAAGCGCGCGATATCCTTCGGCGGAGGATATTTCGTCGACGAATTTCTTCAGGATCCTCGTTTTCCTCGACGACAATATTTCTGCCGGCAGTTATGAACACGTATTCGAGAAACAGAGGAAGACCGTGCAAAGACGAAAGGATCTTCGGATTTTACGGATCAGATAGGCCGAATTTATACGGCAGGATCGTGGAAAGGATGAAAAGGACGATTTCGTCGATTGCACCGAATTCGAAATCCTCCGGGAATGGTTTACTGCAACTCCGGGGATTAACGACGTTCCTCGATTCCACTGTCCGCGACTTAATCTCTTCTCGGAAGAGATATTCTTTATTTCTCGAGGTAAAGGTAATCCAGGTAACAAAACACGAACATCCTCGAAATTATCTACCGCAACGTAAGGCTACGTTGCTTCCAACTTTAAACGTCTGACGACTTCATTGAATCCCATCGGACTGCGTTTCATTTAAAATTATCTCATTTCCCTCGTCGCTTAATCCAATAAAGAAATTCCGTTTTAACTTCCTCATTAATAACATAATGTAATAATAAACGTTAAAATTCACTGTAAAATGCCTAAGAGTATCTCGCAAAGCAACTTATCAAATTTTCATGCAACGCTGACTCGAGCTTAAAAGGATCTCTATATTTCTCTCCTCCATCCCCTACGGCTTTCAACGAAATCCCGTTTCGAGGGGACATCGAGAAGTAAATTAAAAAATTAAAGCAATCCCATCCCCAATCGACGGGGAGGAAGTTATCCTTTTTCTAAAGGGCATAATCCGAAAAAGTGAATCGTCGAAATCGCCAGAGAAATGGAAAAAAAGGGGTCAGTTTCATGGATCATTCTCGCCTCGGCGATCCTCGTTCAAGGGGTTAATCCCCCGAGATATCGTTTCGAGAGCCAGCCAGCCACGGGCCGCAGGAAGAATCGGAAGAATTAAAGTTGATGAAAGATCTTCCTGACGGCGATTTATCCCCGAGGGGTGATGCGATACCCGGAGCCGACGTCTCGCCGTGAAATATCGTGGCTTATGAGAAGAGGGTTCGGACTTGCGCGCGGCAAACGCTTGAATTTGTAATTCGTAAGTTATTGCACCGTCGTCTTCTTCTAAAAGGCCCATTACTTAGCGGTATCCCGTTAAATATCGCCGCGATTAGAGGACGCAGGGAAGAGCAGGAAGTTTGCACGGTTTTGTTCCTATTCCTGGAAATAATGAAATAATACTCCGAGATGTTCGGACAGGAGCATTTTTCAGAGCCACGCGAAAGTACGTTCCACGCGAACGATTAATATCGTTCGATTTAATTTTATGAAACTATGAGAATACAAAGAAATATTGATTTTTTATGTATTTTTATGTATGTATCTACTTATCAGTCTCTGTGACTTTAAAAATGAAGTGTGGAGTAATATTCATTGTGTTACTCGGCTTTTAGTTGTTGCAAGGTATTAGGTTGGTAGGAAATTAATGTCGGTTTTCAAACTTTATCTTTAAATACACATGTGGAGAATGGGAATAACATTTTTTAATCAAAATAAGTTCCATTACAATTTACGCATTTTTCCCAACGGGAAACAAGTTGTTCAGTAATATTTTTTTCTAAAATGATATAAGAAGACAAATTGATTAAAATGAACGGCTACCTCAAACTTAAGCGCCAGAGCTTGAAAACTCGAAAACCGACATTAATTTCTTACCAACCTAATAATATAATTTTATTTTATTGTCATTTGTCATATTAGTAGGCTAGTGATCGTTGACAAACGAACAGCCGATTAGAACTATCAAGGTGGTCAAAATGACCGGTCCCCAAATTATTCTAAAAATTCTCAAAAATTGACAGGGGGCTATGCAGCAAATATTCCACTTCTATCTTACAAAATGTAAATTGCTTAACCGACCATCTTGTTCACCTTTTGATTTCTCTTTTGCCAAAGTAATTACTCAGCATATTTAAATATAACAGATATAACGCCGGTAGTTATAGTGTCATTAGACTACCGATAAACAAAGTGTTAAAAATCCTGCCTATCTCAACAGCATCGGAATAAACGATTCTTATCAATCACTTACAATATTCTCGCTCAACCAGACAACCATCGAATACCTTCTTATCGTACACCCTCTGTACTACATCTTCGCAAAATGCAAGCTCAATCTCAAATCTTGACGACCACGATGCACAATGTAGCCTCGGTACCAACCAAGAACGCATCAGCCGTCGTACGCCGTTCAAAAGTGATTCTCCGGCCAGAAATAGAGCGAAAGAAAAGGTATGAAATTCGCAACGCATTGCAACTTCATTCCCTCATCGGTGCACGACAAGCCGCGAAAACATTCTGTTATCTGACGACGTCCGTGCCGAAGTTAAAGGCCCTCACCTCGCTGATTGGCCACGGGTCTTCATTTGCATGCGCGCCTTTCGTTTATTGTACGAACTTACCGTGGAGCACCATATAAGGCACGGCCGCCGGTTTGCCTTTCGGACTGTCAGCGAGAAGGCTATTGTCAACGACAGATGGACGTCCAATGGGCAACACGTGTTGCATACAACCGTGCATAAGACGCATGCCTACGTGCCTCCCGCCCGGAAAAGAAGACCCCGCGGCACACCGAGGCCCTTTTGTCTTAACGAGAGAGGGACCCTGCCCGACTGCATCCGCAAAGAGTCCCTGTGCAACATCTGCACTTCTTTCGCTGTCGACGGGGAAAATATACTAGTGGTTGCCGTGCCATTTTTGCATCCTGGTGTTTCGTAATCGACCACCGGGGATCCGATTATTGCAACGAGGCTTGGAGGGAATTTAGCCTTAACTTTTTGCCCTACAATACCGAGTCGATCGTTATATATAAAATAAATCAAATAAAGTAGGTAAAATAAACCATAAATAAGTAAAATTAAATATTAATTTCGATAAATCTTCGATAAATTTCGATAAATAAAATAGGGAATTTTCATGTTTTGCAAAATCAGTTAACACTAGATTTACCATACCAGTCGAAATGACTGGTACACAATTTTTTCCAAAAATTCTCCAAATTTATATGAGAGTCATGGAATAGATATTCTACGTCCATCTTGTAAAACATAAATTGCCGAATCAATCAAGTTTTCCACCTCTTAATTCCCCTTTTTTCAAAATACTTATTTAATATTTTTAAATATTATAGATTTAACGCCGGTAGTTCTAGTGTTAAATCGGAAATAACAATGAGACTCGACACGGTGAAAGTAATTTTACAATGTTAATATTACTTTTTACGATGACCTCTGTAGAATTTAAGGGTCTTTCGGGACAGGGATGGAAAAGGAGCAGTTTTTTCTATTTTGAAACTTTAGGTACATTTTCAAAATATTGCTTGAGATGAATCAATATGAGCGAGAATTTAAAATTCTTGGATGATTGAACGGATGAATTACTACTTTACTCTAGGGTAATTTGATGTGGGCGTTGAACTAGTAAAAGCATTAGTTACATTGCACTCGACTGCTTAATCTATGCGAAACGATATCACTCAGTGAAGAATAGCCTCGCTAATTGCTCGTTGCTTCGTCGAGTTACCATTCTCGTTCATTTATCGTAATCGTATTTAAATGTATTCCATTCAAACTACAACCTTGCAAACTTCTATCGTACCTTATCAACTAATTACCCTAACAATTCACCAATTGCAACCGTCCAACCTCGTTCCCCTTCAAAATCGTGCCGAAACTTTAAATCCCATCCATTTTTCGTACCCGTGATTCCAGTTAAAATCTCTGATTCCACAGAAACTAATTATCTTACCCTTTCTCTCATTACGCAATTACTCCTTATCCCCTCGAATTCGGATTAAAATTACACCGCCGTACAGCACGAGCCGGTAGTCGAAGGAAGTAATCGTACAATAAAACAACCCTGCCATCCTCCGTCCGATCTCCGACAATTTGTAAAATGTCACTGATTATTAGCGTGCCGCTGGGATCCTCGGTGATCTCGTACAATTACAACTTACAAGCGATACGATTATCGCGAAGAGAACTTATCCGACGTGGAACTTAACGGCCTCGCGGCCGATGGAATCCACTCGAGTTTTTTCACCGGCTCCAAAGTGATCCAGTCGGAAGGTATATACGAGATACCAGGAAAGAGGAATAAAATGTACAGTAATCGTGAGCACTTAGTACCATTTCGACCGTACACGAGAGTGGAGGCAGGTGGACCGTAGTACTTGTGGACGAAATTCGAAAGGTAGGAGGGAGGGAGAGAGATGAGAAAAAGATTGAAAGAGAGGGAGAAAAAGTGAGGAAGAGGGAAAGAGAAAAAGTGAGGAAGAGGGAAAGAGAAAAAGTGAGGAAGAGAGAAGGAGAGAGGAGGCTGGACCCTCGAAAGATACATTTTATCGCTCGTCCTCCGAGCGAGCATTTGTCCCTGAGTGCCGTTTATCTCGCTGGCCCCTTAGTAATGCCTGTAACCTAACACTGTCCTGGAAGGAACAGATAATAGGACGACGCGTTGGCGTGGTCGCCACGAAAACAGGACGATACCCTGGATTCAGGGTATCCTTTTCGTCGGAGACGAATACCGACTTTACCTGCGCCGTGTAATAGATATCGGGGAACACGGAGAACGTGGGAGTGTATTATAAATGACAAGCTATTACGAATATCGTTTTATAATTTTTTAAACGTTGCATGCCTTGAGGCTGGAATTTTAAAAGCGTCGAGGGGAGAAATTTTGCTTGAATGTACTTTTTTTCGTTGTTGCGTCGGCCTCTACCTTTAATTGAAAATTTGAACTGCGAATTTCTGAAAATTGATATATATATTTACTACGCGGGTGAAACGGCTGTGTTGCCAAACATTGGCAATACTTTGTGTTTTGCGGAGCTATTTTAATTTCTCAGACGAAAACAAAACATTATGGTTTCCTGAAAAAAAATGTCTGCTCTATTGCCTCCTTCTATCAGAATTCCTCCTGGGTTTCTAGTTTTTATAATAGATAGGAAAATGTCCGCAAAAACTGGGGCATTTTGGGCGTCGTTGTCCATTTGACCATTGTTTAATCATATTTAAATGTTTATAACATTAAAGTAATATGCATCTCTGTATTCGGGAGGGTTTGTAAAATCATTTCGTGTAAAAAGAACATAAGTAACTTTTATGGTTAAAACACAAAAAATCTTGTAGGTAGCTGAAATCTGGAAATTAAGTTTGTCATAATTCTTATATATATGAATTCGAAATAATTTCAAACACCTTTCGTTTTACAAACTTTGAGAAAATGAGAAGACGGAAAAATATCTGGGTTAGTCCTGGGAAATCAACATGAGGAAAACTCATATGTGGAATACATAAGTTTATCGTAATGCAAGGTAGAGGGAAATTATTTTGTAAAAATAATTCAGTCTTACACGTTGTTCACAGGTTGAATCTTAAGATCGGACCGCGGTGCAAGAAACACGAGGATCCCGTAAAAATGAACTTATGCGACTCACGAATGCGAGCCGGTCAAATTTAAATGCGCCGTTCCCGGCTCTATCGAGGAGACAGGTCACGTTCGTCGAGAATCCTTTTTCGAGATTTCGTTCCGTCCTGGATTTCGAACGAGAACGAGATGACAGTGTGCCTTGAAAGACAGAGGGGAAGGTAAAAAATATAGTTGCATTAATCACGCCGAGAAAAACGACCTGTACGAGTCTCCTCAAAGAGATGCGTTTTAAATGAAAATAGCGATCGTCTAACAATACTCCTTTTTATCCGGCTCCACAGAAAAATGAAAAGACTTCTGAAAGATACGTGTCTACTTTTTCTTCGAATTATTACATACAGGATTTCCTGAACTGCCTCTGACGCGGCAAATTGTTCCTCACGAACTTAGCAGAAATAATAAAAAATATTCTGCGGTAAATCAGTATAAAAGACTAAGGTAAATCGACTTTTAAAGAGTACTTCAATTATCCCGTATTATCTACATGCACGTCCTTTTTCCCACTGCAACAAAAATCACAAATAATCTCAGAAAATAAACCCTTACAGATCCAACCTCTTTTTACAACACATTACAAAGCATCCACTCTATTCCTCTTGATAATTCCAACGTTAAAAAGCCCCCATATACTCAACATCCTTCAACCTCGCGCAGACTACTCTCGACTCCGATCTTCCTTTCAGTTGTTCATTCCTGCTTTCCCACAAAGGTGACAATTCAACCTGATCAACAAGACAGGAGACTGCAAACAGAGAAAAACTCCATTTCGCATTGCATCGCAACGGTCCCGTCTCAATTGTCTGTCGATTGCTTCATTTAAGCCATTCGATTCTCCATGCCACTCTTTCCGCGGCGTTCCCCCTTTGATTTGGTACTCCAACGGACACATAAAATTCTCTCCTTAAGATGGGAGGATTCATTAAAGCTGATGCGCAACGAGGAACAACGAAGTCGCGACAGGTGCCGCACGCTTCGGCTTCATACCAGCAGATAAACTGAAACTTGAGATCCGACATGGGGCTCTTGCAGTGCAGGTACCTATACAAGAGAGGTTAATACTCGGTCGAATGACGTTGCACCACCATGGAACGCGGCGTTTCTTTATCCTAATCTCCTCCTCTCCCCGCTGCTATGTCAAATTCCTTGGGAAGACCTTTATTAAGAACGATATTAATGATAACCTCTTGAGGGAAATGAGCTTGACTGAATTTCTAATTAAATGGAAGAATTCTGTAGTTTTCTTGGATAGGTTTTGGTTGGCTTATTAGTTTCGTGTGTGGTATGTGTTCTTGGGACGTGCTGGAAGAAATCTGCTGGTGAACGATGTTAGTTTTTGCTCTGTTCGTGAGCGTCTGAATCTTGAAAGAATAATTAAAGTAATCTTAGTTGGATCTTTAAATTATATATGCGAGTACATGTAGTGTTTAAATATCCCATTATTTTATACAGAATCTTTGTTAAAGAAAATTGATTCAAAGACTCCCAGACCATATAAATTTTTTCTTAGCAGAAAAATTCTTAGCGGTTAGCCCATTAGGAATGTATCCTCAAACCTATGTAAAAGGGTAAATGAAGAAATATCTGCCATGAAATTAACAAACGACCCTACAAGATGTACGATCGAAATGAGAGGAGGCCATTATCATTATCCCCATAGCCGCAGGAATGGTCATAGGTTACAAAAAACATTATCCTTTCAGTATCATCTGCGACATCCGTCGGGTTTCTCTTTCGTGGCTCTTTACGATCGATTAAAGACAATATAAAGGACCGATTCGTCGGTGACGTGAAAGGGACCGCTGCTCGTGGTCCGGCGAACATCCGCCTCGTCTCTCGTAGCGGCTACAAGGCGTTTAACCCGCGTCAAGTGCACCGAGCACACGGCGTACCGGTTGGTTCATTTGAATATTTTATTGTTACTGCTTTTCAATAGCTGGACCGCCGATAGGTTGTATCGGAGATTTTACTGCCTGCTGTGGACGGTAACGCATAAAAGCACTGCGCTCTCTCTCATTCTCTATATCTGTCTTTTACACTCCTGCTATCTCTCAGATTTTCACTCCTTCCATGTTTCTTCTTTTCACTCTTCCTCACACTCTTCTGTGGACTTTTTTCTATCTTTCTCCCTATTTCACTTACTCTATCTCTTACTTCTTTCACTCTTCTTACTTCTCCCTGTTTCACTCTCTATCTTTCTCTTGTCTACTCTTCCCCTAATTCTGTTTTTCACTATTTCTATTTGCCCTTATAAGATTTTCCGAATCATTCTCTTTTCTATGCTTGCTATCTTTCTCCTTTTCACTCTCTCTTCAGCTATCTCTTCTTCGCCCTCTTTAGCTCCCTCCTCTTCACCCTCTTCAGCTCTCTCTTCTTCCCCCTCTTCAGGTTCTTCACTCGCTTCAGCTCTTTCTTCTTCACCGTTTTCAGCTCTCTTCTTCACTCTCTTCAGCACTGTCTTTTTCACCCTCTTCAGCACTCTCTCTCTCTCTCTTTACTGGCTTTACATCTGTCTCTTCTTCACTCTCTTCGACTCTATCTTCGTCGCTCTTTTCAGCTCTTTCTTCCTCACTCTCTTCATCTCTCTTCTTCACTCTCTTCAGCTCTCTCTTCTTTACTCTCTTCAGCTCTTTCTTCGTCACTCTCTCGAGGTCTCTTCTTCACTCTCTTCAGCGCTCTCTCTTCCTCACTCTCTTCAGCACTGTTTTCTCACCTTCTTCAGCACTCTGTCTCTCTTCTTAACTGGCTTTAGATCTCTCTCTTCTGCACTCTCTTCTTCACCCACTTCAGGTCGTACTTCCTTAGTCTCTTCGGCTCTATCTTCTTCTCTCTCTGCCACTCTCTCTTCTTCTGTCTCTTCTTCACTCACTTCAGCTCTCTCTTCTCCACTTTCTCGATCTCTGTCCTAAGTCTGTCTCTCCCAAGAAAACGAGATTTCCTTCCACCGATCCAGCACCGCGACAGTCGTAAACCAGATCCCGGTCTCCTCAGATCGTCCACTCGATACAGGAACACCTTTTATCGGATCGAGATGACTGTCGTAAACGAGCTGCAGATATTTAGGAGTTGCATCCGAATGAACGGTATTTCACACTTGCCACGATAACGGCATGATGGACCGTCGAATCACGAGAATGTCCGATACGTTACGAATTTGATTTTACGTCTCGAAATGCTGGAAGAACGTCGGAAATTCGTAATTTACATCCTCAAGGAATGCTCGGTCGAAATAAACACGACTGGGAGATTTCTGCAGATAAGTTATGGGTTTGATGCACTTTTTACCGTCCCTTACGACGTGATAATAAATGTAATTTACGTCCAGCGTGAATATATCTGATAAATGCGGAACGGAAGAAAGTCACGTTTATTGCTCCTCTTCACGGGGTAACCCTTTATGAGGGGACGGATTATATGGAAGGAAAAGGTTTGTTTCTGCGGAAGGCTTATAAATCAAACGGGCCCTCTCGATCAATTATTTGATATCGGAATCGCGGACGGGATCGTAACAACGTCGGAAAAATATAGGTGTGATGGGAGGATAACGGTGGCTGCATTCCGGGGGGCTTTATCGGAGCACGCAAGCGATCGTGGTGAAGTTTGATCAGACTTTAAGTCTTCATCAGCGGTATCTTCTCTATTTTGATTTCTTCCTTACATAACATTTTCTTCAAAATAATACAAAATATTTGTATTATTAAATAAAGGCTGTATTCTATGCCCATTCTAATATTAACACGTTGAATGCCGCGGGGGTCACCGGTGACCGGCTCTGTTCAATTCAATAAAATTTGTTACGACTTTAAAACAATAGAATACACGAAGAATTCGCTACTATATTCAATATTTAACTGTTGTTATTAAAAAAGTAAAGTTCTTCCTGATATACAACTATTATTACCTCTAACATTTTGTCTCTATAAAGATACGGTTTTAATATAAAAAATTTCACTTCAGTAGAAACAGTGAAACTAGCAAACGTGTTAAATTTACAATTTCCTGCATATTTTTCGTAAAATATTATCGTTATTTTATAACCATTGAAGTGATTGACCCCAGTAAGATAGATGCACGTAATGTGCCGGTCCGATTGATGTTAAATCTTAAAAAAATGAAAGTCTTTCGAAACTTCCGAGGAACTTCAATTAGATGTCTCTAATTCCTCCGGGCTTTAAATATCTCCTCGATACACTCGTAAAAGTTTATTGCCCGTTTCCTGTCAGCGGTACTTGAAATTAGAAATTTTCCAAAAGGAAACGCTTCAGTTTCTGTTACCAATTTTTGGCCAGACACTTGACACCCATGAAAATCGTCGCACCAGGCGTGAGGGAGCATCCTGCCGAAGGATCAGAAGCGTTTGGAGATTCCTCGCAGGAGTCCTATGGGTTCACGACATTGGTGACAGATCGGAAACGGGTCTCGAGAGTGCGTCAAGCCGATAATGGCTTTTCTGAAGGAGTCCGCTGCTTTTCAAGTATCCGGAAATCTTTGATTGCCCGTAATGACACTCAAAGTCCTTCGAGTGTTTCTCACACGTGGCCACTCGAGATATTTCGCAAGTTCCTTTCTCCCTGGCCGTTGCGTTTCCTTCTCTTTGGACCTCAGAAAAGGCACCGACGGTGCCTGCAGATCGTCTGTTGTCAAGTATTCTCATTGTCTTCGGACAATTTCAAGTTTCCTTTGACACGTTCAGCTTGAGAGGCAAGCTGGAAACGCGTGTTTTGATTTAGAACGTGAGTTAATGTCTTTCAGGAGACTGTGGAAGACTTTGCAAATCCACCGTCTTCTTTTTTAATTATTTAACATTCTAGCTGCCGTGAAAAACTATAACTTTTTTCGATGGTGGTAATATTACGCTACTATCGTGTTATCTCTGTGAACGGCACCTCGCTATACCAGCCTACAGTATGTCATCTTAATAATTTGATAGGTAGTTTTCTTGAAAAGAGCCTAAAATTTGTAACTTCCATCAGTTCCTTTAAAAAAATCACGCCAAAGTCCGTACAGTATTTTCTAAGTTGTAGTACATTTTCTGCATTAAAAAATCAAGATGCTTTTACTTTTTCTTTATAATAACGTTATTGAGAATAATATACATTCACTGTGTCAGAGCTGTCACGATTCGGATCAAATTAAATCTTGATTTGAGCAAAACAGACCCCAGGAACGGATGAAAGTTAAAAATTCCTTCCTTTTCTTTTAATTATTTGCGTGTAAGGAAAATATGAATGATTAAATCGATAAATGTTCTTCCTAGTTTCATTCTTTTCTTGATAAACTATCTATTTTGTGTAAATAAATAGAATAGTGTAACTGAATATCCTGGATTAACTATCTACAGCTCTACCTAACCCCAACTGTACATTGCACCTGAAGAGAACGTGTTTTTAGCCAAAACGGAAAGACGTCCGGGACGTGCGAAAATACGGAGAGGTCAATTAACATATCGGTCCTGAAAGCAGAATGAAATTCCACCCACGTAGAGACACTTCCTGTTCTATCCCGAGGGATATTTATCTATTTCTCGAAACCCTTGCCTAAACCAACACCTAACGTACGAAAAAGGGCGCCTTCGGAGACAGTGTATCTTCCTGCACATCTACTTGCCTAAATTCAAAACATACACCCCTCCTTTTCTCTTCCATCTGTCTCTTTCTTTCCCTCTTTGTTGGTACAGTTTACAAACTACCTGCACGTCCCGTTCGAAAGCGGACCCTGACACTCTTTCCAATTCTTATCTCGTGACATCCTCTTCCGAAGGATCCTCCGTTACGACGCCAGTCGTCTTCACGCTCTCGAAGAGTTATCGACTCCTTCGACTTTTACCTGGTGCAGGTGGTGCGATCCGTGGGCAGATTGATAGGGTCACCAATGGAGCATGTCTTTTACTTTTTTTTCAGAGTTTTGGGATTTGCGCGATGGCTGAAGCACCGGACTTTTTTCGATTTATTTTCATATCTACGTTTGAGGCTGTTAAGTATTGAGAATGGACTGAATAGAATATTTAACACTTTGTTATTGTTCACGATAGGTTGGTTACATTCATTCTCTGTTTTAGAGCAGTTAGTGACACTCGTGGTGCTGTAGATTAAACTTCTCTTTATATTATGGGCGTTAGTTTAAGCATACGATATAGTAGGAACCAGTAGTTAATTTTTGTTTCAGCAATTTAATGCTTAAGCCTTTGCCGTATGTTTTATTTTGTGACTGTAATAACTCAGAATTAATTGCTGAAATGATAATTTATCGCTGATTTCGGTTATACTGTATAACCTAATACAATGTTAATAGTATAGAACTAATTTAAAGGGCCCTTAACCGACTGATATGTTTAATTTAACAGTTTTTGGAGAAATTCCAAATTTCCTATGCCATTTAACACGTCAAGAGTGTGACACGTTATTGTATGGCAAAGTGTTAACTATGGCATACGAAATTCCAAAAGAAATCCTAGGGTAAGGAGCCGAAGAAAAACTGATTCTACAACTCTACTACGTAAAAGACATTCCATCACACAGTTTTGCTGCTATTAAATGTAAAATAGTAAATGTCATAATATCACCGAACGTTTTTCCACGCTTTCTCTTGTCTCAGTCTCTCGAAACATTCCATTGTACTTCAATCCCCCGAATGAAGAAACGTAAAATTATGAAATAGATGCAGCGTTAAACATTAAATACGACTCCGCTGAGAGTGAAACGATCTCGAGAACAGTTTCAAACGTTGCGAATTTCCATTTTAGCGTGATTTATTGCCATTATTATTCCCCGTCTAGCACAATACAAAGATCAACAGTTAGAGATCCCTTTCGTGCGCGTGCGAACTTTACGACCGCGACTATCCACCCACGCTCGGAGGGTACGATTTTCTTTCGTCTTTTCTATCCCAATACGAAACGTCGCGAGAGATTCTCAGCTACCATTCCGCTCGACCGTACCACCGCGCTCCATCGACGCTAGAAGAAAAATCGCAGTCGCGCCAGGAAGAAGAATAAAAGGAAAGTATTTACATATTAATATAAATCGTATCTATTATCTCCAACCGTTCTCGTATAATAGAACGATCGTCAGGATCCACGTTGTACGATCCTTTCCCTCGCTCCTGAACTTTACGACTGGATTATTCAAACACCTACGCTGAAACGATACCAGTCTCCCTTTGGAGCCTCCTATTTTCGTACGTACGCAGATGTCAGAAGCCATAGAGATCCTCGAGGGAGTACTATTATTCAGACTTCGGCCGGGTGAAACGAGGAAGAGAGTATGAAAGACAGAAACGCATCTTGAATTAACATTTCTATTTAAATCACGCCTACCGCTTCCAGCCATAATATGTTGCAATATCTTCCCGGAGCCTCAAATGAGACTTTCCGACTTTGGACGGAAGTTTCAGAGTGGAAACGACAGAACGATGCCGAATTCGTTTGAACGAGATAAGTTTCTTTAGGTGGAAGATTCTGCTTTTACTTCTTGTACGGAGAAGTTATTTATTTTTACGTGCAATTGCCATAAGTGTTATCGATCGTACTGTATCGATGGAGTTTTTCGTTTGTGGATTTTATAGGCGAATCCCGGAGACGCCCACGATAAGGTGATATTGAGTTTGTGTTGGAAAAGGAGGAAGTTTTCAAGTACTGTTATTCAATTGGATACTTTGCCTGTTAGCGATGAATATAGAAGAGGCACATATTCTATGTTCTACTTCTCGTGTAACAGGAAACGTCGAATTTCTATTGTTACCATTTCTCGGTACTCGCGCAAAAGCTTCTTCGGTATTACTGTTATTTTCGCAAATTTCTCCAGCGTATTATGTTACATCGTACCAGCCGTGTTCCTGCTGAAATTATAGCTTCTACATGGAATCATCGTCCTCCTAAGCCATGTAAAATACAAGACCAGCTTCAAATCCATTACAAATGGAAATTTAAAATAAAACAGACTCAATAACTGAGTAAATATAAAATACCAAACTATCAAAACCATGCCACCAATAAAAGTGTAATACTAACAACTACACTGCGGATGTTAATACAAATTTCAAGTTTGATAAGCACAGCTAAGAAGGAAGAAACAAAGTAAATATATCTTTCCCTCGATAAATGTTGCAATGATTCCTATATCTTGGATATTTCGGATACTTCTTTCATATTATATGCTTTTTGCGCACTTTAGCACTGTTAACACTAGATTTACGGAAGCCGTCATATTGACGGGTTCCTATTTGTCTTCTAAACATTTCTCATATTTACAGAGAAGCTGTACAGTAGATATTTCAGGTGTATTCTATAATACAATAATGACTCAACGAATTACCATCTTTGCCACTTGGTCCTTCCTTTTTCAAAGTCGTTATTTAATATATTGTAATTTAACAGATTCCATGCCCGTAAATCTAGTATTAAACTAATTATAAATGCATAAAAATCCTCAGTCTCCTGTTCACAAACCTACTATAAATAAACCCTACCCCGAATCACTCTCAGCAACAAAACAATCATAAAATTCCACCTCTCAAGTCGCACACCTCCTTGTTCAAAATTAATTAACAAACCGAGAGCCCCGTCACGCCAACGCAAACCGGTAGCAGGAGAACCCACCCCCGTCACGGTATCCCTTATAATAGAAAGATCAAGGAGGTCGCGCGTGGAGTCTCGCAGCCGTATCATTCCTTCGCCCACGCGCAGGACGATACGAATCCCTCCTTCCGTCTCTCCTATTTTCGTACCAAGACGGATGTCAGGAGGCGAGAAGATCCCCGTGAGATCCATGCTCGTGTCAAGACACGGCGGAACGACGCGGATAGGCCCGTCCTCGGACACCGTGGGGGCGAAGAGGTGAGCCGAAAGCCCGGAGGAAGGGGTGCGACCGACGAAGAAGGGAGAGGAGTACGAGGAAGAGGAAGAGAGAGAGAGGTGGAGTGACACCCACGCAGGTGGGACCACACACGACGGTCCCGTCATTTGTTGGACACCGCATGGGCATGTCGTGTTCCACGGACACGGGGTACACAGCATTGTACACTTCTTGGCGCTGTCCCGCGGCGTGTCGTACCTCCGGCGGGCCGTGCAACTTTATGGCTCGAGCCGATTGCGTGCGACTCGAATAGACACCGGGACGAGCTTGAGTATCGAGCCACCTAGGTGTGGAATAGATTAGGTGAGAGCGGTGCAATCGCGAGGTAACGCGATGATAGAAATATTTCATTCGCCGGAGGGGAGAGCCTTTGCGGTGAGTAACGAAGGAGATGGAGTTACAGGGAGATTAATGGACTCGGGGATCGCTGGACGTTTTAGCGCGGTTTCGTGGTAGACTGCGGGCGATTGGATTTAGGGGGATGTTTTAGGTTTTGGTGGTTGTTTTGATTCTGCTGGGTATCATGACGATGTTGAGTTAATACGAGATGCAAAACTGTGGAAATTATGAGACGGGTGGAGATATAAGGGTGATCAGAAATATACTATGAATAAAACCTAACTTGGAAGCACTCTCAACAATTAAACAGTCGTCAACTGCAACTTTTATATTGCTTAATTTATTCAAATTAATTGAGAAAACAGGAAGATTCATGATTCCACTCGCGACCTCCTTAACAGTAATCGTTCCGGCACTTTACGTGCATCTCTTCTTATCGAGGTTAGTCATTTGACTGGTTGTAAGATAACAATTATATTTTTTCGAAGATATAGCTATAGGAAATTGTCAATTTAATATTAGAAAGATCGTAGAATATACTATTTATGTAAAACTAGAACTACTGGCGTTAAATCTATTATATTTAAATATGTTAAATAACTAGTTTGAAAAAAGGGATGTTAAGAGGTGGAAAAGGTGATCGATTCCGTTTTTTGTGATGAATGTAGAATATCTATTCTACGACTCTCCTGTAAACTTGGAGAATTTTTGGAAATATTGTGTACCAGTCATTTTGACTGATTTCGCAGTTCCAGTATTAATAATACAAGAAATTGCAAATTTTCAGCCTGCTGATGCGGGTAGTGTTAATCTTTCTATTTCAGATGATACCATTCTATTACAGGGGTGGATTTTTTGCTACCAGTTCACGTTGACATGACGGACTTCTTGCTTTGCTAATTAATTTTGTATAAAGACGTTTGGGATTTAATCGATGTATAATGTTAACACATTGCACGCCGGTCCCATGATAATGCGGGATTTTAAATATATAATTAAAGATTTTACCGATCAATATCAGTCATATTATTCTGCCTCGAGGAAAATGGTGGAAAAATTGGACAAAAGTGGCAGTATTATTTCGTTTAAATTGTATATTATTTAATGCATTTAAATTTGATATTGATCTAATTGTTTTTATCAAATATTTATTATCTTTATTACATTTATTACCAAATTTATTATCAAATATAACAAATTTCGCGGCTGATATTTAGCCGGAGTGCAATTTATTAACAGGGTGTAACATGAATGTAAGAAATAACTTGTACAAAATCTATTGTAAAATTCTCTTCAAGCTCTATGAACATACCTGAGCATCAATCGATCCCTGTGAAGTTTCGGGAATAGGTATATATTTTGCAAGACAATATTCTCCGTCGGGATGATTTGCATTTGAAAGAAGTACCATTTAAAATTGTATATTACGATGCAAACTGAAAACGAAACCGAAACGCAAGATGCAGCATGACGCGTAAAGAAAGGAGAAGTATTCGGGATGAGAATACAGAGACGGATGTGAACCGTGGAGAGGTATCGTGCGCGAGCTTGACCTCGGGTATACATTATTGATGGTGGTGCACCAAGAATGGTGACTAGATGGTAATTTTCGAGAGGACGAAAGGGACGACGGGTATTCCGTGCGCTTAGTTCCCGCAGGATTGACATTCTGACGCGATGGGAATGCTGGATCAGCTCGCGATCGTAGGAACCAACCGTCGGCTACACGATGAACATCGTTCGATAAGGGGATGACGAAGAAAAATATTGCATGACGGCTTGAAAAAATCGAGAGCCATTACACGTACGTTTACCGATACACCAAGAGCTCTTTGTAATAGCATCGGATGAATTATTAGCAAGGATCGAAAGAGTTTTAACGAGGGCGCGAAGCTGCTACCGTTATTTCGAGTTAACTTTTTAATTTCCCGAACGGCGGTCGGATTCTTTGATAAAACGTGCAATTAAATACATATATACGAACACGATCGATTAAAGTGTTTTTAAACGCGCGATCGCGACTACTCGAGCCTGAAGCTGGATTCCAAGGTATAAAGAACCCACCTCGCATGTGGAACATGAAAACGGTAGCCCCTGAATTTCGATCACAGTCGCAGCAAGACCAGAAGCACCCGTTTGACGAAGTACGAAGATAAAATCGAGACTGTTGGTCCTTAAAATACGTATCAAATTAGGATACATCGTTGCATCTCTTCCGGAATGCCGTGGATAAAAAGGACGATCGGTGGAGCCTGAAATTAAAGCTGCGCTTCTTAAAAATTACCTTGAAATCCTACCACCTTTTTTTTCGAGCCGATGCAAGACCAGAAGCGCCGCGGGAGTGTTATTAATACGAAATATCGCGGCCGTAAAGATTCGCGAAATTATAATCGCGATGCTTCCACCACTGAAACACGAATAAACGAACGATACAGATGTCCTTCTAGATTTCAAAATGGGACTACTTCCAATTCATTCCGGAATACAACCAAACCAGAAAAACTCCGCCGAAAATATCTACCAAAGCAAAATCATTAAAAATCTCCCCTCCAAGAAACATTTGACGAATCAGTGCACAACTTCCTGCACATTTTATAATATTCAGATTTTATAAAATACTCAAGAAACAATGGACTGCCCTAATACATTTTCCAATACCTATTACAAGAAACACCCGAAATAAAAGTACCTTAATTTACTCGAAAACAAACATAAAACCTCCATGATACTACAGTCCCTGATCATCGAATTAGGACCACGTAGAAAAATTGCACTTTTATGGTTATAATGTTATATCATATATGGAAAATTGTCTTTGGTCAATCAAATTATTACTAAATACGTTGATAACAAAGTATACATAGCTAATAATACTTTTTAGGCTTTCGTGGCCAAAAGGGTTGATACTGGATTTGGCTTCCGGTTTGGAGCCACGTGCGAAAGACGATAAGGTCCGACGTTTCTCCAGCATTGCAGCTAGCTTCATCAGGGAATCGAAGACACTCTGATACTGATACTGATATACATAGCTATATATTTGTTACTGTTGTGATAATAATAGAATTGTGTGGACAATTCTCCCGACTTGAATGCCATAGAAAATATTTGGAGCCTACTCAAAAGACTTGTTTACAACTCTCCAAGCACTACATTATCTGAGTTGAAAACAAAAATTACAGATATTTGGGAAAATAACGAAGATATAAAGCATATGATAAAGCAATGTATACAAAGCATGCCGGAAAGGATACAAGCTGTCATCAAGGCAATGGGTGGAAATACGAGATATTAACATGCGTTCATAGTGTTATGTACAGTAGTAGTGTACTGTGTTATTAGTTAACCCCTTGCCTTACGATTTCTATTTTGACGGCGTGCGTAATACCCTAGAATTAAATCCAGAAATAAAAATTTCTCTCTGATCTGTAACATTTGGCACAACTCACTGCAATATTAATATTATAGAAATAATTTTACCGTTTCGTGATCGACTGATACTTTCAATTTAATAGTTATTGGAAAACTTCAAAACTTCGTGTTCCATTTATCGCCTCACGTGTGTCACACGTTATTGTAAGCTAAGGTGTTAATAAACTATATCATTACAATTTGAACAGGCCTCTTAATTTTACGGAAAACATGAAAAAAAGCTGAAAATTTGGAGTGGTCCTAATTCGGTGACCAGGGACTGTATAAACGAGCAAAGTGTGTCTAATACCCCCGAACACGAGACTCAGCGACGGCTTGAAAATTCATTGGAATTCCCAATCGGAATGCGGCAGGAGTCCAAGATAAAAAGCGTCCGTCGTAAAGGAAACGAAGGGGAAGGGCTTGGGTTGAAGACGCGCGCCCCGGCCAAGGCAGTTCGATCAAAGTCGAAGCAAGACCGGGAGCGATCCTTCGGCGATGTACGCGGAGATATCCATCTACAATGATGCTAAGGACCGAAGGACCGAGCATTTGTAATCCTGCGAGAGCTCGCGGCCCGTGGAAGGGGTGGCCACGGCAGCCCAATTTATATATTGCGTCCCCGAGACGTCGCCGATTAATCCTGCGGGAGTCGCGGGACCACCCAGGTGAAACTAACACCCTTTCACCCTTCTGTCTGACACCGGTCGCGCCTCGTAAACGTCCTTTCGTCCTACTTTAACACTCTGGCTTAACTAAACGTCCTCGACGCCCGCAGCTGCTCGAGGATCGTCCTTTTTCTTTGGGATCGACGCTAATCTGTCGCCTACGGACACGCATTGTGTTCTTTTGTTTTTGGAGGAAAGACGGCCACGATCTTTTGGGGAAAGACATTCGGGTGGGTCGAGGGAGGATTGGGGTGGTGGGTGAAATGGTTGCGAGGTTTAGGGTTGATGGGGGGTTTGATGAAGGGTGAGAGATCGTAGAGTTCGATGGGCTGTGTTGAAGTATGGATATGGAAGGTAAGGTGTGGGGAATTAGAAACAGGTGAAGAGAAGTTGTAATAAGGAAGCTTTATCTTTGCTACTGTATGGAAGAAATTGAGAAGAATTCTATTCTTCTTCTTAAGTATCACTAAGAAAGTTGTTCGCGCGCCTAATAACCAGAAGGCCCGTCTATTAAATAACTCCGGTAGTTTTATACAAGGCAGTCCGTATCTTTACGCAGGCCACCTTGAATTTTCTCTATAAACACAACTGATACTCCCACAGAATCTAGCATTTCTTCGATCAACCCAAAGATAACGATGATTACAAAAGAATATTCAAAAGAATACTTTTAAAAGATGACAATCTGCTTGAAATCAAATTCAATTAAATTCCCCCAATGAAATATAGAACTGAATGTAAAAGTTTCATAAACCTATCAAAATCGACACACTACTATCGTCGGATATTTCATCGGGGAACAGTTCATATTATTCTTTTCGTCCTTACACCTACGGTCGTACCTGATTATGATAATATTTCGTAGGGCCCGCGTCTTCTTTCTCATTACGCAGACACGCAGAAAGGGGGCGAAAGCGAGACCCGTCCGCTAATTTGAATATTGAGTTGCGGGGGTGTCGGTAACGGGCAGCTGCACAGCTCGCATAAAACATAAAACGTCTCTAGAAGCATTCGCATCTCCAGACGAAGGAACGTGGGTGCGTTCCGGCCGAATGCCTACTCCATCGAGTACCGAAAGACCTCTCGCGAACGACGCCCCGAAGACAAAACGTGGCTCGCGTGCCCCGAACAAATTCCTCGAAGCCGGGGCTAAACTCGTTTGCCAGTTTGATGGACGAAAAACGAGTCGGATGAATGAGCTGGTTTCTTCGAGGAAAAAAAAGGAAAGAAGGAGGACTGATTCGTGCTATCGATGCATTAACGGAAGAGTGCTTGGGGTATCTCGATAGGTGGGGCTTTTATTTTCGTGAGGATGGAGAGAGAGTTTGGGGGAATTGAAAATTTGAATTTTAGAAAGTGGAAGAAACGAAGTTGTTGGCGGGTTGTATTTTTTGTTATAGGGTGTTGAATTAATGTGGAATTATCGTTAGGTGTTGGCAGACCTGCATTCGAGAGCGGAGACACTAAGAATACTTGATGAAATATATGCAAGATTTAAATTGAGGTCGTCGGAGTCATGGTCGTGTTGTATGTCGAAGGAGAAAGAGATAGGTGGTTTTATGGGATTTTAATCGAATTTATCTATTAGTGAAATCGGGATTGGTTCTTACGAGGTGTACCTAATCGATAGGTGGGAGCCGTGTAGTTAATACTTCCTATCAAACCTGTTCGTACACCAACGTATTCGTAGAGTTCTATGCGCGTTCGAGAATTCTCTGTGCCAGGAGGTCAGAGTTCGCCTTATGGTCAACCAGCACCTCTTCTAAATCTTCTGACACGTACACCTGCCAGGTAAACAATACCCTCGCTAGAGGATTCAATTTTTCATATCTGCCTCGCAGGAAACGATTCTCACACATTCAAACTTCCTCTTGTAAATCTCTATCTAATACCATTAAGGTTAGGGATTCCAATCTTCTATCGCAATCCACCCATAAATAACGATCAAACGTCAGACATTTTCCTATCATCTCAATTCTCGTCGAGCTTGAATGAATCCCAGCAAATATCTTCGACTAAAGTTCAAGTAAAAGGGAATAAGGGGTCTGTATGAATTAAAAGGTTCGATCTTCTAATTAGTGGGCCTGATTTCGATCTTCCTATTAGCTTTGCGAAATTTTTTGTATATGGTGTACACATAACAGCCTCGGTAGTTCAGAATCCACCTAAAATAGTAGGTCTTAGGCAGTTAAGACCGACAAATTAAAAAAAAATATAGAATAATTAAACCTGCGTGCACTCAGTCTTACCGGAGGACCTAACCTGAAATACCTCCTTACAGTTCTAATTTCCTATTAGTCGTAACACCAAGCACCTAAATGCAATTTTACATTCTTAATAGACCTAACTTTAAGTACCTCCATACTATTCCTAATTTCCTGGTAAACCTAACACCAATCCCCTCCATACCACTTCAAACTTCCTATTAGATCCAATACCATACTCCTCCATGCACTTCCTACCTTTCTACGAGACCAAACACCAAACACCATGCAATTTCTAATTTCCTATTACACTCAGCATCAAACACATCCATACAGTTCCCAACTTTCTACTGGACCAAACACTATTCAATTTCTAATTTCCTGTTACACTTAATACCAAACACATCCATACAGTTCCCAACTTCCTACTGGAACAAACAACAAACACCATGCCATTTCTAATTTCCTAGTACACCGAATATCAAATACCTCCATACAATTCCTAATTTCCTATACACCGAATATCAAACACCTCCATCCAGTTTCTAATTTCCTATTACACCAAATATTAAACACCTCCATCCAGTTTCTAATTTCCTATTACACCTGACATCAAATACCTCCACATACTTCCTAATTTCCTGCAAATCTCGCAATCTAGTCGAAACGCGCGGACCAACCGCAGATTCTTCTCCGAAGCGTTCTCAATTCCGGTGAGGCCGCGCAAATATTATTCCAGCGAGTTGTCCGCGGACTCCCTAAGCGATGATACGGCTTTTGTCGTGAAAGGATTCCCACAAAGGGTCCAATCATTCAGCCCGCAACGTAATGAATGGCCAGCATTTACATACGAAGATGGCGAGTATCTTATTACAAGGGAACCAAGGGGGAGGTGGGTTGCGCTCCGTTCGGTTAAACCCGCACGAACAATGCACGACCGTGGTGGTCGCGAAGGTAATGCTCGGACGACGCGTTGCTGAAGACATGATTAACATCCGTTAATAAGATGGATGCGCGTGACGGCCATTGTTGGAGCCGTTAACGTTGGGTGTGATTTAGGTGCTTCGCTCTTTTAAGTCGAACTGTTGTGTCTATGACTAGAGTGGAATCGTCTCGGCATTGTTTTCTGAGATCTTTCGGATGTCTAGTTGACGCGAGGGAGGAGGGGTTTTTGAAAACAGGTGCGGTCGAAGAGGAGATTTAATGTTAAAGTTTGTAATAGGTGGTGAAAACTTATCGAGTCTGTGGTAAAACTCTTAAGTCGCCTGTGATGTGACAATTTGTAAGATCAGTAAAATAAAGCGGGAGCAAACGGTTTTATTATAGAGATTTTTAACTAAATTAACCCGTTGCCGTACGGGGTTAATTGGTGGGCAAACGCATAGGAGTTTGATGGGATTTTCAAGGTTGCAAAACCTATCGAATTGAAAATATCAATGAGATGCGACACCATAGAATTATTTCTGTAATATTAATATTACGTTAAATTATAGGGTATATCAAGAATCACTGCTCAATTTTTATTTTAGTGATTCAATTCTAAATTATTGCGGAGGCAGTCACCAAAGGAGTAGGGCAAGGGGGTAAAAATCTAACTTTGATTATCAAGTCAATCACTGGTAATCTATGCAGTTTTCTGACTTTAAATTGCGTTTAACTAAAAATGCCAATATCTAGTCCTTTCAGTTGAACCTTTAACAAAGAAACTTATCGTTAAAAAGCAGTCTTACTTATACCTACAGCCTACTTATATCTGACACATCCAACAAGAAACCCTTTCCAAACACAAAATTACCCCACAGCATCAGCAGCAAAATTTTGTAACAGATATATAATAAACTAACAAAAGTTGATACCAGAAAATTACATAAAAATTGTAGATATCGGATACCGTGAAAACTGTCGCACTAAACTAATCAAATTTCCTTTCCGCTAAGAGAGCATTTAACCAAGAATTCGCAATAGAGGAAGAAGAGAAGCGAGGCGGATTATTCTCGAAATTGCATCGTTTTCCGATCCTCCTGGAAGCGAGCTATTCCGAGGACGTTTTGCTCGCGTTAAGTTGCAGCTCCGCCGAGTCACCCGGCGCATGGTGCAATTTTCCCGGAGATACGCAATAAGATCCCGAGCGTGAGACGAAATAGCGAAAGCAGAGAACGTAAAGGAGAAGGAAGGATGGGAAGAGAGAGGCGAGGGCATCCGCGAGCGCAAGCGGTGTCCCTTTGCCTGGATAGATGGTCTCGCATAATTAACTCTATGGAAAAATCATTGTGCGCCATATGCCGCGCGTGAAGGGTAAACTGCAAGGCGGATAGTCGAGTATGCGCTCGCCTTGGCATCGAGGTGCATTAAACCCTTCCTCGTGCTATCACGCGGCAACAGCTGCTATGCGCACGGCGCTATCATTGCATCTCGTTGATCCGCAGCCCTGCGAGAGACTTTGAGGAGAAATCCTCCCCTTGGCACGAGATATCTTGGCGCGAGGTATAAGAAGATTGTTCTGAGAGTATCGTGGAAGAAAATGGATGGATTGTTTTATGGAGAAATTAGATCGCGATGGAATGGTAGATGATACGTGTAGCTGAACACTAGAGCTACGGTTGAATCTGTTATATTTAAATATATTAACACGGTGAATGCCATGGGGGTCATTGGTGACCGGCGCTGTTGAATTCAATGAAATTTTGTATGACTTTTAAATTGTAATAATTACGAATTTGATGATTTAGTGAATATTTATGCGTTGTTCTTAAAACGGTAAAGTCCTACCGTCTAAATATCTTTTCGTGTCTTTAAAGTTTCTGCTTTGTGAAAATGTGATTTTAATAGAAAAAGTTTCACTTAAGTAGATATGAAGAAACTAGGGAAATACCGGTGGCATTCATCGTGTTAAATAAGCACTTTGGAAAAGGAGAAATCTAGAGGTGGAAAAGATGATTAATTCAGTAATTTATGTTTTATAAGGTGGACGTGGAATAGCTATTCTATGGTTGCAGTCTAAGGTTAAAGATTTTTTTGAAAAAATGAGGAACCAGTCATTTTCTCTGCCTGGGTAGTTCTACTGTTAAAGAATATATAAAAATGCAGTAAATTATCTGGTGGTGAGAATCGGTATTTGTTTATAAATTTGCAAGGTGTGAATTATTCTAGAAATTGTATCGCTTTTCAATTCTGCTAGAAGCAATCTACCTTTAGGAAATTTGGAATTTTAAACAAATAATGGAAAATGTATGATATGGGAAACTTTAGGATTTAGTAACTCAGATTTTTTTCAGATTATAGAAGGTGTTGAAATATGGATAAAATGGATGATAATTTAATGATCATGGGATTAGAAATTTCGAATTTCGTGGAGATTACATCAGGACATAATTCCCAGGGATTGGGAGACTCGATGAAGAGATCAAACTCGCGACGTTCTGTAAATCTCGCGGCTAACGTTACCAGGAGATCGCGTGTAGTAAAGTTTATCAATTTGTATGAATTGCTTGACGTGAATGTACCCGCATGAGGGGGGCCATTACAAAAACTCGGTTGAATGTCCAACGCCCCCATAGTACGTTCCTCGTGGAACGCTACACCTGGTACACATTCAAGTTTGCATCGAGATCTCGTTCCATTCCCACCGCGCATTTTCTATAACATTTATTTCACCGATAAATTACACTGAACAATTTATAAAACGACTCAAAAATCCAAAAATGTCACACATCCCAAAAGACTGGATATTACTGTAATAAAAACTCATGATTATAAGAAGGACCAAAATAAATACCCAATAAAGTACAATCAATCATACTTTTGGGGCTGTGGCGGACTAGGAGGTAAAGGATTGGACTTTCAATCAATCAATCAATCAATTTTAGACAAATTACTATAACAATTAAAACCTAAAAGATACGAGCAAAAATAAGAGGCTGTGGTTTTATGGAGGGAAAGGATTGGACTTTCAATCGATCGGACAAAAATTCAAATTTCTCATCGTCCCTGGAAATTTTTCTTATGTGATATGTTCACCATAGCCTCGATGGTTTGGAATTCAGCTAAAACAGCAATTTTAGGCAAATTACTATAGCAATTAAAACCTAAAAAAATACGAACAAAAATAAGGGACTTTGGTGTGTAAGGAGGTAAAGGACTTAAATTTCAATCGGTCGGACAAAAATTAAAATTCCTCGTCTCTGGGAAATTTCACCTATGTAGTATGTAGTTTCGATGGTTCGGAATCTAGCTTAAACGATAGGCCTAAGCGAACCGAGTATACTAATTAAAGCCGAAGAAGTACAAATAAAACTAAGTGGCCGAATAAGGAGGTAAACGCTCGAGTTAGCAATTAGAGAGTTCAAGTTCAAAACCTCCCCTCGAGAGATTTTTCCTACACGATTCGAATATCATATCCTCAGTGCAGCGAAACCCACTTAAAATACTAAGTAAACGAAATAGCCACAGTAGTTAAAGTAGCAAGTATAAAAAAAGAAAAAAAGAACAGAAGACTTACGATCAATACCAACTTCAAGATAACCCATTTAAAGAATCTCCTATTTTTCCATTTCGCTCAACGACTCGCTTCCGAATGTAACCGGTTTTTCGTGGAAAAAATTTCACGCTTCCGTGAGTCTTAATTTAACTGCAGCGCCGTCGAGGAAATAAAGAAAACTTTCGCATTCGCCGAGAGAGTTGGAACAAAAACTGTAACGGAGAACGGGGAACCTTTCTCGCCGTTCTACGTACCTCGTACTTCCTCCCGTAAGAAAATAAGATATACGAGGCAGATACCAGGCGAGGGTAGCGTAGTTTCTGCAGTTGAAGCACACCGGAGCCTAAGTTAACCGAACGAACAGCTTAGACGTTGCCTTCTACGGTGGCAGTGAAATAATTGCGACGTCGCTACTGACAAAGAGGACATAAGCGTGGGCATTAAGCAAGCATCTTTTCTAGTTTCACTCGCGTGTATGTATGCGTACGTGAGGGACGACGACAATGGTTGCGAAAGGAGGGTAAGAAGCACTCGCGAGAAATACGACAATGCCGAATGGACGTTACTTGAATTATTTTTTTCTGGGTTAGTTAGACTGCGAAGATGGTGGAATAAAGTATAGCTATGCCCGCCTGGTTTTTTCGAGCTCGAAATAGAGCGGGCAAGGATGGTGGTTTATCTTGACAAATACGCTTTGGCAAGAGCTCCACCACTTGGAACCACGAATACGGCTTTATGGATCTTGACGAGGAGAGGCTTTATTGTCTGGTGGCTCTGCCTCTGGGTTGTAATTAACAAAAGTAATATATATGAGGATGGAAGTTGATGAAATCTTGACATTTAAGTGGAATTAGAAAAAGAAGATACCTTTTCGAGAGAGTAAAGGAGATCGTCTGTTTTGTTTCCTTCAAAATAAATCTACATCGGTCAAGCTTAATAGACGTGCTATAAAAATATGCAACTAATAGTTAAGTAATCTGTATAATAATATTATTAATGTTATAATTGTTATAGAATACAACTGTCGTTGAATGTATCAATATAATTATGTCCTTAATGTAATAAAAGATTTTTAATCTCTAAGAAATGACAGACTTTTATTGCAAACTCTCACAAAAAAAGAACCCCAACTGTCCAACTTCAATTTTAATTAGATTTTGCAAAATGTTAACATTCAGGGTCCCTATGCTATATGTAATATATTAGCCGCAGTTACGCAGTAATTTTAATCATATGAGCAATGAAAATCCATATTTATTAACATACTATAAAATTAAATTTGTTTGCAACAGCTATCGTTGCGAAGTAGCTTTGGCGAAAGACCCATAAATCGGAAACTTTATTTACTTATGTCTTTAAAACTACTGCGTAACTACGACTAATATTTGCCACACATATCATCGTGGAAAAGCTCATTAAAATGGAAATCGAACAGTTTGGATTCATCCCTTGTCACTATCCCAAGCCCTACGAACAGGAGTCTACATCCTCTTATAGCTACCTTCGATCCCAAATCGTCTAATCCAAACACCAAACAAAGTAATCGCAAACAAGACCAATTTCATCTACTCCGCAGTCCCGTATCTTCTCTCCAGCCCCCATGGCAACCATGGGGATCAGTAGGAGGATCCAAGGGAGAGAAGTTGCGTGAGCAGCCGCAGTCGAGCGGTGCAATGTCGTTTGCGCACGAAAGCCATTAAGCAGATTAGCTCGGCAGCCGAGTTACGCACGGCGACCATGCAACTGCCTTAATAGAGACGTAAACTCGTCTCTCTCACCCCCATAAGAGAAACCACCACCCCTGCGGCTGGTCCCTGACAAAAACTCCATTTCCAATGCCGCCGCTGGGAAATTGATTGCGCACTGGGTGGTGGTGCATCCCGGCGACTCTCTACCTGGCGTAAGTATCGCGAATCTGCCCGGTCGAATTCGTAATTAGCGCGTTAATTAGTTATAATTCGCCGTGTAATTATTGCGCGCGGTTTGCTGTCGCCTCGAGGCGGTGCTTTCGGTGGAACTTTAGCATCGCTGATGAAGCAATTTTACATCGGATTAGTCGGTTTTATTCGACAATGCCCTCGGAGGTTTTGCAGGATGAGGAGAAGGAAGAACCTTGACACTGTGTGCCCCTTATGGTGGTGGGTATTTTTCAATGGGGAATAATAATCGGTAGGGTGCACGTGTTACCGGATGAGCGTTAAGAAATTAAGGATTTAATTATGCGAGGAAAGCAGGATTTCATTGTACTCCTTTCGCAATTAAGAACCTTTATTGGTGAAATTTTAATTCACGATTCGCAATGAAACCCATTAATTACGCTACAATGTAGGAAACGTGAGTGATAAGCATAACGCCGGCTCTCAATCCAGAGGTCTGTCAACCCTCGTTAGGTGAACGTTCCACCATCTGCCGGCCTCCCTTGACGATAAAGAGAGAAAAAAATTAAGAGAGAAAGAGAGAAAGAGAGAGAATTGGACAGAGAAAAAGTCCAAGAGAGCGAAAAGAGAGAGACGGAGGCACAGAAAGTTCCCATTACGCGGCAGTGACGGTTCTTGCCCTTTTTGCGTTATTAAAAATAATGGTGACATATATTAGTTTTAACGAAGGAACCCGATGCTTTTTGCTACCGACTTATGCGCCCGGTCATTTGTTTCCACCGGGTAAGCTCCGCTCGAAACAATGGATGCTCGCCTTTAGCTGGACGTAAAGCTAAGATGAAGAAAAAATAAAAGACAAAAAAAAGGGAGGAAAGACGAAGGGTGGGTCCAGGACGAGGCCGAAGACAAAACTCGATTGAAGAAACGAGTAGAAAAAGGACGAGGGAGGAAGAAACGTCGAGTGAGCGGCGGCTCTCCTCATCCCCCGTCGAGCCGAAATCGCGAGTTCCACGTAGCAATTTCAATTTCAGATTATCCAATTTCGACCGGCCACACCCACGAGACCAATTTCTCGCGTTCGATAAGAGAAACACGCCGTTAAATCCCTGCAAAACGTTTGACGGAGCGGGGTTAAAACGCATTAACGAACCGGAGTGACGTGGCGCTGGGATCTCGGTAATTATATCACTATTTTGCGCGTTAAAGTCATGACACTTCGATACGATATAATTGCACGGGCATTCCCGAAGAATGCACTATCATCGTAAATTAATCTGCCGGTGTTTCGGCGAAGGTGATGCATTTTTGCGCTCACCGTGAGACGTTCTCGTTTTCGGGGGCAGAGGCGTTTCTTCCTTTTTGTTTCTCGCGCCGGCGTGTCTCGTTCTTACGTGACTCGTGTTATTGGCGTTTCGTAATTATCGAGGAGATTAAATTGATCGGGCTCGTTCGGACGATAAAAGGAGACGTGTTAATTCTTTGAGATTTAATTACGGAAAAATTTCCTTCTTCTTGCCGCTGGAATTTTAACATTCCTCGGCTTACTTTCTTCTGCGGAGTATGCTACCGCGATGTGAGGATGGAGGTAATGACTCTCTGCTCATGGAGTTCTTTAAGGACGGGAATTTAAGTTAATGAGAATATTTTTTAATTAAAGGAAACCCTTCGAAATCGACAGACATTTACTACATGTCAAATTAGTAACTTCAGCCACACCTACAGTCCCTTGTCATCGAATTAGGACCACGTACAAAAATTTCACTTTTATGGTTATAATGTTATATCATATATGGAAAATTGTCTTTGGACATTCAAATTATTACTAAATACGTTGATAACAAAGTATACATAGCTATAGATTTGTTACTGTTGTAATAATAATAGAATTGTGTGGATAATTCTCCCGACTTGAATGCCATAGAAAATGTTTGGAGCCTACTCAAAAGACTTGTTTACAACTCTCCAAGCACCACATTATCTGAGTTGAAAACGAAAATTACAGATATTTGGGAAAATAACGAAGATATAAAGCATATGATAAAGCAATGTATACAAAGCATGCTGAAAGGATAGAAGCTGTCGTCAAGGCAAAGGGTGGAAATACGAGATATTAACCCCTTCAGACCCGAATTCTTTTCTTTCGCCTAAGAAAAATGATTTTGATATTGAAATTAACTTAATTCATATACACACAGAAAAAACAGATGACGTTGCAGACGTTATTTTTTCATATTATACGATCACTGGTAGATACATTAAGTGTTGAAACTAAGTTTAAACCTATACGTAATAAGATACAGCACGAAAAGTATTATGTACATTACAATGTGCACAGGGTCCGAAGGGGTTAACATGCGTTCATAGTTTTATGTACAGTAGTAATGTATTGTGTCATTAGTTAATAAACTATATCATTACAATTTGAACAGGCCTTTTAATTTTACGGAAAACATGAAAAATGCTGAAAATTTGGAGTGGTCCTAATTCGATGACCAGGGACTGTATAATATCAGAACCTTTTCCAAAAACTCGTCTTACCAAGAACCAACTAAAACTCACCCCTCCAAAGCAAATGGTACGAATTAAAATCCCCACAGTCGCACGAAACAACGTGTGAAAAATCTGCCAAATACTTCCTCACCATGAATATTTATTGTAACTCAACGACACAATGCAGCAACCCCTATCCCTCATAAATCACCATTATCGCTCACACCGGATCTTCGCGAAATCCGGAAAACGTCATGTTCGCTCCGATGAGAAGATTTACAGCGACAAAATGCGATTCCGAATCGAGTGCCGACTCCTGTACCATGAAACGGGTTAACGTACTATAATCGAATTCCTAGCAACCCCCGTGCAACCACGAATCAGAACAGGACATCGGAACAATCGAGCGTAACCAGCCCCGTAGCTACCGTGGATAAACAGAGAAAGGGTGGAGGCGTCGTGTCACGACAATTTCCCCTTTAATCCCACAATATTTACAATCGGATTGTCCATCCAGGGATCAAGTCCGAACGGCGGAAAGGGTTGACGCTAGAGCATCGCCATGGTGGAATGGAGAAGACGAGCAATTTACAACAGTTCGGTCCAGGACGTATAATGCAATCCTTAAGGATTTAGTGCCGTCGGCATTGTTCGTCTCTCCATCCGAGCTACCTACATTATAACAAGCGTCCACCTCGATCCCCATGGAAAGCCATGAATTCGCGCGTGAACGAGATTTATTGCACAACGCGGGCACGTTGCACGCGCAAGATGGAATGTTATTTTCGCGAGCCGGCTGTATGGGGGTATATGGTGGTACACATCGGCCGTCCGACATGCGGTCACGGCTGGACTTTGATATAAGCGCGGCTCCCTTGATTTATGGTGTTTGCGGTAAGGCTTCGCGGTCGACGGATTAACCCCGTGGGAGAGCCGAAACGTACCGCTAACTTCCTGGTAAAACTTTCGGCGATTTCGAGGCGTCAGGAGCCGAGGATCTTTTGAGTTTTCGCTGAATTTTTAACCTTTGTCAAATATTTGGGGGTAGGGGTGGTTCTCTGTGAGAGAAGTGGCCGGTTCTTAATTGGATTATGGGGAAGGAGACAGGTACCTATGGTTTCGGGGAAGTTTATTGCGGTGGAATTGAGAATTGGGGTTGAATGTGACGAAGGGTTGTTTTTATTCGGGATGAGGGAGGACGGTTACTTGAGGTTAGTGCAGAGCTTGATTTATGAATTTTCAGAAACACCATATGTAGACAATGCAGCGGATTAAGATTGTTCTGTGTTTGGTTGGTTGGCTTGACTCAAATTGTTATAATTCATTTAACTGAACCTAATTCGATACGTGACATTTAAAATATGACCTTCAGCTGACTGCAGATCGACTGTATTTCTAGATCTTCCGAGCGGTTGAAAAGTAAAGAAATTCAGAAGTATGTTTATAATTAAAATAATGTCATTAATACGAGAACTGCCGGAGTTAAATCTATTATATTTACATATATTAAATAAGTAGATTATTCTATGGCTCGCCTATAAAATTTAATGAACCAGTCATTTTGACTGGCTGGATAGCCAAAATCTTTTTGTTATTACCTATTATGTAAATAGTCTTTTCTCAAAATTTTAATTAGATGCGTAAAGAGAAAGAGGATAGTGCAATGCATATACATCAACACATTTTTCACACTTCTCAAATAATGGACAAAGTGTCAAGCCGCCTTGAGAATATGTAACACAAAGAAAAGCATTCACCCTTTTGAAGATTTGCGACGTTATTTACGACAGAATTATTTTACTATCGCTCCGTTTCTCTAAATCACAGAAAAGGGAAGTTTATGCTCTACGGAATCCTATACATCTCGATCGTCGCAATATTTCTCTTCTCCGAGAGAATCTACCGACATTAATGTCAAGCTCGCCGGGATATTCATAATCCTCCTCTGATGTATAATACGCCAGTAGTAAAATTCTTTTTTCCAACTCGTTTCTGCGAATCTCTATGATCGCGATGGTAAAACGCAATAAACGGTGATCGCCACGTCGTTCAACGAGCCGTTTTCATGTTATTTATTAATACCAATAAAACACACCAGGAATATATCAAACGTGAATATAAAAATAAGAGAGACTGCTTGTATCAAAGTACCATATACGATGGGGATGGAAAAACACGTTTTTTGTCCTTCAACCCCTGTGCTAACGTGGTGGCAGAGAAACCATTTATTTTATAGAGAGGAGAAATGCATTATGCACACCCACAAATGTGTTATTTTGCGGATAGTGTGAAACCGTCTTTGGAAGTATCCGCCTTTCTGAAGACGCGATTGTACTTGTTTTGCGATTGTGTTGAGGGAAAACGGTATATAACGACAAGTGCGTGTGGCTTGTAGGCCCCGGAATTTTCGGGGATGAGGCCCCGTGGTCGGAGTACACGCATAATCGAACGAGCAACAGTGACAAAGAGGAAATATCTGACTACCGTTGACTCTTCTTCGCTGCGAAGCTTACTTTCCACTTAATCGCAAAATCTCAATGCTAATTTAAACGCAAAGTCATAGATGTAACTAGAACTAGGAATCCAAGCATTCGGTAGTTAGGGCAACCGAATATTCGGATTTCGTGGCTATTCGCTCGATACCACTTACTATTTAGCATTAGTATTGAACAAAGTATCGTGCTAAATGCACATTTAATAAAACTTAAAATCAGAGTAAGTGATATCGACCCAGGTCCCACCGCGAGGAGGTTGCCACGAGTCGGGACCCAAAACAAAACGTTGTATTTAATTGTCGAAATGGTTAGAAACACTTGGAGATAACTGTCACTTGAGATTACTGACACTTCCACAAAACATTGCAATTAATTGTCGAAATGATTTAAAAACACTTACAGGTAACTGTCACTTGAGGTCACTGACACTTGCACAAAACATTACATTCAATTGTCGAAATGATTTAATAACACTTGTAGGTAACTGTCATGTGAGGTCACGGATACTTGCACAAAACATTGCATTTAATTGTCGGTATAATTTAATAACACTTGCAGGTAACTGTCACTTGAGGTCACACACACATCCATAAAGCATTGTATTTAATTGTCGAAATAATTTAATAACACTTGCATGTAACTGTCACTTGAGGTCACCGACACATCCACAAAACGTTGTATTTAATTGTCGAAATAATTTAAAAACACTTGCAGATAACTGTCATTTAAGGTCACTGATACATCCACAAAACATTGTATTTAATTGTCGAAATAATTTAGAAACACTTGCTGGTAACTGTCACTTGAGGTCACTAACACTTCCACAAAACGTTGTATGTAATTGTCGAAATAATTTAATAACACTTGCAGGCAACTGTCACTTGAGGTCACCGACACTTCCACAAAACGTTGTATTTCATTATCGAAATAATTTAAAAACACTTCCAGGTAACTGTCTCTTGAGGTCACTGACACGTCCACAAAACGTTGTATTTAATTGTTGAAATAATTTAAAAACACTTGCAGGTAACTGTCACTTGAGGTCACTGACACTTCCACAAAACATTGTATTTAATTGTCGAAAAGATTTAAAAACACTTGCAGGTAACTGTCACTTGAGGTCACTGATATGTCCACAAAACATTGCAATTAATTGTTAAAATTATTTAAAATCACTTGTGGTTCATTGTTTAAACATATTAATATTACGGAACACATGCACTAATAGTCGTTAATTAAAGTTAGGATTGACCAGGTATCGATAGTCAAGTCGAATCGAAAGCGTAAATGTCATCTTGTCACTTGATCGTATACGGCTCGTTCAGCGGTGTATAGGGGCGCGGCGCGCCGAACGAGCTCCTTATATAGTCTAGCGCTGAACGTGGCGCATGCTCAGTACACCTCCATGAGTAATTTTGAATATTTTACATATATCAACTTTCTTGAACAATTGTTGATTGCAAATGAAATCGTTATTGTTTAATAACGTGTTTCTGCTTATTTTTAATAAATTTTGCGGTAAATAGAAGTTATAAAAGAGAAGTTACGTCTGTTTATAATTGACAATTTACTTTTTGAAGCTTAGAAATATTTGATTTTCAATGTAGTAAACGACATGGACTATATATCGACTATAAACTATAACGACGAACACTATAAGAATCACTATGTGGCTATTGGAAAACAAAAGAAGGTTTCAAATTTGTTGGACAGTGTTATTACATTTTGGTTTAATCTTATGGGGAGGCTGCAGAGACGGAATATGTTGATTGAATGTAACTCCGTATTGACTGTTATGGTCATTGAATTATCTTTGCGGTCGTCTGCGTATAATGATGTGTGCATATAAGAATATTTATACTGGGTGTATCGTAAATCATCGCAGTTTCCGATTGTAATTTGAATATCTCGATTAAACATAATGAAAATTATTATTCAATTGTAGAATGCCTTATCAGTGATATTTTCTATGATTTTCGTATTTAATTTTGTATAAATTGCTCTTCCAAAGTTGTATTAAAAGTACTGAGATATTCTTAGAGATAATTTAATATTTCTGTTGACATTTAAATGAGCTTTTAGAAGTCTTTTGGTTAATAAAATTTGTGCTAGCAAAGTTGCTCGATTTTTGAGAGACTTAAAGGTATGACGATAAAAGCTCTGTTTGCTTTTTGATGCACCCTGTACATAAAATTGCATACAGGGTGAGATGTAAGGGCCATTACATAAATCGCATGGTAATTTATGCAGGCGCCACGGAGCAATTGCACTCTGGTCACTGCAGCCTTCAAGATCTGCGGTTCCAGTGTTGTTTTATTCTCTCGTGAAAATGAGGTCGTATTATTAGATGTAATACTTGGTTTATGATTTATGTCAAATGTGCAATGTAAATCTTTTTGTCAGCAATTTAAGGACTGACTATAGCCATAAGTTGTCAGCAAAGAAATCTCAGAGCAAGCACAAATGTATAAATATATTTCATAAAATGTATTTTACCGCATAATTTTTTTTCCACCGAAAACGTATAATCCTCATCGATGATTAAATAAGAACAGATTGAAAGATTTTGCAATTTCTCCACTAAATAAATATTCATCTCTTAATACTAATACAGATATATCAACAGAGCGATTCTCCAGCAGACGTTTCTCATTACCAAGTATTAATATTTGCACCATCGTAATAATCCCCCGAACGGAAATTCAAAGTTTCTCATTTAATACCTGTCCAAAGAGTCTCCTCGATCTCACGCAGCAACGAGAACAGAGATTTTAATTGAAAATCATATTTCGTCCGAAACTCCATGCAAGAATCCTTCATTTTTCATGGAAATTTACCCAGCAAAGCGAAAGTTTCGCGCGCATCCATCGACGAGGAAGTTGAAAAGCACCCCTGGGAGACGAAACTTAAAAACAACCCCTGAAATGAGCGTGACGAAGCTGAGGCTTCCTCAGAAGACTTGCGCGATCATTTCTTCAAGGACGAGAGGACGATTTCCCGAGAGTACCGCACTTTGCCACGCAATGTAAAGACCATCCCTCGATCTTTCGAGGTTCGGTGGTACGTCTTGTCATATTTTGGCCACGGTCTGGTGTATTTATGGCCAGAAATATGGCCAGAAACGTTAGGAGGTCCGCAAACAGTCCATAGTCTTGCGTTTTCCTGACAAGAGAGAGTTTTCTTCTCTCTTCCCTTCCCCATCTCTGCCTGCCGGCCACTTTCAGCCTCCAGCTTCAATGTTCTCCATCTCTTCCTCTCGTCCTTGCTTATGATATACGACCTCAAGTTGCGCGAAAAGCGTTGAAAAAGCCTGCAGGAAACCCTCGTAAAAATATTACTTCTTTTTTTTTCTCACTCCTCTTCTCCTTCACCTCGCAGATTCATCTAGGAGACTCGGAGAGTGCAATAAAGTTGCATAAGTTCCAGAAAGATATACAATCGCGAGAGCGTTCCGATTGTCGGCGGGAATTGTAAGGACAATTCGTAATAATGTGGTCGTATCCTGGCCTCGACTAGCCTTGAATTTTCGGATCGAGTTTTACGATTGCAACTTGTAAAGTAATTCCTCGCGATCGTAAAACCCCATGGCCTACCGTTGCCGTATTTATGCGAACGATTATCAGCCGCTGAGGGTAGTTCTTTTTTCTGCGGCAGATTCTCTTACGGAAGATCTTTGAAACGGGTGGATTTTACCGACGGTTTCCATCCGGGGTCCTAATCGCGTTTCAAGGACTGGCGTGGAAGGATTTTACTTTGATCCATTGTACAGGGGTGTATAAAATTTGGCCTGTATTTTTTACACATGGTGAATGGGTTTCAAGGATGGCAGAAGTTTATTGAAGAAATTTGAAGTAGAATTGAAATCGAGGGGATTGTAATAACTAGAGGAAATAAAGCTATAAAACTTCTACCGTGATCTCTTAACACTATTCCTACCGACACTTCACGTATATCTTTTCCTGCCGCAACCGGTGAATTTGTCAAATGATAATTTTTTCTCAGAAAATGAACAGTAAAAAAAGAAGTGAATATTGAAAAATGTATTATAATGTGAATGTATTATACGTATATTTGAGGAAAAGTCGTGAAGTTTAAAGGCGATTCAATTACGTTGTATATAGGAAATTCTAATCGAAATTTTAAAAACGGTCATTTAACCGGTCGTGGTAGGAATAGTGTTAATAATTTGTATAAATTATCTAAGAAATGTAAAATACCAACTTTAGCAAATTTCTTTCTACAATACTTCGTCTTTTCGAAAGTTTCACCTGCCATAGTGAAGAGTACGCAGAACCAACTGAAAAATCTGCAATGGAAGGCATAGAAGGAGGGTGAAACGACGCGTTTTCACGGGATTTCCTTGAGAGTTCCTCGGCTAGAGTTTCCCGTCGACTCGGAAAGAAGTCAGTGACCATTCTGTGACAATGCTCGCCTTGAGAATCACATGTGCGAGAAGCGAGGACGTACAAAGAGCCGCGGTCTACGGTGGAAACCGTGAAAAATCTGGAAACCCGGCCGAATCACGAGCGGATCGCATCTGGTAACGACCAAACTGAATTCAACGGGAGTAGCTTGAAAGAGCTTATACCAACTCGCTCGCTCTCTCCTCTCTACCCCTGTTTACCGTGGCAAAATCACCGTTACCAAGGTGCGCGGAAATCGGCTGAATGCCGATTCGAAATCCGTGACGGTCCCGGGCATCGTGGATCCCTTTCAGAGAAGACCGAATCTAATCAGGTCGCTCGCTATTCGTCCGTCCTCGATCTTTCTTAAGGCTTCTGGACGAATGAAAGAAACGCGAGTCTGCTGCATTTTCAAAGAATCTTCCAACGGGGACCAAAATGTTACATTTTCAGTGAAAAAGGTTGTTCAAAGTTTTTCTAGTGCACTCTGGATATTTTTTAAATTAAAGTCATGCCTTGGTGGTAACCTGTACTCCTGTTTGATTTGATTAAAAATCAAAGCTTCTGGAGGAATGAAAGAAACGCGTGTCTGCTACAATTTCAAGGGACGTTCGAACGGGGACCAAAATGTTAAACTTTTAGTGAAGAATATTGTTCAAGGTTTTTTTCTGCTTCTTTGGATATTTTTTAAATTAAAGTCATGCTTTGATGGTAACCTGTACTCCTGTTTGATTTAATTAAAAATCAAAGCTTCTAGTCGAATATAAGAAATGGCTGTCTGTTACATTTTCAAAGAATGTTCCAACGGGGGCCAAAATGTTAAATTTTTTAGTGAAAAATGTTGTTCAAAGTTTTTCTAATTTGCATTGGACATTTTTAAAATTAAAGTCACGGTCCGATGGTAACCTGAGGACCTGTTTGAAGTAGTTAAGCAATATGTAGATAATGTAATAGATTGCAGTTATATCTGTTTAGTCGAAGAAATATTCTTCTTATTCCTACTGTTACAATGCCATATTTAATTTCCCTAACTGTACACATCTAATGCACAAAGTTTCCGAACAAAGTTTGACTCAAATTGAATCCGAAAATATCTATTTGATGCTACTGCATCCATATATTCATCAATCACAATTATTCCCAAAAGAATGAAATCACTTTATGCTAGTTTAATTTCTCCAAAACCCCCAGCGAATAATGCTAAATTAATAACTTACTCTACTAGAACAGCTGCAAAAAGACTTCCTGAATAACCAAACGAACGCAAAACAGTTTAATTAAACCCCCTAAGAACTTATCCTGTGGTTGCGAAACGTTTTACACGAAGCGACGACGGCATTTCCCGAAAACTTAATGAAATTCAAGTCCAGGCTATTCTTAAAAGTACGCCCGTTGCAGCTGGCCCTTCTTAACGAAGGGACATTGTAAAATTCAGGACAGAGCGCAGTTTCGTGGGCGGAGAAGCCCGCAAAAGCCGCATCGGTCTCCGTGAAATCGACGATTCGTCGCGGCGACGTATTTCTATGCAGGCCTCTGGTCGCGCGACTCACCCGACATGAGGATACGCCTTGAGCAGCCAGAGAACAATTGACCGCTCATTCCGCGGCTTTTTCCGTCGATCGGATTCCGAAAAACCGGACAAAACTTTCCCCTTCGACCCGCAACCGATTTGACTCGCTCGACCCGCGGCCTTTGACTGCACCGAGTGCACTTTTGTTGCAGCTAGTCGCATATTCAGACACACGGTAGCGAGCTTCGCGACGTCCGGATGCGCACGTACGTGAAATTTTATGGTAATCGAGAAGGACTTTCGAGACTTTCGATTACTATGGTTTAATGCAAGATATGCGCCTGGTGAAAAAGATTAACATTGAAACTACCGGCATTGTATATATTATATTTAACCCTTATCGATCGCTGGCTTTTCATAGGTGATTCTCACTAGGTTGTAGCTGGTTTCGGTAAATATGCGAAAAATTTTCAGTATCGTAAGAACAACATTTTCGTTAGAAATTATTTATTTTTTGAAAGGGTATTCCAAATGTATGAGTTTTAAATAATTCATCATTGATAAATCATCTTCATTTAAATTTTGTATAGGTATAATAATTTTTCTTTTCTTAGAATGCAATAAGGAGTCACTGTTAGTCTGGTTACTAGAATCAAAAACACTTTCAGAATTCTTCTCAAAGTATTCACTGCCACTATCACTATCCAAAACTCATTAAATTTTCTTTGTTCATTTTTTGGGGCCGAAATATTAAAATTTGATTGAAAAAAGGCACTGAACATGTTAATCACTCCGTTGAGAATGTTCAATTGATAAAGCAATTGTCCACATGTTCCACAGACAGCGAGTTTAGACTCGATTCATTTTGTCACCTCACACGTGCCATACGACCGCAAAGATAAAGTACTGTTGTCACGTCAGACGTGACTTACGACTGTTAAGGGTTAAATATACTAAATAAGTACCATGGAAGAAGATAAATCAAGAGAGGAAAATGATGTTCAATTAAGTAATATAAGTTTTATAAGATAGTAGTGGAATATTTACTGCATGGCCCACCTATCAATTTTCCAAAATATTGGAGAATTTTTAGAAAACATTGGAAGTCGGTCATTTTGACTGCCTTGGTAGTTTTAACGTTAAAGTTAGGATTGGGTTGGTGGACTGATCGAAAAAAATTACATGTTAATAGAAGTAGTTGAAACAGTATTCTTCTTGGTGATTTTCTGAAAGATAAAATAACTATCTTGGTTAGAGGAATATCAAAAATTTTACAACATCTCATGTTCAGTACTGCAACGTTGAAAAGGGAAATGATCAAGTGTAAGTTGCACTTTGCTGATAGAGCCTAGACACCTTAACACTTGAGCTACGACTAATTAATACAGTATATTAGGCCGTACTAAATAAAGATCACAGAAAAAAAGAAATGAGGGATGGGAGAAAATTGAGCGATGGAAATATTTACATTCAGTAAAGTAGAAATATAAAACTGAAGAGGAAACAGGAGTAGAACGATCAGAGATTCTTCAAACAAATTAAAATCCAGTCACTTTGACTTCCTCGGTAGATCTAGTGTGAATGATATTAAAAGAAAGTGATTTTGGTACCTCTTCGGAAGGAAGTAAATTAATTTTTATCTGCAACAGAAAAACGGGATATTTACGCCCATCAAAAGTATAATCCCATGTAACGAGGTATTTCCCAAACTCCAAATTAAATTTCCAGAATACCCGTAAAAGTACTGTATCGACCGTCAAATTTATCAGCTTTCACGAAAGTTGTTCCATTCCATGGAGGTGAATTATTCGCCACACGCCCCTCAATTTCATGGCGCAGCCATGAATATTCCCGAAGCATTTTCTCGACTCGATACTCGAGGACTCGGTCACGGTGGTAAGTGAGTCTTGAACGGGCGGCTCCGGGCACAGCCCCCATAATAAAACACCCCTTACGAGCATGACGACGCACGGACAATTGGCCATTGTACGGCTTGCCGTGGAAAAGCAGCGGCTTCAATTAACTTTTCGCACACTTTGTAGAACTCCTTGCTGGAACCCAGACAGGAACTCCGCCCATCGAACTCGGGAATTGTCGTTAGAGGCTGCCTGAAGTCGTGGGAGTGAAGGCTCCGCATAATACGGTAGTCACGTTCCAGGTACTGAAACTGCGAAACGGAAATGTTTATGAAAATTTGGTGGAATTTGCCGGAAAATGTATTCACTTGAACTGCGATAATTTTCAAAGAGATATAACGAGTTTGTCTTTGTGCTAACGGAAGTGGTACATTTTCAGGAAATAACTCACTTGAGTAGCAATAATTTTGAAACAGCAATAATAACTTTACTTTTGTGCTAAAGAAAATGGTATATTTGCAGGAAATGTATTCACTTGAACTGTAACAATTTTCAAAGAGATATAAGCAGTTAATTTTTGTGCTAACGAAAATGGTATATTTGCAGGAAATATTTCACATAAGTAGCAATAATTTGGAAATAGCAATAATGATTTTATTTTTCTGGTAAAAAAATGGTGATACTGTATTGACCATTTTTTTTAGCACTAGAAAAAGAATTACAATTACTACCTTTTAATTTCATATATTTACATAGAAAAATGTAGAAGCAGCACCGTTAAAAACTTCTGGAACTTTTAAAAAATATTAACACTAAATCTTCTAACGATTAATATAGTGTATATTACGAGATACTTAATAAATATGGTAGAAGAAAAGGAATGAAAGAGATAAGAGATTTGTGTGATTTAATCTCTTATATTTTACGAAGTAGACATAGAAATTTAAAGGTAGAATAGGGTTAGGAATTTCAGAAAAATTTGATAAATATTAAGAACAAGTTATTATTAAATAATATAATAAAACTTGATCAACTTGGTAGATCTAGTGTTAACTATAAATTCTAAAACAGAGAGTCACGTAAAATTCTGTCACCTAGCTGAAAAATATATTTGCTTAAACAACAATTTCACAATGTCAGCAACTTTTTCTGCTGCACAGAAAGAATTACAACACAAGGACATTTTTCTTAATATCACTGACACTTCCTGCCCATTTTAGTTATCGCTCGGTAAAATCGTGAGAAAGGGGATGAAGTATTAGGATATTCAAAATTAGGATGGCCGTGAAGGCACGAAATTAAATAAATTACATATAATCGAGAGAATATTAAATTGAATCAATTACAAGAATGAGAAATCGTTAAAGGGGGATTTTGAAGTGCGCGACGCCTACCAAAGAATATTAAGATCCGCCGACAAAGATTCGACAAAAGGTAGCTACACAGGACCACTCCTTTCACGGAAAACCTCTTTCAAGTTACCGCCTTTTACTGCCCCTCGTAGCAGGCAAGCCCACGTTTTTCAACGACGTATTCTCTAGCAGGAACTTTTTTGCCATTCTCAAGCCTCCACGTAGTATGCCGCGAATGCCATAGACTTCAACTCTTAGAAGTGTTTCTATTTTCTTTAAGAATGTTTAAGTAACAATTATTTACAAATTTTACTTATAAAACACTAATTTCAATGCCTAAAATTAGATAGGACGTTGGTTACTTTATATCGACCCCTCGATTTAAAGTTACAAGTGACATTCATGGCGCAAAGAAAGAGATAACGAATCTTAAAACTCCAAAAACTGTTGAATTGCAGAAATCAGTGAGTTACAACGCCATACAATTATTTTTATACTGTCAATGTTATTTAAAAATATACAGTATGTCAGAAGCTGTTGCTTTGCATTTGGAGAATTAAATGCTTAGATGTATCATTTGCGATCAGAAAGTAAGAGATTAAAAAATCATAATGGAAGAGACCAAAAAAGAAATGCTAAACAAAGTAGTTGCACGAATTACTAAACTTCAAAGCATTAAGTATACGAGTAGTATTCTTTCAGAAATTTCACAATTAACAGAATTTTATTCCCAATTCAGCTTATTTTATTCACGCGCCAAACAAAATCTTACCAAAAAACCCTTTCAAACTATTAAGCACGAAAGTAGTATTCCTTCAAAAATTAATTTTCACAATTACCACAATTTTATTTCAAATCCAGCTTATTTTATTATCGCAGCAAAATAAAACCTAACACAACGAACATCTCAATTTGTATCGACCCCATACCGTCGCTTTCCTACAACGTATCCTTTACGTTAATTGCCTCCGCATTTCTGCACCGACACTCGGTTCATTTCCTGTCGCAATTAGGCCTCCAATGACGTGATTACAAGCAGCACACACATGTTCGATGTAAATTACACGCTTTGGGGAAACAGAAAAAAAAAGGAAAGAAGAAGAGAGGGAGGATCGGGAAACGGAAGTCGTCGATGTGTACCGGCAAGGCGTAAACCGCGACGAAATAATAACGAGAAAGTCAACGACGACCTCTGCGCCGAGTGAAACATAATTGGCGTTCTCCTGTTCCCAATAAATAAGCTCGAACGTCTATTAGATTTCAGAAGTGCGAGACGAAAGCACGAAAGTTAGTGGCATCGCCACTGAAAAAGGCGTCCGGCGACGTTAACACGCACCAGAAGCCTCGTAATAACGCCGAAGAGACCGCTTTGGTACATCTGTTTCACATAAAAGGAGCAACGAGAACTTCGAATCTCGACGTAGGAAGACCTTCGTCATCGGAAGGGTAAGTGTGCTAATGATATTTACGAAGACCAGATAGGATCGGTGTTTAGTCTAGCTTTTTATCAGGGAACCTCTTCCTAGAAATTTTCATGGGCCTTTGGGCACTGATAAGAAAGATGGGACTTTGGGGTGAGTTTATCTGTTCTTGTAACGAGGGGGGTAATGCATTTTTTACCTTCTTTATCTGAGAATGCATGGAACTTTATAGGTTGTATGTTTATAAATATTTTGGAAATTTCAGATAATAGTGATGGAAGCTAGATTACGTGAAGGAGTTCTTGAGGAGTTCTGATGACTGAGAGCAGCGAAACTCCTACTGCTGGTATTACAATAATCTGAATAAAAAATGTGGGGGTCGTCTAACAACCAAATTTGTTTGTTGAAGAACCTGCAATCATTCTGGCCTTATCCAGTATCTTTTACTACAATCAGTGGCATCAGAGAAATTTTAAATAGATTTTCAAATTTAATTTTAAATTAAAAATCTCTATATTTTATAACTTACATCTTTACAGCGTATCTCTAATATCAGCACTGAAATTTCAGCCATCTCCCAAATAAGTATTAATTTACCAAATTTAATGATATTTCGTTTCAAATCTAACATTTAAGCAACCACACAATCTCCAAATTCCATATTCCGCATCACGTAAACTCAAAATCTCCCGCAAAATGTATATCTCTATCTAAACATCCCTTAATTCCCAGTATGTACGAACATTTGCTAAACAGGTGTCAATCTACCCAATTTAATATTTCATTTAAGAACTAACATTTAACACTAGAACTACCAATTAGTCAAAATGACTGGTACACAATTTTTTCCAAAAATTCTCCAAGTTTATAGAGAAGCCACAGAATAAATATTCTACGTCCACCTCATAAAACGTAAATTATCGAGTCGATCATCTTTTCCACCTCTTAATTGTCTTTGTTCCAAACAAATTATTTAAATATAAAAGATTCAACGCCGCTACGTCCAGTGTTAAACAGCTGCACAATTTACAAATTCCATGTTCCGCATCACCTAAACCTGAAATCACCCACAAAGTGTCTACCTCTATCAGAACACCCCGTAATTCTCACCGCATAGACGAACATGTACTAAACAATTAGCCTAACGCCGATAATCAACAGGTACATGGAACTTTCGTAATGTCGAAATACTTTCAGTCACGAGAGAATTCCGAGGTAGAAACCGATTACAAGATCGATGAGGAGAGCACACATGCGATCCTTCTACCCGCGTTCCCTTCCAGCGATATAAAGTGGCTCGCATGATTGCAATGGCAAAATCGGTTGCCGCGAGCCGATGATGATAGAGCGCTCGAACCGTTCATTCGCAGAGGATTAAGAATCCTGGTGCACGGCGAAAAGCTACGGGATCGTTTCGACGATTCGCTAATTGCAGTGCCGACCTGCGAAACGGAAGGACTTTCGTTCGAAATATGCGCCTCGAACCGTGACGGGCAATCGTTGCCAATTGAACGTTTCGCGGGTTATTGCGAAATCCCTTTTTTGGTTTTGTTGGATCGATTCGAAGCTAGGAAGCTCGTAGTAATATTGAAGGGTGAAATTCTGCGAATAGACTCAGAGATATTTGCTTTTAGCCATTTGTAAGGAATCAGATTATTTATGTAGGGTGAAGATGGGGGGAATTTTTTGGAATACTTATTTGTATGTTAGCTTTCTCTTATTTCTGGTTTTGGAATATATTTAAAATGTAGATGCTACATTATCTAAAGACATTCCTCTTACGAATTCAGGTAGGCTTCCTAACAAACTGTTATTTCATTTTTCTGTCTCGTATTTGATCTTTTACCTTGCAATTTAATTTCGCGACATGTGTTAGGTTAACACTAGATAACAGAATTAAATGTTTAATGAATGATGATATTCATAGCGAAGAAAATGGAATAAACAATCTTAAAATTTTGTAATGTAGTTAAAATTGTAAAAATCAGTGGAACATGTTTCCACAAAATTATTTTCATATTATTTTTCTTAATTAAAGTAGATCTGCGATGTCGGAAAACTACTGACAAATTTTTGTTTCAATTTAACACGCAGTCGCAAAACAAATCATAAGACAAAGGGTTTAACCCTTTTCCTCTACGATTTCTTTGAGACTGCGTGCGAAATAACACAGACTTAATTTCTGAAATAAAAGTTTCTCACACGTTTCTAACATACCGTATTACTTAAGGGAATATTAACAGTTTATTTTAATTTAATGGTCTTTGGAAAACATGGAAATTCCCTGTTCCAGTTACCACATCACGATTGTCATTCGCTTTTGTAGGGTAAAGGGTTAAGAAAACTGTGTTATAGAAAGTCAGTCTCAATTTCTGCAAAATATTATACCGAAACTCAGAATTCTCAGAGGTGTTCTTAAAGTCCCACATTGTAAGAGAATCTTCCATATTATCTCCATACAAAACCAACAAATTCGAAGCTAGGTACATTAATAATAACACGCTACAGTCTCCACAATATTAACTAAAATATGCATCCTGTGTCACGTTATAACGCTCATTAGCATTATTTAAAGCACAAAATCCTCGAGTACACCGTGAAGCCCCCAGAAAAACCTCGGGGTATCCAATTTCGTCCATTTCCACCCACTCGGAATCCGATCTCTCAGTTTCGAGATCGACCCGTTGACTTCCACGAGGCTCGCAACGATTCGTGTGACCGGCTCGTTATATTTCCTTTTTTTCTTCACCGCGAACGTCCCATTCGAAGGCTGAAAGGACCCTGAAACGAGCCAGTCATCCTACCCTCAAGGAGCACGGCGCCAATAAATTCGAAAACGAGAACACGAAAAAGAGACGCGTGCCGTGCCACGCTTCGAAGTGCACAGAAGAAAAAATTGCTCTAATAATAGTAAAAACTGGAGTGTCCCAGCCACGAAAAATGTCGCGTTTGACGATGGTCGCCGTAGTTTTTGTATTTCCAGGAAAACGATGGTTTACGACGACTTCTAACTGCTGCGATGAGGTATGACCTTCGAGAGGGCCACCCTAAGAGGACGAATTTACGAAAGAAACGAGAAAATTCCGAACACCGGACGGTCCAATATAACATTACGAGCGCGTTTCATTTAAAAATGGCTCGGCAATGTTGCAAGCGAAGAATGTTTTATTTGGGTGACCGTAATAACGCGGAAAACTGTACCGAAAAAGGTCACTAAAATAATCTACCGAGTGCAACTTTCCGAGGTCGGTCTAAGGGCAACACCATGGAAAAATCGGCAAGTCGACCTACAAAAACGTTATGGCCTGGCCTGTCCTCGTAAATGTACTGCAAAAATCATAAAAACGCGTTACAGAAACGAGCCGTTTTTACCATAAACCGTGCCGAGGAGAGCACGAAAGAAGATCGCACGATGTGCTCTCTCTCTCTCGGTCTGAATTATATTTGCCCGTATTTGTATCGGTATGGGGTCATTATTGGTTTACGGGGGGACCTGCGAGCAGGTCGGCCATGTCGAAGGACGGTCGACCTTAAGGACTGTCCGCAGGTTTCCTCGGATGAGCAGGTATGTGAGGAGGAATTATCGTAGAGATTCGTGTCCTGGTTTATATGGCCTGCTTCATGAGGGTAGAGCATTGAATTGAATGGGAATTAGGATTCGTCGCGACAATGGCTCTCGAAAATAATGGGATGTAGGAATGACGGGGCAATTGGTGGAATATTTTGCACCGTGCACGCGAATTCGGTACAGTTTTAGGGGGTTCGGATAGAATATGTATGGTAGAGGGATTTTCTTGGTATCTGGAATAGCTATGAATTTTATTATAACGAGGAATTATAGGTTTTATAGTGTTTTAATAACGTATTGTTCTTCTTGAAAATGTAATTGTTAGATTTGAATCGGAATATCTAAAACGTTCAAATATTTGAGAATTCGGAATTATTTTTAACACTAGAACTACCGGCTTAAATCTATCATATTTAAAAATATAAAATAAGTATTTTGAAAAAAGGGGAATTACGAGGTGGAAAAGATGATCGATTCGGTAATTTATGTTTTATAAGACGGACGTAGAATATTGATTCTATGACTCTCCTATAAACTTGGAGAATTTTTGGAAAAAACTGTGTACCAGTCATTTTGACTGGTTTGGTAGTTCTAGTGTTAATAATCCAGAGTTGATATGGAATTGGAAAAAGTGTTCGCTTAACATTTTTAATATGTATTGATTTTAAAAGATAGATGAAAAATACTCCAGGTTGACGATAGTGCAGTTAACCCCTTGCCTTACGACTGCTATTTCGACTGTGCGTGCAGTATCTCAAAATAAATTCTTGCAATCAAAATTTCTTTCTGATTTCTGATATTTCCAACAATTAAACGCAAAATTAATATTCTGGAAACAATTTGATCGTCTCGTGACTGATTGATATTCTCAATTTAATAGTTCTTGGAAAACTTCAAAATTTCCAATTTCATTTACACCGTCACGAGTGCCACACGTCATTGCAAGGCAAAGGGTTAATTATCTTCTGTGAATTTACAGATAACTGCGAACCGTACATAATTCGAATCTGAACCTACATACGTCCTGTCATGCTTTACTTTCACGTCAGTCCCCTTTGCAACATTATCTCGACGAACGTCGGGAATAAATCTTCCGCGATTAGCATTTCGAAAGTGAGAAACGATTCTCGAGCCCTTGTTGATATATCACATTTCCAAAACAGCCTTGAAACGTAATTGCATTGCAAAGAGGTAACCCCCATTATACAATTCTCAGGCACTTCGTCTTTGCTGCCTCAATTGACAAACCCCCTTCGAGGGTGGTCGAGGGTGATTCTTCCTAAGGGAACTCGCAAAAATCAACCCTTACCCGGAAGCGTTATTTACAACTAGAGCAAATTCGGCAACAATATTATTGGTCATCCATAAAATCGTGGCGCGTCTCATATTTCACGAAAAGGGTGAAATTTTTAACCCTAACCCACAATTACGTCGTAAAGACGGACATTCCTCGATATAATGCCGAGGCGTGCTCCAGTTGCATAAAATAATAAAGTCTCGGTGAAAGCCCAAGGTTAAAATCCTTTTCCGAAAACCCATTTCGAATGCGTTTCCCCCTTCTCGTTAACCAGACCAGGTTTCACCGAACGACGCCCGGAACTGATTTGACTTTTATTCCTGAAGAAGGGTGTCTCTCGTACCTGCTCTAGTTAGACGTCAGTTAGCCTTTTCTCTGCCAACGGAGAACAGGAGAAAATGGCTGCTGGAGGCGGTCTCAGCTTTCGAATGATCAACAACATCCTCGTTACGCAAACTGTTAGGTATAGAGTTACTGTAAGACGTTTGTCTTCGGCACTGGAATTAAATTAACACTGTGCAGGAGATATTGGTTGGAGAGAATTACCGTTTCACAGAGACACTGAGCCATGGTGATTGTTTCATAGTGACAAAAGTGAAAATACTGCATATATCGTTAAGAACTTATGCAATAAAATTGATATTAACATATTTATCTAAAGCTGAAATTACTGAACAATTTACACATTTTTAATCATGATCTATATTCTTATCGAAAGGATTAAGTAATTATTTTAATTTCAATTCAAGCGAATATCTCGAGCTGTAACCCTTTAAATAAAGAACGGTTCAATTCCAAATCTTTCTAACAGTTATAATACGACTGCCAGAGCCATAAGAATGAAAGAAAGCCCGAAAAGGAAGGCAAAGAAGCCGGGCATGCCGTCAACAGAGGAGTCATTTTTCCTACGCTTGCGTAAACGGTCCCCCGTGTTACCGGTATCCGGTGCTCCAGTTGTAAATTTCCAGCGAAATTGGTTTAGTGCCTTTAACCCGTTTCCCGGTACAGTTACGGAAAACGGGCCTCTAATTTTACAGCCCACAGTTCTCCCTTCTCGCCTCTTCATCCTTGTTTTCCTTACGCCATCGCGGCGACAGGCCCGGCCGAAGAGGGGAGGGGGTTGATGCTACGAGGCGAAAAATAATTTATTGCGACGAACCGTAACGCGGAGCTCTGGATCTGTTTCTCCGTGCTGTTACAGTTTAAATCGGGAGTCTTTGTCGGTCCCAAAACGGAGGCCGTATTTCCTAATTTACGATTCGACCGGCCACGGCCTGTTTCTGTCCTGGCGCGCGGAGACAGCGTTACACTTTAGACGAGGTGCTCGTTGTCCGACCGTGGGCCTCGTTATAATTATTTTCGGGCTGTCGTCGAGAGTTCTGAGAAAGTGCGAGTGCCACCAGAAACGGTCGACTTACTCGCAATTCGGTGCTGCCGAGACACGAACGCCGATCCCTCGGACACGGTCGCAATTTGCCGTTGTTACCTTGCATTTCTCTCGTCGTCGCCTCGTCCTTACTTTTGGGATGAAAGTTTGTAGCGTGGAGAGTCCGTGTGATTTATCGATTCATAATTAATTATTGTAAAGAAATAAACGGATGAAAAATAAATTCGTCGATTCTAAGCCTTTGCAACAAGACTAAATGGGGGTTGGATTTAAAAACTCGGATTTCTAATCAGGTGGGCCGAGGTAACGTTGATTCAACGTTCTAAAAAAATCTCTCGCATTGTAAATCACGTGTTATAGAGTAACTATTACAAGGAGCGAAATATAATTCTCGATAGACTACAATGATGATCATTTTTGAGATTATGGAGGGTCTGGGGGTGAAGAATTGGACTTTCAATCGGCAGGACCAAAGTTCAAATTTCCCATGACCTCTGGGAAATTTCAGCTATGTGATATATACATCATTGCCTTTGTGGTTTGGAGAAAATACCAATACAAAATAAGGGGTTACGATTGGTAAAGAGATAAATAATTAGAACTACAATCGATGGAGTCAAAGATCAAATTGCTATCGTCTCTGGAAAGTTTCAGAAACCAGTATGTCTAGGCAGAATAACTATAGCAATTAAAACCGAAAAGATACAAATAAAAATAAGCGGCAATGGTTGGCGAGGAGGTGAAGTCTCAGACTTGCAATTAGAGAGAAAGTTCAAATCCCCCTTTTGGAAAATTTTGGCAGGTGATACGTAGGTCATAACCTCAACGATTCGAAGCTCACCTGAAGCAGTATGTCCTAAACGAAACGACCGTAGCAATTAAAGCCAAAACACTTTTAGGAAAAGTCTAAATAAACCACATATTAATTACTAACGTCATCTTAAAAATAACTTCCATTCGCTACATTCCATCCTACCGCAATTCAGATAACCATCTATATACTTCCAAATGACAGCCCATCATACAAAATTTCATGCAAATCTCAACTATTTTCCAATTAACCCATTATCCATCAAAATAAAATCGCACCGTGCTAAGAAATCCAGTCTTCAAAAGCGATTAATCTCCACCACACCAAGCGGGTGATTAGCATCGCGTTAAGACTCTCCGACACGTTCCTATCTTTCGCCTTAATTCGACATTAATTCCCCCATCGACCTGACGAACAATCTCAAGGGAGTAATGCGTTTTTGAGCATACACTTTTCGCACGTAGCACACACGCAACGGCGTCTTTGGTGGTCTCATGGTGGCCATATACAAATTCATCCACGTCGCGCTAAAAGAAGCGGCGCGGTGGAAAGAACAACCCAAAAGGAAGGGAGTCGACGCGAAGTTTCGAGGTTGCACAAAACGCCGGTTTTACGATTAAAATTACGATACTTTTATGTTGGCGGCTAACTGAAACTTAATGCGCCGTCAAATCGTCCCTCTTATTATTCTCCTGTCTTGCTACCCCTGGTCGGTGGCTTTTTCGTGGGTTCTTATCTCTCCTTTCGTGGCACGGCGATTCCTTCTGTTGCCTCGGTAAAGCGGCGAGGTCTTCAGAAGCGGAGTAATTTGTAGGATGGGCGTTTCTACCGTGTCTCGTCTGACGTATAAAACGCGTAAATAATACGGCTCTTGTAATTCCGCTCACTTTCTGCGCGCTGGGATTTACGTGCTTCCGACACTTTCGAGTATCGATTGAGTGTCGATATAAAGTTTCATTTTGTTAAAAATCAAGGCTTCTGGACGAATGAAAGAAACGGGAGTGTTCTAGATTTTCGAGGAACGTTCGAACGGACACCAGGATGTTCTATTTTTACTAAAAAAATTGTTAAAGATTCTTCTAGACTGTGTTGAATATTTATAAAATAAAAGTTACGGTTTGATGGCAACCTGAGCTGTTGTTTCATTTAGTTAAGTAATTTGTAGGGAAGAAAAGAATAATGTAATGTTTTGCGGTTATATCTGTTGTGCTGAAGATATTTTCTCCTTATTCCTGGAGTTAGAATGCTCATTTTGCTGCGTGCTGCGATTTACCTGCTCCCGACACTTTCAAATATCTATATAGTATGTCGATTGAGTTAATAGAAACCGGATTCGATTGTTGTAATCGTTGATAGGGATAGTTTATGGTGGATACGCACTACTTGGAGATTGTTAATTTCAATTTTACGAACGGTCGGTGATTTTGCTGATGCTATTGTAACCACATCTTAGGGTTATTAAGGAATGCGTTAGGATTAAATTGTTTTATATAATATAATATAGTAGTAGGTGCAATATTTTATTAAACTGATGATCAATTAACACTAAAACTACCAAGGCATTCAAAATGACCGGTCTCCAATTTTTTTTAAATTCCCCAAGGTGATAGGGGACTCGTGCAATAAATATTTCGCTTCTATCATATAAAGCCTAAATTAATGAATTGATCATCTTTCTCACCTCTTGATTTCTCTTTTTCCAAAGTACTTATTCGGGATATTTAAATATAACAGATATAACGTTGGTAGTTATAGAGTTAACTAAAGAAGGCTTACATGTTTTAGACATTGTAACAGCTAATTAATTATCTGAAAAGAATAATTTCTCGCGAAGCAAACAAGAGAATGCTTCACAGAAATGTAGGTTTCGAGGGAGAATTCCCGCAGGCTAGTATTCCAGAAAAGTACCGTTTTCTCGCAAGAAAAGGAAATAGTGAAAAAAAAAACACGTAAACCGTAGAGTCCAGTTAACTTTACGGTTAAAAGGTCAATTTTTTCACGCATTTTTTTCATCCTGGACAACGTAAGCTTCAACGGTGCAGCCCGGTTTCTTCGCAAGTCAAACTTCAAAACGGTCCGAAATGCCCGGCAGCGAAAATAATAAAGTCAACGGTCCGCGAAGCGCAAAAAAAATATCCCCGAGGTGAAAGTACCTGCGGAATGTTTTACGACTCGTCCGCATCGAAATTCGACCTACGTTCGCGTTTCGTGGGATTCCCGACCTAACTGTAACCCTTTCGGACGTTTATGGAATTCCAGTAAAACACTAAAGTCAACGGCAAAACGGAAAAGTCGAGTCGATCCCGTGGGTCTGCTTTTCGATTTTTTTTACTTCCCTTCTTCTGTCACGGCCCGAAACATCTTCCAAAAGTTAACCCCTTCATCCGAGAACCCTTTCTCGGTGCATCGGAATTAGGGGTAGCACCTCAATAAAGCAATATTTTGACTTCTGCCAGACGACGAACAACCGTAACCCTTCCGTCCACGGAGGACTTTGTAAGGGTTAAAAACTCCCCGTTGCCGCTGTTCTGCCATAAACGCGGCTGACTTTATATTTTTACCGCGCCTCACCCCTTTCGAAGGAAAACGAAACGGGAGAAAAAAACGCAAATACCGTATTCCTGCGCGAGGAAACGACTGTCCACAGCCGGTAAACACATAAATCTTTATTTTCCGGTCTACGGGAACTTCCAACGAGGGTAGGAGGAGTAAGAAAAAAAAACAACTACCGTATTTTAACCCAAAAGTCTAAATTCTTTACAATATCGTACCCTTTAACGAGCGTCAACTTGGAGAACGATTCAATCCTTCCGAGAAATTCTACATAACGTAGGCATTCCAAACTGCATACGAGCGCATTCATCCGTCGTGCTTCAAGAAGAATGTATTCAGAGTAATTTTATGCATTCTGTGCATTCGCATTTCTCGATTAATCATTATCAACGAAGCAATACTCCTTATGAGAAATATGTAACTTTAATTGCGATCTGAGTAATTTCAAGGAGTCCGAACCGAGCGACGTCTGACCGTAGAATTTAATGTTCCAATAATCACGACAATTGACATATCTCCTAAGTTCTCACACCAGTGTTGACATAATAAACAACTAATCGTTTATAAAAATAACGATTCTATTTTAACAGGTCGGGTCAATCTGATAGCTCACAGACAACTCTATAACATATTATTATAAACATTCGCATGCCGTTACTATAGTTCTAGCAATCGATAACACACAGAGGGCAGACAATGTCGCTACTCGTAATAATTCATGATATTACAATTAGTAACATTAATTCTACTGAGTGTTCCGTGCCTAATAGTGTCGTCTATCTCATACGACGAATTTCGTAATCTTCATAGATCCATTCCGTAATACGTCCAAAGTGGTAAAATTCTTAAAATTTCTACCACAGATAAGACCAACCCAACGATCATACATTTAACCGGAAGCCCCGGTGTATCCGCAGGAAGGGGTTAGCAGAGGGCGTCGATGATAAACTGCCTTACACAATCTCACTAAACGCTTCGACCTGCCTCCCGTAAATCAGCCGAGCCGAAGAAAAGACGCGGAGAATCGAGCAACTCCGTGGAATCCTCGTGGAAACGTTTCGTAATGACAAATCGATCGCTTTGTAGGTAACCGTGAGCCCCATCGGGGTTTACGACCCCGGCCATCGTGTCGTCGATTTTTAATCGTAAATTTTGGCCGGCCACACACGCATCGACTAGACCACACGCATCGTCCTCGTCGGCTCGTCGGTGAGAAATTACATTTTTATATGCGTAATCATCGCCGTGCTCGATCGCCCGGTAGGCAGAGAGACGAGAGGAGCAAAGTGAAAGAGAAAGAGGGAGAAAAGGCAAAGCTCGCGGCGATGGGCTTCCGTTCGTGGATTCCTGCTTAAAAGCGGACATGCCATTGCCAGCCCTATCGCGATTCCGGTTTTTTACGATTACGAACAAAACTGGCGCACGTGTACGCTCGTTAGCGCGGATAACAAGGTGCACCTTGGCGATCGCCAGCCTCTTAACGGGATGACTGCCGTTTTGGCCTTTGAGCTTCTGCTCCGACTGATTGTACAGATGCCTGCCGGGATCGTTTTGGTGGCGGTTTTTTACTTCGCAAAAACGGAAATTCACTGATGAATTTCTGTTTTTATTTTGGGGCAGTGGGTGGTGAAATTAGAGTTGTTTGAACGATCGTGTGAAGTTTGTCTTTGGGCTTTGTTTCATTTTCTAAAGGATATAAAAATTAACCCCTTGCCGTACAATAACGAGTGACACTCGTGACGCGATAAATGGAATAGAACATTTTTCAGTTTTCCAAAAATTATTAAATTAAAACTACCTGTCGGTTACGATATGATCAAATTATTTCTATGCTATGAACATTCCATTAAGTTATACGTTATATCAGAAATCAGAGATAGATTGTTATTTTAGCAATTAATTCTTAGTTATTGCGGATTCAGTCACAAAAGAAATGGTACGGCAAGGGGTTAAAAGAATGATATGGAATATATGTAAATTGTTAGGAATGTGATTAGTTATATTTTTGTATGGTTTATTAAATACCTAGACAATTAACGTGATATCTGAATAAGCTGCGTTTCGAGAATACGGTTGATTTCACTTGAGAATTCCTCAAGTAAAATTAAAAAAGAATATTAATAAAGTACTGCCTTCAAAATTTCATCTAAATAATTGATGAAAGGAGCAATTGTAGAAGAACTCGAATAATAGTGACAAAACTAATGCGTTAATTTCTGTTCGCACGTGCCAAAATACATCGTTGGAAGGAACGCAGATGGTGCGCGATAACTCTGTAAGGCGTGAATCTCTACTTTCACGGTGTCGGCATCCCGAAGGCCACGGAAATGAAGAATCCACGAAGATTCTCACGTCTGGTTGACCTTCGACCCGTCGAACCGTCGCGTGGGCCGTCACTCGTTAAAGTTAATACGAACTCGCGACAGTGTAGAGGCGTTCGTTTGCTTTCCTCTCTCTCCTCCCTCAATCTCCTCGTTCTCGTCCCTCAAACTTCCTCTCCGCTTCTCTCTTTTCGAAACTTCGTCTGACTTTTCTCCTCATCCATCCCTCCTTCTCACCGAACACGATCTTTCTCGCCCATCCGACATCTCCTCTTTTATTTCCACGATTCCATTTGCATCGCGACGCTTACACGAACGTCGTTAGATCCGGTGTACTTCGTGTTTCTCGTCACGGAAAAAAACCAAGACCATTCGCAAAAAAATTCGAAAAAAAAACTAACACTCTACCTTTCCTCCTTTGCAATTTTAATAAAAGCCTCCACCTCGACTATGTCCACAGTTTTTATCTACACGCGACGATCGATCATCGTGTCATCGTAATCAAAACAATCAATTTTCCCTGCTGTTAACGACAAGTTTGTTATTAACATCTCGATGATTAATACCGTTCCCTGCTACCGACACGATCCACCATCTAAGAGCATCGTGTCGCTTGCTCGCTGTTATTCCTTTCCATCTTTTATCCTTTTTGCACTCGTCGTATTATTCTCTCGTTCTCCCTGCCCACAACACGCGACATTGTTCCTCCTTGAAGCCGACAGGAATGACGTGGTGACTACGGTGCGAAAGTGTCAGATATCGTCGCGACAATCGCTCGGTGCCCGCGTGCCAGACTCTGTCCTACTCCGCAGAGAGAGAATTGTTTCTGCGTCGTGACTCGACATGGACCTCGTCGTCTGGCTTGTCGTGGACGAAGGAGAATATTAACGCGTTGCTACACGGGGAATTCAATGCAGTTTCTTTGTGGACGAAATTTGAAGAGGGGATTTTTAACATTACCAGCAACTGTACAGTACACGGTCAGATGACCGGTTCGATGGAATGTAAATTTGCCATTTTCTGTTCGTGCATTGGATCCTTCGAACGCCAAGACTCCAAGGAACACGTAGAAAAAAATCCCATCGAGATCCGACCAAAAACAAGCGAGATATTTAATATCATAGTCGAGGGTGTCCAATTTTTGAGAGCCATCGGCGAGGAGTCAGGGGGCCAGAGGGGCGGTGCAGGTCAAAGTTCAAATAATCGTTTCTCGGCTTCTGGAGGTCGTAGAGGGATGCATTTTTTTAGTGTTAATCGTTGAAGAGTCTATTTTAAGATGCTTCCACGCACAGGTTTCTATCTTCATCTGTTTAATCGCAGGGTTCATTTTTCCGTCTCGGGACCGTGGTGAAAAAACTAATCGCTGCAGGATCATTTTAGTGGCGTGGATCGAAAGCCAAGAGTCCAAGGAACACACAGAAACAAGGCCCATTGAGATCGGCCCAAAAACAAGCGAGATATTTAATTTCAAAGTCGAGGGAGTATTATTTTTAGGAGAGGGGCGAGGGGCCTGAGCGTCCGTGGGTCCGCTCTTGGCTAAACTTTGTATTTTTGTTTTTCGGTTTCTGGTGGATTTTACTTCCTTTGGCTTAATGTAAAATATGTCATAAGTGAGACTATGGTGGGAGACCAGATAAAGACTGGAACTCATAAACAGTGGGCCTGAATTCAAATCTCCCGGCACTTGTCAAAAATTAAAAATTTCTAGGACACACCTAAGACAGTTGGTCCTAAACGAAATAACCATGTCAGTTGAACCGAAATTAAATGCAAACCGTCATAAGTTCAATTTTATCAAATTTGTAATCGTATTAAAATATTGAATAAGACTTTCAAGTTTCAACTCGTGAAAGTAACATGTACTGAACGGCTCAATATGAAAAATTTCCAATCCACATAATTTCCATAAACTTTACAACTCATATCTCCTTTAAACTCGACTCCCGTATATTACCGCAGTTTGTTCAATAAGAAGTGCATCAATTAATTCCACAAAAATTCCAAACATTTCCGAGAACTCCCTACTCCCGTCCGGCTGAAAAACAACGATGAATTTAATTCGAGCACGCGGCGAATGTAAATGTCCGATTCCTATCTGAAAAAAAAAATATAATTAGCCATCTCCGTTCGGCGTCGTAGAAAAGAAGAGTCTAACGCGGACGTTAGGCGAGGAACGTCTAGAGGAGCAATTAAAAGCAAACGGCCGGTGTTTATTTTGAGCCTGCTCTAATTAGAAGGGCGACCGGGAGTGAACGGAACGACTCATTGCCGTATACCGGAACAAGGGGTCTGACTCACATGCCGGCATTTCGATTTACGAGCTCTTTCGCGCCGTTTCTTTTCTCCCGTCTTCGGCTGACGTCACGCGGTGGCGTCATCACCGTCATCGTGCCTCTCGGTTCCCACACTCGATGACCTTACTAACCCTACGTCGAATGGAGAACCCTACGGGTCCAGGACCCGTGCAGATGACCGCCGTTCCCGACGAGGAACTTGTCGACTGCTAAGAATGATTTTTATCTCCCCGGATGGCACTGTCCGATAAAAAAAGTTTTAGCGAAACCATGCAGCAGTGGTTCCTCTCTATTTTTATACGTACACGTATACGACGGTTTTATTCAAATCGGAGGAACGAGACGCGCGAGGACACCCAGGATATCCTCGACCGTGTCGTTTCATAATCTCGCGATATTCCATCTCTTGATAAAACGTAAGCACGTTCACACGATTGTTAAAAGTGGCTTGCCGGATATGGGGTCATTTTGTTTAAGCGAGGAATTTTTTTTTTTCTGGGGAATCAATGTCGTTGTAATTCGGCGGTGACAGAGTATTTTTTGGAGAACATTATTGAATTGGAAATGTTAACATTAACCTTATAACATACGGTCAACTGACCGGTTGCATGGAATGAAAATATGTAATTTCTTGTATTATTAACATTTAAATATGGTTAAACAATGGTCAACGGAAAAACGACGGCCAAAATGCCCCAACTATTGTGGGTATTTTCCTATCTATCTTAAAAACTAGACGACCAACTGCATTCTCAAGTTCAAGATTATACGACTTATTAAAGACAAAAGTGCTTGTCACAAAGAAACCCTACACGATGGAGACAAACAGATTAGACATTTGAATTCAACACAAAAAAACACTATTAGAATTACATATTAAAGCTTCTGTGCCAACAGAAATACCTCATTTCTCTTCTAGCATTTTTCATTAACCCTTTGCGGTCGGGCTTCATAAAAAACAAAATACGTAATCACCTTTAAAACAATAATACTAAAATCTTAGCAAGAATTATGCATACCTCAGAAACGTGTCGATTATTTGCTGTTGGCTGACAGTAGACATAACATGGCAACGGTAAAAGTGCTTTAGTGGCTGGGAGCAGACGTGCGACCGCTGACTAAGGGTTGATACCAATGTAAGGGTGAATTACTAAGTAGCCCACAAAAAGAGAGCCATTGGTGATTCTGAATCTCGGCTTCGAATATATTCTACACGCACTAATAGCTGAAAATGCTTGAACGGTTTACGGAGCACTGATTACTCGTCGACGGTCGAGGTCAAACTGATAGCGAGGCGAACATCGCAACGACTTGTTATTGTTAGAGAACAAACACCTGCAAGATGTAATCGCTGAGGACCGCTGAGTTTGTTTTGACAACACGCGGCGGTTGTTGTACTTGTCGGCTAATAAAGTGGAAATAATTGCTCCCGCTGCTCGTATAGTTAATATTGATATTGTAAATGCAACTGAACAATATTGTTTATGTATATGTCAAAATTTTAAAAATATAATACTTTGTTTAACTCTTTGAGGCACGGCGGGATTTAAAGTGGTGGGATAACTTTTGTCCCACCTCGAAAATGTATATTATTTTATAACTTTGTTAATAAACCATCTTTGTTCAATTAAAAAGAAAAAAAAAGCTGTGCAACATGGATCATTTTATTTTCTGAATTCCCATGCCTCAAAGAATTAACAGGATTCATATAAATACCATAACAGGTATCTTCGTTATTTGATAACCTGTCAGAAGATCTACTACAATAATGATAGATATTAAAAAATATTAGTACGGTCAATGTTAAACGTTAGTCTCTATGTTCTGTGAATATAAAATAATTAGTTGATGGAAACACGTTTAGTGGTCGGATAAAACTGTGATATTCATTTGCAGCATGCAATATGTACTGATTGCAAAAGAATTATTCTAATGGTACAGGATTCATCCGAACGAGTAAAGGATCAAAGAAACAAGTTGAACGACATCGGCAGCATTTAATTTCGCCGTGTTTCCGTAGAAATTCCAGAATTCCAAACATCGTAATTACCGGGACAGACGAAAGTGCCTATCACAAACTACCCTCTTAGAAAGACATCCATGGCGGAACGTCGACGGCGGTAGTGACCGCTGGTTATAAATATCAATTATACACTTGGTAATTCCCCCTATTAGCATAATTCGCGGGCGGGAAAAGAGAATTTATGCCGACCACCCAGTAGTGAGCGGTCGTCCTTTTCAGAATACGTCCAAAGGAACGTTGGACGGTTTCGCGAAGTGTGCAAAAGAGGAAGAAGACGAGAAGAGCGATCGGAGAGGAAGGAACGTAGGAACAGAGGGGAAAAGGGTGATCGTTAAAAATGCTTAAACTGGAAGATTACACGATTTAAGGATGCAAATTGCAGTGTCACCACGTACACGGCCGATGTATGACCCGTCAGTGAGGCTTCTCGTAATCTGCATAATCGTTTCGTTAGGCCGTGCCGTCGTTGATTGTAGGTGGTGGACACGCCGAAGGGAACAGGTGGCGAAAAGATCGATTTCTCGTCGCACTGGCTACTGATCTTGTCGATCGTTATGATATGGAGTCGTGAAGTTTGTTCTCCGCGGTTAAGGCTGGCGCGTAATGGATGTTGAACATCCAGAGGCAATAAAGGGTGACATAGAGGTCATTAATTGTAAGTGGTGTTGTTTCTGAGGAAATGGGAATTGATTGAAGACTTCTCAGTAGCTGGGGTTTTCTTGTATTAATAATAATTCTATAATATTAATATTACGTTGAATTACGCGACATATCAAGAATCACTGATCAATTTTTATTTTACCAATTAATTCTGAATTATTGCGCAGACGGTTAAAAAAGAAATTTCTTACGATTTCTATTTTGATAACGTACGTAATAATTCAAAATTAATTGCAGAAATAAAAATTTCGCTCTAATTTTTAGCATTTGGTATAATTGACTGCAACATTACTATTATAGAAATAATTTGATCGTCTCGTGACCGACTGAGATTTTCAATTTGATAGTTATTGGGAAACTTCAACATTTCGTAGTCCATTTATTGTGTCACGTGTGTCAGACGTTATTGTAAGCTAAGGGGTTAATTCATAACTGTTCAAAAGATCTGCCCCGCTAGGAATAAATATCCAGAAAGTATCGGTACAAGTAATGATAATAGACATACCGCAGATTAAAATTCAACAAAAATTCTATCTCCTCGACAAATCCAAATCCAGCAAATCTAAAATCGCAACATCCCTCCCCTTCCCATCTTCGCACCCAATCATCCCTCCACTTTCCCCATCAATCTCCCCGCACCCCCTTTAATCCCCACATTATTTAATTCCACCGCATGAAGCAGCGTTTATAAAATCTTCCAAGATTTACCCGCACAAACACCAAAGCCACGGCAAAGTATGCGATCATCTCCGGCACACCTTGCAGAATCCCTTTAACAGTTTTCACGATTCATTCGTTAAAACGAGCACCGCGGAACGAAGAAGCTCAAGATGGCGGGGCGCGATCGTCGTGATTCAATGCACGGGGCATAATATCCAATTAGGACGAATAGATTCTAATTCGAGCCGATTGAGGAGGCAGCGGCGCGCAATCTTTCTACCGGCGGTAATTGAGGCTGTGCTTGAATCATCGAACGAACGCACAGTAGCCGATTATATTCGATATCGCGATGCCTTCTTACCGGCCATCCTGCGATTCAGTCCGGCAATGTGCGTTAATCGCTCCAATGAATCCGTTTCGCGGCTAATCGCGATGAATAAACGTTCGATTGAATTTTGCACCGTTCTTGCGTTCGACGGGAAATTGCCATGGTGAAGAATCGACAGGGGTTGAGTGTAATTATCTACGCTGGCATTTGAGCTCGCGCTTCTGTTCTCGGTGGAAGGTGTTTGATCTTTGCGGAGACGTTCCTTTCTTTTGTTTTGTGTGTTTGCTGGAAGGGTGAGGCTCTGTGATGGAGGTTTAGCTTGTTTTGTTAGGGTAGTGGAATATACTCAGAGTAGTTGTTTAATAAATTTTACTTTTTGCAATTTTGTATCGTAGTTGGAATCTGAACTGATAGAAATTCTGTATGAGGGTGGAATAAATTTAGTGTTGGGTGATATGGTGGTTATGGAGCTGAGGGTTTTGAATTACGGTTAGGAGGACCGAGTTTAACCCTTTGCGGTACAAATTATTTATCCAAATTTTCGTCAGCTTAGGAAAAATAATTGCGGAAAATATTCTACTGCTGATTGTTCATTTTTATTTAATAGGAGTAATAAGAATAGATACGGAAGAATATTTTTGTGAAGGCACAAGATCGTTGTTAATTTCTAAAGTTGTAATTTAATAAGTGAAGTGTTAATCACACCAGTAACTCGTGTCCAGAGTAGCTGGATATGGGATTGCAAAGGGTTAAGGGTGAATTTTGCCTATGCGATAGGTGTATGTAACATTGTACTGTTTGGTTCGGAGCTCATTAAAACAGTAGGTCAATTAATATGTACACTTAATATAAAAATAGACATTTAATATGAAATCTATTTGAAAATATCTGGGAATTATTAATTTAAAGGCAATTCGTTCCCTTAAAACTTTTACAATTTAGTTTCTCCAATTTTGAAAGTCTCCAGAGTTACTCTAACATGAGAAAATGCACAGCCCCGAAAATAGTTTAAGCTACGGAACAGATTTCCAAAAATTCTCTTCGCTGCCAGTCTCAGCAGGCGTCAACGTACTTTCAAATTTCTTTCCATCCAATTAGCATCTCCACCAACCGCCAAAGACCACCCTTTGTGCCAATATTTACACGAGAGAACAAACAACCCCTCTCCGGAATCTCTTCCGTGTCTCATCGTTTTCTCCATGGTCGCATGGGGTGTCAGTCAGACGACACGACCCTTTCCCTCGAATTACCATATTATTTCTATTAGACAGCTCGCTACCCGCAATTAACGCGGACGTATCACGAAATTAACGAACCGAGACCACAAGTGAAAAAGGAAAAAACTTTAAGAAGGGAGAACTCGCAGGATCGAAAACGGACCCTTGGTTTTTTCCTTTCGTCCGATTCCCCTCCTCCTCCCTCGAAACCTGTTCGCTTCGTCGGGGTGAGAATCAGGGGACGGCTTTAAAGGAAAAAAGAAAAGGAAAAAAAAGAGCATAATCCTCCCGTGTTATCCCCGGGGGCTCGACAAAACGTCGGGAGACTTGTTACGGATAGTTTTTTGCGCATCTCGAGAAGACTTCCGCTAATTAATGCGCGCCCCACGATTGCCCGGACGGAGTAACTCGGGGCTGCGTAGATAATTGGAATTATGTGAAAAAGCCTCTCGTAAGAAAGGTACGCGAGTGACGAGCCAAACTAAAAAAAAAAGTAGCACGTTGTCGTCGCGTGATGTAATTGACGATCCGTTCTTGTACGGTGTAATTGAATTCACAGGCTTCGAGGTTGACGGTTCTTTTTTTTTCTACTGGAGAACATCGAGCCGCTGTAAACCGTTGGATGAATTTGATAGAGGCTCGAGAGCCGTAATGAAAAGCTTATACGAAGAAGGAGCTACTAGCAGGGTGATTGATTAATGGCCAACTTTGACGCGCCATTTGTAATCGAACGATTCGTGAGATTCGGCGCGGTGTACTTTAAGTTCCTTTCATCGCACGCAGAAAAAAAAACAGAAATAAAGAAGAAATAACAGACGCTTCGTTATGCAGGATCGACGGAGTTTTTTGGCGAGAGCGGTTCGAAAAGCAACGATACGTTGAATCCAAAAATTCGTTGCACACCGGACGCAATTTATTTCGATCGATTCTGTTACATATTTCAAATATACGTCATCCATATTCATCCCGTTGTTCATACCGAACAGGGAAATCCCGAGGTTGCATTAATTCCGTAATAAAAGGCCGAAAAGTTCTACCGACCGGTCGTTTCCGAAAAATCACGAAATACCGGACGATCGAACGAATGAGATACGAGCGGAGGATCGATTTAGCTTGTTCGACGGGGTTCATGGCGCGCCTCCGATCGTGCGCCTTCGAATTCCTCTTTTATTTTCACGCGCCGGTCTCGTTCGCGCCGACCCGTTAGCATAATCGATCAATTTCCATTCGGTGTCCGGGCATGGCAATCGGACACACCTGTAACCGATCGAAAGCACGACTGTAACTCTCTCGATTGCGTCTCTCTCTCTCTCTCTCTTTCACACCCTTTTCGACTTTTTCTCCATTTCTATACTCGTCTCTTTTCGCCTTAACGCTCTTTCCCGTCGCTCCTCTTTGTCGCTCTCTTCTGTCTGTTTCTTTGGTACCGCGTGCGTTTCCACGGGGAGATAAATTCCGCTGTTCCGGCATACTGTAAAGCGGCGTAATAAAATTTACATAACGCGCCGTCGATTAGATACGTTCCGACGTACGCCACCAGCTAACCCAACCGCTCCACCTTCGACTTCTTCCGTGGGGTGGCACATTACGACAGCGTTTCCCAACTTATCGCCCACGGTTTGTTTCTAATCTCACCGACGTTTAGAACGTTGCACGGTTAATTGGATAGCCTCGATCTATGGGACTTGTGGTGTCATTTTGTGGTGAAGTCTGGTCGGTTGGACTTTTGGGACGGGTGCATAAAGGGTGTTGGGATTTGTAGTTTCGGTACAACTACATTTTAAAACGTTGACTTCCATCAAAAAAACGTGTTTAACACTAGATTTACGAAAGCCGCCAAATTGACGGGTTCTTATTTGAACTATAAACATTTCTCAAATTTACACAGAAGCTGTACAGTAGGTATTTCACGTGTATTTTATAATACAATAATGACTTAACGAATTACAATCTTTGTCGCTTGATCCCCCTTTTTCCAAAGTCTTTATTTAATATATTGCAATGTAAGAGATTTCACGCCCGTAAATCTAGTGTTAAAGTAGTCTACCCTGGATAAAATTGAAATTAATGTATGTATTATCATGGATCTTGTATGAATAAGTGGACTTAATTCAAAAGCATTAATCTTCTTGAATTTTTCAAGGCATTTTGCTTGGAGTTTTAGGTCAGTTTTGTTTAAATGGTAGTTTTTGGGGAGTGTGAGGTTTTGGGCATTTTCTGCTTAGAAGTAAGACCTGGTTTAGGTTGTTCTCTGCTTAGGGGTTGCATTTCTAAGGTATGTGTTTCTAAACGAATCAGAATCAAAGATTGAGATTTTATAGTAGAAAATTGCCCAAAATCTGCCTAATTTTCTGTATAATCCACCTACAATCTACATTAGAAACATGACACATGCTGAGCTGAATTTGAAAGGAAAAAATTGAACAAAGTTTTCACAATTATTCTATCACTCTTACAATAGAATGCTGCAGATGATTTCATAAACACCTTGCCTTACGATTTCCTTTACTAGCTCCACAATAATTCAGAATTAAATTGTTAAAATAGAAATTGATCCGTGATTCTTGCTATATCGTATAATTTAAGATAATATTAATATTATAAAAATAATTTCATCCTGTCGCGTCTCACTGACATTTTCATAAGCCTTGCAAAACTTAAATATTTCCTATGCATTTTAACCCGTCACGAGTGTCACTCGTTATTATACGGCAAGGGGTTACGAGAGGAAAGTTCCAGACTGCAGAATTTCTGCAAACAGAACAAAATTCTCGCAGAGTCAAAGTTGGGAAACACTGTAAAAAGCGACGAGTCGTTACTTCAAACAACCCAGCCGTTTTTGGTCGGCGCACCGCGAAGCGTGTGAAGCCCGTGTAATGTTCTCGGGATGTTGGATAATATTGCCGTTTGACGATCGTCGTTGAGAGCACAGAACTCGTGTACCTCGTATTTATGGCGGAGGAATCGTTTCCGCGATATGCTTCTGGTAAATCTCGCGATCGTGGCGAGAATCGTTGAGCAAACGCTTCTCATTCTTCGAAAAAACGTGCGTCAAGAGTCGATGGAAATTCGAATCTCTCGTCGAAACTTAAACTTACTGTAACGCCATGCACTTCATATTCTTACAAATATTCTGCAAATAATTCTATATATTTAAATATAATGGCTAAATGTTACGGTAGAAAAAAAATGAGAAGAAAATTGATTGGTTTAATTCTTTAACATTTAAATGTGGATATAGGTAATTAAAGGGTTCGCAAAGTTACAAATTTAATTAAAATTAAAAGATGGTTATTTTGATCAACCTGGTAAATCAGATGGCAAAAGATTGAGCATGCAAATTTTCACGTGGAGAATAAATGAAAAGGATAATATGCTGACAGAAACTTTGTGTCATTTAAACTATTTCAAATTCTGTCGTTTCCTAAAAACAAATCGGTACAAGTTACAGATTGTAAAACATTGAATCTAGTACATAATTTCAAACTTTATCATAATAATAAAAATTGACGTTAGACTTATACGAAGACCACGAAACACTTCACCACAAAATCTCCCACATCCTCGACACTCAGTTTCCCGAATATTTTAAAATACCTCGAACTTATTAAATTCCCTGACAACTCCACATTTATAATTCTCCCAAGCAAGACTTCCATCCCCATTATCCCCGAATCCTTGAATCATCGTCGAAGTCTCGCCGGCGAGTCCAATTCCTCGCGGAATTCCGACGCATTGAGAACGTAGCTGAAATTACCGTGCATTCAGGCATCGTATCAAAAGCATTCGAATCCGTCGTTCAATAACGTTCCGGTGTTAAGAATCGCACAAAAAGGGACACCTCGAATCAGCCTCCCCCTTTTCAGATGCATCAAATCTTCCTCGCTAGTTTCTCCCACGAATCAAAAACCGTCCTTTCCATCCCATCACTCTCTCTTTCTCTCTCTCTCTGGCCCTCAGAAATTCACCGATCTTCCTACCCGGGCGAGCTAGGCGCTCTTTCAGGGCGGCTGAATAAAATTATTATGATAAGACCTCGATTAATTTCAGCCGGTGGAACTCCGGTAGTCGTCGAGGCGCGTAAGCCAGCCTCGAGTGAATAGGCTTTCAGCCGGAGGGGGATATTCCTTCTCCTCCCTCCTCCTCTTCTTCTTCTTCTTCCTTCGAAAAGGAACGAACGAAGGATCCTTGAATCGTGAGCAAGCCACGAGGAGCAGAATCGGTGGTCATTAATATTGTCGGATTAAACGGCCGCGTGCATTAATCCGGCAAACGAAGACGAAATCCTATTTCACGTCTTGGGGGTTGCTCCGCGCAGGCTCTGGGGCTTCTTGTTTCGGAATGTCAGTATCATTAGAGCCGTTCGTGATCGAGAAAACGATTAAAATGAAAGATCGCGAGATCGGGTGGAGCAAAAGTGCCAGGGAGAGATTGAGTAACGTTTTATCGAGGGCTTTCGTTATTTTCGGTTGATCGTTAATCATCTTGGGGTACATTCGTATTGATATTCCATGGAATATTGCGAGGTTGGTGATATTTTTAATTGCGACGATGATAAGTGTTATTACCAACGTTATGCTCTGTTGAACTTGAATTTGAAGTATGACGATACAAGCTATCGAATCATTCCACTACATTCTTCTGTTCTCCAAACGAGAGCAATAATTCTCTACCAAGTCAGTTGACCCAACAGGTTTTAAATTTCGTTGAAAAAATTCCTAACATTTCTGAAATCGCAATATCTTCTTTAATTCCCTCAATTTTCTTAATTCCCTGAATTCTCAATATCTCTTGCAAACTTTCAGCCATCAATTTACTTTCCACTATCGTCTCCATTCTTCCAACTTTACATTTCTCCTCTGTATTTAAACATACCAGGTTAATCGTCCGTTCTTCCTCTGTTAATGGTACAACGCGGCGAGAGTAATAGCGAAAATCTGCAGGAAAATCCCAGGCAAGAATTTTATAAGGTACACGCGACGGTTTAGTGCACGCGGATCATTAAACATGTTACCGTACTCGGCGGGGTCGTTTCGGCATTCATCAGGGACCTTTTCTTTTCCTACCTGAACGCCGCTCCTTTCCGACCGGCCGTTCTCATCCTAGTAGTAAAATTAATTCCGTAAACACTTTATTGTTCGCCGTCGCTTTATAGCAGTGCGTGCGAATTACTTTTACTGCAGGAAAGCCTCGACCATGTCGCCGAGGTGCAACCTGGATTCCGTGTCGCGCGACCGACCGCGTTTCTTAATGCACGTCGCTCTTTCTTCCTTTTAATCCCACAGATACGTGAAAAGGACGGAATATATTTGTCGATGGACGTGTTCGTATCTTTGGAAACGTTCGATTTTGTGATATGGTAATTAGTTGGCTAAAGAGACGTAAATTTGCCGGGGAGACCATGTAACTTTGCTGCGATTTTATCGCAGTTGAGGATTGAATGGAAATTGTACTGGGATAATTAATTTGATGGTAGTACGATGAAGTTTATTTTGAAAGCAGTTAATGTTGTTGGTAAATTCTGTGAACGAGAAAGTTTTAAGTATGTTGCTACAATTTGGTGACCAAATAGCGTTTACAAAGTGGACCGTGCAGAGTTACTGTAATTTTAATTACACATTTGTAATATTTGTATGACGTAGAATTTCAATTATTTACGAAGTAATTACTTTGCAATGTAGCTGTAAAGCTCTACATTCAATCAACGTAATATATTGAAATATAATTATACTAATGGAATCAATATTTAAAAAAGTGGATAAACCACGTTACTGTGTTCATCTTTTAGCAAAATTTAATTTTAGTGTAAATTTAAATTCGAAACGGTACTTTCCTATAATATAATGATTAATAAAATATATAGAGAATAATTACAATTTCACGAGATCGAATTATTTGCTGTTGAAATTCCGTGAACCTGTCGTGCAATTAAGGGACATAACGGAAAAGTATAAATTTTCAACGAGTTTCTTCATCTCAAGGGGGAAGAATGCTATCGAATTAATCATCGATCCAAATTTCTATGCGTGGGTTCTCCTAACGACGCACTTGCGTAGCGCGCATGGTGTTCCCACGAACGGAGAACGGTGATCATGATTACGCATGGAAATCCAAGCATGGGGATATCTCGTACGTCATGGAAAGAGGCCCACACTTTCTACGCGCGTTTCCAATCGCGCGAACGTTCTCTCGTCGCGTAATCGGAATCCTCGGGTTGCCGACGTGTAATTGTTAGAGTATTTCTTGTTAACGCTAAATCTATCGATGACAAATTTGTACATTTACAGACATAAATTAAATTGCATGGAAGAAAAGACGGACAGCTAGAAGGAGAAGATTAATTTGTTAGTTGTTTAAATTTTACGATATAGATCTTGAAAGTTGAAGGATTTGCAAAGTTTTTCAATGATTTTTTTTAAAAGAATTAGGATTTACACATTTTAAATGCTTCGGTAAATGTAGATAATAAATACGATATTCAAATTTTGCGAGAGCTAAAAGTTTATACTACTCCGTCAATTACGGAGAAAATTTAATATCGGATAAAATTATTATAGCAGTATCAACGCGTGAATTTCATTTTCTTTGTTAAAATTTGAAAATCCCTTATCCCCTAAATGCAAACATAAAATACAGACTGCAAAATACAGATTTTACTATATATTTTCAATCCTCCCTACGCGGTAACAATTTTAGGACATTAACACTAGAACTCTATAAAAAATTCTCATGGGGGAGCCAACTGAGTAAATATTCTACGTTTACCTTACAAAACATGAATTACCGAATAAAGCATCTTTCTCACCTTCTCTTTCCCCTTTCTTTAAAGTAATTATTTAATATATTTAAATTCAATTGATTCAACGTCGGTAGTTCTACTGTTAGATATATATTATTTATATCACATTAGTTACATGGATACAATTTATTACATGAATTCTCAACTTCTGAAGTTCTCTAACATTCCAAATCTAAAAATCCCTGTCCATTAAGTTCTCCACTACCTCCAAAAAAATCGACACCATCCTCCGGAAAAATTCCATCATTACCTTCCTGTAATTAAATTCACGACATCCTCAAACCCACGAATCCACCGATACTGTCAACGCGCGTTAAAGCAAAGTGCGCAAACAGCTTCGACGTTCTATGCGTGGGCGGAAATTGCTATTGAGGATACATCCACAGAAAGGACGTCGATTCTCCCCGACAGTTTTGCAATCCGCCGGGTCGGACGCTTTTTTTCGTCGCGCAGTTCCTAAGCCGAAGGAGGACGCAATCGAACGATTCAACGTGACATTTGAACGAGCCTATGTTCAGGATTCCTCCTCCGAGGAGAAAATCCTCCTAATGCTGGTGCTTGTAAACGTTGCAAATAAATGGCCGGTCCGGGGGAGTGCACATTATTAATTGAACCTGGCCGAGTGGATCCTTTGTTGCAGGCAAACGCATCACGAAGGTGAGATACGATTGAAACGGCAGAATTCTTAGGGAACGGCGCGTTTCTCTGGACATCGCGATTGTGGAAGTTGGTGTCTGGGAGTGTTGGCTAAAAGCTGAGTGAATTTTAATGTGGGTAATTCATTATTTGACTTAAGAAAGCGCTATTGCCCTATTGAGAGTTGTCACGATTTAATGGAATTTTTTAGACATAGGTGATGTTTTGTATGAAGATATATGGGGTGAAGTTTCTATGGCGGAATTTTCTAATTGTCTAAATATGTTTTAGAAAATTGTATGTTTACACTATTAAATGGGAGCTGTGGTGATCGTGGATTGACTCTTCGAGAATACAATGTCCGAGAGGTTTAGAAAGAACTTGGTGATAGATATAATAATTTGTATGAGAGATATTTTATGTGAAACGATTATTAGTATAATTTTACCTATCTTTTCTTAATAAACATAGCTTCCTTTATTTTCCTCATTTCTATCTACCTCCCTTATACTATACTAATAAAAAAATTCCACATTATCAAAAAGATTTCATCTTTTGATATTTTCAGTGAACGTTCCAGGATACACTAAAGGAGATTCAATATTTCCTACGCTTTATAAGGATGAATAATACTCTACGTTTAAACACTTTTATCTCTCCGACTCATTACAGACTGCAACTACACAATCATCATATTCCAAACAAAAACAGTTATAGCCCGAGCGTCAGCCACGCCACGTATCCTCCATACACCTCATCTTTTCATCCATCGCAAAAAAGCCCTGCTTCTTCGATCAGCAATTATAAAACGTTTAAAACTTTTTCATCCCATTCCAAACCTAACAAAACCACCTCGTACCCTAAGATAAGCGATCTCACTCCAGCTCATCCCTCAAACATCACAACATTGCTGCTCAATAAGTAACTCAATAAAATAATGCATCCAACTCTTATCCAACCCAAGAATCAAAACATAAAAAGAAAACCTACCAGTCCATTTCCCCGATGCATGAAAGCCGCAAAAAACTTTCCAATAATTAATCTCAACGAACAATCGCAACATACCTCTCAAAGAGGGCCGCATGCGTGCAAGTTATACTTTCTTTTAACATTTAATTAGCATCATCGAATGAAGGTCAGGTTCCGTTATATTCCTCTTATTAGCAGTGCAGCCGTAGCATCGATAACGCTGATCACTCGAGACAGGCGTCGCAAGTGGTTATCCGTTCGCGAAAGAATCCAGCCGCGGACTCGAGGAGATCCTTCGGATACGATTCGTGCGTATGCACATGCACGCACGAGGCGCATCTTGCATGTGCCGTAAGGCTGCGCGTGCCAAAAAAGAGGGCAACCCGATCTGAAGCAAATGAAGTGCAAATTGAGTAGGGCGCGCCGCGAGAGAGTAAAAATCTCCACGGGCCCGAACGGACCCCGCGCCGGGGCCCGTGAGTAAACTCGTTCGGACGTGAGGCGCAACGTGATACTCCTGCGGCATCGCCGAGAGTAGTCCTTCTGCGGTTCCTCTTCTTCGTCCTCCGTGATGGCAGACATACTCGCGGCCGAAAATCGCGGGCCCTGAATCGGGGCCCTTTCGTGAAACGGGCCGCCTCGCGTGTTTCGCGGGTTTGGAAAGTTATTTCGGGTGGAATAACGGATAGGTTGGAGGATGTCGTGAAAGCTTTGTCGCGGATGAACTGAGTTGTGGGTTTGGGACCGAGATGTGGCGATTATTGGGTGGTGTGGAGAGATGATTTCGTTGAAGGGTGAAGTTGGGTGTGCTGGGTTCAGGGTAGTGTTGTTGGGGTAGTTTTTAGGGAAGTAACATTTTATCTTAATGACCCACCCGTTTGCCAAATTGAGTAACTAAATAAAAGCTGAAGTGGAGAAATGTGATGAAATAGTATATACATTTTTAAAATTTCCGTCAGAATACAAATACAAATAAATATTGCAGATGTATAATGAGTGTTTGGATGATTATGGATGATTGATTAGTGAGAGATTGGAGAGTATATAATTGTGAATGAGTGTAAAAGTGTGTTGTGTGTACGTGTAGTGTGTTTGCTCGGGGCCCCGGGTGCGCAACGCCCGTACCTGCCGCAGCACGCTGCAGCAGGCCCCCTGGGGGGATGTAGTTTTCACCAAACGAAATATAAAATGAATAAGACGGAATAGCCTTGGAGTTAATCAGATTTTCTTCTGAGATAAATTATTTGTTATTCTATGGCCATCAAATTGCGTCATTTAACGATTTAGTCGTTATTATTAGGGAAATTGATTATAACCATAAAAAGGTATGAATCAATCAAGTGCTTTGACAGCTAAATTTTAAAAAATTCAAAGGTAGAGTTGATCGATTTGACCTGTGACCAGTTCACGTGGCAGATATAGCAAAATACATCAGGCCAGTCTACGAGTTCCTGCACATTTTATAATACCTGAATATTATAGTAAAATATCTTAATATTATCAAATAAGTATAATATTATTTTTAGTATCATAAAATACGCACGAACTTGTGGACTGACTCGATAACAGATTTAATGTCAGTAGTTCTCCCGTTAAACGAAGGAAGCGCAATTGCGCAGGTTAGCATTTCGCCACTACATATTTGCAAAACTTCTTGGATCTCAAACGGTAAAAAAAATGAATGCTTAATGAGAGAGATTGTCGAAAGGTTTAATTGATGACATTCTATACGTATTTTCCTCTTGTTGGTTCAAAGGCGAAGAAAAAACCGGCGTCGCCGAGGTAAACCTTCATCGAAAGTGATCGTGAGCTCACATGCTAAAATTCCAGACCGCATTTTTCGCCCGAACGGTGCCGTAAAAATCAAATGACTTTCGCGGAATTTACAATCAATGCACTTGCGATAATATCTCGGCTCGCCGATTGCTGCAATGTTTCGCGGAAGTATTTGCATTCGCGTAAAGGATAAAGTGCGATTTAATACCGCGGCGTCTAAGAATTTGAAGCTCATAATTCTTCTTTAATAAAAATACCCATAGTAACATGCCGCGAAATCGATGTAAACATTTCTTGCCATTTTATGCTTTTTAAATTATCCTTCATTTGTGCGGCAAACATATAAATCATACTGGGGACTATAAAAAATAATTAAAATTAGAAATATAAACCTAGAATTCCTATGAGCACCTTTTAAATCCCTCGAATTGAATTAAAGGCCAAAGAATTTGTTTTAATCGTCGCTGTCTTCTATTAAAAGGTGACTCAATTAAAATTTAAATCTTCAAGTTATCTTTTAGCTTTTCTTTCGATCAGCGTATTACGAGAATGAAATAATTTTATTTCATCGAATTTTATAAAATTGAAAAAGTCGCAGAATAACAAATAATTTACATAAACTAATTATAAATTATATCAGATTATATGAGGTCGGAAACAAAGTCATAAACTGCTACTTTCCTCCCTTAAATCATGAAATTAAAACAAGTCGTTCAGTCTGGGCAATTTTCACCCAAGGGTTCTTTAACCCGAAATTTTCTTCATTTAAAGGGTAATTCCGTTCGACACGCGACGGCGCGTGCCGATGTCCTATGGTTTTTAAAGGGTAGACACGGAATAACCCCTTGGAAAATACAGCACGCCACAAAAAAAGGGTATATCCGAGCGGGTTAAGGAGAAAGGATCGCTGATCACCAATAAAAGGGTTCACAGAGGTGCCGATTACAAGCAACAATCCTTTTTAACCCCGTCACCGCGACTTAAGCTTCTCCGATTGTCGACGAAAGGGTGAACAAAGTTCGCAACCCTTTTTACAACATCCGAGCGTCGTCGAATTCTCGGAATTTCCTCTGTTAAAGAAGTGAAAGTCGCCAACTCGTCCTAACGACTCGCCATCGTCAATCTTTTTACGATTGCAAAGGTGGTAAAAAAGTACGCAGTTTTAAAAAAAAATCCTTCGTCCCTGGCCGAGAAGGGTTTACAATGTCGTATTCGCGCGATTTTTAAGCTTCGAAGGAAATTTTCCCTTTGAGCACACCTCCAACCCCTTTTACGACGCCGACGAATTTTGACCCTTCTGACGGGGTTATACTTTTTATGGGTTTATTGCCATCGTCCATCGTGGCGTGTACCTTCCAACCCCTTGAAATTGCAGAAGAAGGGGAGGAACCGTAAGAAAAAATATGGTAGTTGGAAAAATCTTGCGGTTTTCGAGTATATTGCTATATTGCCGAGTTTACCCCTACCGAGAGAAGTCGGTAGGACCACCCTCACGAAGCTTCCCATTTTTTCGTCCACGAGCCAAACGAGTGGCTTTATGGTGGTGGAATTTTCTTGCCGGGTGTTCGACGTACCGTCCTGATGTACTGTTCTTTGGCTCTACCTGTCTTTCAATTTTATAGCAAAGTAATTTTACTCTTTACAACATATGAATAATTTTGTTTCTAATAAATATCTATACATTTCTGTCACGTTTATCATTCTATCGGCTGATGTTCTATAATTCGTATCGGTAGATTTGTAGGTAAAGAAAATTTATACTGATGCAATAATTGTAAATTTAATGTTTAAGAAATTTAGGTATTGAGATATTGAAGAAAGTAAGAATATTGATTTCGCGTGAAGTTTCTTATTGAATATAAATTACATATATTTCTGTCCGAAGTGCATTATTGTTCTGGAAAATATGGGAGAGTTTGAAATCAACCCCAGATATTAGTTATGGTCGAGTGACCGTAAAGGGTATGAAGATGCACACCTCCCCCGTCCATCAACTTTACAACCGCTATTTGCAAATTTTCCCCTTTGCAAAGGCTTAAGGATCTACCAAGGACGGCCGCCTGCGTTTTACGATTTAACCCTAATTAAAGAGGTAAACCTTCCTTCTACCTCCGTTAGTTTCTATAAGCAATATTTTGCAAACATCAATGCGTATCTTCGTGACTTCGACTTAGAAGGGATTTCACCAGCAACGTTGCACCGCTGTGATTTTGCGAACCGACTGGTTTTCCAATCTCGCATAAATATATTCAAAGAATTATAAAATAACTTCTCATGCTCTCAAAGAAGTAGAATAATAATTAGAGAATATAATACATAGTATCATATCCGAATTTTAATTCTTTTAATTATAGCACATATTATAACACTATTACAGATCCTCTAATTATAATTCTGCCTTCGAATTACAACAAAATCAAAAATGAATATTTAAATTTCAACGAAGACACTTATTTTCCTTGGTAACACATTTGCAAAAATAACTACAAATATAATTTTTATAATATTCCTGATATATAACATCAAACGTCGTATAAATTTAAATAATCATATTTCATATTACAGAAACGATGGCCATAATACAGAAAATGTCTCCTTGAAGATCTTTCGCAAGAGCAACGTAATAAATGTATAACTGCCTCGATTATTGCACATAATAATTTCGTCGAAGAAATTGCCACGCGCCTCGTAACCCTTTTCTTCCGAGCTAGGTAACCGTTACCCGAAAGTGCAACCCTTTCACAAATATCCCGTTTTAGGGTAATGATCACTCTGGTCAGGATAAACCCCTTTCGCCACCAGCCGGAATATTATATCTGTCGTTTCGGATTTGCACGAATATCGATGCACTTCTTCGTAAGTATTTTATGGCTTGTGACATTGATCAACGATAAATTTACCTCTGCCAAAATTTCGATAATGGCACAATGTCATTTGTATACCTTAACTGGTATCTTATTGTGGTACGCAGAGATAAGTAAAATTATTGCAACGGAAACGTTTTAAAAATTGTATTCTTCATTCTTCTTGAAGTCTACTAGGCATCTTAAAGTTATGTGATTTAGTGCTACGATGTTATTCATTTTAAAATAGCAAATATTGCGGAATATAGAAATTAGTAATCTTTATGATAATAATATATTGGGAAGAAACTACTTTCTGGAACAGAGAAAATATCTTATGTAACTCTGTGCTTTCACATTGATCTGTTTAACACTAACTCTACCGAGGCGTTGAAAATGACCGGTTTCCAGTGTTTTCTAAAAATTCTCGAAATTGATAGGAGAGCCGTACAGTAAATATTCCACGTTAATCTTATAAAACCGAAATTACTTAACTGATTATATTTTTCACCTCTTGATTCTTCTTTTTCTCAAAGTACTTATTTAGCCCCTTGACCTACGATTTCTTTTCTGACTGCCTCCGTAATAATTCAAAATTTAATTGCTTAAACAAAAATTGATCAGTGATTCTCGATCTATCGTATAATTTAATGTAATATTAATATTACACGAATAATATTATCGCGTCGCATCTCATTCATATTTTCAATTTCATAGGTTTTGAAAAACTTTCAAATTCCCTATCCCATTTACCTCATCACGAGAGTCACTCGTTATTGTAGGGCAAGGGGTTAGTATATTTAAATTTAATGAAATAAAGCCTGTAGTTTTAGTGTTAAGAAAGTAACTACTACAAATATATATATATATATATATATATAACTCAACTATTCTGGTATTAACCCTTTGCCCTACAACAACGAGTGACGACACGATAATATTACTTCAATATTATAAATATTACGTTACATTCTGCAATATATCAGTAATCACTGATATATTATTATTTTAGCCATTTAATTTTCAATTATTGCGGAGGCAGTCACAAATGAAATCGTAACGCAAAGGGGTTAATAATGTCTTAGAAAGAAAATATGTTTAAAAACAGTCTACACTTTTAATTATTGAAATAATATCGTGCACTTTAAACTCAATACGTGAATTTTCTCAACAGCAATTCGTTTCACACCACCCACGCATCGTGTCAAATTTTAGCTAAACGCCGACAACAAAGACTTCCTGGTATTATCAGGTAAACATTTCAAGATCCATGGAAAAGGTCGAAGGGACGGTTTCTAGCAAAACTTCCGAAATCTTCGAAGCAAACGGTCACTAACCCTTTCGTGCGCCTAATGACGGCCTATTAGACGGGTCGATTTTTTCAACATTTAGACACGAAAACGACCAAGACATTTTTTCCATTTCGACGTTCGTTTCACGGTAAAAAACATTTTTTTCTCGCCACGGAAAGTACGTGTTCCCTCTTTTTTTGGATCCACGGAAGCGTTCGATTGCCTACCAATTTTTTTTTCCTCGCGCCTTGCAAAAAAATTCGACGACGCGTTTACGAGGCTGCGGAAAGCAAATCTTTTTAAGATTTATTTCAACGTCGTCAACGTGGAGAAAAATACGACGCGGCTTGTTACATGGCTACCGTAAACACGATCATACCGTGACCCGGCGAGCCAAAACGTTTTGTCCGCCGTTGAAAAATGGTCTTTCTGCAATTTTTCGCGTCGACCTTTTTTTTCAGCGTTCATGCAATCCCGGAGGAGACATTTTTAACTTTATTTTTTAGCTTCTTCGCGAGGAAACCTGCAGGGAAAAGGGCAATTTCAAAGACTGCGGAGAATAGTTTCTATTCCCTTTTTTATGGCTAATTAAGCGTTCTGACTTGCAGAACGGTGTTTTTGCTGCGAGGTAAAAAGCGTGATATATGTTTTGGACTTTTAAAAAATCTATTTTGACCCTTTGCTTCATTAAGAACATCGTTAACTGCTTGCCTTGCGATTTCTTCTGCGATGCGCTACAGCTAAATTCAAAATAAAACTTGTTAAATGAAAAAGGTTTACTGAAAGGTGTACTGAATTTTCTAACTATTAGAAAAATGCAATTTTTAAAATTCTATTAGCTCCGTGAGAAACACGACTCGATGTTACAAAATAATTCGTTTAACAACCAACGAACACTTGCTGATATTCTCACTCAACTGAACTCCACAAATAATTTCTAAAAAACTCTGTTTAAATGCTGCAAGACACTCCTACTTAAATGCTGAAAAATATAACAAACATTGCTTCTTCATATACCATTCAGAATCATTTGTTACTCAAAATTTAGAAAAGAAAGTAATTAATGTTATTAATACAAGTGATATCTCATCCGTATTTTCTTTCCCAAACTTTTAGAAGACTCCATACATTTTAACCTCTCAGATTTATTAAATATACTTCACGAAAATGTAAAACTAAATAGCAGCCAGTTGGCTAAAGGCTCTAAAAGAACCTACGGCTAAATTACCGATCGCAAATATATCAAGCAACAAGACACGTTAAACTTCATTCTCCCCGGCAAACATAATTTCCAAGCCGTCCACGTACGACATTGCAAACCGTGCACCAAAACCGCCGATGCTCATTCTCGAAACCCCAGGCGGACGTCCAATTTCGTAGAGCGTTTCTTCGCCGAAATGGCCGTCGAAAAATTGCACGTGCCATTCCGATCCTATCGTGTTGAATGTGCACGATCGTTGGCCCCCCGGGCGAGTCATAAAACTGGCACGCACCGTGTGCTTTTTGTACACGTACGACGTACATGCGCTCGCTGACTGACAGGCCAACAATTTGGGCCCTATTATCGGTTAAGCAAACACCGTCGAATGGGGAGAGGCCATGCTAATCGCGCGGCGCACGTCCGATTTAACTGACAAATAAAATGCAGCTCATGCTAAATAATCTCCTTCTTTTTCGACCAATTACTAACGGCGCTCCGTGTTTCGCAAGTTCCTCGCGATTCGCGTTTCCAGGGCTGTTAGATTCAATAAACTCGAACGCCTGGAGCCGGCTTTACTGAGAATTCCATGTAATGGCGGTATAGAGGAGAAGTCCAGTTGGTCCTGTAATCGTATCACGAAATTGTATATTCGCTGAAGTTCCGTGAAAGTAGTTAAAACGCATAGACAATTCTGCTTCACGGTGGTCCAAGGTTGTGTCGGTTTTACGGGGTGGGATTTACAATGGGGATGGGATGAGAGGGAAGAATGGATAATTTGGGTGTCGTTTGTTTTTGACTGTCAAAGAGAAATGGGGAGGAATACGGAGTGGGTGAATTCGCGGGAGAAAGTTGTGTTTTGCATGGTTTCAAAAATTAAAATCATCGGACATATTGTTATACGGAGCACTATTATCAATTATGAATGAATTAACACTGTTTAGAAAAATGTATAACTCTTAATTCTGATTCGAGGATTTACAACAGTAGAATCTCTTGTTTTCATGTTTATGACAATTGACATGCGGTGTAAGCAACAATTATTAACATTAATCCTTTCGGTGCCACTTTTGCAGGAAATCAGGAACAGATTTTAAATAAGATGTTCTTATTTGAACCTTCATTTCGATACACAACATTTTTGGAAGTTCTCATGGATGTAAATTGGGATATCGACTGCATTTTATATAAACATTTGTCTCAACAGTAACTATTACATTTTCTTTAGATTATATGCGTCCCGGTAGTATATACACAAAGTATTTATTCAACTGGATGCTTCAAGCGTAACAATACGTCGATTTTCAGCAGACAATATAAATTTTAAATTTATCCGGAGTAATTTAACATCCAAAATATCACATTATACTTGCATAAGAGAAAAAGAGGACAATAGATACGACATTTCTGTGAAATAATATATGTAAAATAAACTATGTCACTTCACTGCAACAAAGGAATGAAAATTATTTAAAACGTGTCGTGTCCTATGTAATACACGTGGTTTAAAATTCCTACGAGGAATTATAAAAATACGAAATGCCAATACACTCGTTCCCGCCTATTTCGTAATAGTTTACTACGATAACGCGTCGGTGGAACACAATTCAGTTGCACCTGTAATGTTTCGCGTTGTTACGTATCGTTAGGAGATTGACATTTTTGCAGAGATACGATGGAGGTGTACGACGTGTCTTATTTTGTAAAGTAAATAACAGCTGCAAGGCTTTACGCTTTCGCGGCTCGTTATACAAGTCGCTCTTTCCGCGAACGTTTCACGTAATCCTCTTACCCGCCCTTTTTCTCCCTCTTTCGAGGTGTTCCCACCTTCTTTTTCTTGCCTCTGCACTTTTAATTTTCTCGGCGCAGCGGCATCAAGTGAAATAAAGAGCTCGGAATAAAGTAAATCGGAATTAGTCTTTTCGCGAAGGGAGTTTTATTTTGCCGTGGTACGAGAGTAAAGTTGAATTTGCAACATTCTACCGGAGTGCCGGCTGCACTATGTTATCCTGGATAAGATCGTGAGCTTCGTAAAAATGCAGGTTTAGTTTGCACTTGTTTTCACGCTGCTGTTGCAACTCTACGCAGTAACGTAACATTTTAGGATTAATAAAAGCACCGTGCAATTTTTATTCCTCGGCTCGCTTGCTGAAAGTATTTCTTCTTATTTACAAACACGTTTCAGAATTATAAAACTACGGTATATGTTCATCTGATATCTCGAAATGTAATGCTAAAATAGTATCCATCAAATTGGAAAATTGTCTCATTCTATTTCATCATTACGATACTATCAGTTACTATCGGAAATTATGTCGGCACAAATAAAATATTAATAATTTCTCACGTGACGTAACAGTTGATGTTTTCACAGATTCTTCTTAACAAAATATAAATTAACCCTTTGCAGCGACAAAATATAGCACTGTACCTGTAGTTCGGAAAAGTTCTAGCGCAAAGGGTTAAAATAGTCACATTTTATTGGTAGAATCTTATCAGAAACCTTATTAGAAATACAGGAATCTCGTTTCTACGGGTTTCAATATTAGCAATAAATAGAATAACATTACTTGACCTTCTCTGAATTTCTACCACGACATACAGCACAAGTCTGGCCGCCAGGATTCCAAGAAAATTAAATACGACGATAAGCGGGCCTAAGTACCCTTCTTAACCTTGCGCCGTCCCCTAAGACTTCTTTCCAGCACCGCACAATATCTCCTACCACGCCAATGACGTAACCCAGCTAAAAGTGGGGATAACATCATCTACCACCGCCTAGAATACCATATTCAATTTCCCTGACTGTACAATTTCCTCATATCACAGAATCCAGAGAAATTACCATCTCCCATACAACTTAATCTCCTCGTACATCCAACAAATATCACCAACTCCTTCCTCTCTCGAGTATTCCAAAATATTCTTAATCTCAACGATAACATCTCGCATTCCCCTAATACCCTGAAAGTGGATAGTCCGTACATCCCTGAAATTATAGTTCGCCGGTAATAAAGCCACCCTCCGAAAGAATACAAGGGTAAAAAGGAACACGGAGGACAGTCGGTGTACTGGTTCTCGCGAAATCAGATTATTCCGCGACTCGAAAGGTGGAGTACCGGCGTACTTCTCTCGTTGTCCGTTGTTCCTTTATTTTCGGCGAGCCTTGTAATAAAGTACAGAGAGAGAGAGAGAGAGAGAGAGAGAGAGAGAGAGAGAGAGAGAGAGCGGGAGTGGATGCCAGACACCCTAATCTGATATTTCGGCGCAAGGGGAGCGAATATTAATGTCCGCTGGCTACGGGTAAAGCCGATGCCGGCATCGTGAACGCTTTTATCCGGCCACCAGCCGCGACGTACGTAATCCACCGGCACCCCATAAAGCTAATGAGTCATGCGGGGTTCGTGGGATCCATAGAGTCTGAGGCAACAGGTCAGTACTGATGTAAGACACTTTAAGGAATAAAGTTCGCCGGGTGGTAAGTGGTACTGACGTAATTGCATATTATTGAGGAGGGTATAATTTTAAAGCTTAACGAATGCAGTTTTTTAACGGTAAGGAATTTCGGACCTTTGGACGGCGAGTGAAAACCGGATGGACTTCATCGGTGGTTCTTAATCTTCTTGGTGTGTAGATTTTAATTTGCTTTTTTTTTTATTTGAATGGCAGTATCTTTGCGTGTGTTTGTATTTGCAGTTTGAATATATTTTCTCTTGTTAACCCTTTGCGGTCCGAATTATTTTGTTAATTTTGTAGCGAGCTAAATGAAATTAATTACACAATATTTTCCATCTGTAATAACTGTAAGTACAGATGGATATTTAGGTGATATTGGAAAATCATTAGGAATTTGGAATGTCGATATTAAATTGATGGAAAATAAGATGAAGTGTAATACTGTTTTGAGTATTGCTCGGCATAGGACTGCAAAGGGTTAAAAAGAATTTGAGATACGTGTTGAAATGATTGAATGATGGAATATTTGCGATGATGAAATACTATACTGTTTGATATTGTTTATTGTTTGTTATGTTCTAACGATATCAGGATGGATTTTTGCAATAATTCTCGTGATGGATTAAACTTTTCGTAGAACTAAAATCCTAGAGATATTTTCAATGCTTTGAAGATGAATGACAGTGTAGTTATTTATCAGGGATCTTTGAGAGATAATAATCCACGTTATCGATACAGCTGATTATGTCAGATGAGCGAGACATTCGCAATTGAATTCCTCGAGATAGGCAAATTGCGAGAGCAAGTGAAAATATGCGTGCACGCGTGTTTCAAGCTCGTTTTATCGAAGGTTAAGTAGCCTGATAAAAAGTACCAAGAGTTCCTTGACCGAAATATTATTCGTTCAATGTATTTGCAATTATCGGTTGCATAGAAACTAACGCGTTGCTTATTAGAGCTTATCGACTCCCGCAACTACTGGTTATATAAGAAAATATCACGAATATCTCAAAGGGGCAAACTGGTTGACCGATTCCTGGAATTCTTGGAGAAATTTTAAATTCCTATCATACTTCGCGTATAAAATGAAAGTAAAGTGAACTTTGTTCGGTTGCTATGACCTATACGTTCTTTTAAACGCATTCATCATGCTCATTTACAATTTCAATTATTTACAGAAGACTGTGAACATCACAGGTATACATTTTTGCCATAAATCTGCCTTATAATTTATATTTTTTCACAAGTATCCTTGAAATGGAGATATTTCCAGGTATTTTGTAAATATAAAATTCAAAAGACAACGACTCTTTTCATCTTCGTGACTTAACCCTTGCTCCACAATAACGAGTGAAACTCGTGCTGTAGAAATTGAAACACAAAAATTTGCGATTTTCTAAAAATTGTAAAATTTCTTTTGCATCAGCTTCATTTTCAAGTTTTTGATATAAAATAAACCACTGTGCATTATTCATTTCGTAAGTTTAACTATGGCATACACTGTCAGAAAAGAAATCGAAGGGCAAAGGGTTAAATCTACTTTGCAGGAGACTAATTGCATAAAAGATAGATAAATTTTAAGATTGCTTAGATATCTCGAAGGGAATCTCTATGATTAGTATTTAAGTATGGAATTGAAGTTGTTTCGAAAGGGGTTTAACGGGGAACACTCGAAGCAGAATTTTATTTGCACTTCGAAAGACACCGGCGATAGGCGTGTAGCGTGTGGTTGAATTTACTGGAGGATTAGCAGGAAACGGCACGGCATATCGGTCGACGTATTTCGATTCTTATCTGTAGTGTGTCTAGACATATCTGTGACTCATAGAGAAGCGTGAAAATATGATTAAACGCTTATGCACGGAGGAATAGATAAGAATCGTTAAGTGTCTCAAGCCGAAGCACCATGCTGCACTTGCATCTGTGAGGAAATTATGTTATAGATACAGTTATATCATTTTGAAGTCAATAATCATCGGTAAATATTAAATATCTGAAAATTTACGTAATAATAATTACATGCTTATTCCTTAAAAATGTTAATATGGGAGAGGTATCATTTATATTTGCAATTTTAATTTTTCAGATTATTTGCAGCAATCTTTTTCATTTTTAATAAATTTACAAAAGTCGATGCATGCTACTGATTCGAGGAAAAAACCTACACTGATCGCCGACAGATGGAAGCACAACATCGGCACACCTCTGCTTTCTTTTTCCACTTGTCGCCTCTCTTCCATCGCTCGATACTGATTTACGATGCTTCGTATTACTTGTTATTATATTCATACCATTAATTAGTTCTATTTTACCTTTGTTATAACTAAATCTATTTTAAATCCTTCAATTGTCAGCACTGACAAGATCGATATCAAAGTAAATAGTAGCCTTATATAGTAGTCAAACTAGGAATACAATAAGGATTGTACAGGACACTTCAAAAATATTATCCATGATCTCTAAGGAGTTACGTCATCTTTGATTTGGAAGAAACCGTGGTTTGGAAATAAGCCATGCTGTTGTAAATTAATATTAATGCTGAAATTACAGTGATTTGCTTTCTGTCTGGTAGAATAACCTTCGTGGATAGATACAGAGAGAAAAGAATTTACGCATGACACTTATTGGCCGTAGAATGTCGCCTACTACTTCTAAAACGTAAACACGGTGGGAGATTGTACTCGGTTGAAGCATCGGTGACGTGGCAATCACATCAGGAGGAAAAGCACCTGTGTTTACGTTTTTCTCCTCGGGAAGGTCCTCCCAAGGAGCGCGGAGCTAGAACGTTGCGTACATATCGCTTACGTATATTTCCGTGACCTACCCGAAATAAAAGCTGTTGACATTTTTCGTGGCTGGATTCTTCTTACGAATTACATGCCAAATACTATAACGTGCCTTCGGTCAAGACAGATTATACGCAAACTCTTTTCTTTATGTATATATTCGCAAATGTGGTCATACTGATCAAACAGCAAACCACGATAATTGCAAATTTAACATTAATTTGCACGAGAATGACTTATTTTCAAGCCATGATTCCTATTACACATTTTACCTACGCTACAAGACGAATATAATAAGCTAAGAAAATAATTTGACCTTGAAGAAAGATCAAGTTCAAGATCAAGAAAAATAGAATCGTAAAAATGTTACGATTCTCGCAAACTAACCGAACAGGGCATGAATAATTTACCTGGTGTCGACGTTTCAAACGAAGAGCACCTAGGCAGGCAGGATTCGAAGGTCAGAATTTCCATGTCAATTCCCACGGAGTGTGACTCCTTGTGTCGTCAATTTCTCCGTGGTTTGTATAGCATTCGAGGAGCTCCCCAAGAAGTATGCACACTCCAGGAGCGCGATAGATTAGCATAGAGCACGGACAATGCGCCTCGAGTGCACGCTCAATTTTTATCCTCGACGGACACACTCGAGGTGCATTCTCCCGGGGCAGCGGCAGGTATCCGCTTCCCCGTCGCGGTGCGCACACTTTTTCTCCCCCACGCATTCTTCTGGAATCGCCTCTCCGGAGGGCCGCGACGACCCACGCGCCGCGACGCCGCCGTGCTCGGGCGCTCAAAGTCGAATGACGATCTCGCCCCCACCACCGTACGTAAGCGACGTGCGCGGCACGCTCGTCCTCGGTCGTGCATCTTCGGAAGGAGCGACGTTCGGCCAATGAGCGCGCGTCCGTCGTACGCCGCATCGAATCTCGGTCACGTGATTGGCGGCCGCCGTTTCTCCATCTCTCTCGTAGACACCGTCGAACGTCGTCACTCTTGAACATCGAGCGGTCCTTCTACCGATGATCAGGCTATCCTCGTTGCTCGTGCAACCTTTATTATACATTGGTCCCTTTCCGGCTTACCCTAGGGCCCTTTTTCTCCCCACTCCTTCAACGAAGCACGATCCTCGAGGCGAACCTCGTCGCACCTACCGCGCTTCTACGAACTCCCGGGCTTTTGCTCGCTCGCCTCCCTTCCTTTGCTCTTTTCTTACCCTTTGTAGGCCGGCAGGGCTCCGGATTAGCGGCTGGAATACTTTGCTGGCTTTGCTCGGCGCCGGAACCATCGACGTGGGACCGGTGATTATCTCTCCACGCTGGCTCGACACGTGTGTGCTCTTTGCTGGGAATGCTTTTGGAAGTCGTGGAAGTTCTTGCTTGGGGGTTGAGTATGAGATGCGGGCTACGCGGATGCTTTGGAGGGCTTTGCGAGCGTTTACTACGACTCGCGATGACATGCTTGTTCAAAGGGGAAGTTTTAGGGTGGGGAATGATAAGTTGTATGAAACATGAACAAACTCTCCTACCAAAATCTTCTCGGGAAAAATTAAAATATCCATTTACTCAAATTAGGAAAAGAACTTTTTTCGTATCAAAGAAATTTTCAAAAACTCGTAACACTAGACATATTCATTTTTAAAAACCTCTAAGGGTAGAAATACTAACGTAAGAGTATGCTAGTATTTTGTTGCACCTGGAACTACTTTGTTCTATGTTACAAAAACAGAAGTTTTTCCCACACAGAAAGATGCTCGCACGTATTCGAGCAACTATGCATTGGATATAGAGCAGATATACTCGGTATCCGCGAAAGACGTATCCGCATTTCATACCAGGCATACGTGCACGTATGCGAGAGATAAATGCCGCGCCGTGCGTTTAATCGGTCGCACAAGTAGAAAGAGTAATTTCGAAAGACGTGGAGAGGGAGTGGAGGCACGTGCCAGTAGTGCGCGCGTGCGTCAGTCCGCACTCGACACACGGTGGCACTCGGCTATTTTCGAAGAACGTGATATAAGCCCCGATGACGTTCGTGGTCGGGCATATACGTGCGTCCCCGTCTCGAAATTACCATTACCACTCTGATCGCCTCGTACGAGCCGCGAGCCGAGCAGCCAGCCGGTTCTAATGACCTTTCGGCGCGCGATACGCGTCACGAGACTAATCGCCGCTCTGGGAAAATACTACTCTGCATTGTTCTTCTCTCGCTGAGCCCAGACCTTCGTCTCGGAAAGGACATTGATTTTAATTTTACATGGATACGCAATGACTATAGTTACAGCCGAGATTGAAAAAGTTTCTCCATAGATCTATCAAGTATAGAAGTTTGTCTGTCACTTTGAAAAGGACCTTTGTAGAAAGGAAACTCGGTTACTTGTAATTGTACTCGCAGTTTCTTCCGACAATTTCAAATAAATTGCAGATTACGGATAATTTTTTTGATTATAATAAAAAAAAATATTTTTCAAAGATTGTTCGATGACGGGGCACAAAATTCGATCGATCTCAGACAGAAAGAGTCATGGAGGGGGTTCGCGCGAGGCAAGCCGCCGCGGTCGTCGGTGTAGACAACGAAGAGGGGGTAGAATCACGAAGTGGGGGCCCTTAAAGGCAACCGGGTACCGTCCGACCGTCGGAATTTGCTGGTGGAGGGAAGTCCAGGTTAAACCGTCACGCGCTATCCCCTCTTCGTCTACCGGCGGCGTTTCCCCCACCCTGAAAGTGGCAGCGCCTCCACCAGGGCATTCCATCGGGTGGCACGCTTCGACGAGACGACAGAAGACGTTCGCCGTTCGTTGAGTCAGTTGTACTCTGACGTCCGTTCCGACTGGTCGGAGACTTGCGAAGATCAGAGAGAAATATCGAGGATTAGCGAGGGACATTCGTTCTCTTACTAAGTTCTCGTATTAACATTTCCAATACTTCTTGTTATTCTACGCTTCTTTATTTTCGTTCGCTGCCACTTGGATTATTACTGGCGATCGTCGAGAAGTCAGTGCAAGAAGACACTACGAAATTCACGTAGCCAGTACTTGGATTACCAGTGAAGTGTTTCGGACGAATTGTGCATACACACTGTTAAAACGCATCGTATCTCGCCCATTGGCTTTGATACGCATTGTGATAAGACAAGTTTAACGCGATGGTGACCGGGGTGGGTGCCACGATGCCGACAGGCGGTGTCACCGTTGGCGCTACGCCGCCGGCGCAGCACGTGCCCCAGGAAGCTGGACAACCCCCGGCACAAACTACCACCACCACTACGACTACCCGAAGATCCGGGGAGAATCGACGGGTTAGTGTCTTTTGCGATTTACCGTACATTTTTTCGGATATTAAATATCCTATGTCTCGACGAGAAAGGGGTTGTACTTGGGTGAATTTTGTGCGAAGACGAACTTACGATTCAAAGAAAGTGTTGGAAATCTGAGATCTTTGAATTGGAGCACGGGGGTGATTCTAAGGGTTGGTTGTGGATTTGAAATTTTAGGGTGACTTGAAAAGAGGGTACAAGTCGAAGGGAAAATTTGTAATTATGGCTCGTTCAAAGAATGAGATTTAATGAAATTGAGGGGTAGTTTGTTAGTAGAGTAACGGGAAATGGATTATCGGTTGTCTTTGAAAATGAATAGCGAACCGGGGTAGTTTTCAAGTGCCGCGTGCCTGACCTGGGATTTCTTTTATGTTACAGAGCAATAAACCGATTATGGAAAAACGGCGACGAGCCCGCATTAACAACTGTCTAAATGACCTGAAGACCCTCATACTGGATGCCATGAAAAAAGACGTAAGTGTCTCTATACTGCTCCCATTATATTCTCTGAATATTTCAATTCGAATTTCTCAAATATTTTCTTCACATTCTACATTTTTCTTTTAAATTTCTTCAATTTTTGTAATCAATGTACGTATCATCTTTTAATATTTTCATCAATTTTTCCAAATTCTCTCAACATATCATTTGAAAGATCACAAAGTTTAAACAACCTTCCGAATCATTATTTAACCAAATCCCTCCTCTGCATTACAGCCAGCAAGACACTCGAAGCTGGAAAAGGCGGACATCCTGGAGATGACAGTAAAGCATCTGGAGACGCTCCAGCGTCAACAGGTTGCCCTGGCCGCAGCGACGGATCCGAATGTCTTAAACAAATTTCGAGCTGGTTTCACGGAATGCGCCGGCGAGGTTGGCAGGTTTCCCGGTTTGGATGCCTCCGTTAAGAGACGTTTGATGGCACACTTGGCCTCATGCCTTGGATCGGTCGAAACGAACAACGGCAACGGGCAGCCGACGAATCAGCAGCCTGTCCAACCGGCGCCACCAACGACGCAACTCCAAGTGCACATCCTTCCCCAAGTCGATGCCACGCCAAGGATTCAGGTTCAACAGTCGAACGGAATCTTCTTCACGAATGCCAACGGCACCGGTCTTCAGCTCGTGCCAACCAGGTTGCCAAACGGTGACATCGCCCTGGTCCTTCCAGCTGGAGCAAAGGCAACACCAGTCACATCACCGTCGTCGTCTCCGGCGCCGACATCGCCTCTGCCGACTCTGATTCCAATTCCTCAGAGAACGGCTAGCACGGCATCGGCATCGTCCTCTTCTTCGTCGGCAAGCTCGACGTCAACCTCGGCGGCGAGTCCCGTCGCTTTCGAGGCACCACCGGCGACCTTCCGTGAACAGGCCACCGGTTACAGCACGGGGAACAGTCATAGGGACGTTGCGACATCACCTGCTAATGGTTACACCAGCGACCCTGAGTTCGACCCCCGTGTCTACAGCCCACCTCTTCAGAAACCCCTCGCTCTTGTGATGAGAAAGAGCGTGATGCCGGAGGTTGAAGAGAAACCGTGGAGGCCGTGGTAAAAGATCTTTGGTGGGATTCGTGTGAAGTTTCAAAGACGTGTCCGAAAGACTCGAGTGATAATTTTCGCCTTTGATCGATAGATATGATGTACGGTTCGAATTCGTTTTTTTTTCCTTTTTTCTTAATTGACGAGCCGCCGAAAGTTCCGTGTGGAGGATACATGTTCCTTGAGTATCGTTCGTTAGAATCCCTTCGATATAGGGATAGGTGTCCTGTTAAGGAGACCGTTAGAGAATCGCGAGTTTAATTCCCGAGTGCGTGCAGTCGGCCAGTAGCCTATGAGGCAGTGCCTTATACAGTGCCTTGTAAATATTCTTATTAATTATTGTTAAACGCATCCATCGGAGGAACGTCGGTACTTTGTCTTACTTTCGTGGAATTTCGTTCGCATCTTTATTCTCGTCTCCCGTCCCTTGAATCTTACTTTTCTTCCTGTTGTAAATACGTTAGATACGGATATTATATTTTAAGTGCCTTACGCAACAAGAATCACCGAAGTCTTCCATTCTGTTTCTTGTACGTAACAAACGCGAAGCGAGTGTTGTATGCCATTGGAGCATGTACGAGGAGCATTTGTAACTAATTACGAATTTAGTTGTATCTTAGTTAAGCGGTGAGTGAGTGCGTAAACGTTTGCGTGTGTGCGGTGAGAATGAAATGTATGCCGAGGAATGTCCTATTTATATTTATATGAGTGCAGAGAAATTAAATTTATAATTCCTCTCTATTGTGAGAATAGAAAGATCGACGCTTATTACTGCAAGAGTATCAAATAAACATTGATCTCTTTCTCAGAACTTAATTTTTTGTGTCATTGATTCAACGTCTCCCAATTATTCCTTCTTCAATCGAACCCATTTATTTATTATATTTTTCCTCCAACTTAACTCGTTACTTCAAAATCATTTTTTTTTCATTATTCTAAGCTTCAATTTCGCAACAATAATCAATTCAGTATTTTGTTGTTACGTGAATAAATTTTTATGAAAAAATATCTATAGTTTATCGGAACCTCAGTACAGTCAATTTTAAATTACGACGAAATTATTAACTAAAACGTTTAAAGAGAACAAATCCGGAAGAGCATACGTTCAATGAGAACTGCAAGAGAGTGAGCTCCTCTCCGCTGCAGCAGAGAATCTCGACTGAGCTTGCAGACGAACATGCTGCCACCTTAAGGCAACTCTCAGAATCAACGAAACCGGTCTCGGACCTCTTCTCAACCCTCTCTCTTCTCGAACAGGCCCAAAACTCATCCCCTCCACGAACTCAGCCAAAACCGAATCGCCAAGAATCTGCTGCCTCCTGGTGGTAGGCCCTTGAACACTCTAAGGCCCTTAGACCTACTTCTTCCGATCCCTTTTCTTCCTCGAAGGGTAAAAAAGAGAGCTAACTGCATCTCTCACTCGGAACCATATCTCTCGATTCTTGAAAGTTACAACTTCTTCACAGAAATTCCATTGAATTGTAAAGTTGTCATAAGAATTTAAATCTAATCTTGAAACTGGTTCCTAAGTGATCACGATAAATGATTATCAGCCAAGACTTTCTCTACGATGTTGGTAATTTTCCGTTGATACGCCGATCGCTGTTTCCACGATGTCTCGGTGTTCGAAATCGCTATAACTGGCGACTCGTGTGTCGTTTCTTCGGAATCGACGATAAACGTATACAAATCACGATTCGCGAATGAGATATACGAGATACTACGAAGTAGTTTTACGTTTATGTGAGTCAGTATAGTAAGGGCGAACGAGAGACAACTTTCCTAATCAATGGACGATGATTCATGAACGCTCCTACTTGTCGAGTAGCGACACGCGTGGATTTAATTGAATTTGTGACATAATGGGTTAGATCGCTTCGAGTATATTGTTTCGTGGGAGGTTCAAGATTGTCCTTAAGACTCAATCAACGAATTAGCGTCTGAGGAACAGCGCCACAATTTAAGTTTCACGATGACAAAAAAAGCTTTTTCGCGTGGAAATTGAAAGATGCGACTGTCCAAGTGACTTTCAATTATTGAAAATTAGTTCATATTATTTTGAAGTATCAATAGGTAGAGTCAACTATTTAATAGTGATTTTTATAAAAATTATAATAGTTTGTGTCATCGTGAATAGACTGCGGAGAATTCTGTAAATTTAAACTGCGATAAACGTGATTAGGAAAACCGAGGTTAAGCAGAGATTTGATTTATCTAAACTAAATACTATGAAACATTAATTTACCAAATTAATTTGTCTACATATTATTAACACTGCCATACGTTTGGTATTTGTATTTCTCTACATTATTTATATTTTATCCATATTTGCAGTTATAAGTTTCATATAAGTTCATACAATTTCATTCTTAGAAGCCACGATCTTTCCTTCATGAAGGTATTCATCCTTCGCGATAATCTTACTGCCATGAATTTAGGGTGAAATTCACATCGCAACGAAGTACTGAAATATAGAATTCACGTACAGCTGGTGGATCGTGGAAGTTGGAGTTATAGTTATCGGCTCGTCGCATTAGTTATCTTTTGTTACGTAAAATCTCCGACAAACAGGTCTCGCAAGATATCGAGGCTCGACTGGATTCTTCTCTGTAAGCTCTCACGTACGATTTCCACCTCGAAGAACTCCAAAACAATATTTCTCGAATGTGCACGACGATAATAGGGAGGATTCAAAACATGTTCTCCCAGAACTGCAAAGCTACTTTGCCATAAACTAATAAGTCATTATAAACACGAATCCGTAACGTATGTCTAAAGTATTTCCGTCAGATAAGAAAAGAAAAACCTAAATTTAAGTACTTCATTGTATGCTAAATATTCTCTTTGTGTGTCCTACGATTAAAATTCTCGAGATTATACGTTCGTTGATAAAAAAAAATAATAATAATACAAAGCATACGTTACTTTTAGAAACGAGAAGTAAAAATATGCCATCGTATACGCTCTACTACTGAATCACGGTTCATTAACTTCAGAAAACGATTACCATTTATAAATCTCAACACCTCCACTCATTCACTATTCTCCAAATATAACCAGCATTCGGAGTCCCGAGACACAACAGATATAATCTGAAGAATCCAAGATTTAATCGCGTAACAAAGTGAAAAATAAAATATCCAGCGCTTTCAAAGTTCAAATTGAACCAACGTGTTCTATCGAATAACCTTCATGCTGCTTCGAATCATCAACGGATAAGAAACCTTCATATGACCGGCAGCCGTCGACATATAATTGAAATAAGGTCTATAAAAAATTAAAAACAATATAAAACAAAGGGTTAAAACAGAAAATCATAATTGTTACTGTTAGAATAAGAGCAACAGCGCATCCTAGCGCGCAAAGGAGTGGGGAAACTACAAAAATGCGTTAGACTTACCTAAAGGTGCTCGACATTCTCTCTTAAAATATAATACTGTAAAGATCTGCTAATTATATATTACACTGTGAAAGTTAAACTACAAATAAACAAGCCACGCTTATCTAAATAGCCTTTTCCTGCAGTTACCAATAAGCAAATTAAACCGCTTCCTAAAAAACGGAAGTGGAGGATTACGCAGCTATGATGGATATGGTTTTATCACTAGGACTACTAAACCGGTCAAAATGACTGGTACACAATTTTTTCCAAAAATTCTTCAAGTTTATAGGAGAGTCATAGAATAAATATTCTATGTCCATCTCATAAAACATAAATCACCGAAGCAATCATCTTTTTCGCCACTTGATTCCTGTTTTTTCAAAGTACTTGTTACATACATTGAAAAATAATAGATTTAAGGCCGGTAGTTCTAGTATTAAAAACATGAACTCGCAAATCATGTCTCTCATCACCTCTGGAATATCTTCCTCACATGACACGTATCTTATGGGGGACTATGGCAATGCAATTGGGTCCCAGATTCTTAAGAGGCCCAAGTTCAAGTCCCCCGCTCCCTCTGGGAAATTAAAAATGCTTCCCATGTGATAAGTACACCGTATGATTTCGAACTCACTTAAATCAGTAGGTTCTATGCTAAATGACAACACACATAAAGCTGAAAAAATGCCAAACAACCAAGCAAACATGTACCATATCCCCGACAGTTCCATATCCACCTAAAACTATAAGCTCCAGACGAACCACCCACCGCAATTAAAGCCGGATACACAAAAGAAGAAACGAAGGATTTCGTAGGCGCATCAATCGCCTCTAAGAACGACGCTTTTGTCGAGCAATCAGCTGATTCCTAGAAGAGTCCAAGCATCGAGCTAGTCGTTTCTACTTGGCTCACGCTGTACGCGCTGGTCGCGGTCGCGTGGTTTCAAGGACAAGGCAAGGTTGACACGCGCCGCCACTCGCGAACAGCACAGTGGGGAGGAGGTCTTTCTCGATCTCTTTCCCTCCACCTCCACCACCTCCTTCACGTTCTGCTGCTGCGTTTTCTTCTCTCTTGTTCTCGGCATCTCTCTATGCCTCGATGCCTTCTCGTATCCCCACGCTTCCGTCTCGCGCCACCGACGACGACGACGACGACGGCGTAGCAGCCGTTACCGTCGCCGCCGCGGCGGTGCCTCTATTTAGCATCAGCTTCGCGCCAATCTTTTCGCCGATTACTGCTATCCGGTGACGCGATATCGGAGTACCGGCTTGCTATCGTGGAATACAGAGATTTCTGATTGCGCGGCTCGAGGCGACTTTGGAATGGAGGCCGGAGGAATTGTGATCTCTATGGTGGAGATACGAGAGAAGACTTTTGCGTGAAATGTTCGTTTGTTTGTTTTGGGATTTTTTCCGTTGCAAGTGCTATGATTAGTTTGATTAGGATCTGCTGTTTTGGATGGATTTGGAGCCAACATGATTATGGTATATATGTCGGGGGAAAAATTAAGAATTTGTTAGAGGTGGCGAGGAATTTGAATTCAGGTCGACTGATTAGGTGTCTGAGAGTCTACTCGAGTTTCCTTGCTCACAATAGTTCTCGAAGTTGGAGGTATCGCGAGGGAAGTGGGTTTTTTAGGTGATATTATTTCCGGTTGGTTTTTGGTGGTGATTGTGGTGTAGGTGGTAGAAGTGATAGTTTTAATTTGCCTCCGAGGGATTATTTCCGAATAGAAGGTTTTGGTACGTCTCTCACTAATGAAAATAATTCTAACTTTCAAACTTACCAAAATTCCATAATCCCAAAGAAAAATTCACAAAACAGAAGGCAGAACGGATTCGAAATGAAAGATCCAAGCGACCTTTAACCGGTCACCCCACAATAACAAGTGTAACTCGTGGCACCATGACTGGAACAGAAAATTTGCAAGTTTTCCAAAAACCATGAAATTCAAAGTAATGGGACACGACCAACTTGTTTCAATCTTATTAACCCCTTGCACTATGATTACTTTTGCGACAGTGCGTGCAATAATTCAGAATTAAATTGCTAAAATGAAATTTATCGGTGATTCCTGATATATCTTACAATTTAACGCAATATCAATAACATAGAAATAATTTTATTATGTTGTATTCCACTGATATTTTTTATTTCATTCTTTTTGGGAAGTTTGAAAATTTCCTATTCCATCTACCGCATCACGAGTGTCACTCGTTATTGTAGGCCAAGGGGTTAATATTACTTTAAATTATCTGATATATCAGGAATCACTGATCAATTCTTACTTCAGCAATTTCATTCTGAATTATTGCGCACGCAGTCGCAAAAGAAATCGTAGGGCAAGGGGTTAAGAGCCGGTGGCTCGAGAGAGGAAGCATTATGTCGATGATTAGTCGTTTGTCTCGCGTCTCACGTACACGATCATCTTCGGGGTTTTTTCGCGGTCATTTATCGTTCCCGGTCTTCGTCCTGTACGGCTGTTCGCGAAACGCGGCTCCGTGTAATCGAACGCGAGCCCTACGAGAGAAGAAAAAGAGAATCGAGCATTTCCGTGCGTTCCACGTGCCGCTGGTATGGCGGTGCGGGTTTCTTCTGGCTCCGACTTTTGGCGAACGTGCTTACAGCTACGTGACGACTCTCGTGGATTTTTTGGCAAACGAGACCGAACGGAAGCCGTAGGAAACTGTTTCGGTTCTGAAAGACGCGGGGAGATTTCTACTTGACATTGTGTATTTTCTGAAAATAATGCCTTCTTCAGGGTCGAGTCGGTGCGAATTATGTATATCATTAACCCTTTGCGGTCCGAATTATTTTGATAATATTGTAGAGAGCCAAATGAAATTAATTTCACAACATTTTCTATCATTGGTTATTTATTTTTTTGCAATGATAGCAATAATTCTAGATACTGATGGATATTTAGGAGATATTACAAAATCATTATAAAATTGGACAGCTGATATTAGAACGTCAGAAAATAAAATGAAGTGAATACATCAGACTGCAAAGGTTTAACGTTTCGCGATACTCATTAATATGAATTTGGTTACGTTGTCATTAACTGATTGTCACTTGTATATTTCAGTTATTAATTTCTATGCTATTTGTGATTTTGTAAAAGATTTTTCTAATTGGATGTTACAGATGGTTGTTAAAGAGATTTTGTAAAAGTGGCTAATGATTTAATTAGGAATTACGTCAGAGATTAATGGAGGATAAATGGTAGAAGTTATATTACTCCGGAATAGTATTTTTACGTTTTTAAAAGAATGTTCATATTTATTTTGAAACACTCTTTCTGGCTTGAAAGTAAAATTCACCGATTCTTCCGTCGTGTTTTCCTTGGAACGAACGGTTCTCAAAATACGCCGATCCTCTTTCAAGTCGTGCGCCGTCTGGTACGATTCGCGTGCAAGTCTATCGATGTTTTCCTCCTCTGAATGGTGGTTTTGTATTTCGAGAATATTAATATGACGAAGCGTCTGCCAACGGCTGCCAGACGCTGAATAATCAAACGGAATACTTAAACGACTCGAATTTCTTGACTCTTCGAAACCGTGCGATGTTTACCTCCGGGAACGATGGAACCGTCGAATTTCGAAAATATCCTTTCAAAGTCGTAAAATCAACGTACTCTCTCGTTTATTCTCTTTAAAATTGACTTCTTTGTAACTCGAAAAACAGTCTACTGATAGAGAGAATGAAAATCGCCGAATTTTGAAAATACCATTCAAACTCATAAAAACTGTAAATTCTGCGATTCACTCTCTTGAAAATCAACTCCTTTGCAACTCGAAGAATTGTCTACAGGTAGAGAAAATAGGAATTATCGAATTTTGAAAATACCTTTCAAATTCGTAAAAACTGCAGATTCTACGATGCACTCTATTGAAAGCCAAGTCCTTTGCAAATCTAAGAACAGTCTACCAATCGAGAAAATTGAAATTGTCGAATTTTACAAATATCCTCTGAAACTCATAAAACCAACGTATCCTCTCATTTACTCTTTCTGAATTAGACGCCTTTGCAACTCGAAGTACAATCTAATACAGTCTAAAAATCGAGACAATTGGTACTATCGAATTTCGAGACTATCATTTCATACTCGCAAAGACAGTGGATTCTCCAATGAACTCCCTTCAACATTAACTCCTTCGCAGCGCAATCGATAGTCCAACGATCGAGAAAATCCTATCGTAAATAAAAGTTCCCGATTAAAGAAGTTTTTCCGTGTAATCTCGTACGATTGCAAAACCGATCGAACGATTTCTCTGATCCAGCTCCAACAGTTTGTCCCGCTATTCTTAGAATGGATAAAGCTTACTTACAACCCTGTCTACATTTACATAGGTCGCCATCGGTGGTACTGCCAGCACCGAACATATATCAATTCGTATCGATCTACGCCAGTCACGATTGACCATTGTTCCTGTAAGCTCTCAGCTCCGACACTTCGTTTAGAGACCTTGCTTGCCGCGTGTAATCCGGTATTTACATATTTCCAAATGTCCATTCGAGTCACGGGCAAACGCGGTTCCTATCCGTCACACCTCTCGATTCTTTGCAATGTCGAATTTTCGTCTGAATCTTAAGAATAGACGTTTCGCTAAATGCTCGTCCTGCGAGGGACAAATTGAAAACGAAGAATCCTTTGAAAGAATTTGCGAGAGGAAATTAATAGATTTAGGTGCTCAGAAAGAATCACAACATAGGGTATTGTTACTGATTCTTAACACGTTGAATGCCACCGATATTTCGCTAGTTTCTACTGAAGTAGAAACTAGCGAAATATTTCTACTGAAGTGAAACTTTTACTATTAGAATCACGACCTTACAAAGCAGAAACTTTAAAGACACAAAGAGATATATGGACAGCAGGACTTTACCTTTTGAGACCAACGCGTGAATATTGACTTGAAGTAACAAATTCGTAAATATTACAATTTAAAAGTCTTATGAAATTGTATTAAATTGAATAACTCCAGTCACCGGTGACCCCCATGGCATTCAACGTGTTAATCCTACTTTGACTTACTGTTATTTCGTTTAGGAGAAGCATGTCAAATTCACGACCCGCGGGTCGCATGCGGCCCACGACTATTGTCTTAGTCCCTCAAAACTGAGAAGTCAAGTGTCAGGAAAAAAACTTTAATTGTACCATTACACTTGTTCTTTTTTATTTTCGAAATAAATCTATGTTTCTATAAAAATTGAAGTTTTATTTTTGTGCGGCTCACATAAACTTAAACCTTGTTTATTTGTACCGTGCTAAACTTTGAGTTTGACATCCTCGGTGTAGGACCTAAAGATTGTGCTTGTTCTGAATCATTGAGACTAAATCACTTGTTCCGAATCATAATCAATATTAGATACGACGACAAATAAAAAATGTCTGGACATTGATGAACTCACTAGTCAAAAAATGCTCAAACTGCAAACTCTTAAGGCTGACGATTGCAACATTGCCTCATCAAATTTCTACGGCAAACGATGAAATATCCCAAAGACCCTACAGTCATCATTTTCTTCAGTCTCTCCTTAATCATATGCACTTTCACCTTTAGTAGAAATTGCAAATTAGAAGATACCAACTATCCAAGTACCTCTAACACACTAAACATCAACCTCACAAAGTCACAAACAGTACCAAACCTACCACAAACTTCTCCAATCGCTCCTTAACATCCCTCGAAAGCTATCTCTCCAATCAACGCGTCAACCGGTCTCAAAGCGAGCCCCGCAAACGTAACACTCGACGTTCAACGAACACGCGAGGTAACACCGTTAAAAAAATCCACCGGTAACCGGCTCCTAGCCCCGAGGCATCGCTCCGATTTACATAGAGCCGTCGGAGATGCTCGCGTAGGTCTCGATAAGGGCGTGCGTCCGTCCACGAGGCATGGCAATTTAGGTTAATAACACCCAACATTGAATGGGAGAAAGAGAGAGCCGCGTATTCGCGGAACGACAACGTCCCCTTGACGGTTGCTCTTCATCCTGGGGAACGGCGGTTATGATTATTAAGATTATCGCTATTCCACGTTAGAAGCGAGCTAAACAGGCAAGCAAGTATGCGCGTGTGGGCCGAGGGACCGGAGTTATTTATGAAGTGTGCAAGACCGAGCCGCGGATCGTGGGGCGGCCCTATCTGATGGTCTTATTTCGTTGTTTGCTCCCGAGCGCGTAATGCCGCGTTAGAAAACCGCGACACGTGCGTTTGCCGCCCGTGCGTGCTTGTGCGCGCGTGTCTTGCCCTGTCTTCTTTGCCTTTCGCTCCGCGTACAGGAACACGCGTGTTGGCGAAACGGCGAAAACGTGGGTGAACATCTGCGCCGACCTTGCCTTTAACGATACCACCGTTTTCGTGGAATTGCAACGGTAATCGGAAAGTGATCGGTGGATAATTGTGTAGGTGGGAGGTCCGTGGTCTGGATTTCAGATGACACAAATGGAAAGCGGTGCCTGTTTTTGTTATTTGTCGGATAGTGATGGGAACGAGGTTTGTTTTTTGTTTTGCATTTCTTTGGCTAAAAGTTTTATGATTATTTTGTGTAAGACATAGTGTTTTAGGTGTGCTCCGAATTACCGAGGGTATGATATATTGATTTGGGGAATATTTGACAGAGGTGACGGGAGAAGATTTGACCTCGAGTACACTGATTGCAGATTTGAGCCTTTATCTCTTTACCCACCATAGACTTTTAATTGTTATTGTCATTTCTCCCAGGCTATGATATACATCAGACATGTGAAATTAAAAATTTCTTGGAGGTCACGGGGATTTAAATCCGAGTCCAATGTTTGCAAATTTGGGCTCTTATCTCCTTACTGATCATAGCCTGAGGAAACGAAGCTTTCCGTTTGTAATTCGTGTTTCATGGTTTGAATTCCAATTGATTTAATTGCCTCCAATTCCACACTTTATCGAGTTGTATGATTTAAGAAGAGATATGAAGTACATGAAGCTATAGACTTGTACTTATGATTAGTGAGAGCGAGTTAGAAATAACCCCGCCACCAAGTCACTTGATAATATTAAATGACAGATAGGGAAAGCAAGGATTTTTTATCAAATAGCAAAAATATCTAAGAGGATGTCTCCTCTATTTCCTAAAGAAGTAGTCCTTTAAGTCAGTGCTCCCCAACCTTTTTATCGCCGTGGACCGGTCAACGTTTCATAATTTTACCGCGGCCCGCTGAAGAGCGGACGTTGATTGTTTATATTTTAGATTGTTTTGATTTAATAATTATAATTTAATTGTATTTAGTGTCTCTCAGCTCCCGGTTAACCTCTCGTCCATGGAAAGTCGCGCAAACCCGAGAGAAATACACCACAGTAAATAAAATGGAAATAATTTAATGTCCCGCGGCCCGGGGATTGGGGACCACTGCTCTACGTGATTTTGTTATTTGATACAAAATGCTTACTTTGCCTATCTGTCATTTAATGTTTTCTAGTGTGACTTCGTTGAAGCAAAATTTCAAGTTTGTCCGGTAATTAAATGTAAATGGACAAGAATTAACCGGAGTTAATCTGATGGAAGTACTACGTCGCACATATCAGTGAAATGCAAATGAGCTGCAGAGAGACACGGACAAAAAGAAGGGCAGCATTATCCAATGCTACGGAAAATCCTCTTATTTCAGTGTCTATATTATTATCCCATTACAAGAAAGTATCAAAGATTACCTGTTTAACATCCACCCGTACCATCACCCTCCTCCAACGATTATCTTAATGTACTTGATACATAATTACCGGTACTTTCGCGATACGAAGCGAAACAGAAGTATATATATCAAAGTTGCAGTCAATAATTATCTATTCCAGTGTAACGTCTGCATCGGGACGCATGTCGAGGATAATTAAAAATGCCCCCGAACGGTGTTAATGACCAGGCGGACAGCCCGTCCATCAAGACAACGTCTGTGGATGATTATTCAACCGAATCCTTTCACGATGTAATCTTTAAAAGCGTGTAAAATCGTCGGTATTATTTATTCTCTCAACTCCCCGAAAACGATCGATTTTTCGAAATACATCGCGTTAATAATCGACACTGAGGATCGCACAGGCAGCGAGACGTGGCGTGTATGAGAGCCAAATAAGCCGAAAGCACGCCATTAGCGTATGTAAATATCTCGTTCGGACAGGAATCAATTACCTTCGTCGTCCTCCTGCGATCCTTGCGCCGTTCCATGCATAGCAATGAGCACGGAGGATGGAAAAGGACAGAGAGAGGAGCTCCTCTGGCAAGGGAAGTTCGGGAACTGATACACTCCGATTTTGATAAAACTTTGCATAAATATTAATTAGACATATCTAAGAAGACATATGTAATTCGTTCGTGCCCGTTTTCAGCTTTGAGGGAGATATCAACCCGTTTGTCTCAGCTACCCTTTCCATATACGTGATTGTAACTCGTGAACAACAAAAGATATCAGAAATCAGTTAAAATAAAAGTTGTACTGCTTCTTCAGATCTGTACAGCTGCATCGCAGACAGCTTTTACAGTAGTTAAATTCTTCCAAAAAGTTTTTGAACCGCAAAATGTTTCTTACCTAAAGCATGACGAAGTATAGTCAATTTTCCGCATATATCGCACCGATGAATTCTGTTAACCGAGACATAACGCAAATACACGATAGAAGCTCTCTGCGATGCAGCTTTATAGATCTCAAGAAACAGTATAACTTTTATATTAACTATTGTTCGATATTTTTTGTTGTTTACGACTTGCAAGTATGTATACAGAAAGGACGGTTCGGACAAAGGGGTTGAACTGTCCCTCAAAGTTGAAAACGGGCACGAATTAATTACAGCTATCTTTTTAGATATGTCTAATTAACATTTATGCGAAGTTTTATCAAAATCGGAGTGTATCAATCCCCGAACTTCCCTGTTGAGTGCTAGTTTTGTCATAAAACGAAAAATAACTCGCATCTGTGGTTTTTAACACACAGAAAAGCATGTGACTGCAGTCACTACACGGCGTTACATGACTCACCATATGACACCATAAAATTAAAGAATGACGTACCATAAGTTTTCATAAAACTACGAATTTTTATGACGTGGCGAAAATAAAAAACAATCAGTTACAAAAGTACTATTTTTTTAAGGGAAGCCGCGGTAAAATTCGGATGACTAAGTACAAGCTCTGTTACAAGAACAACAATAATTTGCACTTATTTGTAGCATTATGATTTCTCTCACTCAGAACCTGCCCCTTTTATTGCACCAGTCCTCCCCGATGTAAAATAATTTAAAATACTGGATTTCTAAGAACAACGCAGAACAACGTTCATAATATCCACAAAGCGAAGAACTGTGGATGCAGAGTTGAAACATTTCCAGGTAAACTTTACAGCGTTGAAGTGAAAGTTATCGCAGATATTTGGGCTATTGAATAGCCGAGAGATCTCGATTAACCCGAGGGAGGTTTTTACGATTCCATCCGACAATCGAATTCGAACGGTAGCGTAGAATGATACTTATTGGACCAGGTGCGAATTATGTTCTGCAATTGGCTTCGAGCCGGAGTTCTCGCCTCGGAATTTGCGACGCCTTTACGATCCGTTAAGCAGCCACGGAGTTATTTATTCCTTGCTCGCCGTGTTTCAGCTACCACGAAGAAAGCCGGCGGAAATATTCTACGAGCTGGAGAGAAAACTGCCGCTCTAAGTTCTGCCACGGTCTTCCAGGAACTGTTCGTAAAGTTTCATCTTTTTCGATTTTGCAGTCGTGAAATCCGTCGCGATGAAATGCGCAATTTTTCTCGGTGGTTAGACCGGACAGTTTTATCGCGCTGAGAAGTTGGATGAATGCTTGGAAAGAGAAAAAAGTGATATTGAAAATTGTGTTTTTTAATTGTATTCCATCGTTTTTTCGTCGTAAGTCGTTCCCAGTTTCTGAATTCACGAAGGACACACCACCTGCTTTTGAGGCTCAACAGGAATGTTTTATAATTCAATGAAACGATCTGAATTTCAGATATCTTATTTGCAAACCTGATATGTTATTTTATGTGTAAAAGAAACACATTCGACGTAGTTTCTATGCGAAAACAGTGCCATTTTTATTGCTCTCTGGAGGCTGAAATTCAGAAAATACAGTGCAATAGATAGGGCGATTGCAACGGTCAGCCTTGCAACGGAGTAACTCGGACTTTTAGAATAAAATCATTGCCTTAATGATTCCCCGCTTGCCGTAAATATGCCAGAACTCGATTCTCGCAGTTACACATAAAATTTGCAATTCTATCGATGACTGTTTAATGAAAAACGACATAGTTGCGGCTTTACGAAACAGCTAACTGCATTCCTGTATCTTTAACTGAGATATCGTGCCACTGATCAGTCATTATCGTTGCGGAATATTCAAATCTTGCTTTTTTACATTCCATTCGTGCTTTCACATGGATTCAGGGACAACATTTTCAGAGATTATGGCGGTACAGGGAACGTAGCTTTGATCTTCCAACATTTTTTCCTTTCTTCCTCCTTTTTACATATCATATTGTTGGCATTAATTCCTATGGCAATTTTAGTTAGGACCAATCATTTTAGTTAAATTCCGAACCGAGGCCATGATCCATACTAAGCTACGCCCATTTCCCACTTTATATCACATATAAAAGTCCAACCATTCTTCAAACTATCCTTCTTCGCTAATACAATCATAAGTAGTGCCCATAAAAAAGCCATAACCCTCGAAAGGTCACCTTCGTATCACCGCCGTCAAACATTTCCAACTTGATCCTACATCAATGCCCGTAAACCCACCCAAAACCCATACCTCTTACACCGCACAACCTCAAGATTCAAAGCCAAGACCGTAAAAACACCGTCGAAATTTCCAACAACTCCCATACGATTAGAATCGCAAGGCAGAATGCACGAATGCGAAGCACCAAGCAAAAAAGGTACTCCTCGACCGAGGAACGGTGGCCGAAACATCAAAAGGGAGCGATTCGAGAGATGTTGCGCGGATCCTACATCCGATTCGAATCGAAGGGATCTCCGATCTCTCTCTCCACATTCAGAGAAGATCCGTTCGTCTGGTCGATGTCAATCTCGACGTTATTCTCTCTCTTCGTTCCCCTCGATCCACCTGCGAGCGAGGATTCGCTAATCCAAAGCCACGAATCCTGAAAACGAGCACGAAATACGATCGCAGGATCGCACGGTCATACGTTGCGCCGTGGAACAGGAGAAAGAGTTCGTACACGAAGATAAACATCGGATCAGCCGATGTCAAGGAACAGAAAGGGCCAGACTACGGTGCATCTTGGTACGTCCGTCAATCACGCGGCGGATTCGACGACAAACATGCCACGCAAGAAGCTGTCTTTCCCTCCCTTTCCTCTCGAATACGCCGGCGGATTCGACGACGACGACAACGACGACCGGGACGACGAAGAGGAGCACGAGGACGGGCAAACAGACGATTACGAGGGAAACAGTCGGAATACATTCCCGTGAAACGGCGGCTCGGTTGCTTGTTCTCCGGATCCCCTCCTGTTCGACGATCCAAGCGCGTGCCTCGTCTCTCCAATGAGTCAGCTCGGTTATTTTGACGAGGAGCCGCGCACGACTTTTCGCACATCGACCGAAATAATGTTTACGAGGCGGAAATCACGGATTTACGGGACCTCGATGTCTCGAGGGTCGATGGAAAAGTGCTTGGGGTTGAAAGTGTCCCGGGGATGTTTGACTGAATGGTGGGTTCTTGAGGAATTTAAAAAATTGAGGTTGGAAATTGTGATTTTGAGAATCGGAAATTAGTTTGTGGAATTTTAAAGATAAAGAAATATTTGATACTTGATAAATTGTTTGAATTTCATATTGTTGGGTAGCTGTTCTTCCAAATTATTTAACGATCCCTTTGTTGCGTGAACGTTATAGAAATTAGCGATATGGAATATTTTTTAAACTAAGAAAATTTCAATTTTCTGTGAAAGAAGAGTATTGAATCTCAAATTGGAGATGTAAATATGCAGTAGGCGCAGGATGAAATTTGATTTGAACTAGGAATCTCTACGATCCACTCGGCATCCGACTCGGTCCGTCTCCATAAGTCATTCGGTAACAAAAACCTGATGAAAATGTGGTTTCGCAAACGGACATATTTGGTGCGTCCCCTGGCGAACGTCGGCGTCCCACGGTTTGTCCGCTCGAAAAAACCGAATCTAGATGCGATCCAGAGAGCGGCTCCACCGCGGTACCATCGTTCTTTAAAAGAACGCGCCACTCTCTCTTTGTGCCCCTAAGAATTCCATTTCGCATGACGTGCGATCATAAATTATGAAAAAAAAACCAACTTCTTCGAACGATTCCTTCTTACTCCGCCCGTTCCTTGCGCGTGTCCATGTCCGTCCTTTAATAAAACCGCTTCTACGAAAGTGCCTTTCGACGGAAGAGGCACGAACTCTCAGAAGAAAGATAATTACCCTTGCTGCCTTCTGTGCGCCAATGTTGCATTATTTCCTTGCTCTTTCCCCACCTCGATCGACGAATATCGAACTGTAAACCTCGAAAAACTCTGTAACATCTGTCAATCGTTGACCGCGTATGGACTCGGACCGAACAGTGTCATCTTATTAATATCTCCCCTTTTTTCCTTTGCCTCCTTTGATCTTTGCAGCCTGCTAAAGTGTACCTTCAAAGAGCCCTTCGATGCCGTCCCCTATTGGCGTTTCATCGTGGATGTTTCGCCGATATGCCAACCTGGGGCAAAAAGTGGGAAGAATGCGAGCTCTCGAAGCCCGATCAGGAAAAGGGGTGGGACGCGTCACCCTTCCGAAACTGGTCAGAGGACAAGCGGGGCCACTGTATCAAATATTGACTCGATCGGCTAGCAGCTGCCGCTTCTTCGCGATGGATTCGACGGCCTGGCCATGTTACGTTTGACAGTTCATTTCGGTGCTGGCAGCTTCTTTCGCTGACTTGGCTCGAGTTTGCGCGGCTTGCAGAGGGAACGGGATAAGCACGGTGCAAATGCTTGAAGATACGTAAGAAACTGATTTTTAAAGGGTTTGAAAAAATATGGTATTTAACAAATTCGTCGTCACCTTTTAAAAGGGTGATATGTTAGGGACTAACTTATCTTTTGTAGGTTTTTTGATCGATTCCTGCTACAAATATATTTTTTCCGTGTTTAGTGTAATTCAGAGTTTAAAAATTAGAAACAATTTGAAAAAGGGAGCCCGAAGGCAACCACGACCTTGCGACCTCGCTCCATAACGATCTCTGCCACGAAATGGGCGATGGAAAAATCAAAAATGTCTGTGCGACCGTTTTTCACAGGAAAACGAGTTTAGCTACGGTCCCAGAGTGGATATGAGGTCCCTCTGGACAGGCTCCAAGGACAGGCCCCTCTCGGTGTTACGCGTCTCAACGCCCGTTTACTTTTTGGCTCGAACAACCCCCGGGAGCGCCACATCCCCTCTGCCATTTGGCAGAATCCTGAGGGGACACATATAGGATACCCTGGAATCGCTGTACCAGGTCCTGCCAAGAATTGGCAGGTCCTGGGGAACTGAATGGCTCGGGTACCTCGGGTATGCCAATTCCCGTACCAGCCCAGAATTCTGGCGCCTGGCCCCTGAGGAAATCAAAAATTAAAAACAGCATGGAGCAAAACGTGCTTTTAATTGCAGTCAGAGGAATTGACAAGCATCATAAAGTAGCTGGTTGGTACCGATTGAAGTCGCAGGGAAGGAATGTGTTGATGGTGTGATTGAATTTTAGTAAATTAAGAGTATTTTGAAGTGTAATTGTTGGTAGCAAATACAAGGATTTTGTTTGAATTAGGTTTGAATAATATGAAAGAGTAGATTGAATATGATTTTTGATGATGTAGAAGAATTATTTTAGAATGATAGAAATCGATGGTGAGAAAGTATACGTTGACCTATATCTTTTCTACACCAAAAGAAGATGACTTCACCGAAGCGCTCTCCACAAAGGGTCGAATTCAACCCCCAAACTGCACGCGCTCTCCGGCAGATGTGTCCCCGCACAAGGGTCGTCATTGATAAATTTTTATCAAGGAACTATACCTCCGCGATCAATAACCTCATCTCCACCATCATCTCCAAAAACCACAAAATCTGCCCCAGAAAATAAAACAACCTCCTACTCCCCGTGACATTAGCATCGGAAATTATATCGAATCAATTCCTATTCAGCACTATTTTGCGTCTATAATTCGCCGACACCACGGAAACGTCTAAATGACAAATCTAAATTTTTATCAAAGAACTACACCACCGCGTTCAATAACCTCATTACCACAATCCTGTCCGAAAACCACAAAATCTGCCCTAAAAAAATAAAACAACCTCCTACACCCCGTGACATTAGCATCGGAAATTCTAACGAATCAATTCCTATTCAGCACGATTTTGCGTCTATAATTCGCCGACACCACGGAAACGTCTAAATAACGAATTTAAATTTTTATCAAGGAACTACACCACCGCGTTCAATAACCTTATTATCACAATCCTGTCCGAAAACCACAAAATCTGCCCTAAAAAAATAAAACAACCTCCTACACCCCGTGACATTAGCATCGGAAATTCTAACGAATCAATTCCTATTCAGCACGATTTTGCGTCTATAATTCGCCGACACCACGGAAACGTCTAAATAACGAATTTAAATTTTTATCAAGGAACTACACCACCGCGTTCAATAACCTTATTACCACAATCCTGTCCGAAAACCACAAAATCTGCCCCAGAAAAATAAAACGATTTCCTACTCCCCGTGACATTAGCATCGGAAATTCTAACGAATCAATTCCTATTCAGCACGACTTCGCGTCTATAATTCACGACACCACGGAGACATATAAATCACAAACCTCAGCAGCTTCCTCGGCGCAAACAACGAGGCCGTTATATTCCCTTAGCGATTAATATCCCGGAACCCACACGACGCGCCTTATAGATCATTCGCGGACAATATTCTCTCGGTCTCCGGAGGCAAGAAACAGGAGGAACGCAGGGAAGTCTAATTAGAAGTCCGTAGGACGGTCGTTCTTAGCGCCTACCCCCTGTCCTTTCGATCTTACGTCTCGTTTCTCCCGGAACGTTAACTCCAAGTGGGCCGAAACCTAGGCCGCGTAGGTTTAAAGGATACTTCTCATCGTCTCCGTCCTTTCCTTCTTCGTCGTTTCGTCTCGCTTGCGATAAAACGCGCGTAATCGTACCTTAATAAGAGGCCACGAGGCGTGCGTATATGACGACAGACGATCTTACGGTGGGTGAAATCACGTGGGCCACGGCAGCCACTTTTTCGAACGCGACCTTTGGCGCCCCTACGATCAAACGACCGATTTGAACAGGTGTCGGCGGACGATGCGAGAGTTACGACATCGACAGGATGCTCAAAGGCGCTCGAGTAATCCTCGAGATTCCCGCGGCGGATTGTCACGACTCGTCAGCTACGCTGGTGATGTTTGCACACGTTTCAGACACCGAGAGCGATTCAATGTTTGCGCCGTGCAAATGCGACTTTGTCCTGGACGCGCCGTGGGATCTTGTCGTTTTGCTCGTGGATTTACAACGGGCTGGTATCTTTGGTTTGTTTGAGAAAATAGGTCGTTTGGTTAAGTTCCATCCTGAACTGACTACATGATCGTTGTCTTACCGTTCTTTCCACCAAAAATAACGGACTCGTTTTTCAATAACTGAAGTGACATATTGAAACTTGGAAAGATAATGTCATATTTCTTGCTAGAAGAATCTCAGGAGTACTCTGAATAGAGTACAGTGTTTCAGCGAAGTCCTTCCAAGAAAACTAAGCCGCCTCGGTCGAGTGCAACGCGAATTGGCGAACGATGAATGCGCAAGAATCTCAGCAGCCTACGCTTCGGCTCCATCAGACTTCGCACAATTCCAAATGTCTGCCAGATAAATGTTATTCTCGCTGTTACACCGTCTCCAACAGCGGTTCCACGACTTTTCACCGGCACGAAGATTTCGACTAAAAATACGTCTGACTTTTCGTCGTAGGACAATCATCCTTTCCATGATGTCTCAATCGGAACTCTCTCTTTTCGTTACGACGTCGTCAAAATCGAGCAAACGCATGGCAGAAAAAATATTTCCTCCAATTCAGAATCCCGTTGTCCTCGTCACTTTGAAGACGCCCGGGATAACCTCCGGCTTTATTGCCCCTGCATTAGCAATTTTATTACCGGTACCTCTTTGCCTCGCGCTGCAACTTTCCTGGCAAGGTACGAGCGCGCGATTAATTTCCGAGTATCGCTTTCGCCAAGTACGATCCTCAATGCCGGGTAGGCTGGAGGAGCCCACACGACGGTTTTGTGCCGCGTATCGCCAAATACGACGGCTTAAAGGCGGCCGAACCCACACTTCACGAGCCCACACGTCGTCGTTGCGCTCTGCCTCGGCGTGCATTGTCAGTGAGCGACCGGCCGCGGGCCACCGGCAACGATCTAGTAACCGAAGTGGGATATGCAGACGGCAATCTTGGAAAAATCGAACGGCAGACTGGAGGAAATATGGGAGATGATACAGAATATTTGCTCTTTTGTTGTAGCAGAGATATAGGCAATTTAGATTTAGCGATGGAGAGAGCTGTAAAGTTCGTATTTGTAGCGGAATTTTTTATTATAGGGGTATTATGTTTAAGTAATTTTGAAATTGTGGATTTGTGTGATAGGAATTGGGTGATTTGTATATAATAGTGTTGAAGTGTGTAATTCAGTTATTTTATGACATAAGTAGGTACTTGAAGCGAATCAGTTAAAGCGTATAAAATTGTTAGTTGTGTTTGTTTAATGGAATTTTAAATTTTGGTAGTTATGATTTGTTTCTGGGGTCGGTGTAAGTTTGAAGTGACTGTAGAAATAGCCAAAACCAATTCTGGTGGATGTTACACATTTTAGATGATTTAGTTAGGTAATTCATGAAATACTTATTTTATGAAATAATGGATGTCAGATAATTTTTCATATTACACGCTGCTAGCGTATTTTGGCAGTGTTAAACTCCTCATAAGTGCACAAAAATCCGCAGTCTATTTGTCACGTACTATAATTCATACTTTACATCTTTTATATTTTTCGATTTTAATTACTGTGATAATTTCACCTATGATCTACAAATTTACCTGGGTTTCAAATCACCGAGGGTAAAATTTACAAACTTTTAATTCAGCATCTTTGCTGTTCAAGGAGTATTATAATTTATTATCATCACGTATTATATTTGATATTTTACATCGTTGTATTTTTCGATTTTAATTATTATGATAATTTCATCTATGATCTACAAATTTACCCCGGTTCCAAATCGCCAAGGGTAAAGTTTACAAACTTTTAATTCAGCATCTTTGCTGTTCAAGGAGTATTATAATTTATTATCATCACGTATTATATTTGATATTTTACATCGTTGTATTTTTCGATTTTAATTACTATGGTAATTTCATCTATGATCTCCAAATTTACCGGGGTTCCAAATCGCCAAGGGTAAAGTTTACAAACCTTTAATTCAGCATCTTTGCTGTCCAAGGAGTATTATAATGTATTATCACCACGTATTATAATTCATATGTTACATCGTTGCATTTTTCGATTTTAATTACTATGGTAATTTCACCTATGATCTACAAATTTACCTGGGTTTCAAATCACCGAGGGTAAAATTTACAAACTTTTAATTCAGCATCTTTGCTGTCCAAGAAGTATTATAATTTATTATCATCACGTATTATAATTGATATTTTACATCGTCGCATTTTTCGATTTTAATTTCTATGGTAATTTCATCTATGATCTCCAAATTTACCGGGGTTCCAAATCGCCAAGGGTAAAGTTTACAAACCTTTAATTCAGCATCTTTGCTATCCAAAGAGATGTCGATCCTTTCTCAGATTGAAACTGCTACGACCCGGATAAATATGGGAACAGAGCTCTCTATCCTTTCCTTTTTCTCCCTCATTTTTTCCACTGTCCCCTCTATTTTTGCACACGGTAAGAGCAGACCACATGCAAATACCGTCGGCAAGCGTCGCTCGCACGGAGGTGTTAACGATCGACAATTCGTCCGGCGTGACCATTTTAGTCACGCGCCGGTCGTAATTTGTCCAAGGCGTTATTACTAAGGCTTCCTTTGCCGTACTTCATCGTGAATAGCTAGAAGAGCTTCTAGCGAATGCTAAGACGACGGGAATAAGCAAACGACGGTGTACGAATGCGATCTTTCGAGCGAGGAACGAAGAGTCGGAGGGAAAACGAGGAGAACTATGTGGATTCTAGGTGACGTTCCTTTCTAAATTACGATGGAATTATTCTTCCGGACGTTCGTTAGGCGGTGAATATTATTATCTGGGGGCGAATTGAATTTAGCACTCATGTATTTCTACATATAATTGGGAATAAAATGAATTGTACTGCTCTCCGCTTCCGTTGGTAATTGTGAGAGATGTCTAAGTCATTTCTCTTTTGTTGAGAGACATTTGGCGAGATTTTTGACTTAAATTACTTTCACAGTCGTTGGCATGTATTTCAAAATTATTAAAATATTTGTAAGAAAGTATGTTCTTTGCAGATTGCTTTGCAATTCTTAACTGGAACTGTTAAAATTAACCGTTAAATACCCAAAGCTTTTATTTTTTAATAAGGATTATAATTAAAAAAAAGTAATAATATAAAAACGTCTCAAGGGAGTTCAGTTCTATAAATTTTAGCAATATTAATGTTCCAGAAAATTACAACCTTCTTGTTTCGTACTCTTCGCCAAATGTATTCGACGGTGCAAGATCAACATTAAATATCGCCCCAGGAGTAACATTTATAATCACGATATTTCTACGGACAAAAATATCCTCGTATTAATTGAAAAATACCGGTAATAAAATCTCGACGACAGGAAAGCGGTAGAAGGTCGTATTATAAATTTAATACATCTCAACAGTCTCGAATTAATGCTCGTTAAATTGGTAGCCCGAAAACTCTTGTAACCCTTGTCGCGAAGCATCCGAGCAACGAAATAAAAATTCACCCCGTGATAAATCGTCACGACTATGTCGGAGATATTCGATTGCATCTACAGGCTGATCCGGAGTTAAATTTTCGATCATTAAGCTTCGTTCCGTCGAACAACGTCCCCGCACGACATCCGCGGACTAAATTTATCGAGCGGGGTAATGGCACGTCGATGTCGACGAGAGCAGCGCTTCGTGTTCTCGTCGCCGTGTGCCACGCGAAAAAGGACCAAAGGGAGACCGGGAAGGTGTAAAACGCGCGACGAGGAAGAAAACGATGCAACGAGAAAAATAACTGCTATAAAAAGTGCAATCGACGATGAGAGAACGAGGAAGAGTTTACATGTGGAAAAAAATGGAAGAGGAAAGGGGAGAAGAGGATGGAAAGAAAAAATTAGAAAGAAACTGTCAAACCCCGGGAGCAAAGGGAAGATGAAAGGTAAAAGGAAAAAGCAAAAGTTGAAAAAAGTCTAAGAGGACACTGCAAAGGTGTAAAGTAATCGATGCAACGATAAAATAGCTAGTCCGATAGCTGCAGTCGGCGATAAGCGACTTTTTTTATAAATTAAAAAAGAAGTAGAAGATAGGAGAAAATGAGAGAGACGGAAGAAAAGAAGAAATTCGGCAGAAAGTGTCAAACACCTGCAGCAAAGAGAACATGAGGAATAAAAGAAAATTGCTACAGGTGAAAAAGGACCAAAAGGACACCGGAAAGGTGCAAAACAATCCAAGAGGAAGCCATGCAACGAGCAAAATAACACCTACAAAAAGTGATGTCAACGAGAGAAAATTGATGACTTCATAAATAACATTAAATACAAATAAAAAAAAGTGGAGGGAGGACAAAGGAAAGAAGAAATTAGAAGAAAGCTATCAAACACCAGGAACAAAGGAAAGACGAAAGACAAAAGGAGACTGCAGGAGGCTGAAGAAAAATAGAAAGAAGGAGAATAAACGAGAGGAGCAACGAGATACGAGATAGAAACCGAAGCAGAAAACCAGAGACTCCCACACGTCACGTCGCCATAAGACGCGTCACGACGGCGACGGCGGCAGCGTCGGTGGTGGTGGACGCACACGACGTCCTGGTATCTGGGTAACGACCTGGACCTGACGGTCCACACGCACACCAGGACGATCCCACGCGGATGGTGCACCGACGCACCACGTCCCACGTTCGTTCCGGACGAGCCACCCCCTGCTCTTGCTCGCTTCTTGCTTCCAACTCGTTTCCGAGCCTTCCGCGAGAAAGCTCGATAACCATCTCGATGGATCGCTTCTCGACTTGTTTGACTACAACTGCAAATTTGGGGATCGTCTGTAGAACAGGGGGGAATGTCCTAGCAAACTTGTCATTCTTGAGGGTTAAAATAACGTGAGTTATTTGCAACGATGTATCGATGGTGGCAGTTGTCGCAAAAGTACTTGTCATTAGGGTATGTGATAATAATTAGGTAGGGTATATGGTGGGTGAGGAGATGTGGTCTTGGACTTGTAATCAGTAGGCTCGAGTTCAAATCTCCCGCGTTACCTATGGATTTTTCTTTCTACGGCATATGTTTATTGTAGCCTCGGAGATTCGAAACCCAGCTAAATCAGTAGGGCGTAAGTGAAAAGAGCGGAGCATTTGAACTCCAGAAAGGTACAGAAGAAAAACTTAGCTCTAGACATAGCAATCATCTGGATGCTGAGACTATTGTCATTAACAGTAGATTTACGGAAGCCGTCGAATTGACGGGCTCCTAGTTGTTTTATAAACATTTCTCAAATTTACAGAGAAGCTATACAGTAGACATTTCACGTGTATTTTATAAAACAATAATTAATTAACGAATTATCATCTTTGGCACTTGATCCCTCTTTCTCCAAAGTTCTTATTTAATATATTGTAATCTAACAGATTTCACGCCCGTGAATCTAGTGTTAAGGATAACCGTCAGAGCCTGAAAATTTTAATAATTAGGTGTCCTCTTCGCCCCATAAGAGATTTCGTTATCACAATGACCACGGATTACAAATTTCGAAGTATATAGTAACTTCTTGTACAAGGTCCTACAACAGGTGATATTAGTCATCCTTAAAAGATTCACCACCAAACGAGAAATAAAAGTATCATGGTTTCACGTCGTCGGAGTGATCGACGTCCTTATTCTGAAAGCACCTGTACACGAATAGACACAGAAATATTTTGACACCTTTGGACTGCATTGCATTTAAATATAATTGGCCCGTGTCAATTAGAAATCTCGCGAATCAGCGAGACTGATGAATATTCATGGGGACTTAGCGAAAGACGGAAGACAGACGAAGAGTCGCGTTGTAAAGACCAAAAGAAGCCAAGTGTCTCGCGGACCTCCAATTAAGCGGTACATCTATATTAAACTGCTCCACTTATTTTCTCTGTACCTGTCTATCTGTCCGCATTCAAAACCAAAGTGTACGGTTGCGCAGTCCAAGCACGCAGAAAGGAGCTCGTCTGAAATAACTCGACCCAGACTGGGCGTCGTCGGCTGTCCAGAACGAAATGAGCTACGGGTATTCTTCTTTTTATTCGGCAAAATTCCCGACGTACGACCAGAATCGTCTATTGTGTTCAGCGCGCTAAGAGATTCGCGAGATTCGTCAGCGCGGGGATTTAAGCCCATTCAAAATCTGCATTGAGCTCTATTCGCTTTTTAATGACTTCTTTCTGTATATATCTGAGTTACTTGACCATTTTTAATGCTGGAAGTGGTCACGTTTGATTGTGGATGTTTACAGTGGATGAATGTTTTGGAAAAAAGAATTTTAGGCAATTCAGGTTGTGCATTATAGGTGGAGAAAATGAAGAGAATTGCAGTGATATGAAATGATTTAATTTTTCGCGAATAGATTGGAAAGTAATCATTTTGAATATTGTAGGAAATCGGAGGAATGGATAGTTTTACTAATTTGCGTAATTTATCCACAAAAACGTAGAGTTCAGTCATTTTGAATACCGTAGAAAATGAAATGAGCTGCGGCTTCAAAAATATCAGAAATTAAAACAGAAAATTAAGAAACATTTATTTTCACTGTCTTTGTAGATTCAGTACTTAAAAATTATTTTCAGCAGACTGCTTCCCTATGCAAAGCTCGCTGAATCACTTAGAATTTTAAAAAATGTAAAAGACTTTGCAGAAAATCATTTGCACACCGGCAGCTCGAAACTCCAAGAATAAATTGTTATGTCCTAGCAATGTAATGTATGATTCATGAACTAAAACTGCTTATTTGCATATGTATACAATTTTTCAGCGATAAGACATAGCTATAGGAACAGCGATAGATATAAATGCCGAGGTTTTAATATCGAGGATGAAAGCTTCAAAGTCGAGTACGTAAAAGTGAATGGTACAACGGTACTAATAAATTTAACAAACAGTTTTTACAACGACCTCGAAATACGACCGTAACTATCGTGTAATCGCGACATATTTGCACAAAAATTTCACGCGTGCCGTATGATAACCAGCAGCGGAACTTTTCTCCCCGGTGTTTATCGTGGTAGGTGTTCTGCCATTGAGACTCAACGTTCTACAATCGCCTAATGTAGATAGCATCGCAAACGCTGTTCAGCTGGTCTTAGATATTAATTCGAGATTACGGTAAATCAGAGTTCGATAAAACGAGCCTCCAGCGATATCTATTTTGGTACCTCGACATTGCCAGAAATTTCCATGGAATTCATATCACGGTCTACAATCGTTGGAATAGATCTAACGTCAATATCGTTTAAAAACTTCTACTATTCTTATAGACACTGTAAAATAAATACTTTATATTTTCTATTTTTTTTAAACGATTCTATCGATAGATGTGATTAGAATCTAAAAGAATTATATTGGAGCTCTGTGAGATTTGATATCCTTTTTTAATGGACAAGAAGAGGATGATGACATTATCAATACTTTCCTCGGCAATTCCGATGAAGTCGTACGACTAACAGATCCGAGGTAACGACGCGTATCAAATACGTAGAAATTCGATGGCTCGTCAGTTTTCTTGCAACTGGTTTTGCACCATCGCGTGACCGTGCAAAAAGAGAACCTTTTCCGTTTGCAATTTGCGGACCGTAGAAGTGACAATCTCTCACATTTTATTGCAAACGTTATCCTTTCCTAAAAAAAACGCCTTGACATCCAACCTTTCACATTCTTTTTTACGAATATGCAATCTTCCGATGGCGCTATGGCTGGTACCGAGGTAAAGGCTCGCGTTCACCACCAGTGGGACCGGATTCAACGCCTCCATCACCTAAGTATTTTTTCTACGTGATACGTATTTCATTGCAGCACATATTATGGCAGCCTGGGTGACTTGAAACTCATCTAAAACAATTAGTCTTAGGCGAAATGACCATGGCAGTAGAAAAGACCGACACGATACAAAACAAACCTTCCAACCGTTCACAACTCTATTAAACCTATCTAAAGGCCATATCTAAACAAGCTAGAAGTATGTCTCCACAATATCTTCTTAAAAACTAACAATCTGTGACTTCTACAAGCGTTCACATTCAACCTCACACAATCTAATTATACTATTGCACTACGGTTGATAAGTAAAAAAATATTTGAACTAGCTATCACTGATTCCCTCTCATCATCACTAAGAAATTTTTCCTACGTGATGCATACATCATTACAGCATTCATTATGGCAGCCTCGGTGATTTGAAGCTCATCTAAAACAGTTAGTCCTAGGCGAAATGACAATGGCAGTAGAAAATACCGAAAAGATACAAAACAAACCTACTCAACTATTCACAACTCTATCAAACCCATCTAAAGGTCATATCTAAGCAACCAAGAAATATGTCCCCACAATATCTCCTTAAAATCCAACAATCTGTGACTTCTCCAAGCGTTCACATTCTCCCTCACACAATCTAATTATACTATTGCACTACGGTTGACAATTAAAAAAGTATTTGAACCAGCTACCAATGACTCCCTCTCATCATCATTAAGAAATTTTTCCTACGTGATACATACATCATTGCCGCATCTAATATGGCAGCCTCGGTGATTCGAAACCCATCTAAAACAATAAATCCTAGGCGAAATGACAAATACAAAACAAACCTTCCCAACCATTCACAACTCTAACAAACCCCATTAAAGGCCATATCGAAGCAACCAATAAATATACCTCCACAGTGTCTCCTCGCAAAACCAACAATCCGTCACTTCTTCACCAACAACGTCGCTCGATCGTGCGATTAGAACGTCGCGCGCGAATTGCGCGTTCTCTCGCTACGCGTAGAGTTACCTCGTCCAAGGTAAACGAGCCGTCCAATTAAGACATCAAGCGCCTTAAATGAAACGAAGATTGCCACGGGAGACCGCACGCAAGTGTCGCATCGAGAGCGTGTACGCGTAGAGCCGAGGTAAGGAAAGAAAGGCTGAGAAAAGAGGTGGAGAATGGGCCCGATGCCGGGCGCTGTTGGGAAGGTGGGAGCGAGAAAAAGGAAGAGAGGCCAAACTTGGAGTACACAGCTGCCGCTCAGATTTGCCGGCGGATAATTGCGTGGCTTTTCCACAAATGGCATCCTCGACGAGCACGGCCGCATTGTCTGCCGGGGGAAAAATGCGAGATGCATAATTTCATGCGACACGCGTGAGCGGAATCTCTTATGGACTGCGGTCTTCGGCTGCTTTCGCAACTACTTCGCGGTAGACGCCTCGAAAATTCTTCGGGGGGACTGGCTTCTTCTTCTTTGCTACCGATAAATCGCGAGGGGCCTTGATAATTGGGGAAAAAAGTACTGCGCTTGGATCGGTTCGAGGGATTCTACGGGATTGTTTGCGAGTCTTTTCGGGTATGTGGCTTTGAGAGGGTTTCTTGTTAGGAGTGGTATCGCTACACTGCGGATGTTCATGAGAACTGTCATTTTTGAATTTTTGCGAGTCCAAATAGCACTAAAGATATAGAAATTAGACCTGTTATATTTAAATGTATTAACACCAACGGTACCGGTACTTTATGCATATTTATTCTTACCGTAGCCGATCACTTGACCGGTTATTAAATAACGGTGATATATTTTATGAAAGAAATGCAGGAGATTGAAAATTTATTATAGCAAGTAATGCAGAAAAATGTTGTTTGATATTAGTACCAAAGATTATATATTTTCATTTCGTTTAGTGTTAAATAAGTACTTTGAAAGAAGAGGAATCAAGCTGCAAAGAAGATGATCAGTTTAATCATTTATGTATAATAGGATACACGTGGAACATCGACTGCATTATTTCTCTATATGTTTAAAAAAGTGTAAACCCGTCAATTTAACCACTTCCGCAGTTCCGCTATTGAAGAAATGAAGTTGAGATTTATCACATTTACCTATATTTATTAAAAGTTTATGAATTACCCTGTAATTCACTGTAATATACTAATTATTAATAATTTTATACTTTGTGATCTGTACAAATTATGTCGCACTGTAACCACGCAAGCTTCTTCATTTTTTACCATTCAAACTGAGGACTTTTTTGAGTAATTTAATCACTTAAAATACAGGATATTTACAAGGCTACAGAACAAACTAAATTGCATCTTTTTTCTCTGCCGAAAGCGAGCTAAATTGAATGGGAACCTTGCACTTCGTAACGTTAATTCGAGGTAATCAATTCGGAGAACCCGTGATCCATCACCGGCAACGGGTGTCCATCTCGCGACGTAACACGCGGCAGTCCGAGAATGGCGCTCTTTAACGAGTATTTTCGTCCAAAAGAGCAAAATGTACGAGAATAGGCGGCCGCTCTTCAAGGAGGCCTCGGAGAACAAAAGGAACAATGTAATTGTAACCCCGTGTGCCACGAAGAGTTACAAGCCTTGCGCCGAGTTAATCCCAATTTGAATGTGATTTTGGCGGGAACTGGTCGAGAAGCGAGAGCACAAAAAACTGGTAGCTTGATTTAAGACGAGCCTGCAACAGGCATCAAACGAGATGAGGAGGAAACGAAGACAGAAGTTCGGCGATTCGTGTAAACTGAACGTATCCCCCTGGTGACTTTGGAACGTTCAAAATATAAGCAATTATCCATTACATATATGGTACAGAGAGAGAAGAAAAAATCAGGCGCCGATTTCAAGTGTTGGAGGATCATGTTATCGAAGGTTCTTGCAGTACTTGGATGAGGCTTCAGTTTTTTTTCATTAATTTTAGACCAATTTAAAATCAGAGGCTTACTAATTACACCATTTTTCAAGACGCGAAGAATCTCCCTTCCATTTTTACCACTACTGCTTTCATAGAATCGATCCATTTTGAATCAAATTGATTTTTATCCTCAAACCTATTCTACTTATACTAATTCCAAACTTATTCCAAATACACCAGATTTCCGCAAACTACTCCAGTTTCAAATTACTATTTGATCATTTAAATCATCTATTCCAATATAAAAATAAACAATAAAGTACGGAACGGAATAAATAATAAAACGCTAAACTGAATTTCCGCAAGACCTAAAGTCTCCTAACATTCTAAATAAAACTCAGCCACCAAGAAGCCACTGATTTATCTCCCAATCAATGACTGACTCACTATCCACCTATTCTTAACCACCACGCACGTATGATATATTTGCTCAGCCGAGTTACGATTCCGAAAGGGAATAAACTCGTCGCACTGGACGTCGGACTCCAATCGAAACATCCACGAGAGATTCTCAACGATAGTAGATCGCTTAGATATCGCCGGATATACCTCACGAGAATGCGTAACGATCGAGTGCACACGCGTAAATAAATGATTTCGTATTAACAATCGGCATTGAATGGCTTCCCCCGGCCGTAAATCAAGCGCATTTGTTAGCTTCGGCACCGACGTTGAAAAATGCACACCGGGCCCAATCGGCGGGCAATATTTCAATATTAGTTTAGCCATTGTGCTTGGGCCAGTCCGCGAAGTGGCCTTCGGAGGGCAGCCGCCGCTGCTTTATAATATAAAAGCACCGTTGGAAGGAAGAGTAGGGAATAATATTTGCGCGCGATTCCGGCCAATATTTTCACGCTGCGAATCAAAGTCAACGTTCTTCGGTGACGTAATAAAAATATTTGCCCTCTTCCTGTTTGCGCCAGATAAAAAGAAGAGAAGAAAAGAGAAAAAAAATGAAGAAACGTCGGTCTTTCCACCGTGAATCCTCCTTCATTCACACTCGATTAATCCTGTAGGTGTGTTAGAGGATGACGCACGTAAATACAGTCTGGTTGAAAGCAGGATAAAATCGTCGTTCTCTTTCTCTCTCTCTCTCTTCTTTTTCTGTCTTATTTTCCATCCAATTTCATGGAATTCCGCGTCCTTCGGGTGTTCCTTCTCGCGATGTAAAAACATTTCCACGCGCGCCAGATATACGTATGATATCGCGAAAGAAACGACGAAGATACTCGACGTCTAATTTCGCGACTGGAACTTCGCTCCCGACATTAATCGCGTCTTTCTTGCTGGAAAAAACAGACGGCGGGTCTTGTGTAATTCCACGGAAGCCCACGCGTAAACGGTCGCTCGTGTTTTCTCAAAGAATTACGAATTTCAATGCGACCATACGCGCTTCGTGCTCGCTATGTGTTTCATGGCGATTAAAAGGCGCGCCGTCGACGTTTTTAATTGCACGTCGCGATACCACGGCCAAGTAAAATCGCATCTCAAAGAATTGCGTAACAGCTAGCCGGCCAGACGGCATTCGCCGGGGATCTCCATTTCGTCGACAAACATTCGACGATAAAGAAAAGCCATCCGTCGAAAGGCGCGTCTTTAGAAGTACATCCTGTTGGAGATTCACTTTTATTTTATCCACGACGGTATTCCACATCGCTTTTGACATTCTCGAAAACCGTATAAGCCATGCAACTTCTGAGGCAACGTAGAAACTCGATAAAGTGTATCTTAAAGACTTGTCTTCGACACAAACCTGCCTCGGACTTATAATTATTTGTTCCGGGTTCAAATTTTCCGTCATCTCCGGAAAATTTCAAACTTTTCCTACGTGATATGTATATTATAGCCATGGTAGCTGCAAATCCACCTAAAATATCAGGTCAGTGGTCGGCAAATCGCGGTTCGCCCAATCAGCCACAAAAAGTTTTGTTAATAAATAAGATTATTATTATATCTGGTTGTATTTAATGTATAGTGGCTAGTTTAAACCGACTCCGAAAAACATGGTTCTTGACAGGTTCTTGAGACGAAATTTGGCTCTCAAAAAAGTTTTAATCGTCCTGCTGCTGATTTTTGTCTCTTTTGACTGAGTTTGCCGACCACTGTAGTAGGTCTCAGGCGAAATAACCATAGCAGTTAAAGCCGAAAGGTATAAACAACGGAAAATAAAAAAACCTGGTAGTTCAAACTCCGAAGAATCGATTAAAGTCAATGGAATAAGTTTCGCCTGCATTTTTTATCACGTCTTTTTCATCGCACGCTGAAAGAGTCGAAGAATTGACACGGAGAGAGAAAGAAAGGAAGAAAAGGAGAACGAGAGATCGCGATTCGAGGCAGCCGCGTGTCGTGGAGAGCCGTACAATCGAGCGGGACGATTAAAAAGAACACGCTCGGCGCGTTCGCACAATGACGAGCGGTATCGCTCTTGGATATCAATAATAAATCATACGAGGGCCCCGTGACGTTTCTTTGTGTCACCGACCGCGATCGTTGGTTCGTTCAAGGCTGCCAGGTCGATTATTTCCTGCAGAGATGCGCCTACGCGCGCGTGGCGCGAATCTGATTCGAAATTCCGACGTGTCTATTGATTCAGCTGAATTAACACCTAACACGTCTGCGAGACGTGCCAGACGAGAACAGAGTCTTCGCGGAGAGGTCGTTTGCAAGTTGAAATTGATTATCGGCTTGTCGTGGGATTCGAGGAAATATCGCGAGCGATAATGAAACTCGCGACATTTTAAGAAGGATCGAAATAACGTTGTTATTGGATAAATCTGGGGTGATCACTAGTTATTATTTCTTTTGAGGCTTTCGATGCTGTGGTCATGTCGTCTAAGACTCACATTTTAAATGGATTTGGAACCGAGGCTGCAATAAACACATCACACAGGTCAAGTCTTGAGAGATGTCCGAGACTTGAAGTGAAGCTCTATAGAGAGATGTGCCTCTTTAGTTTCGCGTCGTTAAAAGGTTACATCTACCTTTAACATCACCATAAAGAGCTGGGAATAAACATCGAGGAGCTGTGTGGAATAAATCCAGTTGAAGCAATGGAGGCTCAATCAATCTCAGAGTTCTATTTCGCAATCTCCTCTCGCATTTGGCAACAAAGTATTAGTTCAATCGCCCGTTCAGATTTCCTCGATGGCGACGATCAATCAGTGATAGACCAATTTGAAAAACATGTGTGCAACAGATTCTCCGAGTCGGTAGCCTTTGAAGCGACATAGCCAGCGTACAATTTGCGACCTTAATTGTCGCGTTTACCTTAAGCTTCCATTTAAATGCTTTACGAGGTTAAAACGAAGCGCATAAGACACACGAGCCTTCCGTGGCGACCTTAAGGCGATTTCCCACTGACGTTTAGCGTCTTTATCTCTCGTCCTTTTCACAAGAGCGAGATCAACGACGTTCACCTCGCCATGGGGAGCCACGAGCCATCACGTGGCTCCGAGGCTAATGAAGTAGAACTCTTTTATTGGACTCTCCCACGAACCACTTATGAAAGTCTTTCTTTTTCAGCTCGCATTAATCCGCCCCACTCAGCTTTCAGATCGCGTCGTAAAAGGAGCGCCAATCGTGCGTTCTTTAAAGTGGCTATCGGAGCGGAGAACGTGTCCTTTTAAAAACGCGGAGGCTCGTTTTGCATAATCGTTTTACGTCGGCGGGCAAAGTAACGCGCGTTTAGGAGGGAAATGACTCTTATCGCGGACAGTCGTCCGACGAGGTGTTGATTTCGTCGGGGGAAGCGGATGGAAGGCGATTTTCTGCATGGGATAGATAAAACGTTAAAATTCTGGGACAATCGTCCATGCAAAGGGATGTCCTGAACTTCACATAATTTGCATAGTAAATATTACTCGGAGTGCAAACGGTTAATGTCAACTGTGCACGTTGCAATAAGTCTCTATAATTTAGAAACTTATATTCCCCTATCTTAAAGAAATCATCGATAAAGTACCTTCGCAGCAGCACGTTCCATCATTGCATGAAATCAGAAACCAATTTCCTACCGAGTAAATAGCCTAACTCAAGCTCAATCTTTCACCCATCTCAAAACTGAAATCCAATCGTAATTTCGAGGTTCAATCAGCGGCGAGAAGCGCCGCGTAAAACTGCAAAATTCCGTCCTACGCCTAACGTACAGCATTCCCTGTCTGATCCCAGTTATCCTCATCTACTATTCCCATCTCTGCTCGCAACTACCCGCAATTGCATATTCCACGTTAACCTACGCGTCTACAATATTCAAGATACGCGGAACGTCGGATCTGCATCAACTTGCAGCGTGCAATCTGCATTCGCCATTGCCAGGCAAATATAATACAACCGCGGATGCCCCCGCTGGACGGCCTACGTGTCTAATGCTCGCGATATGCGAAATATAAATTACGTGAGTCCGAAAGTGCGCTATCTCTTTCTCCTCATTGGCGCGGCTCGCGCTATCAGCGGCCGACAAAGGGCGACGCGACGACGCGACGCGCGTCGGCCACGAGGAGCCACGAGGAGCCACGAGCCGTCGCGTGGGACTAAGCGGCTCCGCTCTGAAGCGGCTCTTTCCCTCGGCACTCTCACGAGTCCGCCGCAATCGAGCCACCTCCTCTTTTTCCTTCTCCTTCTCTGCCTACTCCTCCACTTCTACCGGACTCGGTCGCGCTCTTTTTGCTGTGTTGGTCCCGCGGTTTCTCCCTCTTGCTTCCGCTATCACGATGGCTCTATCTTCCTTCCCTCGTTTTCTATCTATCGCTCTGCCGTTCCGTGGTTTCCCTTTCTTGCTTCCGCTATCACGATCGCTCCACCTTCCTTCCTCCGTTCCGTATCTATCTCTCTGTCTCGCTTCCGTCCGCTATCGCCTACGTCGTCTCTCTCTCGCTGCATTGATCGCGCGGTTCCTGCTTCTCCGTTCCACTAACACGATCGTTCATCTTCGTCGCTCTATCGCAATCAGCTACCCTGTTCTTTATCTATCGCTCTGTCTTGCTCCCGTTCTTTATCAGAGTCTTTCTCTCCGTCTTTCTCGCAGTCTCGCTATTTCGAGCTGCCTCTCTTTTGCCCCGGCACGAACCGCTTTTAGCTTCTTTCTCTCTCGTCGCGCTTTCGCGAGCCACGACCCGACGTCTGCACACGCGCGGTCGCCAAGCACGCAGATAAACCCACACGAGCCTCGTAGGAGATCTAAGCTCTCCGGCGCCCACGTGCACGCATTCGTGCACCGGCACACGCATGCGTGCAACGCATCTCGCCCCCGTATCGCGACGCGGAGCTGCACTTCGCTCGGAAATGATCGATGCATCTCCAGCCGCGCTCTTTTCAATTACGAATTGCGGAATACGATCGGACGGGTGGGCATCGACCGACCATGGGCGGAAGCATGCGAGACTCGGTTGGGTGTAGATGGTTTATGGGTAGGTGGGTTTACGGGGGATTTTTAATTTGAATTTTTGGTATTGAAATTTGTCGATGAAACGTGCAGAAGAATTAAGTTCTAGGGGTTGTGATGAGTGAGGAGGGAAAGGCTCGGAGTAGCGATTTATGGGCCGGATTTCAATTCCTTCGTGGTCTTTGGGAAATTTTAAAATTTTTCTGTGTGTTACGTGTATCATAGCCTCTGTGGGTCGGAGTTCACCAAAACAGGAGGTGCTAGGTGGAAGTGACTGAATTGTTGATTAATAAGTTTCTACGGTTGAGTATCTGAGAGGTAACTAATAGTTGTAAACGATCCTTCTTCCTATTTCTTTGTAACTTCAATTTGGCTTGTCAATTTGGCAAATCTTCTATTTGGCTTAATGAACCCTTTGTGGACGGAGCCATTTTTCAATATTGAGAGATAGCCATTCATTTTGCGATCCAAAAGCACCTTTTTATCAGCAAGTTATACTGTTCATCCATATACATTATAAATTATTACTTGTTTAATCATATTTCAACGGTTGTATTTCAATTTTTCAACTCTAACTGTATATACAAGCGGCTATAAACTATAATTACATTTTTTCTCAGGCCGCATATTTGCGTCGCTAGTCCTCAAAGGGTTAAAGCTAGCTCTGGGTGCTAGTTTTCTGGCTAGCAGTTTTCTTTTACTCCTTTCCACCTAAAACTCAATCTGTCCCCACACCCAAGTAAAAAAGAAATGAAAAGAAAAACTTCAACGTGTCTCAGCACTTGGAGGCCACCCGAAGGTCCAAATCGATTTATCGCCGGGCAGCGTGTTAAAAGTCGCGTGGATTTACAGGGTTCCGTGTGAGTCTCCCGAGCCAAGATCTCATGGCCTCCGTTATAATTCATTCGTTTGGATGGTCGCCAAAGTCGTACGTTTGCGAGCACGCTTGCGATCTCTACGTAGAAAAACGAATTGGCCGCACGGACCCACGGTGGCAAACATCGCGTGCGCGGCTTGCACTCACTTACGCACGTGCGTGGGCGCCTTTTGGCGCCAATAATAACCGGCGATCGTCACTCTCTTCAGGGGTGAAAGCCGCTACGAACGCCGCCGACACGAACCCACGACGGCTGATGCATTGCCTTCGTGAACGTTTCCCATGACGAATACGTATAAATAGTGCCATGCGGATACTCTTTCAATCCGCTTCTCTGGGATTCTTAGCACCCTTCCTGTTTACGCGATTACGACAGCAAGGACGTTGGATCGTGTTGGATAATTGTGGGACATTTTTTTTGGGTTGCTTCTTGACGAGTTGGGGGAGGTTTAATTTTTTGTTATGGGAAAGTAGAATTAACGGTAGCCGTACCATGCACGGTCAAATGATCGGTTTAATGAAAGGAAAATATGTGATATCTTGTATTACTAACACCTTGCTCGTAGTCATGATTTCTTTTGTGGCTGCATCCGCAATAATTTAGATTTAAATTGGTAAAATAAAAATTGATCAGCAATTCTTGATATATTGTATAATGTAAGGTATTATTGATATTATAGAAATAATTTTATCCTGTGGCGTTTCACTGATGTCCTCATTTCGATAGGTTTTGCAGAACTTAACAATTAGTTATCCAGTTTATCGTATAACTAGTGTAACTTTAAGGGAGACATCAAGGGAGGGACCTCTTTAAGGTAGGCCCTGTCTGTCCTGCCCATCCTGCCTCTGTCACACCCAAAGTGTTTTTTCAAAACCAATTTCCGAGAAACTTAACATCGAGAGCGTGAGCTCATATGATTTTGACGTAACTCCGATCATATTCGAGCAAAGTCACATTTTCGTGACACCAGCCGATAACTCTCGGACATTTTCAAGTTATTTGAAGGTCAAAATCTGTGCTTGCAAGCTCACATGGAGTTAATATGTAATAAATAGTTAATAAATTCCAAATTTACTCCGTAAATATGAGCTTTTGAGCTATGAGCCCGTGAGAGTTGAGCTTTTGAGTCATTTTTTCGTGTTTTTCGCGAAATTACGTCGAAATCCGAGTGAGAATTATCGAGCAAGTGCAATAGCTCGATATGTAATAAACTGTGAGACGATACTTTTTTTAAAAATAAATATAAAACGCTGCACGATGAACTTTATAATTCGTATGTTAATCTATACAAATTCAGTATCAATAAGATACTACTCTGATGATTCCTATTGTATCACATCGAAGAAACAAACGACCGCTCTCAGATCATCCGGGACGAGGTTGAAGTCAAAAAAGCCACAAAACGACAGAGGTTCAAATTGGAGAAATATCATGGGAAAAGAAGTCGAAGTGCAGCGTCATCTCTACGGTGTTCGCCGGTGAAGACGAGAACAGTGACGATGTAATAACGAACATCCTTGCGCTATCCTGACCATCCACGCGCTGTTAACCATTCTCGGGCCCACCGCAGTGGTCCACGTAATAATAAGGCCCGGAATAAGTTATTATGCACCCTCGTACCGACTCTTCGGACACTCTTGCATATACAGGGTGAAGCAAGAAATATTTGCATCTCTATACTTTGTTCTTTCAACGTCTCGCAATCTAACTATCTCAACCTACAGTTCCAATTGTTTTTCTCATTTAAAAGTTAGCTACAAAATAGCAGATTGGCTAATATTTGATATTATCACATTTTATATTCTTATTATATCATTAATATATTATTAACGACTCACAAAAGCCCATAAAGAATCACATATTATTATCAATTAATGTATGCACCTGCTAAAGATATCATCCCAAGAATTAAATTCAGCTTTTTTAAATTTCAATACTTGTCCTGTATATATTACGTAATAATACACCGAATGAATTCTATTGAATAAAACTCGATATTTATCTCGAATAAAGGTATTAAGCAGTAACATATGAAGGTGTAAATTCAGATGATAATAAATAATTACCAAATATTGAAGTAAGCCTGGTATTTATGTCGGAGAAATTTCGTAAGCAGTAACATATGAAGGAGTAAATATGAATGATAACAGTTCTCGTCCCACCCAGTATATTGCAGCGTATGTGCGCATCCGAAAGGAGGCGTGTACTAATTACAAGTGGTGACCAAGGATTTGAATTGTACGTGCCGGCGAGAGAAAGAGATCGCAAGGAACAGTCCTTCAAGGGTATAATTTCGGTAGGACGAATCGACTCGGCCCGTTCTTATGAATTTCAGGATGGTTTTCGGTGTTACTAATTGACTCGTCCTACCACCAGCGACGTACACGATTGGTATTCGTACAAATTTTACTGTAACCAGAGGGAAAGAGCAAGATTGAAAAACAGCGAGGAAGAAAGAACAAAGGGGGCTGACTTTTAAAATTGGAACTCATTGTCCTTTTTCATCCTCATATGCATTTTAATCGAGTCGCTTTCCAGAATTTTCGAAACGCGCGAGAATGGTGGCTCTGTTTTTTGGTATCGGAAGCCCTAATAAATATTCGGTGCACACGATCCTTTAAAGGGATGCACCGACGAACGAGACGTATAATCAGCTCTGACCAAATAGAGGATAGACTAGAGAGAACGGCTGAAAATTTAAATTGGCCTAGATTGACCCCGGCTCTCCATCGTGCGAAGAACCGAATTAGCCTACTGTGCGCGATCTATCGCGAGCTAACCAATCATTATCATGGGAATTCCGAGCCACCGAAAAATTGAGAGAGGGTGGAACAATGGTGGAGATTCCTGGAAGCTAGCCTTGTGCTGATAATCGCTGTGAAATATGTGAAAATATTTTTTGAACGTCTCTCACAAATATGGAAATGCTTCGTTTAATATTAATTTTCATTTTTGGTATAGGAGAACCTTTATAGAGTATTTAACACTAGAACTACCAAATCAGTCAAAATGACTGGTACACAATTTTTTTCAAAAATTCTCCAACTTCATATGAAAGTCGTAGAATAAATATCTTGCGCTCATCTCAAAAAACATAAATCACCGAATCGATCATCTTTTCCGCCTCTTGGATTCCTCCTTTTCAAAGTTCTTATTCAATATATCGAAATATCATAGATTTAACGCCGGTAGTTCTAGTGTTAATGATATACCAAACTCTTATAGGGAAAAAGTGAATCCAAATGAATTCTAAAGAGGATTCTAGTACTCATAGAATCAATAAACAGTCCATTACTATTGATAAAATGAGAACAAAAAGATTTTCATTTCTACAAATTGATTCGATATACGAGCCGTTTTCTTTGAAAGTGGTGTACGTCCATTTTTGACAAAAAGATAGTTAATGATAACAATGAATGCAATCTGCTATAAGCTTGTTATCTATAAACGGTTCCCAAAAAAAATCCTTCAAAATTTGCATCATTTTGCCAATACAAAGTGTAGTTAACGAAATTGCAAATATAATTACTTTGAAAGTGGTGTGTCCACTTTCCGCAAAGACATAATATTTAGTTTAAAAATTATACTACATAATTGCTCTACTTCACTTTTACTTAATACTTTAAAAACGATCACATTATAAACTTAAATCAATTTAATATTCAAAAACCATAAAATGAGTGTATTACATGTACCAATATTTTTCAAACCATTCAAATACAAACCCTTAAATATCTCCATATAATATAAAATGGATTTACACCACTTTGAAAGAAAACGGCTCATATGCGAATAACATGTCTGCAATAAATGAACATTTCCAATTGAAAATATTAACCTATCATCAAGTTCAAGCAATGATACGAACATATTTGATAGGATAGCTTCTCAAGGAACAACTTTCATCAGGCTAGTTCAATCTTTCTCATCGTCCGTATTCACACACAAACACTCCTCTTCATCCCCATACCGATCTCGTAATTACCAGCCATGTACTTTAGATATCGGATCAAAAATGCCATACATTTCGATAATGCAGATGCCTGATTATTTTTTGTCCCACCTCCGAGATCGACGGTGGCAAAAAGTTAATTAAAACGCGATTACCTCCCGTCATTTCATCTGTTTGCTCATTAACAGGCCCGGCGTGTCCAATCCGGTGATTAGGTAGCCCTATGCCACCCGTGCCGTAATTTCGATCGACGCCGAAATAAGAGTCAATCGGCCTCTTCGAGAAGTAATTACGTCGCGATAAAAGAAGAAAAGAACGAGTCCCCCTTTGAAACATCGAGGACGGAGGCAGCCTTTGAAATAGGTAAGAGTCGGTAGAAATTATCCGGCGATGGAAAAAAAATCTCTTTTGTGCCCGACGAGAAACCGTTGATTTTTATCTTCGTGGTTATGCCATGAATATTTATAGTATGCTCGTCTTTGAAGCTACGAAGCGCCCGATATTTTACTCCATGAGATTTCGCACCATGATCACTGGCGGTACGTATGGGGGTCCTTGTTGAAATCGACTCGATAAATTCATCTGTCTGGAGAGTCAATTACGACAGCCCCCTCCCTTAAAGCGGCTTGGCGACTAGACGGTTACAACACTAAAGCTGCATAGCTACCATTTTTGTTGGCGATGATAATTTGGTGTGGGTTTTAGCTGCTGCATTTAATTGTCGATTTACTGGGCTGTAGAATATCGTAGCTTGGTGAGATACATATTTTTTCGTGTTCCGATATTTCATCTTTGTTGAGAATTTATAAAATTGTTGTACTATGATATCGAATATCACTGAAGTGCAATTTATTTCGGATGCTTCATCCACTGCCAGAAAAAATTCGCAGATATTGCTTTGGCTGTCAAAACTTGAGGAAATGACAGAGAGCTCTTAGAATTCTACGTTAATTAATTGCACAATGTACTCTCAGCATTAATAATAACACGAAGAACGTTTTCTTCTTAAAATTACTCTCCACCCTTATTTTTGCTTATTAAATCAAAGTTATAACACGAACTATGAGCTATTTCAAGATTGGCAGTGAATATGTTAAGGAACTCTCCTCTCTCAAACAGACAAAACCATGCTATAACTATCTCCAAAGCAACGTAATAAAATCTCCGCTAAAAATCCCTGTTAAAAAGACATACTATCAGACAGGAATGCAAGTGCAGGCCTTCAGAGCACGCAGAAAAAAATTGCAAAAAAATTCAGAAATATTGCTAGCGAAGGAATATAATAAAATTTCCATTAACCCGCGAAGAAAACCCCTCTGCGCTTATCATTCGCATTACGTTCGGCATTTGTTTGCCGCGAGGCGCGGCAGGACCGCGAGACCTCGCTGGAATCTCGAACAAGAAACCCCTCTCACCGAAACACCCCATGAGATATCCATGGTGTACGTCGGAGCGTAGAAGCTCCTCGAGGCTGCAGGACACGTCCATGCGGCAGGAACAAGCGATCCGCAGTCCTGGCAACATTCGCGAGACCAAATTTGGCGGCATTGCGAGAGAGCCCGGGTCGAACGGACAGCTGTTTCCCAGGGTCGTGGCCGACGGAATCATCGAGGAGCAACAAGACAATTCCATATGATTTATATTTATGAGCGCACCGCCATTTAATAGCCGACGATCTCGGCATTGCGCTCACTGAGTCATCGAGAGGAGCGTGCAACTGGCGAGGACTTTGAGTCTTTCGGGCAATGCATGTAAAACGGATGCTGAGAGAGCAATGTCGAAGTTCATTGCCGAAGGTTGATGGGGGGGATGGGTGATGATGGAGTGTGGCTTAGTTTAAGATTGGACAATTGTTGGAGATATGGGGGGAGTTTGTTTTAACACATTTGCGACCGCTGACGGCAATTTACGTCTTTTTATATTGTATTACTAATATGGCACGTGCACTCAACTTGGACTCAACACGAAACCGACTAGAGAATGGGAATCAGAAATATAAAGAGAAAAACAACAAATTTGCCGGACACGAATGTTTTAAAACACATTGCATGCGGGAAATGTACTTTTACGATTTTTGTAAAAGTACGTATGTAGTAGATTTGTGCTGGAGAGCGGGTACCGTTTAAATACGATGGGCTCTACGAATTCAGAAAATGCCGTTTTTTTTTAAATAATCATAGAGCAAATTTTTAAGTGTCAAATAAAAAAAGTTTCGTTGAGAAGGAAGTGGTTTTATTGCGATTTTACTGAATGACCAAACTGCCGCGAAATTCACGAAAAAACGCCCGCTACTCGCGCAAGTCCGCGGCGAAATATACCCGAATGCAATGTGATAAGTGATGAGGTGGAGAATTTGAACCTCCAGCTGTGGATGTGTGCTTGATTCTTTGGTGCAAAAATACGGAATAGTATTATTTGTTATCTAGATTTGTACTAAAAATGAATATAGCTTGATAGAATTAGAGAAAGAAAGATTTTCGAAAAGTATTGCTGTCATGTAATATTTTCTAGAAATGTGAATTCTATATAATTCTATAATTCCATTCGCATAGAACGAAAATTCCGTTTCCCACGGTTGGAGGGTTAATTTAGGGGGTGAATTCTGTGAAGGTTACAGAGTTGCGTGTTGAGTTGTTCCTGTAAAATGTACTTGAAGGCAAATTAATATTTTAATTAACGAATGAGCGTAAACTCACCAAGTGACGGTACATTCTTCTAATTGTGACCGTCGTCACCGCTGACCTCGCTGGAGTGACCGCGCACTGTTATCAACGAGCACCACTGCGAGGAATTTATGCATCACTGAAAGGAAAGCAAAAAAGTGCTGTTTCAGTACACTTTATCAACCAAGAAACCTATTGCGTAAATGTTTTAGATGCATTCCGTTCTCAGACATTATTTGATAAGCTCGCTTACATACAAACTGAATTCAATTCAAATGTTACTCCACGCGTAATCTAAATTCGCCAGAATCAAGTAAATTAACATCTTAAAATTGAACACTTTGCGATCCGCCTGTTTCATATATGAATCACGAATTTTTTTTATAAACCATCGACTCACGTGTGAGCCACGATGGTGTGTATATAATATATCAAATTTAATTTCACCCAGGATAGTCTATTTTAAAATTTTTTTTTCCTACAGCGATAGTTAACCTGCCAATACCATCATAAATCCATCTCTAATTACATCTTAAATTTTATGACAACGGCAAACACCAAGATCGAAGCTCAAAAACAGCCTTCTCCAAGATACCACCATCAACATCGCCAGTAAAAAGTCCTCCCACGCGAAAAAGGGGTACATACATCCTTTATTTGCATGAAGCTCTCCCTAATAGCCCCACGGTGTTCCCGAGGGAGGAAAGAAAACCAGGGCGCTGCATCCGTTCGATCGATCCTCGTTATGTACGGTGACCCCGGCATGACCTCATTCCCCAGGACGGAAATTGGTTTTATAATTTAAACCAGCCACGGTAATCGAGCCCAACAAAATGCCCTCGCGTCGTATTGAGTTTCCACGTCGGTATTCAAGATAGAGAGCTAGCGGGGAGCACCTTTAGAAATCACTTTCCCTGATTGACAATGAATGCTGGCCTCGAACTTGTCCCACTCGATTCGATCGTCCTCCTTGCTTTATTATATCGAACGTCCTCGTGGATCCCTTAGAGATGTCTATCTAATACTTCGTGCCTTTATCGAGGCCACTGATCGAGGTCTCTCTTTCTCTCTCGCTCGAATCTACCTTCGCCTCTCTCTCCTCCTCCTCGTTGTGTTCGTTTTTTATCCGCAGGACGGATGACGACCGCGAAGGTACGAGTACACGAGCTCACGTGGGAAGACGGCAGGTGTAGCGAGAAGAGAATAACGTCGTGCGATAGGCGGCTTACACGACTCATCTTGTTGCTTTTCTTCCACGTGGAACGAGCGTGTCGTTCGTGCCGGTAAATCGGTGAAAGAGAGGAATCAATTGTAATGGGTATTTGCATTGCAAATCGCCCGGCAAATACTTGAATTTCGAATAGGCCTAATGGAGCGATCGGATGATCGAGAGACTTTGAAAAGGATTGGAAGACGTTCGAATGTGAATTTTGTGACTCTTGAGAGAGAAACGTGTCGATGAGACGGAGAAGGTTGATGGCGAGGAGAAACGTTTCGGAGGTATTAAGGCAATTAACGGAAACGTCGCAAGTGTTGATCGGAGGACTTTGGAAAGGATTGGAAGACGTTTGAATGTGAATTTTGTGACTCTTGCGAGAGAAACGTGTCGATGAGACGAAGAAGGTTGATGGTGAGGAGAAATGTGGAGGTATTGACACGTTCGCGGACAGCAAAAGTTTCAGTGAGCTGCAAAAATAGTCAGTCAAGTATTACACTTCTAACTTACACTTCTAACTAGACAGAGAAAAAATAAAATAGCATGAAAATAATCAGTGAATCACTTGGAAATCATTTTAAGCTGCATAATAATTATAAAAAATGAAGGTTATACAAAATTAAATGATTTATAATTGGCTTTATCATGTGGCATTTCATGAATGCTATAGTATTCATGTCATTCTACATTACGATGAAAATGGATGTTATAGCATTCACGTCCGCAAACGTGTTAAGGCAATTAGAAGAAACATCAACAAGTGTTGATCGGAGGACTTTGGAAAGGATAGAGAGACGTTTAAATGTGAATTTTGTGACTCTTGCGAGAGAATAGTGTCGATGAGACGAAGGAGATTGATGGTGAGGAGAAATGTTTCGGAGGTATTAAGGTAATTAGAAGGAACACCGGCAAGTCCACGTGCTGTTTGTTCAGGTGGTCGGAATGAAAATAAAGCGATATACGGTTCTAAGTAATGACGAAGTAATTCCAATCCTGTCAATCTGACTTTTCGAGTTTATGCTTAATAGAGCATCGTTTGTGCACGTGCGTGCAATTACTGTCAATGCAAATATCACGGGCACTGATTGCACTTAATCTCCGGCGAATATCGTTCGGTTCAGCCATGAAACTTAATAACATATTTTAGACGATTATTAAGTCATGCACGACCACACAGCGCGGACGAAATTCGTGGATGGTAAGAGCCACTTCCTGGGACCGATGTCTAATTGGGCCCGAAATTGATTGACGTGTGCTCTAATAATAACCTGTGCCTCTTCTTTCGACCACCGACGATCACTCTGACACGTTGTCATACGCTCGACAAATTGTGTTTGCAAATTGTGCACTTTCAAGTCACACCAATGAGAGGCTTAACGTCTCTCTGACCTTCGTCTAATCGCTTCTTTGACGTTGATCGTCTCTTTGGCCCAGTTGCAGAAGCTGTCTTCGGGCTATGCGTGTCCTCGGCAATCATACGTTTTGAAATTCGGGCCTATTTGCATATTCCATCCATCCACTCCAACGATCATCGATTCGCACGGTGTAATTTCAATCTGCTTCTATGCCATCATCGTAATTTGTTGGATCGTCCGGTTTACAAATGTTCTGTTATGGTTTACAAGATTCTTTCGATTTTCATGATATTAATTTACTTTATGGAGAAAAATGGTAGATTTTTAGATTTCTTTAGATAAATAAATGGATTTGAATAAATAAATGGAGCGAAAGGGATAGGTGATTCTTTCTGATCTTGACGTAGATGAAACTTTTTCTTTTTTTTTCCTTCTTGACGAGGTAGAAGGTCTCTTCGATGATGTTCACGGCTCAACGGGATCTTACGAATGAACAAACCATGTGGCGGGTAAAATACGTCTATTTTCTTAAACCCGACGGTAACATGGAACAAATGTTCCGACTCGAACACACACACTGCTTTCAGCAACGGGCTTCATGATGCATCGCATACGTACGGATATTTTTACAGTTTGTCCAGCGGGATTATCTGGCTTTGAGAAACCGAATCGGGACGACGTTATCTGGACAGAATGCAGCTAACTTCTTAACGCTAAACTGATCCGTTAGAAAAGAGTCGAATGGACACAGCATTCACACTTTTTCATCTACAAAATTCCTTCTTTCTTTTTCATTTCAAAATCTTAAATCCCACCTTCTCAATGATGCAAATGAATATTTCAATATAAAATTATGCAATGAGTATCTACATAATTGACGCTAAATATTATTACAATTTGCAAACTACATCTTCATAAATGTAAAATAGAATTTTCTTTCTCTTTGCACTCTGTGGCTATAATTGCAATAATAATTTTGTATCTCAATGCAGTCTCCTTCGAAGTCTGTTACACAATATTACTAACAGTTTGAAGGTAACTCTATATCATATTTCAAGCCATCAAAAAAACAATTCAGAATTCACTGACAGAAATGTGATCCTCCTCAAAAAATGATCCTCTTCACCCAGAAAAATTCCAGCACGTGGATCGGTTCGTCCGTAAAACACGTGCCAGATCGAAAATCAGGATGGTTCCGGTTTTTTCCATTCTTCCATGGAAAAGCCGACCGCTGACAATTCCGCCCGGAACGGCGTCGTTTCAAAAGACGTCACCGCCCTGTCTGCAACTCTTCTAGCCGTTTGGATTCTCAAATTCTATGGGGTCGGGGTTCTTGTGGAAAGCAGGGTGTTCCATCAGTGTGGTCCAATGTTCTGGCGGACGTCCGCTCAGCAAGATCCGGATATCGAAGTTTCATGCTGTTCCACTTAGGCGTGTTATTAACTGTCATAGATCAGGCGAAAAAGGTATTGTGATGATATAGCAGAGGGATCCCATCGATTCCTCTTCTGCTCGATATTTGTTGCGTGCAGGTTCAGTCGATATTTGATCGAACAGGTGTGGATTGTCAATGAGGAAATAGAGAGGGAGAGGGAATAAGAAAAGGAAGGCGGTGAGAGAAAAGAAAAGGAAGACAGAGGAAGAGAGAGAGTGAGAGGGCGCTAACATTAGACAGGTGAGCGTTAGCCTTCGTAAGTTGAAGACCTTGTAGATAGTGAAATAACGAATAAGTTATTTGAGAAACCGGTATGCCACGCTCTCGTCGCGATTATTTTTTGTCGGAATAATTTAATAGGACAATGTTTCCCAAACTTTACTGACCGTGGACCAGCATTTTTTGCCGATTTTCACTCGACTCTCTTTTATGCAAAGAATGTATATCGTATTATTTAAAGTGGTAATATTAGTTTTTGATAAATAGGTTAATAAGAAATCAGGTTATTTGTTAATAGTCATCAGGTCACTTTTAATTTAAATATTTTTTCTCCGGATCGGTATCGGGTCACGCTGTGGTAGGGTATAGCATCATCTATTTTTTATGTAATTTCATGGTAAAAGAGACTTCTAAATTTTTTAACTATTTAAAAAAAAAGCATTGTAGAAATTTAACCTGCATTTCCGTAATATTTGGAGAAGCAAAAATAAGCTAATAAACTTCATTACCGTTAGGGGATGTTCAAATATGAAATTTCTCTAATATTTACAAGCAAGCTGCATCCCTGACAGATGATGTAAATTCCACTACGTCACCCTACACACAAAGATAAACAATCTCCAAATTTACAGTCGCAAATGTGCAACAGAGTTACGCTAAAAACATCCACGGTGCAATAAAGAATTCAGGTCCACGAGATATTAAAAACTACGACATTCACAATTTCACAGACGTAGAATTAAAAAAATATATTCTTAACCAAGATAACTGAACGGAAAAAAAGTATGTGTATTACAAACGATACCAGAATCTTCGATCGTAAAGGAATATTAGCTTCCGTGGGACTGGAAAAGCCAAGCGGAAATGAAAATAGTAGGAAGCCACGACCACCCTCTACGTAACGACTCCGCCACCCACCCACCCACCCACGCCATCGGCAGAAATTGCAGTTCCTCGGATCCAGAAGCCCGGGGGTAGAATAAAATGCGCAAGTGTGGTCTTCCATTCTGGCAAACGTCCGCCCCACGCGACCTCAATTTATTCGACACCTCCCCTCGCCTTCAGCGCTTGGAAACTGCTCCGGATCTTTAGGGCGAGGGCAACACGCTCGAATTTGAACGGAGCCGAAGGGACGGGAAGGGTAAGCAGCGCGCGTCTCGTGATCGTAAAAGAGTTATTATGCTAATGAAGAGCCGAAGCATAATTACCTCCCTGGCGGAGCCGGAAAGGAAAACATCCTTCGCGTTTATGCTCACTTTTTTCAGGTGTGTGAAATTTTCCAGAAGTTGAAAGATTTTTTCGTACTCCGCGGTTTTATGCATGAAGGATTACTAGTATTTAAGGTTTCAGTAGTAAAATAGAAGCAGAAATAAATTAAAGAATGGTAAATTTTCCAGAAGTTTAAAGATTTTTTCGTGTTCTGCGGTTTTATGCATGGAGGATTACTAATATTTCAGGTTTCAGTAGTAAAATAGAAGCAGAAATAAATTAAAGAATGGTAAATTTTCCAGGAGTTTAAAGATTTTTTCGTGTTCTGCGGTTTTATGTACGGAGGATTACTAATATTTAAGGTTTCGGTAGTAAAATAGAAACAAAAATAAATTAAAGGGTGGGCAATTTTCCGGAAGTTTAAAGATTTTTTCGTATTCCGCGGTTTTATGCATGGAGGATTACCGATATTTAAGGTTTCAGTAGTAAAATAGAAGCAGAAATAAATTAAAGAATGGTAAATTTTCCGGAAATTAACACTAGAACTACCGGCGTTAAATCTATCATATTTAAAAATATTAAATAAGTATTTTGAAAAAAGGGGAATTAAGAGGTGGAAAAGATGATCGATTCGGTAATTTATGTTTTATAAGATGGACGTAGAATATCTATTTTATGACTCTCCTATAAAGTAGGAGAATTTTTGGAAAAAATTGTGTACCAGTCATTTTGACTGGTTTGGTAGTTCTAGTGTTAAAAGAGTTATGGGTATTCTGTGATCTGATATGTGAACGATTGCTAATATTTAAGGTTGAAGTAGAAAATGCAAGTAGATTAAAATGTATCATGAGGTGGTTCCAGGGGCTTGTTGGACGCAATCCCCAATTTTTACAGGACGGTCTTAATAATTGCCGACTACTTTCACATTTTTTAACTTTGGAAGATCCTTGGTGTCCGGCAATTACCAGATCCTAATTACCTCCACATGAAATTTACTGACTAATTGTAAATAATTATAATTGCACAGAAGCTCGTCATGTCCCCAAATTTGACCAACCTTTCGATATTTAATGGGCAGTTGAACGTCGAAAGTGGTACCGCAGATGTTCCTTCAATCGGAGACAGTCTGGTAAATTTCCCTGTCCCAAAGCCACCGTACTGATTACTTTAATCGAGAGGAAATTATTCTAAGAACTTCAAACACACGCGAAACCGGGACGTTAACGAGCAACCACGTCATCAGAGTAGCGATTAAGCCCAACGAGAAAGAAAGAGTATTCTCCCTCGGTATACGAGAGAATCCGTGGAATCCCGTAGGACATAAAATTTTCTCCGAAGATGAAGCATACGTGGAATCGACCGTGTGTGTTCTTCGACGGACGACGCCCGTCGTTTTCTGCCATGCCACCACCAAACGGGAGTCTGGACATGAGCCAGTCTTGCGAAAGTCCCTAACACGTGTTTCAGGCCCTCTGGCACGTGTTGGTGGTCCCAAAGGTCCGTAAACGTCGTCGGCTCCTAGGAGGCAGACGCCGACAAAGGGCGCGCCTTTGGCCTCTCCTATTGTCGAGTGTTCCACTCCATGAAAACTGGACCCATTGTCGTGCCTGCTTCTCATCCGACACGCACGTTCGTAGATTTATCCCCGAAAATGGCGGAAAAAGGGGAGACGCCTCTGCTGGGAACGATTCGTTGCTTCCTCGTCTCTACAGATTTCAACTTCCTGTCGTCTCTGATGCTCGAGACAAGAGTGTGTTTTCCCTTCTTGTTCTTCTTCTTTTGTACTTTTAACTTTGACTGTTAGATATGTTCACTTTGCCTGATGGCATAGTTTTAGGTGGGTTTTGAACAATCGGGGTTGCGATATATTAATTGATAATTTAGGAAAGATCTTTGAGAGGTGAAGGGCTGGCAAGTGGAAGTCCGAGACTATGGCGCCATAGTTCGTTTGAAAATTATTGAAATTTGTGGGGATGAATTTTGTAAAATTTTCACCGCCATTTATTCCGGTGTTATCGTTGTAAATTATACCTCTGTACTAATAGATAGGAGCTTTATATACTTTATATGTGGGGAAAAAAAAGAGGAATTTAAATTCTACTCGCAAGCACGCTCGTTGGCGAGTAAACCGTAGCTTTTGAAAAAATGGAACGCCTCGCTTGTATTTTTCACCGGTGCTATAACTCCGTTCTCTCATCAACCGAATTTAATGCCAGCCTATGAATTTATTCGTACCCAAATCCGCAAAGAGCCACTCGAAAATACGTAACTTCAAAAACTACCTTATAAATATTATACAATCATAAGCAGATAGAAGTATAATACTACTTCCACCGTGAAAAAATATCTTACCCCGTCCAAAGCGCCAATTAAAACCTTAACAGCAAATAGGAAGCTCTCACGACATAACAAATAATATCCCCGCTCCTCCAGCGACCCATTCGTTGATGCATAAATGCAGCACGCGCGAACGTTTTATTCCGCCCCCAAATTGAATATAAACCTTTCTACAACGTTTAACCGGGCGATCCGTCGGAATTATTCAAATGTCAATAAAACCAACCATCCCATCCACCAAGCCGGTATATTAATATAATCACCAGTGATACAAGCCGAAAGAACCGCACGCACCTTGCGTCGCGCGTTGCATACTAAACAGCGTAAAAGAAGGCACACCATCACCTGTAGCCCCGCTACTTTTATCTATGTTACACCGTCGAAAAAAACGACGTTTACCAACGAAAGCGTGCCCGTCTTGGGAGGTCGCGGATGTACCACGATGGGGATCCGCTTGGCCTCCTAAATATGTTATTAGTTCGGTCGTATAACTGCTTCATTTTGAGTGCATGGCCCGAAGGCGATCATCTGCCTTCGCGAGGGGCTGGAGAGAGAGCGACGGGTTCGAAGGAAGGGCGGAAGGAAGGAAAGGAAGGTAGGGAAGAAGCTAAAGGAAGGACCAACGAGAGGAGGACCGTTTCGCGACTAGACACGAGGCGTAGAGGTTCGCTGGTTTTCGCCCTCCCAGAAGTTCTACCAGGGAGGCCTAGATTGTTTAATCGTCCCCCCTCCCTAATCAATGCCACGGCACCCTGTAATTTCGGCAAATTGCTGGAGAGAGACCTTTCCACGGGACATTCGGGGCGAAATAGGCAGCGGCAAGAGGACGAGGAAGAAGGTAGGTCTTAATTTAGGGCGCTATAAAACCGCATCCCATTGCCGGCGACTTGGCGTTGCGTAATTTTTCGGCAATCCCTCGCGATTCCTCGTCCCTGCGGACTCTTTCGACGGTTAATCCCCCGTGCTCCTGGCGAACTGATAATCCGTGGTAAAGCGTTCGATAGTTAAAGGGGGATTACGTTGGGGCGATTTTCGAGAGAACTGAATGGGCGGAGAAAATTGCAGCGGTGCATTAAACGTTTGGCTATGTTTGTGGGACGGTTTTATGGGCGCATGCTGGGTGTTCCCGGGAAAATAGAATCCGATGGTTTGGCGAACCAGGAGTTTTGAAATATTCGCGGTGTGCTTTGACGCAGTGGTGAATCGATTTTCTATTGGTGTATTAAAATACCGGGAGGAAGTTTAACGTAGCTGGAATTAAGCGGGTGATTTCACGAAAGGGGAAGATTAGAGATAGAAGAAATTTGGGAAATTATTATTGGAAACTCGCCAGAGACGTAGCGATGAATCAGGAAGGATAAATAAGGCCTGCTAAGAATACCTGACCATTCATTACGATCCAATTCCGTCTCATTAAACTTTCCATAATACCTCGTATTTCGCGATGTATAATAAACTTAATCGCATCCCATCCATGTTCATTGATCGTCGAACTACCATAGAAAACACCGATTAAAAACTACACCCTGAAATTATATAAGTAACGTACCAACAAAAGGCGCGTTCACCACGAGTCCTCACAGACTTTTGCAAAAAAGACAAGAAATATCCCATAGTTAAGCGTGTCCAATCCGAAGGCCGTAATAACTCAATTTTTCGAACGAACGAGCAAAAATCCATGGCTGTGATTTGTTCCGTACCACGGAATTAACTGTAATTATTGCTTATTTTAAATTTCGTCGATACAAAAATTCTTCACGTTAACAACTCCAAGCAGTTCCTGCCGTTCTCCAGTGCCGTATGATGGTGTATGGTGTACGGTGTTCGTACAATCTCCATGGAGTATTTTCTTGCGTGAGAGTTCGGTCATTTCAAGCGAGGATTTTTTGCCATTCGAGTTTTTTACGTTTACTTTGATTACAGGCAACGCGGAACCTAACCGCCTCTGTCGGACGTGAAACCCTGAAACCCACTTTATCCTTATCTAAATGAGCGTTAATGAAGAAAAACTCTCGACGGTTTTACGTACACGAAGACTCTGTCGTTGAATGTTCATTAAAAAAAAATGCAAAATCGTCGTTAGGGCGAAGTTATGGATCGGTCGACCACGGTTTTCTCGTACTCTGTTGCACGTGGCTTATCACGCTGGATGTTTCTTCGTAATTAAAGCCAATCAAATTATTTGGCAATTAAACGTACGATTAATCGATGCTTCTGAGCTATCGTTAAGGATGTTGCTTCTGGAAAGGACGAGAGACGCCTTGGGTGGCGGGACGATTAAAACTTGGATCGGCCTAATTCCAGGTTTATCGCCTAAAATCGAGGCTTAATATGCGCGAGGCCATGCGTACGGTACGGTGATTTCGTTCGATGGAATTTCGGGCCGAATACGCATCGGTAGCGATGGGAGCGAGAGAGTTTTCGAATTTTCTGCCGGTACTGTGCGAACTACCAAGTACTCTAGAATTTTTCAGCATTTTTTAAGAAAACATTTTACTATCTTACTTGTATAACAACCCACGATCGTTTAAAGATTGTTAGGTTTAAGTATCATTACAATTAATTGCATTAAATATCTTTAAACTTAAAAGTAATGAATGTTCTCTGCAGAAAGGAAATCTGCAAATCTATTTCACCTATTCCTTCACACTTTTCGGCTGTAATTTCTCCAACTCACCCTGGCAATTGTTACATTTCATCTTGAACCAGCAGTTTTGGGTACATTTTGAACCATCAAGGCTACTTTGCACATATCACGCAAGAAAAGTGTCCGAAAGGTTACGGCAATTTTAAATAGTTCCCACTAATTAGATGTTTAGACCTTCATCTCCGCAGTAATTATAGTTTGAAATATACTTCAAGCAAACCACTTTCAGGTAATTTTGAGAATCGTGTTAATTATTTAATACCTGAAGAATGATTTAGGGTACTTTATTGCGGAAAAATCGAGGAGAAAAATTGAAACTTGATCGAAAATTCCAACGAGAATGCATCCACTGCCCATCACTACGCACCGCGTTCTTTCCTGCGTACCTCTCGCGAACCCTGAAACTGCTGGCAGCCACGCAGAGACCACACGCGCGTCGATAGACCTTTTAAAAGCCGTTTGCGAAACCGAATTCGAGCCGACTGCCGTTCGTAATTGCGCGTATCGCGTGTGCGTATCGAGATCAAAAGCAAATTTCGTATTTATAGAATGGAAAGGTAGGGAATCGTACTTAAAATGTGTCATTCGAATGCCTTCTCCCTACCCCTGTAATTTCTGAGGAATATAAAAAAAAACAACCAAAGCTTATACTTTTTTCCTCCAATCCGCACAGCCGATCGGTATAAAGGCTGTTGCAGCGATTTCACCGATTGGATCTGCGATTCTCATTCGCTGCTTTCCATTTCGTAATAGCCGTTTAACTGTCGTTTCAATTTATAATGGCCGGGGATTACGTATTAAGACGCGTTTAAATACTTCTTCTCATGTTCGAGAGCCACGTATCGACGGCATCCTCGAGGCAAGCGTTATCTGCGCTATCACTTCTACCGATCAACAGCACAAAAATTCCACCAAGTGCAAACGTAATCTTATAATTATATTATGATAAATCGCCGTCGCACGTATATAAAACCGCAGCGTTCCCTTCCCATTAGCCCTAATTACCGTGCATTTTTTCGTCCCCACAGTAGTCATGCAATAACGCGAATGCAGGCGCGCGCGCACACTTATCGCGATCTTCCCGAGCCAATCTTATTTTCTGCATGTACAACCTTAAATGAGCCCGAGAGACCGGCCCGTATCGTAAATACGCCGTTTAAATCCCCCCAGTAGGTAACATTGTTACTCGACGTTGCCCCTTAAATTTCGCTCTCGCAGATTCCACGCGAAAGCAGGTGCATCCGCGACGATGCAACGCGCGATTCCGACTTTCCGACGGGTTCCAAAGTCCGTGCTAAATCTATATAAAACCGCCAAATACGTCGACAATGTACGCTCGCACGTACCATGTATTTTAATCCGTCCGTCTGCTCATGGTATCCTAATTGGGACAAAAATTGACGGAGGAATAACCGACGAGGATACCGGCACGGTAATTAGAGAAAACGAGCAAGGATAAAGAAACGTGCCGAACGTTAAACGCGCAAGAGTTATACGAGATAAGAGCCATGAAGCGCGATCTCGACGTAGATTTTGCCGTCGGTGTCGGTGTAACGCACGAGAACCCTCGTATATACGTATTTTCGGCGGAAAAACGAGAGAAGGGAGTACAGCGAAATTAGCGAGGCACGCAGGAATGAAGCATTCGGAGGCCGGCTAATTAGTTCGCCCGGCAATCGAATTTCCATTTGCACGTTTGCGTGAGCGCAATCCAAACCGACCACCCCTTTTCTCTCCATCTTCTCGTTAAACTCATCGCACACTTTCGCTGCTCGCCGATACCAGATAATAAGGCGCAAAGGAATCTCTGACGTTCTGCCGAGATCGCGTACAGAACGGCTGACATATTTATTAACTCGCGCGGCTTATCGGGCCAAATCGGTTTTCGGGACCACGTAAACCGAGGCGAATCGGCGCCGGGAACGCGCCCCGACGAGACCGCCCATGTCGAGTCCGCTCGGGAGAACGTTGAAATCGTATTATGAAAGGTTTTATCGGGCCGGACCGGCAAGTGCCGATCGGCGAGTACCGAAGCGCTAATTGCGGACTGCTCTTTTCAGGTTCGCACACGTGGCCACGATGTACGCCTCGTTAAGGCGGTCCTTAAGACGATCTCCGACGTTACGCGAGATCGTGACGGCGAACAAATTCCACGCCCGGTTATATTCACTTTTTCACGGTGGTTAGGGGGCGCTTTGTTTTTGACGATGTTTTTCTTTCTGGTTGCCTGTGGTTTATCTTGGTTTTTTGTATCGGTGGTAGGAAATTTGAAGGTTGAGACGAAGGATATTTTAAAGGTTTAAGTTTTGGTGTAGTTTATCAAATTATAAAAATATAGGGGTTGGAATGTTGATGCAAGATAATATGTAAATGTATCTGACATTGAGACTGATAACGATTGGGAAAGTCTACAATTTTGTGAGGCCTGATTAGTTATCCAAAAAATAAGGGTTGGTATATTGATGCAATGTAATTTGTGAATGTATCTGTTATTGCAGGTGACAACGACTTGGAAAGTCCCAAATTTTGGAAGGTCTACTCAATTATAAAAAGATAGGGGTTGGAGTATTGATGCAAGATAAGATGTGAATATATCTGACATTGAGACTGATCACGATTGCGAAAGTCTACAATTTTGTGAGGCCTGATTAGTTATCCAAAAAATAAGGGTTGGAATATTGATGCAATGTAATTTGTGAATGTATCTGTTATTGCAGGTGACAACGACTTGCAAAGTCTCAAATTTTGGGAGGTCTACTCAATTATAAAAAGATAGGGGTTGGAGTATTGATGAAAGACAACCCGTGAATATATCCGTTATTGTATTAGTCAATAACGATGGGAAAACTGTCGTTAGGGAGAATTTAATTTTTTTCTGGGTGTTTAACTTTAGAAGAAAAATAAATCTTAGCCAAAGGAACCTGTAACACATTGGATCTTCTAGTGCAGAGGTCGAAACCCCGCAGTTTTCTCAACTTAGATATCTGGCTCTCCAACTTTTACCAAATTTTACCTTCAATAACGTCGATTTAACATTCAAATTAATATTCACAACATTTGTCTACTCGATTATCTGTGACTCCTTGTAGAATTCACATTCCAGGAAAGTAGCTCATTCAAAAAAAAATACCAACCCCTATTCCCCTATAAGCATACACTCCCATCTTGAAAGCAGGGACTTATCAAACATCATAAACCATCCGAGCTCCCTGCAATCTTCAACATCGAGTCCAACGTTCCTCAGCCACCCGTGAACCCAAAAAAGCATGAAATTAAAACAAACAAACGATTTCCATCCACAGGTACACGGTGACTGGGTGGGTTATCAAGCGTGCCACCGTGTCATCGTGCATTTTGCGTGAGATTGCGAACCTTGAGCCTTTCCGGCTACGAGGCTCACGAGTGTTTCCACTTATAATAACATTCCGAAACACGTAAATACACTCGAGTGGCACGGCGCGCTGCTGTAGGTCCTTGTAAAGACGACGGTCAGTCGGTGGCCGCGGTTAAACCGACGTCTGCCAAAGGACGACGGGATGTAGTCTCTCCGGTGGCTACTTGAATGTCGTCGTCGGGCTTAAGGAGCGCCCGAACACCATCTTTTTTTTACAGGGACCCGACGCGGTACTCTTTACAGAACATTTTACTTTGTTCGAGATAGCGAACGTCCGGTCGAAAGAGATCCTGACGCGCCTTTTTTTCATGGAGTGCTCGAGTATCTTGATCATCGGACATCATCGTCTTCTTGATTCTCACAGTCTTTTTTTTTTAGCGAAGAGTAACTGTGAGAATTGGTGCTAATTGTTTATTATAATCATAACAGTGCAATCGACACCTAAAAGCATTTAAAACTGCTTCTTATTCATTGTTTGTGGTTCGAACAATTTTTTAGTGTTATGAATTAGTCGGGTACTGTGCTTGAGTTTGTAAATTGAAATTGTTGCTGAATAAATGACTTTTTAAATGAAATAAGTCAAAGTGGCTGGTTGCCGATTATTCCCAAAAAGTCCCAAAGTGCGTAGGAGAGTCATAGAATAGATGTCCTACGTTCATCTCGTAAAACACAATTCCCGAATCGATCACCTTTCTCACCTCTTTTCTCCTCTTTTTCCAAAGTACGAATTAACCCTTTAAGGGCGACGGGCTCATATATGTGGCCTGAGGAAAAATGTGATTATAGTTTATCGGTGCATGTATACACGGTTAGAGTTGAAAATTGAAATTTAACCGTTGAAATATGATTATGCAAATAGTAATCTATAAATTTTATACATTAACACTCTGACTTTCTAATAAAAAGGTGGTTTTCGATCGCTAAATAAATGATTATTTCTCAATATACAAAAAAGTCTCCGTCCCCAAAGGGTTAAACATATTTCAATATAATAGATTCAACGGCAGTTCTACTGTTACCACTTTCTTATAGAGAAAGTTTGTACAAATCTATTAAAAAATTCGAAATTACATAGTTGCATTTAATAAAAAAAACTTGAAGTCTCGTTCACTGCGAAACCTTTAAAAAAAAGCGTGCGCAAAGTATGATGTCCTCCATCGTACGAAATAACTTCTACCGAAACATTCTTTTGATAACTTCCATAACTCACGAAACCCTCGACCTTTTCCAGCCAAACGAAACATACTTTATATCAGGTAGTATTTTCAATGTCCCTCGAAGGAACGTGTAGGAAGGGGATTTTTCTGTAAACTTAAAAACGCCGAAAGAACGTTAAAATCTACGGTACACCAATCGGCAGCCGTACGAGGATTGAAATACGATCCACGAAAGCTGGATAACGGATTCCGGTTGCCGGCATGATCGATAAATCAAACAGGAGTTTTCTCGCTGGTTAACATGATTTATGATCGAGTTAATATCACGTGAGGAATGCTAACACCTAACTGACGAAGTACGGTAGTACGATCGTAAAGTATTGCGTTTAATGCCGGTCACAGTGTGTACCGATATATGCTAATTAAATGTGGAAATATATTTTTATGGTTTCTCCTTTGCCTTATAATTCCTTTATGAATGGGATTACATGGAGCACCGGCTCGCTCCGATTGTTGCCACTTTACGGATCTCATGGTCAAAAAATTTAGGTATATAACGTAGAACGGTCGTTATGATCGTTTCTGACAAAAGCAGCCATGGGATCTATTGATCTATGTGGAAACGAACCGGCATGGAATTCCTGCCTTACGTAAATTTCGGGATCTATTTATGATCGGTGGAATTATTGTGCGCACGATACAGCCATTCGTTATGTCGGATAGGCCTTTGAAGAGGAGATTACGGGAAATCTATGGTGAACGTTAATTATACTTTTTCGATGCCAACTTGTTCGTTGTCATCGTAAAAGAGATAGAGTTGTATCGTAGATATCGGTAGTGAAAATAAAACGAAAAATCGTCTAAAATACTAAATCATACTGTGAATCGAGTACCTGTTCACTATTTTAGAATCATTTTATATTACAGAATTAAAATTACCATCATTTTGAAAGTCCCTTTTGATAATGTTTCTGCAAAAGGGAGCTTAGGACGTTCAAAAGGTAGTCTTTTGATTTTTGGCAAAATAAAAAGTTTGGTAACCCCGTAAACTAAACTAAAAATACTACTGACGAACCAAAGAGGAAGAAAATAATGGAGCAATTTTAATAAATTTTCAACGTTAAAATCACATCCTTGTAAAGCGGAAACTTTAAAGATACAAGCAGATATATATTCAACAGGACTTTATCTTTTTAACGCCAACATATAAACACTGAATATGTCAGAAAATTCGTAAATATTACAATTTAAAAGTTACGTGAAATTTCATTAAATTAGATAACGCCGGTCACCGGTGACCCCCGTGGCAGTCAACGTGTTAACATACTTCTTAATTGCAGACCAATTGCCTTCAATATCATTGTCACGTTTCTCTTCAGAAATGCCATTTCTAAACGTAAGTCTCAAAAATTTTTAATTTTTCTTAAAAATCAAAAAAGAACCATTGCACGTCCCATTAATTCTGCGAAAGAATTCCTGTGCGTCGAACTACCCTTCGATATAAAACACAATTCATATTTATCCTAAAAACAGTATAAGAATTTGATTCCCATTAGGCCACAGTCCCCGCCTTCAGAATTCCACGTTTCCCCTTACCGTGGCAAAACACTAATTGCATTTTAAAATCATAAATATCCTCACGATCGCGATGTCCCTCCGATGCGACATTAGGGGCATTATTCAGATCCGTGACACAGGGAATGCCCAACTTTTACGTGACATCGAACGCAGCCCGAAAGGAACGAAGATCCCGGAGGTTCTGCAAACGAGTCACGTCTTCGACGGATTCTCGAGTCGCTGCTGGATCGTTAGCCGGTCGTTTCTTTACTCCGGTAAAGGACCAAAAGCGTGTTTCAGATCTCACCGCGAGCGGGTGGCACGTAACAAGAGAAATCGCCCGGGGCTGATCCGGAGTATCGTCTTCTCGTCTCCTCGTCTCCTCGTCAGGAGCCGCGAGTAAGAAAAATGCACGCCCACGACTCACGAATTGACGTGAACGGCTGTCCGGCACGCGAAACACGGATCTTCGTTTCCGAGTTTCGTGATGTCTCGTCGTGTACTCTTCATGTGGCGTGATTTTTCCTCCGAGCGAACAGTCCGCCTTTGACGTCCAAATCGTGCCGTTAAACTTCGAATTTGAGAGGGGCGGTCGATGCTGCTCTATGTTATTATTTTAATTCTGATGGCGGTTCCAATTATGGACTTTTCTTCCGTTATTAACTTATGTAATGCAGAGGTTCTGCTGGAGGGTAGGATTTTTTAAACTTTGGCTGTTTTATTCAATTTTCTGTAGTGAAATTTTTAGAATGATGTTGTGATGTATCGAAGAGATCTGGATATTATAATGTATTTAGAGATAAAATATAGAGAGCTGCAGGGAGGGACTTGGATATCCTATTAATTTTTACTTCAATTTTTTGTTTATGATTGCTAGAACCTCCAACGATTGATTCAGTATTTTTAAAAAAATAAGAAAAATATTTTAGAAGGAAAGGGATGAGGAGAAAAGAAAATTATTCGATTTAAGCGAGTGATAGATTCTAAAAATTTACTGCAAAATTAAAAATCCGTTTGTAGCAAGTGAAAGAGAGGGAGCGAGAGAGAGAGAGGGAGAGAGAGAGAGAGAGAGAGAGAGAGAGAGAGAGAGAGAGAGAGAAGTACGGAAGAAGCGCGAATGTGGTCACGTGTGTGTAATGCGCGAATGAGGAGGCCGAATGTATCGAGTGATTGGATTCCCACGGGAGAAGCGAAAAGGCGAGCGAACGTAATAGACGAGACTGTTGTAAGAAGAGAGAGAAATTTGTTCAAAATACATTTATATATCTACACTATTAAGTTGTGTCGTTGTTCCGGATTCCAAAAGTCCTACACGTTATTTTTTCCTACAGCGATGTAGTTTAGAAAATAAATAACCCAAATCGATCTCGCACAAGCGAAAACTGCAGCTTCGCTTCATCGAGTCTAGAAGTTAGAAACCGTTTTCGCCGACCGGAAGGAAGTTGCACGGATTACGAACAAAGGACCACCCGAAGTCTGATGCGTAACAGCCCACCATTCTTTCTCTACCTTCTCGAACTATTCTACGAAACCAATCGTGCACGAATCGCAACAGACTTGCCCCGGCACGAGTGGCGAATTCGTTTACGCCAGATTGTACTCCTATTATTTCACAATTAGCCAAATACGCCTGATCATCGCTCGACCACCAAGGTTTAGAAGAATAGTCGAAAACAATAAGAGACTTTCGCAGAATGAAATTTTCCATGGATCCGAAGAAACATTGGTCTGGAATATTGGATTTTAACAGTTCGATTTTCGACTTGAATAGGAGATCTTTAAAAATCTGCTCAAATTTTTAAAGAAAGTCTGATATTCCACGAACTTCCAGGGCATTGAAATGAGACATATGTTCGAGATTGGGTCAATAACATTAGCTAATGTCTATTATGAATTTTGAGGACTTTTTTCAACATTTAAGGTCTTTTCTGAGTTTAAAGTAGCAAAAGTAAAATTCAAAGTAATAACTCATACTCTAGTATTAATTTTTAAATTTTCTCTATGAATTTTTCTGACTTTAAAGCAACAAAAGTGAAATTGAAACTAATAAATAATAGTTTAGTATGAATATTTGAATTGTACTCTATGAATTTTTCAGACCTTAAAACTACCAAGCTAAAGTTCAAAGTAAGAATTCCTATTTTAGTATAAATTTTTAAATTTTCTCTATGAATTTTTCTGGCTTGAAAGCAACAAAAGTCAAATTGAAACTAACAAATAATACTTTAGTATGAATGTTTGAATTGTATTCTATGAATTTTTCAGACTTTAAAACTACCAACCTAAAGTTCAAAGTAAGAATTCCCATCTTAGTATAAATTTTTATATTTTCTCTATGAATTTTTCAGACTTTAAAACTACCAAAGTGAAGTTCAAAGTAAAAGTTCCTATTTCATTATAAATGTTAAAATTTTCTCTATGAAGATTTCTGATTCTAAAGTAACACAAGTAAAATTGAAAGTAAGAATTAATACCTCATTAATCGTCCCGGAGTTCAGACACAGAAAAGCAATGTCTCGTGAATGTAATCAGCCAGCAAGAATTCGTTGCTCCGCCAAAAGACATTACCGAAATATTTTTCCCCCAACGAATGGCCCGAGTTAAACGCGTCTCATCCGAAACGTCCCCAGGACTTTATCTCTCGTTCCATCAAGGACTTCGATGCAGAAAGGACAACGGTCGAGGAGGCTCAAAACGAGGAAAGACAGATCGTTACGTCCGTCGGCCGACCACGAAGATTTGTCTGTCTAAAACAAAGCAATTACTCGTCAGAGTCATTTGGCAGTCTAGACAAATCCATGAAGGACCGGAGAGGCAAGCAAACTTTTCTGCTCCGAACTGTCGCCGTGGAACGGGTCTGCCATCATTCACGAATAATTCCCTTAAATAAGGACGTAATTACTTAATTTCTGTTTTGAGTCGTGGCACAGGGAAGGGAGCAGCATGCCTCAAAAACTGCTCGTTAAAATCTTGAGAAATACCGTCTCGTCCTGCCTTAATTAAGCAGTAGGACCTCTTTAAATGTCCTGGCCTCCCGTCCGCAAGGATTACGTATAATTTAGTTCATGTTATGTTGCCCCTTTAACGAGAACACGAATTTATGCAAAGAGAAGAGGATGAGCGGACGATCGTGGAATTCGGAAATTAACGTCGGCCTTTCCGCCGTCGTAAGTAATACTTGTAATATAGGATTTGATAGCCATGTCACTTGATTATACGTGCTCTTGATTACAAGACTGCCTAATTATCTCGAGGCCATCATCTTCAAATTGTTTCGTTAATGTACAAAATTTTGGGTAATCAAGTTCGCGTTGAGGCCTTAATAAAAATGATGAAATATTCTTATACATATAACTACATAATGTTACATGTTCCCTTTTAATTTATACCTGTCTTTCTACCAATTTATCAACATGTAACTTAACATTTTAATCAGCTCCTCGTATTTACCATGCAAATTACAAATACACCTGCCGCCCTGACATTTTATATAGACTGAAAATAAAATTACTATATTTCCATAGACCCTCGTCGCAAAGTATGATCTCCTTTGCTCTTAAAACCAGAGGAATTACTTCCCTGATGTCTCCACTCACGGATTATCGGGAGACATCCGTCTATTTTCTTCGACTTTCATCCATCCTCGTGTCATCACCTGGCCGTTGTGTCACATTAAGACCACCATCGCCGTAACCCTTACAAATCCTACGGGACACCATCCCGGCTGTCCGAGCGAGGATTTCGGCCATGAGTTCACGTGGACGACGCGAAGAGAACGTAACGAGGATAAATATTTACCCGGCAGAGAGTGGAGAACCGACGTAAATCCTGAATGGAAGGATGAAAACGAAGCGAGATACAGATCTCACGGCGGGTGAAACTACCTGTCCCGACTCGTTGATACGTCCCGAATCCCTGAGAAAACCCGGACGGGTTTCACCTAATACCGTGGATTAGGGTTTAAGCCTCCTTACAACTATTCACTCTCTATGGTACAATAAAACGCGCCGGCTATTCATGGAATATTTCCAAACGACACCATGCGCATGCTGCATCGGCAGGTATAATGATCTTTCGTAATAGGACCGGAAGTGACGTGGATCCGGGGCGCAGAAAGGAACGGAATCTGTGCCACTTGAAATCGTACGACGGTAAGTGGCTTTGAAGGGACTGTTGTCTTGGGGATTGGGGAGCGTTTTGCATAAAATGCAGAAATTGGAGAATAAGATGATGAGGTTTGCATTGGTAGACAACTTGTTGATGTTTTATTATTTACTTAATTAAAATATTATTAGGGATTGGGGAACGTTTTGCATAAAATGCAGAAATTGGAGATTAAGATGATGAGGTTTGCATTGGTAGGCAACTTGTTGATGTTTTATTATTTACTTAATTAAAATATTATTGGGGACTGGGGAACGTTTTGCATAAAATGCAGAAATTGGAGATTAAGATGATGAGGTTTGTATTGGTAGGTAACATGTTGATGGTTTATTATTTATCTAATTAAAATATTCTTTATGTTATTGTTAGAGATGTTGAAAGAAGAGGTATGGTGGGTGTGGAGCTAAAGACTCCAGAATGGAAGCATTTTTGTAAATTGTTAATTAATTTGATATGCCGTCGGTAATTTAAAACCCACCTGAAACAAATCTTAAGATCAAAATAGAGGGAAGAAAGAAGTAAATGAGAAATAAATTGTTAATATCAAATGAGAATTCAAACTGACAGATAATCATAAAAGAAAGTCTGATGGGTGGTTGAATGCAGGGAGGGCAGATGTATTTCTGTACTCGACATTTTAATAATTCATATTCAAGTTTATTGATTTCTCTCGGAAGATTATATTTGCCGTGCAAGTGAATACTAAATTATCGGAACTTTCAATCCTTCGTCGGAGTATAAGTGAATGCATTATAAATATAAATATAATGCTTCATTTTCATGGAATGACCGACGATCTCACCGTCAGATGCAATCAACGAGATAAGAATTTTTATTGATTCAACGAGCGTGGTATGCGATCGGCGAATCGAGCGAAAATCGATCGAGAATGGCTGATTATTGAATCGATGTTTTAAGTACCTGCAATCTCCATACATTGTGGCAAGCCGCGGCTCTCTCTTCCATCAGGCTCAAACGAACGAATCGAACATCGCGGACACGCGATCGCCATCGAAAAGTCGGTCACTTCTTGCTATGAATCGGCACGGATATTCTCTGTCATAAAGGATTACCGGAGTTGAAAAATGGATCAGTCTTCTCCCGCAAACTGAACTCGAGAGATCGCAGTGACACAAAGTGCCAAATTGCAAGAAATTTCTGAATGACGATCATTCTAATTCTTTCGATTTGCTGGTAACGTACAGGTCATTTTTATAGAACAATTGTTCACACATCCTAGGTATGACTTAATTGACCCATATAGTAGATATTATTCGATCACAGATATGAGTTCATAGACTCATATCCTAGATATGAGTCAGTCACAGATGAGTTTGAAATATTCAGTAACCTATAAAACCAATTAGCAACAATACTATCTGTTATTAGGCTAAGCGAAGAGAAATGTCGTTTTCTTTTACAATGCGAACAAATTTGAAAATTCCGACGTTTCGCCAGCATTTCAGCTAGCTTCATCAGGGTAAACTGATCAGTATCAGTTTACCCTGATGAAGCTAGCTGAAATGCTGGCGAAACGTCGGAATTTTCAAATTTCCCAACGCGGCTTTAACCCGAAAAACGCTAACCATTGTATACCTAACAATGGCCGCGAAAGCCTCAAAACCTCGATGCGAACAAATTTGTTTATAAAAAAGGTACACAATATTTATTCCTTCTAACTGCGCACAGTAGACTTCAGCTGTGACCGGTCGACCAAGTTTTAATAATTCATAATGGATCACTGGAAATATTCCACTTGACACCTTTCTTTTCACTTTACCTAATACATTTACAGGGAAATGAGATTTTTCTTTCCACTGTACCCAGAGACATTCAATTCTCATTCGACATTTAGTCTCACCAACTAATCAGCAATAATACGTACAAAAATTTCACTGTTTCCTGAGTACTTAACAAATATAAATACGAAATATTCTCAAATCCAAACCGTAGCCCAAAAACGCTATGAAAAGTTTCCCCATTTTCTCCTCTCTCAAACATATTCTAAAGTAACACATCCTGCAGTACGTCGAGGAAACCAGCATCCCTTTTGCTCGGTCTACCAGTAGTGTGAATCTGTCTTAAGTCTTCCTTTGTGCATCTCTCGGAGTTCTGCACGTGCGCTCTTCCTCGTGGAAGTCGCTCATTGTCCGCAGGCACGCGAGACCAGAGTTGCTTTGCCGCCCTTCTTTCCTTGCTAGGGCGATGCAACACAATCCAACGTGTAACCTCAGACATATCCAGGAGGGGGACAATTGTTACGCGTTATGGGTGGCGAGCCTCTGAAATAATACCCCGTGCCTAACAAAAACACCTTTGGAACGATTGCGCCAAAGTCGAGAGCCTCGCCAGACCTACCCCAACAGGCGCTACTCTTTTGGAAATTATGATTCATATTGGTGAACGAGGACGATGTAATTAGAAAGGTTTTAGGTGTATATGTTGTTTTAATATTCTTCTCTTTTATTTTTATGATTTTAGGTAGGTTTAGGAAGAGCGTGATATAGGTTTTAGATAGAGGTAATTGTGGGGGTGATGACTAAAGGAGTTGAAGTCAGATTCAATATTTGGGAGTGTAAGGAATAGTGAATAAGAGAAGAGAATGGAGCAAATTGTTACTTTGCCTCACGATAGACGAAGAATCAAAGATATATTAACCCTTTCGTAGCCTCAGGTGGTGTATGCACGCCCTCTGAATTGCACTTTGTATTAGCGCAACTATAAAATATGGTGCAAGTACTCCTTGCGCCAGGGGCGTACATCCGCGCGTGTACAATTCTACAATTTTACTTTACTGACAGTGCTCTTACACTTCTCATTTGTTAACTGCAACAACAGAAATGAATAAAAACCCTTACGATACATTCATCGAATGCCATAAATCATCATTCTATAAAACAAAACCTCGAGTCTCCACGTTCTCTGTACCCAAATCACCCTTCACCCTTTCAACTTTGCCTCCCCGTCAATTCTCCCGTCTCCAACCACGGTAATCGATTTACGCACGCGACATGGTCCTCGCAATTTTCGATTCTTCCATGAAAGGCACTCCGCTCGTTCGCAGAAACCTCTTAATTACAAAGCACTCAAGCGAGCTCTATTCCTCTCCGACTACCGTTCGACGCTGCCGGGCTTCTATAAATCGCGAACAGTCCGTGCCTTAATACCGTGGCAAAATCAATTTACCGTGGGTGGCTGCTATACATATCGAGGGTCCATGGTGTAATTAAATTGTTACTTCGGGCAGACCGCACGCCAATCGACATGGGCGGCCACCGATCGGACACCCACGTGACCATGTATTTACGAGCCCTTTATTTCGGAGCGTGTCTTCTATTAATAACCCCGGGGATTAATGAAAGCACGAAAGTATTCCGTCGCGTTTACCATCTTTCGTTCGTTTCTTTCGTTCCAACTCATTTTAAATATCCGTTCCTAGAGGCGGCGTGGGTGGAGAACGTCGTAGGCGCCACTCGTGAAGATCACGTCCTCTTCGTCTCCTGTCCTTTATTAATCCTTTCGTTCCACTCTTTCTCTTTTAGTTCGGTGTTTTCTATCAGCGCAACCTGCTTGTATCCTATTAATGAATATTCCAGCGGACCCAAACGAGTGAAATACCGTTCTCCAGGCTTCGGATGCTTGTTCATCGCGTATGTACGCGCTGGTAGTATCTACGGTCTGGATTTACGAAAGAGAATGCCGGGAGGAGAGAGAAAGAGAGAGGAAGGGTGAGACGGTTAATCATTCTCGATAGATGTTGCACGATAATTTATCGATTTCGTCTGTGCTATGAATGGAAAATTACGGCGTCTCGCCGAGAGGGAACTACACTTTCGATGTTCCTCGGGAACGTGTAAGGTGCAGGGAACTTTATATGGTTTGGATGGAGTGTCATTTGTTTTTTGATTGATGGTCGAACTCGTGTGAAAATAATTGTCGATGCAGGGAAAGAAGAAGTTGAGATAATTGGAAAAGAGAAAGCGAACGGTAAGGACTTTCTTGTGAACAGCATGGAATGTTCTGTTAAAGTTTGATATGAATATATTCATATTGGGAGTGTACGAATGTGGATCGAGGAATAATGAAGGAGGAGAAAAGAGTGGCTCGGGTTTGATCGATTCGTTTGAACATTTAGACGTTGGAAGTGAACTGGGTCTTAGCCTAATGTATCATTATTAAGTCGTGGTAGACGTGGAAACTTTATGAAGATTAATATCGTATAATATAGTTATCCTCTCTGGAAAATATTCTTTTGCAATATATAGAGTGGGAGCAAACTTCTTCTCAGGGAAGTTATGGATTCTTTACGTAACGAATTTGTATCTTTGTTAAAATTACTTGTACAACAGCACTCAAAAATGTCAACGATATCGTTTCAAATAATAAATAAATTTCATTCAGGATTCTTATATCAAAGAAAATTTTTAAATTTTGGGAAAAATGATATAAATCTTACCGGCGTTATGTCTATTATATTTAATAATAACCGTACCGGCACTTTGGGTAAATGTATTCTGACTGTAGCCTATCATTTGATCGGCTATGAAACAATGATTATATTTTTCCGAATGAAATGTAGAAAGAAAAAAGCAATCTTTAGTTAATATTACAGAAAATGGCATATTTTCATTATGTTAAACCGGCAATTTGACCGCATATTATATCGTTACTGTTAAATCTACCAAATAAGTACCTTGAAACATGAAAAATCAACAGCTGAAAAAGATGATCAATCAGGTAATTTAAGTTTTATATGACAGAAGTGGAATATTCACTTCATGGCTTCCTTATGAAGTGAATTTTTAAAAAAAATATAGAACCGGTTATTTTGTCTGTCCTGGATCAGAAAGACACGGCTAAAAATAGAATCAACATATGTACATCGTCAAAGTTGCACAGACTCATAATTATTAAGTTTCTTGCTACAAAATTCCAACAGAACTTTGCAACCGTTCTACACATGACAAATTTACAAGCATCAAACTGACCCTTCTCCAACATAATATCATCAGCGTACAACACATCAGAGGACGACAATAACGACGACGAGCCACCATTCGGCAACGTCAAGATCCTGATCGAGTTGGCATCGCATCGCCTCGTCTCAGAGACACATTTCCAAACTCCATTAGCATCGGTAAAAAGAGACTCGCGCGTCTCGCGTGAAGGGAATCGCACGTGTCATAAATATACATGCGAGATCGAAGGAGGATTCGTGCTGGCTGTTCCTCTCTGCTTTTAGCTTATCTGGCTGCCGACTACCCCGGGCGGGTACCTCGTAAGAGGGTTCCAAGTGTCTCGGTCAGCTCTGATAATTGGAAAGGGTGCGTGCGTCCGTCTGACGTTTGTTTGGCCGGCCATTATGTAAATAGAGCCCTTCTGGGTCCTCGAGAGGCGCCATAAACTTTTACGGAAGAGACGTGTCGCACTACCTGTTCTTGGAGAATAGCAAGGTACGAATTTCTTGGTGGAAATGCGGAACGTTCTGTTCGGTAATGATCCAGGGGTGAATTATCTTTTTATCTTCAGTAGCATCGTCAGTCGGACACAATTTTTTAGAAATATTGTTACGCTTTTGACAATTATCACCAGACATAATGAAATGGCTCTTCTGGATCCTGGAGAGGCGCCATAAACTTTCACGGAAGAGACGTGTTGCACCACCTGTTCTTGGAGAATAGCAAGGTACGAATTTCTTGGTGGAAATGGAGAATGTTCTGTTTAATAGTGATTCAGGAATGGGCTATCTTTTTATCTTCAGTAAGATCGTCATTCGGACACAATTTTTTAGAAATATTGTTACGCTTTTGACAATTATCACCAGACATAATGAAATGGCTCTTCTGGATCCAGGAGAGGCGCCATAAACTTTCACGGTAGAGACGTCTCACAATTAGGTGATCTTGGAGAATAGCGAGGTACGAATTTATTGGCGGAAATGGTGGGGGTTGTATTTAACAGTGATCCATCAGTGGACTATCTTTTTAGTTTCAGTAGGATCGTCATCCGGAGGACACAATTTTTAGAAATATTGTTACGCTTTTGACAATTCTCATCATGCATAACGAAATGGTTTTCTTTGATCACTTTAATCTCTCACGGGTTGTTCAACCATATTCAGTTAAACGAAACATGTCACATACATCCTCGAGTAGAACTTTATTTTCAAAAAAGATAGGACATATTCAGTTTCTCTGCCAATCACGAGTACCTGCAGTCTGCAGTTTCAACCGCAGTTAACTGCCGGATGTCCAGCAACACCCCGAGGGAAATATGTTCCGGCATGTACAGTATGGAAATTTGAATGTGACACCATAGACACTGGAACTTGCACAGGTTTGCCTCGATTTGAATCAGTGACCCAGTTCTATCATTTTCACAGCATCAGATATATTCAACGTCTAACTGACCTAACTGCAACAAGTCTTTCGAATCAGAAATTATTATACCACCTTTAATGCAACAATCAATTTTTCCATCTGTACAATATTCACTGCCCCAACATGCAACCTCGTCCCGATTGGTGTTCAGGTGCTTCGTAGTTGCACGACTTCCTGAAAAGTTCGTATGAATCGGAGATGCATCTCGTGCAGTTTTATCCGCTGCAAAGGAGCGCCGCAATAGCGCGTGCGTGCATCGCCTGGAGTTGGTGCACTCTCACGCAATCGTGAATGCAATTAAGTCGACGGGTCGAACATTCGAAGAAGGACGAGTTGACGATCGAACAATGATAACGAATACAGTTGGGTGCACTACGTGCGATTATAATAGACGATAAACATTCGCCGCGGTGTCTCGTTTAACTGCACGTTAATTGCACTTGAATTGTTCTCTCTCCTTGAGCATTCGCGCGAAGTAGGCGCCGGTCTATCTGCACACGATTCCAGTAATATTCTATGGTAATGGGACTGGATTTTTTTTGCGTTGAAGCCTACCTCTGCGTGTTGGTTGAAATTGATTTTATAGCCATGATGTAAATAAAACCAGTTTCCTCGTACACGTAAATTAAGAATTCCTGGTTGATACGACGCTGGTAAATTTGACTCTATAATTTTCTCCGATTATTTTTCCTGGTTATCGTCGTCGAAGTTGTAACGTGGAATTGCAATTTTAATTTTTCAGTTTTACTCGTTTACTTCGCCGTCGTTTAACAATCAAACTGTCCAGCCGGTCAAAGTGACCGATTCCTAATTTTTTTTAAAAAATTCCCCGAATTGATTGGGGAACCATACAGTAAATATTCCACGTCTATCTTATAAAACAAAAAAGACTTAACTGATTATCTTCTGCACCTCTTGATTCCTTTTTTTCCAAAGTACTTTCTTAGTGTGTTTAAATATTATTGTTTTGAAGCCGGTAGTTCTAGTGTTAAACAGGAGGAATTTCACGCTAAGCTTTTTTTCCACTTTACCGTTAAAGTCAGTTCAATTTATGATCTTTTAGATGTTCGTGACGAAGAACGCGCCTTTTAACGTCGAGAAGGAACAAATTTCTTTTGTCCATGTTAAAGGTTTCCTAAAAACTTCAAAGGGACCACGAAAACGACTCTGCAATTTATCTGTCGTAAAGCAACATCGCGATGATCGAGACACGTGCAAGATTGCACGCACTACCGTGTAACGGTTAAAGGGCAATTAAGTTACCTTTCGTTTCAAAAGACGCACCGGATTCTCGCGATCCGCAATTTTCCCTCGATTGGACAAATAATTGACAGCTGGAGCAACGGCTGGAACAAAACGACAGATGCCTCTCAGGAAGCGAAGAGGCAAATTGAACGAAACTCTGACGAATAGAGAGCAACGAAACATGAAAATGGCACACGCGGTGGTTAAAATTGAGGGCGATAGAAACCGTTCCACGAATTTGCGAAATTACAGAGAGAGTGGACGGTGCCCTTTGAACCTGCACGAGTGGAGGAAATCAATGGGAAATTTCAACGGTGTCAGGTAAATTAGTAGATGTCTGTTCGGTTGTACTTCTAGTTGACACTATTCCTACCGACACTTCACGTATACCTTTTCCTACCGCAAGCGGTGAATTTGTCAAATGAAAATTTTGTCCCAGAAAATGAACAGTAAGAAAAGAAGTGAATATTGAAAAATGTATTATAATGTGAATGTATTATACGTATATTTGAGGAAAAGTCGTGAAGTTTAAGGTAGTTGTCGTGCGATGGGCATAGTGTCAGAAAATTCTAAATTTTAGAATACTCATTGAGGACATTATAATACAATTATCCTTAAAATTTTAAATCGATTGACCGCCTCTAATTCGAGATAAACTTAATTAAAGTTCGGGTCATTAGCATGGAGAGTATATGCGCTATGTAGTAGTTCTACCACTTTATTAATTCTAATAAAAAAACTAACAGTCAGAAACTTTAAAAAAACTAACAATTCAGAAATGTTTTTGTTCTGAATTAGACAAAAAAAAAACAAATATATTGACCGTCCCGTTATTGAGTTATAATAATGCAAAAATTAAAAATTGTGGAAAAAAGCACACGCGGGAAAATCGAACAGAAACAACTTGGCAACGCTATACTGTACATACATTGAGTCTGTATACACTGAAGCGCTGTATCCAGTATACAAGCCCAGTATGTCCAACTGTGCGGCATAAGCGACGTTGCCAAATTGCGAGACGTGAATATGTTTCATAGTGTTTGTGTATACATATATATGAGATTTGTATGTGTATGTTGTCACGGGTACAGTATTGAAACAAAGGTGATCGTTCATATCGCTACTCGCTCCTATACTCTTACCACGCACATGATCCAAAAACTATTGACGATATTGTACCACGACAACGTCCTTAAAGGCGATTCAATTACGTTCTATATAGGAAATTCTAATCGAAATTTTAAAAACGGTCATTTGGCCGGTCGTGGTAGGAATAGTGTTAAACGACCTGAAATTTGAATTTGCATAGATAGGGTGGTCTGGTTTTATTTGAAAATATTCTCACTACTTTTAATACTATCTTTCGCGAAACAAAAATTTCTATACACGCGAGATTCTAAGTACTCCTTTATCTTAAAATTTATCCATCGAACGTACGAAACATTTCATTCTATCAACACGAAATGAACTACCTCCCATTTTCCATAAATTGAAGTCCGACAATCCCAAAACACCCGGCATTTCGCGAAAACACGATAAACACAGTATTTAAATTTAATGTCAGAATTCAAGTATGCCCGATAACGAACGTGCGAATTTGTTTAATATATTCGACAGCCACTTTGTAAAACGTCGTACATGCGAGTGTTTCATACATACGTGATTACACCGCGGCCGAGGAAGGAAACCTTCGTTTCCGTGTATGGGGATCACCCATGGAATTCCGAGAAGCAAACCCCAGAGCAACCAGCCGAAAAACACAGGCTGCAAATCCACTGAGCTCTGGGCGACTCGCGGAATCGATCGTCGAACTTTTCTTCGACAGCGTGTTGTACTGGTGGGTAATTTAAATCGACTCGCGTCTTATGGCGTGCAATTTGCAGCTCCCTCGATTGCTCCCCCGTTCTTCGTGCCGAATCGCGGCCAGAGACCGATTCGAGGCGGACTAATCGCCGGAGGAATAGCAACAACGGAAGCCATTCGGGGAGAAAAAAAAGGGGGTCGAGGAGCGTCCACCTGCCGAAGGAGCAATAAAATCCGAGATTGCACCGAGGCGGCATTAATGCAAGAGGAAAAGTAATTAAGCCAGGTGACACAAGATCTCCTCGGGACATTTTGCGCGAGTAATTTGGCATCTCTCTCTTCCCCTTTATATTTTTCATTTCTCTTCTCTGTTCTCTCTTCTCTCTTCCCCTTTCTCTAGTTTTCTCTCCTCTTCTCTCTTCACTGTTGTCTTTTTTCTCTTCTCTCTACCTCTTTCTCTATTTCTGTCTCCTCTCTTCTGTGTTCCTCTTTTTTCTCTTCTCTCTTCCCCTTTTTTTCTGTCTGTTCTCTCCTCTCTTCGGTCATCCTCTATTCGCTCTTATCCCTATCTCTCTTCTCTTATCTCCCTTTCTCTCTTTCTTCCTCTCTTCTCTGTCACTCTGTTTCCCATCTCTCCGCGGAGAAACGAGTCTCTTAGGTGACTTTAATTATTTATTATTGTATCCGGCCGTGTAACGCGGCCATTACGTTCACCAGCTGGTCCGCCATGGATGGATATTAATCGTTCGACGATTTGAAACCACGAAATCGCTGCGGGGATACATGTACTCTCGCCGATAAATGTTATTCCGCTTGGACCGTCGGTACCGGGACCCCCGTTTCGGTGAATTATAGCTCTTTTCACGATAAAAAGTGTCGGTTTGTTATTACGAAGAATACCTGCCGAGGTTCGCGTGGGTTCCTCTTCGGAGAACGACGTCTCAATTAACCCGTGCGGTTGATGGACTCGCCGAAATTGGGAACGAGCTCGATTGAACGATTGTGGAAGGTAGGATTGGTTTTTGTATGTGATGACGAAGGTGGTGTAACTATTGTAATTATATGGTTTATATTCTAGGAGTGATATTAGCGGGTTATAAATATTAATTAATATTTTCACATATACACGCATTTTAGTGTGTTATTAAAAGCAGAACTACGGTCGTTAAATTTGTTATATTTAAGTGTATTAAATAATTAAGTAATTTCTGAATTATAAGATACTCTATTACTAAGATATTGCATTACAATAATACTCTTTGTAAGTATTGTTTTAAAGAATTAGGAAACTTAGTGTTTGACCGCTTCCGGAGTTCTAGTGGCAAGTAGAAGCTAAACGTATGAATTCTCTAAGACAACATTGATTCTACTTTTATAATGACCCTACTTTGATTCAAAGAATTACTTATTTTTAATTGTAGAGACAAAGAAATTGAATACGTCCTATACTGCATGATAAAGTGACTTGTAGATTACATCATACACTTCTACCAGAGAAACGTCATTTGCTGATCCTTAGGTTATCATATTCCGTTCTCGTCCATTGTGCCACGATTTTCTACATTCCAAATTCAGTTTCTGCGAGAAGCAATCTCAATACCACTCAACCTTTCGCCATGCGCTCTCAAAAATTATGCTACTTCGACTTTGAAATTAAATATCTCGCTTATTTTTGGGCCGATCTCGATAGGCCTTGTTTCTACGTATTCCTTGGAGCCTTGACTTTCGAATGACGCCAAAATAATAACTCTGCAACGACGAACTTCACGCTTACGTCGATTTGATTAAAACTTTACATACTCATAGAGCAAAGTTGTTCCGATTAAGAGTATACCCCATTACTGGGGCAGACGGTTGGCACTTTTTAAGATATTTATTAATAAAGTTTTATTTCTGTACTGAAGCAGAGTAGAACGTAATATCAATATCTGCAGTGGCGCAGCGGCAACGAGTGCAACCGCGCCCGGATCCGCTCGCACTCTGTCGCAATTCAGACTACATATTCGAATGAAACTGAGAATCAAATTGAGACTCGTTTTGCTATCAGCGAAGTTACCTCTATATTTTCACTTCACGAATACCTGTATCCATACGAATCCGGTAGGGGCTATTTCGACGATTTGACACAGTTTCACCGTGAAGACAGCTTAAAAGACACCGCGTGAGTTACGGCCGCCGCTGGCGGTTATCTGCCGCAGCTGGCATAATAAAATCGAAATCGCATTGTGCCGAGGTACTCCGGAGGCGCAGCAATCAACGTTACTTTTATCGTTCAGAGAAATATACCGATGGCTGTGGAGGCCACGATACTGCCAGTTTCAGCGACTCACTACCAATGTGCTTGTATTTCATTTCTTTTTTTCGTTTCTCCATTCGTAATTAACCCGGAAACATTTTTACTTTGATATCTAGAATATTGGACATTTAATTAAGAAAATTACATTCTATATATTACGAAAAACAAGCAGAACCTATCAGAAAAATAAAATATTCGATATAGTTCAATGTGATTTATATACTATACTGAATATGATTTCCATCATTAAAGTATAGCGTTTTATTTTTTTCCGCTTTTTTTTTGAGAATATTATAGCGTTTAATTGAGCCTTGGCGCCAGCCGGAATAGATGAAATATTTTTACCGTTGAATTCTTCATTATTCATAATTCTATTTTACATCAATAAATAATGTATCGAACAAAAATAGGAAGTTTTAAGGATTCACGGCATATCACGCGGAATACGTTAAATATTTCATGAATATTCTACGTGTGACGTGCGTGAGGTTAATCTTGCCTTTCTTTGCGACGCAAGTCAATTACTCGAGAATGGAAATAGTTTGCACTCGGGAGGATCGCGTGTGCAAAACGATCCACTTCGAAATTGTGGGCGTATTAATGTCACAGCGATAAACTCTTCCACGGACAAATCCATGAACGGGTTGAAAGTCACGAATCCTGAGCTTCGAATCACGAAAGAGGCCTCGTTTATAGTTGTGTTTTCAGAACTTCGCGATAGTCTGCTTACGTTAATTACGCTATGGAAATTAATTGAACGGGAGAAAGAATTCTTCCTGAATTTTTTGTCAAGATTAAATTGTGGATGATATCAATTTTTTTGTTTGGAGCTATTTGGAAGAAGCTCTTTATTTTAATATGAGAAATTTCATTCATACTTGCTGCTGACGAATATTTTCGTAAGGAAAGTGTGAAGAAAGCTTAATTATTGCAGAAGTCATTTGTTTATAGGAAGATTTTATGAGATATATGTCAGGGACGCTGATAATTAGTTGTTCGCAGATATTACAAGGATTGTGCGGAATTGCACTGTGCTCTTTAAATTAACCCCATTAGTCACCAAATGTTTCTTGAGCTTACATTATGTTTTTCTAATTAAAAATAATGCAGCCTAACACTATTATGATAGAACTTTTGCAAAAATATACGAAAAAGTTACAATATCTAGTAAAAATAGAACGTTACAAAGAATAATTATGACAATGAGGCAACATAATATTAAATAATTTCTAATTATTCTCAGTAGGTTAAAGAAATAATTAAGTTTTCCCCACACTTTGATATTTGGGTGATGTTTTCACGTACTTTGTAATTAAGTAACATTAATTTAGTATAATTTTCTGTCGTTGGTTACAGGTATTAAAAATCAGTTTAACAATAAGGTTCCTAGGACGAAATTAATTTGATATAAAATTTCTTTCGACATGTACCAAATAATTTCACTTTCAGCCTGTTACGATAAAGCTTGCCAAATGGGAGTACAGATAACGTCACTTCGATAAATCCATCCATCGAACATCGCATGTGAAAACGCAAGAAAGAGGCGACTGCTCGAGACGAAAGTCACGAATCTTCACTCTGGCATCGCGAAAGGAATCTGACAGGTCCCGAAGCATTTTCTCCTCTTTATGTCGGACATTGATTGCCCGTGAAATAGATTTGAGCATTAAACTTCCTCTTTCCCTCTCTCTCCTCCCCTTTTCTTTCTGTATCTTTCTCTTTCAGCCTCTTCGTCTGATCACCACAATTTATATCACTTTACGAGACACCTTCCGTGCAAAATGAGGACATTATTTCCACAACGCCACGGTGATAGTACTTCGATTGCCTTTCGATTCATTTCGGCCCGTCGAAATAATTTATTCCCCCGATGCGAGCCGTTTCTTCTCGCCACGTGCTGGTTTCTTTAATACGCGTCCCGTGAAACAAGTTCCACGAAAATCGAGGACGTTTCCCGATGCTCCGTCCGCTCGAATGATAATAATTGACAGCCGAAATTCTCAATAATTATGACTAATTTGCAATGCAAAAGCTTAAAACGTCCGTCCTTCAACGTTGCTTCGTTTTCGAGCGACCATCTTTCACTGGGCGACGACAAATTTAAAATAAAATTGGTTCACCTTTTTAAAGACATCTCGTCGATCCCTCGTTACTCGATAACGATCAACGAGATAATGATTTTCTCTTACGTTGTATCAATTAATGATATTTAACCATTATTATTGTTAATATACTTAACACTAAACCTACCGGCTTTATATCTATTATATTGAAATATACGAAATTAGCACTTTGGAAAAAGAGATTTGACGAGGTGAAAAAGATGATCCGTTAAGTAATTTTTGTTTTATACGATAGACCTAAAATATTTACTGAATTTTGGGAAATTTTAGAAAAAATCAGAAGCGGTCATTTGAACGCCATGATAGGTTTAGTGCTAAAGATCGTCGTCATCACCCAATAAATATAAATTGTCTTAATTTCCACGCATAAATCTCGCAAAAACCGGTATCCATGATTGAGAATTTCCTCTCTCGAAACGTCCGGCTGTTTCTTGCCGGTTCCACCGCTCATAATTCTCCGGAATTACCGGTTGTCTTCTAGTTCGACCTAAACAATTATCGATCTAGGCTCCCCCGAGAGTATCGTGGCGATAAAAAGCGGCTCCCGTGTTTCTGTCATACTGTCAAGATCAGGAACTACCGAGCTGAATACGACACGCATGACTCCACCGTGCTATGTTTCTCAGGAATCTCGAGGGGAGCACGATTTCCACAACGGCGGCGTGTAATTGATATTTGCCAAGTGCCATTGCAGTTTCGTGGTAAGCGAGACAAACGTCCGATCGTGAAATTGTCGATGTCGTTGAACATCTGATCGATAAGGCTTGACGGGTTACATGACGTTGAATTATGGGATCTTTTAAAGGGGGGATCATTTGAGAGAACACTGGAACTTTTTAATTTATATTCAATTTTGTTTTGGAAGTTTTTTTTTTGAAGATTGAAAGTTTGCAGTATCGAAAGTTCATGGTTTGAATGACAATATTCTTAGGGAGAATCCAAGAATTGTGTTAATAATGTTTAATTCTAGTTTAATCAATTTTATTTTCTTGAAGATGTATGGAAAGTTAGTGGTCTGAATGGGGTATCATTTAAAAGAACATTGACATTTTTTGATTCAAACTGTTAAATTGAAAGCTAATGGTTTTTAAAGGGGGTACTATTTGAGAGGAACTGAGTATTTCTTTAATTAATGAAAAATTGTGTTTAGGAAGATTTCGTTTTCTGGTGATGCATTGAAAGTTAGTGGTTTGAAAGGGAATATCATTTAAAAGGATGCAAGAGTATCGCTAATAAATGTTCACTCGTGTTTTGGAATTTTGTATTTTTGGAGATATATTGAAAGTTAATGATTTGTGAGGGGTCATCATTTGGGAGGATCAAGAGAGCATAAGAAGTTCTTTTATCGGATATAAAAGTAAAATTTTCATCGATTTTTTATGTTATTTTCTGCGATAAAGTTGTGTATCGAGTATCAGAATATTATACCGTTAAAAGTGCTTATATCCAGCTGATACAAGACAATTATTATAGGCAAGACACCGCAAATGATACGCGGAATGAACATTAAAAAAAACGATCCCTTCATTCTCTTCTCCAGTTATATAATTATTATTAATTACAGAAACTTTTCCTACCTAACACAGATGGCTCGAAACCCTTTTAAAACTGCCGATCCTCCGCAAAGTGGCGGAGATTAAAGCCGAAATGAGAGAAACGAAACAATAACGATCAGATTGATATTAAGAATCTAATGGAGAAAGAATGTAGTTTCAAAATAATCAAAGAATAATTTTGTAAGCAATTTTCCAATTAACATCTAATTCAAGAGATAAAACGTTCTTCGTTCTACAGTCGGCAAATGCTCGGACACTCGGATATCAACTGCTAATTAAAGCACGGCTTCCGAATACGCGCCGGTACATCGACAAAGGTCGGCTTCAGAGATATAAAACTCGTCGAATGGCATTGTGCAGGAGTGTTTAGAGCAGTGTGAATTTCTCAAAGGATTGGCGAGTCCCTGGCGGCATCCTTGAGGTCCTACCGATCCTGGATAACGCCGGCAAAGGAATTAAGAACCCGTAAAATGGTGCAACAGGCAATAAATGCCTTTTCGCCAGCTGCTTGCTATACCTCTATCTTCTCTCTTCTCTTTCACTCTCTCCCTCTTTTTCTCTCTCTATCTCTATCTCTCTACCTTTCTTATCCAGGATTTAAGAACTGCACTTACTTGCACGTTGCGTCACCGTAACTTTCATCATTTTTGCGTTACGCACGCGAAACCCACCTGAGCAAAGTAAACAGTCAGGCAGATCGCTCCTGGATAATTGCCGCCGTTGTTTCGTGCCTCGATTCCAGCCGTTTTCTGATAATTATTCTCCTTTCATGGAGATGGAGATTTTACCGTAACTACACCCTGGTTCTCTCATGGTGCAACGTTATCGCTCGTCTTAAATCGTGAACTTAATTTCTGCGGATTATCGTGAACACCCGACGATGTTCACTTCGTGTTTCCTCGCGTGGAATAATTCGGGAGAAGAGAGAACAGACGTTTCAATTGGAATTGAACGTTCGGCGAAAACTTTCGCCAATGGACGAGACACGAAACGATGAAATCGGGCGTACGTAAGAGCAGAGGCGCGAAGTAATTTCGGGCCGAAAGCATTGGCAAAAAATCGGCACGAGTTAGTTAGCACGAGCTGCACGGGTTGGATTAACTCAACACGGCGAGTCGTGTTGAAGATAACTGCAACTCATCAAACCGAAGAGAGAGAGAGAGAGAGATTCTACGGCAAAAACAGATTTAATTTGGTTAATGCGTAACTTCACTCGCCGCCTGCACTTTTTACGGGGCAATTAAAGGTACCTCCGAAAGAGACTCGTCCGACTGACGGGAATACTCCCGTAAACTCGAAATAATTAGGTCCACAATTTGTTCGATATCTGTACAAAGTTATTTGTAAAATTATCTGGGTCGGCCTTTAAGTTCTGTGCAAATGTATTTATGTCAGGATTCTTAAGTACAGTATCCTGATTTTAATAATTCTTATACTCTCAAAACTATCTTGAATTAATTAAATTTCTGTCGTGAATTACTGCAAAGAAACAGCATCTACTATGATTCATTTTCGAAATACTTAACATTAAAACTACCAAGGCGGTCGAAATGACCGGTATCCCAAATTGATAGGGGAGCCATACAGTAAATATTTCAGGTCAATCTTATAAAACAAAAATTAATTAACTGATCGTCTTTTTCACCTCTTGATGCCACTTTTTCCAAGGTACTTATTTACCATATTTAAATATAATAGATATAAAACCGACACTTCTATCGTATAAGTGTTAACATTTTGCTATTTTCCATTGCTACCACCGAATTTAAAATATCTATTTATCAACAGCCAGTGAAAACACTTGCTATCAACAGATATTCTAAGCACCTCTAATAATATTATTAAAAATGAATATTAAAAAATTATCCCTTTCACAGCACCTCCCTCCCATACGTTTCAGTGAGCTACTTTTGCATTTGAAAAAGCGTATTTTTTTAATCAAACACCTACACCTTTTCCCAACTTCCACAAGGCGAGTCCCGAATCTAATTGAAGCCCAACCCACTCAACCAAATGCTTAAATCCTGACCACTCCATGTAACTCCAGAAACGCTCGTGAATTTATCAGCGACAAGTCCTCGAATGAAAGCATTGCTCGCGACTCGCACGAAACTCTACGAGCCCTCAGTTGCATGGACCCGCAGCACCCTGATTCCAGCTAGATTAAATTACGCAGAACTGGAGGGCGAAAGAATCGTCAGCGATGCGAGACGAAGGGAGAACGAGGAAAGCAGGGCTAATTAATTGCACGGAGGAAGGAGACAGGATGACATGCGGGAGCCTGGAAGTGGACGCTCAGTAGCTCGTTAAATTTTAGGGGCGTGTAGATCGAAACCCCCGTACGCTTACACTTAAGCGAACACACCGTGCTGGCGGTAGGTACGATCCTGATTGAAATCTATCAGCGAGCGCCTAATTTAATTAGGTGTGCTGCTCGTGGCGAGGGAAGCGTTCGCTCGAGAGGGCCACACGAGTGCTTCCGTGTCGTTTGATAAGTACGACCGATCGCTCCGACTGACTCTTTGCGATGAAGTTCAAGATTTTTCGGCTGGAGAGGAAAGTTTTTTTTGCGAGGTTTCTTACGGCTTCATGGGGCTTTTGAGGAATTGTAACTTTCGTCGAGGTTTATTTTTCCTGAATTTTTTTCCTCGAGACAAAACTGGCCCAAACGAGATGTTTCCCTTATGTATTTGTTAAAGTTCACTACTATGTTATGTAATCTTTGTGATTGAAAAACATGTATTTATACTCTAGTGCGTAAGGGCATTTGTATTTTCTTTTTGTGAATAAAGTTATTATTAGGAATTGTAAATGGTGTTGGAGATAGAAGTATGGAGCAGATGGTATTATAGTAGATAATGTTAACACTTTATCTACCGCTCATTCTTCTGAACATTATGCACGAGTGTATGTACCTACTTGCAAAGCTCTGTAACATTAAAATTAAAATGTGAAGAAATACTCACTATGTCGTTTTAATTTCATTTGTTCCCAGGCAGCGTAAGTTTATTTTATTATCATCTGTAATAACAGATTAATAGACTGTCGGCCAATGAGTGCTGATAAACAAAAAGCCTATTAATAAGCTTCCGGTAGATGAAGTGTTAAGTTGAAAATTTTGGGAATGGAGAGTCAAAGTTTTTTTACCAGAGGTTTTTCGGTGCTTTACACGTTGAAAGTTACCGGTATTTCGCTAGTTTCATCATTTCTACTGAAGTGAAACGTTTTCTATTAAAATCACGTCTTCATAAAGCAGAAACTTCAAAGACACAGATGGATATATATTCAGGAGGACTTTATCTTTTTAACGCCAATATTTATATATTGAATACATTACAAAATTTTGAAATATTGCGATTTAAAAGCTCAATAGCGCCGGTCTCCGGTGACCCCACGGCAGTCAACGTGTTAATGGGGCTTTTGAGAAATTGTAAATGATGATGAAGAAAGAAGTATGAGGCAGATTGCATTGTACTAGTTTCAAAAGAATTTTGTTAAAATATGAAGAAAATAATGTATTTGAATTGGCCTTTGGATTTACTGATGATTAGTTTAAGACTTGGCAATATTTTGTATAGTTTGGAAACTTTAATTTGGTAATAGTAGCATTTACTGATGTCGAAGGATATTTCAGTGGTATTTAGAAAAATTTGTCAAATTATAAAATTGAAGTTAATCAAATTGGAAGACTGATTATGGTAAAAATCTGTATTGTATATAGTTAATTGTGGCCAATTCTGGTAGCATTTCTCATTAAATGTTAAGTATACTTATGTATTGTTTTGTAATCATTTTATTAATTTTAATTGCTTCATCTCTGAAATACCACTTATTCCGATACACTACTCTCCTTCATCTTCCACCAAGAATATAGTCATTACGTGTAATTAACTGTAATTTCCTCTACTGCGCTGATATTCCCCGGGATGCCAATTAAAACCGCTCGTAAGTAATTTCTTATAATTAATATCTTACTTGAAATCTTTAGGACAATACTTTCAATTTCTATTTTCACGATAAATTCGACATATTATTCTCTTAGAAGATAAATGGCACGGGCGTAAAAATTGTGCACGCTTTTTGTATCGACCGTCGTGACTGTAATTAACATCCACGACTGTCAATCAACTGCTAGCTATTAACTTCTCAACGTCAGAGCTCCTATGCTGTCAACGGCTGACACAATTGCTTAAAAGACTGAAGCACATGACGGAGTGTTCTACATATTAAGATGGGCTGAAATACGCGCAGGAAGATTTCAGACGTCACTCATTCAATTGTTTCACCGTTTTATAAGGAACACAATTCCTGACCCTTTTTTAAACTAATATCGCCGTCAGAAAAAAGCTGACGTCGCAAAAACAACATCGAAGAATATAGAAACGTTAAAATAACCTTAATTTTCCTTTCCATCTTCATTTTTGAAAACTGTTTGGATATTTACAGTTGTAATTTGACCTACTAAACGTGACATTTATTCTTCATTGCCAAGTAGTTAAACTTCTATTTCAGTCTGCACACTCAATGACCGATGATCTCATCTCATCCTAATCTCATAATTATATAACCAACAAATTAAACCCACTATTTTTTATTATTCTTGCAAAGAAAATCAACCGTATAAACTTCGGTGACATTTTAAACGAAAAATAGGAAAAGAAAGGGGGAATTCCAGACTCTGTCCTGAAACAATCCAAAATAATCGGTATCACCCAACCGAATAACCCACCCCCTACCTCCTCAGCATGCCAAAGTCCCCGTCAAACGAATCGCCCGCGAATTTCTCTAAATGAAGTCACGAAGACTCGAAACCGGACTATTTCTCCTTTTGTTCGCCGGTTCACCCACTTCGTTATCTCGATCCACGTGGTCATTCAGCTCGTTTATCCGCGCTCGTAAAAGGATAGCGCAGAGAGATCGTGGTTCCGGTTGTGCTCGTTCTTTCTTCGCGTGCTCTTACAGAGCACCCCGGGCATGCAAGTCGGTACCGTGTCACACCGAAATCCTTTTCCTCGAGATATGATTCATTGTTATACGGCCCCGATGGACCACCCAGTGTATCATGCTCTGAAATACTCGTCGAAGAATCTGAGATCGATACAACGAGGTGCGCCCACGCTCTTTTACCTTTGCGCGCTGATGCACCGGCAGGGGCGCATTCAACCGCTATGCTCAACCGATAGTCTTTTTTATGTATCCGTTTCACCGACGGGATTATTTACTTTGGCGTTACTTTATCAGAAACTTGATATTAATGTCTGTTTACTGCAACGGCTACTGAATCCTCATTTTACGATCCCAATTTAGAAATAATCGGGTGAATTATTTAGAATGATTTTGATAGGTGATAATAGTTCTGTATTCGTTTCACTAAAAGGAGTATTTACTTTGGCGTTACTTTATCAGATATTAATATCTGTTTACTGCAACGGCTACTGAATCCTCATTTTATGATCCTTAGTCAGAAATAATTGGGTGAATTATTTCAAATTTTTTTAATAGGCATTAATAGTTATGTATTCGTTGCACTAAAAGGGTTATTTACTTTGGAGTTACTTTATCAGAAACTTGATATCTTTTTAATGCAGCGGCTACTGAAATTTCATTTTATGATTCTTATTTAGAAATAATTGGGTGAATTGTACAGAATGATTTTGATATGTAATAATAGTTATGTGTCCTTTTCACCGACAGAATTATTTACTTTGATATTACTTTATTAAAAACTTGATACTATTATGTGTTTACTGCAAAGCCCACAGAATTTTCATTTTATGATTCTAATATAAAAATAACTACGTGAAATGTTTAGAATGATGTTAATATTTAACAATAGCTTGGTATTTATTTTTCAGTTATTAATGATTTAGAGATGGTAGAGGAAGTATCGGTAATGTCTGAACAGATTGGACGTTACTGTTGAATTTTATAATGGTAAGTGAGGGATATTTTCATTGCGTTTGAGGTGCGTTGGTTTGAAAGTGAGAGAGTGTATTTATGGTGATACGTTTCTTATTGGTCCGCCCCTGTATAAGGTATACTATAGACCAACAGGCCCACCTGGAAGCAATCGATACGAAAGATATCGGGATAATCTCACGGCGCCGGCCGAATTAGAGGTCTAGCGAGTCTTTAATTGAACCCCTGAATAATGATCGTCGATCCCATGATACGACAATCCCGTCACGGGGGCGGCCGTCCTTCGTTTCTAGTTGTATTTTCAGATCGCTATCCGGCAGTCTGCTTAAATTAACTATTCGGCCATAGAAATAATCAAATTCGATAACGAGGGGAATGATCTGTGAGTATTTATCGGGATGAAATTGCGAATGATATTTGGGTTAATTAATACGGAGAATGTGGATGGAATTTCGTGTCAGTAGTCCCGCTAAATAGAAGTATGGTGTGTCGAATGATTTGGACCTAATTAAAAAGAACTAGTTGAAAGAATTCTTTGAGCTTGACTTTCCAGTGCAACTGTAATTAATGCATATGTTTAATGGAAAATATTTAAGGCTACACACCTGTCCAGGTACAATGGATGCAAGGTTCTGGCGCGGCTGATTTTTGGTTTAATTTTTTCTAGTGGATCTACCGTAAAAAAAGTAGCTGCCAATAGCTACAGAACATTCAACTTAAATTTTCAACAAATTAAAAAAATTATAGAGCCTCAAAATATTAGTTCCATTAAACATCTCTCAATGAAATGTAAAAAACAATTAATTAAATTTCCAATCACCCATAACGTATAACGTGGAGTTGATAAAAAGCCTCTAAATTTATATTAATCTTCTCCCATCAGTCCGTAAAATTACAAAAACATAATCAATAGCCTCCGCGATACAAAGTAACATTGCACGCAGTTTATAACGCCGAAGCATGGCAAAAAGGTAACCGAGGCATATTTAGACGTCGAAACAAGATGCAGAGCCATATCGAAATATTTTCCCTCGGCTAACGAGCTTCGGGGCTGTTTCTCGAGCTCTGGATCGTGTTTTAACGACCAGCTCGGTATGAGTAATTGCAATCGAGCCTGAAATAATTAACGTATCCTCCCTACCTCCTCCCTCGCCTCCTTTTCCGCCTCCTTCGTCCATGATAGTGCCAACGTACGAGTCGCTCTATAGAGTACAGGAACACTCACTTATCTACGGATGCTGGGGGAAGCTAACGACTAACGGATCACGTTGGTCCGAAACTTATTGCCTTCGATGGATTATCAGAACGAGAGGAATGCCTCGACGATAATTAACGGAGGTGGCACGCGTAAGGTCTCCGGTTGACCTCGCCCCTCCCGAAGAATGTTGCTCGGATTGAAGTCTACGAATTGAATTATTTTTTTCATCAAGTATAATTATTTTAGAGGATTTTATCCTATTATTGGATAGTTATGACATTTTTCTCAGCTCTGGAAGATTTATTCTAAATTATTATTTAACCCTTTGCCTTACAACAACGAGTGACACTCATGATGCGGTTGACGGAACACGAAATTTTGAAGCTTCTAAAAAATTATCAAATTGAAAATATCAGTGGAATACGACACGATAATATGATTTCTATGTTATTAATATTGCGTTAAATTGTAAAATATATCAGGAATTACTAACATATTTTTATTTTAGCAATTTATTTTTCAATTATTGCGGAGGCAGTCACGAAAGAAATTGTACGGCAAGGGGTTAACACTGGAATTACCGGGGTTATATCAGTTATATTAAATAATAATTTTGACGAAAGATTAATCAAGGGGTGAAGAAGACAATCAGCTAAGTAATTTAGGTATGTTTCATGAGATATGTCTCTCGTATACATGTGGAATTTTCCGAACATATTAGAAACCAGTGGTTTTGACTGTCTTGGTAGTTCTAGTGTTAACATATAGCCTCGGTGATTCGAAATCTGTATAAAACTGTATTAAAACCGTATTAATTAAAGTCGAGATATAGAAAGAGTAATGAAAACACACGAAAATTATTTTGACGGTCTAGTTCGATTACTAACAGCATGTGATAAACTCTGATTAAATTACGTGATATAATAAAAGGAACATTTCACATTTGCATAGAAAAAAACAGCACAACATTGTGGTTTAACAGTGATCAAATTGCAGTACTTGTAATGAATCTTAAAAAACGAATATTAAATTAGAATAAAAGAGTTAAAGAAACTTTGGATATAAATGATAGTTTGTAATGTGCCCCTTAATACCATGGTAACAAATAATCCTCCACAGCTTCAAGAATACGTCCAAACACAAATTTAAATTTAACAAAACGAAAAGGAGAATTTGAAATCTCAGTATCTCGTCCCGGAATTGTTAAACCGGGGCACGATGGTAAAAAAAAAGTTCTTCAAAAGACTCAACGATCTAAAAGATATAGTGGCCCGCGAAATCAGCGACTTTCACGCATCGTTGTCAGGGATATTCAAAGTTATCACTTTTCAGTCTCTTGGTATCGTGTCGCGATCATCACGACCATGGATCGCAGCTCGTGGAGAACGGCAATTTCGAGTGACGCAACATCAAGATCGAAAATGATGCCTTACCTCGGCCAATGTTGATAAATCGTGGTACGAAGAGCTAAGGTACGCGATAACGCGCCTAAATCATTTATCGGGCGACCACGATGATCCCGCTTGATATCTCGATCCGGAGCGTAGAAATTACGTGAGTAGATAAGTGGTTCGACTTTCCACGCAAATTCATCATCGTTCTGCTAAATAATTGATAGCACCGTGACTGCACCGCCGGCGTCGATCGCATTAAGATTGCGAGATATCGACAGTCTCAGAGTCACTTTATCTATGATCGGAATGGAGAGTCTCTAGCAGCGTATCTCTGAGTTATGCCAAAGAGGATGTACCTATATGTATGTATCGAATGAAGTTCCTTGGTCTAAATTTCATTTCTTTTTTTTTCATCTGGTCCTTCGACTCTGGTAAAATGACTGAAATCTGTCTTGGCTCGGTGAAGATAGCTTTTGAATCTTATTTAGTATCTTGAATCGCATTTATGCAATTAGGTACAAAATGTGTACTTTGTAATTTTCAGCTTAAAATGTGTATCGCTGTAACTTCTGAGAGTTCGAGAAGTTCTTCTTGAAAAGAAATTTTCATTTTATTCAACTGTGAAATAAATATTTCAAGATATTTTATTTTTAGTCGCTTTTATCGAGAGAATTATATGAGAATTATATTATTATATGAGAAATAAGTAATGAAATAATTTTTACCAAAAGTTGAAATCTTTCAGACCTAAATAAAATGTCAATCTAACCCAGGCTTAGAGATTCCTGTTTTCCAACTCAGAATTGTCATCAAATATTAAATTTCTCAAATATTCCTCAAGTTAAAAATTCACGACAGCCTATACTTTATAAATTTCAAATTTGCTAAATTTGGAGGGAACATTAAATAACAAGATTAAACTGTTATTAAGATTGACAGACGAGCGCTACCAATTTTTTCAGAAAGTCATACGCAATGCAAAATTTTCTAGTTTTAATTACAACCGATCTTTAACGGGATAAATGCTTCTAATTGCAAGTCGACAGTCGATCCGCTACTTTTCTTCCACCTTGTTCCGTCTTTGGGAAGGACTCGCGCAACGCGTTTCTAACAGGATCTTTTGAAAGTGCCCGAAGAATTTCACGACGTCGAGCTGCTCGAGATACCCGACACCGAGTCGCTCGACTGTCGGTGAAATGAAAAACGGGAATTTTCACGGTGATTGGACGTGGGTATTGCAAAAACCGGAAGCTCCGCTAACCTTGATTCTTTCAGAGCGGATTACCGCTGGGTTAGCATCTACTGGGTGACCGTTAAGTCAAATCACGTACAGCTGACGAGGTAATTGGACCTAATTGTCGCGATTAAGTGAAAACCTTCCTTTACGTCCTTTGGAATTAATCGCGGCAAGATGTGCGAAGACGGAGGTCGGATATTCTATCGAGGTACTTTGCGAAATGAAGAATCGACCGTTTAAATTACTAAAAATATTCAAGATATCTCTTTTGTAAAAATTATTTCATTGTTTATTTCCTATGAATCTTAAATCGTCGCGGGAAAAATGACTAAAAATACAGTACCTTGAAATCTTTATTGTACAAAAGTGTTAATTTTTATTATAATAGAGAAATTTGTTATAGAGAATTGTTATAGAGAAAGATTAATACCCAGCCAAGTTAGATTCGTTTTGAGGCTCAAAACTCAGTCAAGTTAGAACAGTCTTGAAAATTAAAATAAACTTGATACATTTATAACAACATTTAAATAGCTTCCACGTTTATGTCTTCGTGCTTAAATATTTCACAAACGTACTCTTACTTTCGTCAAGACTTATTTTCACTTTTGCACTGTTTGACCGATGATTAAGCTGATTGAAAAACAGTAGCAATCAGCGCAACTGCATTTCTGGCTCACGCTCATTACCATCTGCCGCAATTTTTGCGATAATTTATATTCCATCCCGTGGCGCGCACCCCGCTGCGCCCTTAATTCCAAATTTAATCCGCGACCGAGCGGTCCCAATTAATCCGGAATCGAAAGTACGCTACCGATGGAAGACGATTACGCAAACCGTTTACGAATCCCTGAGACGCTCGGCAAAAACTGTCAACGAGGATATCCCGACAAAGGAACGAAGACAAATGATGCAGGAATCTCGGATGTCTTAGAAAGTATCACAGCGGTTTGGCTGTCTCGTGAACTCACGTTGTCTCTGCTCTCAATTTTTATTTGTGGCATAGGAATTCGCAATGTATTTGGCAAATAAAACTGAGCCATTCATGATTAATAATTGATATTCTCTTTTCTATTTTTAGAAAGAATTTTTTGCTGTTCGTACTTTATATTTTTGCAGGTTCATACTTTTCATGTTAAAATACAAATTTCTAGTATTATACAATAAAATTAAAATATTAAATTCTGAGTTCTACATCCGGAAATTAGTGGATTTAAATAAAATAAAAAATTAGAGATTAGGACAGGTATTTGCTAATTGATAAACATGGCAGATATTCTGTACGTTAAATTTTCTTCAAAGTCTTAATTTACGCACCACTCAAATCATCAATTAATATTTTTCTTTCTATTTTTAAGAAAAATGTACAGTCTTGGTACTTTCAACTTTAAAATAGAAACTTCTAAAATTGTGTAATAAAATTGAAATATCAAATTCTGAGTTCCATCTGTGAATATTAGTGGATTCATCTAAAATAAAATGTTAGAGATTACGAAAGGTATTTTCTAATTTATAACTATGACGCTTTCCAATTACGAAATATGGCGAATTTTCCATAAGTACACCGTCTATACGCAATTGAAATTTTCTTCGTCGACTTAACCCAACACTCAAATAACCTTTCCAAACTTCCTAGCAATTAGTGTCCTCATCAAACCTCACACAGTAACAACCAACCCCCTAATTTAATTTTTCCATTAAACATTTCCCACGTAACGTCCCAACAGAGCTCCCCGCGACCTCATCGATCCACCAAGTCGCAGAGAAAGAAATCGCAAGACGATCAATCTTCGGTACGCGCAATATATAATTCCGCCAATAATTTAAATTCTTCGACCGTCTCAGCGCGGTACTTTTTCAACGGACGTAGGTGTCAAGCGAGGGACTTGGCGCGCGAAAGAAATTCAGAGTCGCGTCGCCAGGTCGGCAAATATCGCGGGTCCATTTATCACCGCTCGCATCATCCATCTCTCACAGCTGGAAATCTCTATTTGCATCCGCAATCTGGCGTTTATCTTGAGTCAGGTCGTGCCAGGTCGACGACGACGACGACGACGACGACGATAACGACGACGAGGAGCCGCGAATCTCGGCTCTCCCTCGGTCGCATAACGAATCGGTCGGAAATTAACGGTCCCCATACTGGTACCACGTGCCTTCGCCCGGTAATGGTAATGCGCTGATACGCAACTTTCCTTTCTCGTTAAAGTTTGATTTAAGCGTCTCGTCGAGACGTTACGGATGTGTGTGCAGGAAGATGCTTGATCGCGGATTGCAACCTGTCTTCGGGTTTATTGAGGAATACTTAGTGGTACTGTTTTCTTGGATTGTTTGAGAGAAACGTTAGGTTTCTTGTGGTGCTCTCTCAGGTGCTTCTTGTATTTTTCAGTTGGATTTCTAGGGGTAATTCATCTGGATGGTGTACTGTTAGGTGGGTGATAAGGTATCGAGGCTGTAATTTATATGTTGGAGAGGTGGAATCAATGGAGGATGTGAGAGTAGAGTTACAGGCTGGGATTGTCAATTAGTGGGCGATATCTTAAATCTCATCCTTGAAAAATTTATCAAATTATTATTTAACACCGACGATTAACACTAAAGCCACCAAGGCAGTCAAAGTGACCGCCAATGTTTTCCAAAAATTCTTCAAATTGATAGGGAAATTGAATTACTTAATTGATCGTTCTCTTCACTTCTTGAAGTCAGATTTTTCAAAGTACTTATTCAGTGTATTTAAATATAATAGATATGGTAGGTTTAATGTTAACTGAGAGACAATAAATGTATTAAAAGAAAAGGAATAATTGGGGGAAAAATATTGATTGATCATTTAGCAAAATAGGCACAGAAATTAAGAACCAGTCATTTAGACTGCCTTGCTAGACTTAGTGTTAATATATTAAAGCGTTGACTAATAGAAGGCCACCTGAAACCCACAGTTTTCTAAATTCAAAATAGAAATCTTCATAAAAGTGTTTTTACACGTGAGTAATCAATTCCTTAAGTACCTACTTCAATTTGAACCCTCGTGTCCCATATTCCACATACTCCCCTGTCCAAGTAAATGAGGAAGAACAACAAGGAGAAATTTCTTAATAAGCCCACCTACGGAAGTAATTTGTCAGGTAACATTCGGATAAAATTTCTGTATTATCCTTATCCAAAAGCAATGCATTATCACGAAGAATAATTGCACCGTGTTAAAAATTCCTCTCCTTCTTACATCCCCAAACAAATGGCACTCGTCGTGATTCAAAATGCTCGAAGTACTCACAACCACCGTTAACCAAGGTGAAAGAAAATTAACGCCTGAACGCCTATCTTTGGCAATTTTTCACACTGCCAAGAAATCACGAGATTCGTTGAGAATCTTCTTGTTTGTCCCTTTCTTTCTCTGCCTCTTCCTCTTCTTCTCTCTCTCGTTCTTTTTCTGGAAAGAAAGGAAGAAAAAGAGAACAGAGTTGCAAAAAAGGATCGCCCGAAGAATAAGAAACTTTCGTTCGCGCGTTGCAGCATTGCGGGTCGCCAAATCGGCCAAGATTCATGCAGCCAAGGCAGCCTTATTTTTCAAAAGCGATTACCGCTGGGTCCGCGGATAAAATCAAAGGGAACCGGTCGCACACGAGCGAAAGTCGTCAGTTAATGCTCACGATCTCGTGATACTGCACGGCAGATTAACTCGTAATTGCATTCATTATCGTAGAACTTGATTCGAGAATGTTCATGGCGAAGAAAGCAAGTCAAGAATGAGTGTGTGCGTACCAAGGTTGCGTAATAATCAGAATAGAGATTAATTAAAAATCGTAATCAGACCGGGCGGTCGTAAGACGTTGAAATTAAGAGTCATAATGTTGTGACTGCTGAAAATAAATTACACTTTGTACAATGCATCTGCGAGAAGGATCTCTGACGTTTCATTTTCATTTCGAAAGTTTGTAATACTACTTGCTCTGTTGTCACAGTTGAATAAGAAGAAATATTATATCTTTATTCACGAAAATATTGTTGCCATTTAAAAAATGCTAAATAAGCTACCAAGCTAATTAAAGAGGAAGATTTTCAGTTTTGTTAAAAGGGTCCTAAAATTTGTAAAATAGCAAATTCTTTTTTACGACCATCTTTCAAAATACCGTCACAACACTGTTCGAAATCAACACTTAAATCACCACGACCCGTTTCAAGCAAAAATAAGATAATTCCACACATAAGTAATAAAGCAACACAACCGAACTAAAAAACAGTGAAAAGATCTCAAGAACCGATACGACAAAGGCTGCAAAACAATCTGCCAAACCTTGTCATCGCAATCTGCTCGTTTCCGACTGACTGTACGTCCGGATGTCATACGTGACGATAAAAGATAGTCACCTCGAGTGACACGTCCCAAGAACGATAATAATTCACAAAGATACTCTCTCCCATGAGTGACCCCGTCTTAATATTAATGGCTACTTCTCGACCCCGCCAAGATTAATAGATGCGCAGGATCGTTCCTCATATAGGTTCTTCTAGGGCGTGCTAGCATGCTGTACGGAATGCAAAGTATATAACCTACATCGCGTCCACCTTCGGCCCTTGGTCATCGTGGAACGATGATTGCCACCAACTGTTTCTGCTTCGTATAACTTCATCGATTAGCGAGTGATGTATAATGCGATTGTAGAATGTTAATGATCGTGCAGCACGGTATGGCCCGAAATTTACTTGTCATTTATAAATGTCTTCATTCGCGGCGCTCGCTGTTTAAAGTTTTCCATCGATGATAGCACGCGATCGCGATCAGCGATCTGGGTTGCTGAGTTTGCGATTACGTAAGTGTAGCGTGTACGTTCGCGTTAAGTAAGCCTCTGGGATGACTTTAAATATTCTGCGTGGTTCAGAACGTTCGACAGTATGTCGAACGAAATTTTATTCGGTGGGTATGGAGGCAAAGACTCGGGCGAAATGATCATAGTAGCTGAGGAGTTATGACGGAAAGGAAGTAAAAGCTTGAAGTCGCAATCAATGGTCCCGAGTTCAAATCCCTATCACCTCTAGAAAATTTTTCTTATATTTATACTAAATATTGTATAAACTCAGTAGCTCGGATCCACTTAAAACGGTGGATCCTAGGTGAAATAACTATAGCAGTTGAAAGCGGAAAATTTAAAAATAAAAAAAAGCGAAAGACAAAATTGTATTCGGCTGCTAAATTAACGCTTCATCTATCGCTCAATTGAAGCGGACTTCACTCGGCCTATTTATTGTATTTACTTCCAAAGCTTTATAACTTTGTAACTAAAATTGAAGGCATACTCATTACGTTGCTCTGATTTTCTTCTGTCTCAAGCAAAATTTCACTTACTTTTCTATCAACAGAAAATTCTATCAATAATCAGCTCGAGCCAAGAAGTAAAATTAATAGCCTGCCAATTTTTCCAGAGAAATTCCCACATTTCCAATGTTTAATTTAAAAAAAAATTGCTGCACTACTTTAATTACTGAAATCGACGAACATTCTTGCCTCCTTCGCTCTACTTCCGCTGAAATGTTAATTCGATCGGTAATTCTAATATTAAATCTGGCAAAAAGTACTTTCTACCCGAAAAGTGAAAGGGCTGAAAATGACAATTGCCTCACACGTGGTCGGTTACGTAAAATCGTACGTACTGTCCTGGGCATAGGCTCTATTCATAGCGAACGCACGAAAATACGAATAAAGAAGAGGCGGGAAGCACGTGAGAACCGGACAGCGGCACGTGCCTAAGAGCCGTTTCGACAAACTCCTGGCGAGCGGCGAACTATTTCCGCGTGACGAGGAAATTGTTTTCTGGGCGTCCCGACGCCGCGGGAGACGACTTCCCGAGGACTCGTCGCACCCTCGCAGCGGGTGTTGCCCATCGCGTGGTCTAGCATTCGTCTTCTGACTTTCGACTCTGCTCGAAATGGATTCCTCGAAACTCGAAGGTCCGATCTTGTCGGTCGACAAGACATTCGACAAATTGACGATAAAATGGGAAAATATACAAAACTTTAAATAGATTCAGATAACAGGTGCCATGTCTTTTTACAGAATATTATCTGTACTGTTTCTATCCATCTATCTATTTGTTTCAGAATTATTTCATGGACTGCTGTAAATAAAATCATTGAGAAAGAGAAACGAAATTAATATCAAAGTTACTAAAATTTTCTAATTTTTTAACGCTGAAGTTCTAAAGACTTTAGTCAACGTTAAACTTTCTCCGAGTTCTATGAATCTTTTAAAAATTCTCATAAAGCATAAAAACTATAAAAATTAGTTAACTGGCTAGCTGAAACTGCAAAAACTAGGAAAAATCATAAAAACTAGCTAAAATCCACGAAAACTCCAGGGCCAACGACAATCATCCTCCTAATTCTAATAACGTCAGGCCCAAAATAAGACCAAGACTTCATCGGTCCCTTTTGCAAAGAAGCGGTTGCAGAAACGTGGCACGGATAAATATATCGACGGAATAGGGGATATCCAATTTGTGAAGAGTCCGGTATTCGCGATCGCGCATAAGAAGCAGAGAGTCAAACCGAGAAAGGAAAAAGGACTGCGGAGAAAACGCGGTAGCCAAGAAAAAGTAGTAGTGACCGAAGACGATCGTCGATCGATCATTCGGTCCCTCGAGGTCGATTTGGACACTAACGAATCGAACCTCGCATCGAGTGACACTTGGAGGCCTGCGAAACGAATTAGCGATCGATGCAAAAAAATCACGACTATTCCTAGTCCTTGAGCTCTGAACTCGTCTGTCGGGTGGCAGGTGCGAGGCTGAAATATTCAAAAAAGTCTACTCGTCTGCCTGGAGAAGAGGACTAGGAGGACCTTCGAGCGAACGTTCAGCTCGCTATCGCTACGAATCGTCGTGAATGAGCACGCAACAAGTCTCAAACGAGTTTTCCAGATTATTTAACGAAGCCCTCGCGGTGTGATTCGCGGTTAAATCGTCGCCGACGATTAAGTTCTTGCTGGTACAAATTTTATGCCGTACCTGATAAAATAACAGTCATTCTTTGGCTTTCTTCTTCGCGAACTTCTTTACATTCTTCCGTAACTCCAGAGATATTTTACACGGCTTAGGAGCAACCGGTTTGTGGACGAGAAACGTAGCGGGTTTTTGCAAAAAGGACGTGGAATTGAGCGGTCGGAGAAACAACGGGGCGATAAGCAGCTGGGGGCTTTGGAATACTGAGCTTTAACTTGGAATTATGGTATCTCAATTCTGATGTTTCATTCTTCTCTGGCATTCTAGTCTACGACATTTAACAAATTTTCCTATTCATTCGTGCATTCATTTTGCCAAAGACCTATAATTCCAGATGTGTTTTTTACCATTAAAATTATAATATGCATATCATATAACAAAAGTGTTGGAATAAGAGAAACAGCGCCACAAACGAAACTACAAAAACGCGTTAGGCTTACCTAAATGTGACCGACATTCTCTCTTAACTCTTTGAGGCACGGCGGGGTTAAAAGTGTCCCAACTTTTTGACGCGTGAATATGCATGGTGGGATATTTTTTGCCCCAACTCGAAAATTTATATTATTGTATAACTTTGTTAGTAAAATTAAACCAACTTTGTTTAATAAAAAAAAATGTGCGTGCTACATGCGTCATTTTATATTTTAAATTCCCGTGCCTCAAAGAGTTAAAATATAATCCTGCAAAGAACTGCTAATTATACATTACACTGTGAAAGTTAATTAAAGATTAGTTAAATAAAATTCTCCCAAAGTTCAAAATTCCAAGCCTAGACTTTTCTAATATAAATCAATCATTTTATACCTTATATTTTCTTATATTTCTAAACAGCTGTAATAGATCATTGATCTCTATCAATCGAATTAAAACTCGCCAAACCGCAATCTTACGTCTCCCCGATACCATAAGGCACGCAGAACGAATCCCCTTTCATCTCTTTCTAAGCCGTCCGTGTTCCCTTCGACAAGAAAAAATCCAGACTCTCGATTTCGAGCTGCGGTTTGAATTCTGCCAGCTCGTCTCGGCTGGCCAAGCCAAAATCTCTTTTTCTTTCCTCGTCGTTTCGCGATATTTCGTTTCACCTGCCGAAAATGGCGGAGGTGGAACGTCGGAACGAGGCGTCGGCCGGCATTGGCCTCTTCCTAGGCATCTACTAGTCCACACTTTTTGCCCGTCTCAACGAGCAGGCCAGAAGAAATCGGGATATCTGCTAATACGTTTCTCGGCCAGGAGATCACCTGCCGGCTCCTTTCGTCCTTGGATAATTGCGCCGGTCAGGATTTCGACTGGTCGAGCCACGGTTTCGATCTCTTCTTTTATCCTCGGTTTCTAGCCAGCGGCACGGTCGGCTACGATTTCGAAAAATCTACGGAATCTCGCGATAAACCCAAACGAGAAACGGGAATTGCCTGTAATTAGCCCTTAAATCAGCCCGCGGAGACGGGGCTGTTTGACAGGAATGAGATCAAGAAACACGGACGAACCTGGATACTTTGTTGTAATCAGAGAATTTCTTTGACCTATTGTCATTTTAAGTTAAGCTTTCTAACTTTCTGATACTTTCTTTTTTGAACTCATTTCTTTGCACTTGGCAATATTAATTTAGTCGGATGATTTATTCATTTTGTAATAATTCAAAATAGAATTGCATTCTGTGGGAATAAAATAACTTTTTTAACGCAAGAAAATTAAATTATTTGCCTGAGTGATTGTAGAAACGATACATGAGGGAAGATTGTTCAAGTCGTACCACAGTCTAAGCTTTTGTTAATTATTTTCGGTTGTGCACATGTATGTTGATTTTTTTTAAATGCATAGTTGCATTATTCATTGAAGTTGCAAATATAGAAAAGTTGTGTCATTTATTTAATAGAGCCTACAATTTATAGACCTCTTTTCTTAGGTGGTATGACTTGAGCATGTTTCCCTATTGCATTTTTCGTCTGCACGGACCTTATTTTGTCAAATCCTTAAAATATGCAATCTTTAGTGCACATGAAACAGAACGGCCGATAAGAATCGTAAAATCATAAGAACCCGGCATCGACTACAATTAACCGTACGCCTCTTAAATCAGCTCGTTACGATTTGCCTGCCAGTAATTCGGTAATTACGTTTAATTATACGAAATGATACATTCTGGTGCGCTTATGTAAAGTACCCAATTAAAAAGGAAACCGTCGATTTCCCGTACACCCGAGCGAAATTTCGTCCAATGGGGATTTAATGGCGCAGACGGTTCTTCCGTGTCCGAAATGCAAGCACGAGAATCCGAAATGAGGATTGTTTATTCACCCATATAAATTAATGAGACGATAAACTCTCTGTTAAGTCTTATTGCCCGTGTACGAAATAGGCGATAAAATATTTTATTGACAGCAGATGAGTTAAGAAGTATAATGACGCGCATTCCTGCCATTACCGCTGCACTTGTTACTTCCCCTTTTTATTTCCACCATGATTTCCAAATTATTTTTAGCGAGTTGGCGCCGCTTTACGATACTTCTTTGCGGCATGAAGCACGTTTCTTTACTTGTACCTTTTTGCACGATTAAATGCAAGGGGAACATCGGTGTTAACGATACTGTACACTTTTATAAACGCAATTACAAACGTTTCTACTTTGAATCTTTACCGTTAATCGCATACGCTCAGTAAAAAGAGACAAGGCGAGTTTTAACAATGGAAAAGGTGCTGCAGAAAATTGGAGAATTAATTAACGATTATTGGAATTCCCAAAAAAATTATAAGAGATAAATTGATTGAGAGTGAAGGAAATAAAAAAATTACGAAACTATCGGGATTAAATTCGCGCTTGGAAGCTGATGAACTTCACAGAGGAAAAAAGTGGCGGCCTGTAGAGACGCTAACGCCTCGGTTCTTGCATTAATACTTTTCGTATACGACTTTGCCGCGCACGAAAAACTCTTGGTCCCACCTCCGAATTTAAAGTTTACACGCGTGCCCCAATTTTCTCGGGACCGCCCGAGATTACTCGAGCCTCATCGAGGACCTCGCCTCGTCGTTTAACCGAAACGCTTCTTTTTGCTGTCCCCGAAAGAACAGCGCTGCATCCACCTGCGGATGACAATCTATTACGAAGAGGCGTGCCCCATGAAGGATCCTTCTCGCCATGCATCCAGCAACCCCCGACGAACGAGACTCAACTTGCACGCAACCCACTAACGAGAAGAGCTCGCGACATGCGAATTATCAATTTTGTTAGAACTTTGTAGCTGGAACTGTTGTAAGGGTGAAGAATGCAAGAGTTGGATTCATTGTTTGAGCAGAAGGGAGAAGATTGGCTTTAACCCTGCTGTTCTCTTCATTTATACCTCAAATTCGTATTCTTTCGGGTCGTAGAGACTAGACGAACAAAGGTTCGCATTTTGAAAGATGTACAATATAGACACAAGTAAACGTAAATTTTAACACTAGAACTACCGGCGTTAAATCTATCATATGTAAAAATATTAAATAAGTATTTTGAAAAAAGGGGAATTAAGAGGTGGAAAACTTGATTGATTCGGCAATTTATGTTTTATAAGATGGACGTAGAATATCTATTCTATGACTCTCATATAAATTTGGAGAATTTTTGGAAAAAATTGTGTACCAGTCATTTTGACTGGTATGGTAAATTTAGTGTTAAATACATTGAACATCAAAGAGAAATACTCAAGAGCATAGTATTTGTTAAAATATAACCATTCTCAGTCCATCTGCATCATATGACAAACTCAAAAATATACCTTTATCACTGAATTTCTTTATATTAAATCTAAATAGAATAGATTCGTAAGTGATAAAAATGGAGGGCCAATTTTATATATATATATATATATATATATATATATTGTACTGTAATCGATGAATGTTGCATGGTGCAAATATTTTAGGCTGTCTTGTGTGCCACTATTTACTCTCGATGCGAATGTGAACATATATGCGCTCTGGTGATATTGACCAGGAAAATTACGCGCATATATGCGTTAGTGACGCAAATAGTTAATATAAACCCGACGAGACCAGCAGGGTTGAAGGATATATATTGTAAATTAGGTTTGAGATGAAGAGTGGATATGTTGGAGAGATGGATATGCAGTTAAAAAATGAGGTTGTTGATAATTGGTTTCAGCAAAGTCTGATCGTCCATCCCCAACCATGCAGGCCGTAACATCAAACACTGAAACTTAATCTGAAAAACATCGTTGTCCCAAACCGAAGCGACAAGAATACTCTCTTCCATGCATCTACCTGACACTTAAAAAAATATCTGCGACACCTGCATCCACGCGGAAGGGCATAAAAAGCAATACTAATTTTTAGCCTCAACCTGGCCATTCGACCCGGGTTGAAATCTTGGAACAAGGGCATGTACCGTTACCTCGCAGCATGAGGCACGTGCCCGGCGTCAGCACGGCTTCGGGTGCGACGGTTAATCCCGAAGAATACCACCTCACCAAGATGACAATGGATAAGAATTTCGCCGGTGACCCCCCGCGTTGTTCGCCACGATCGCACCGCAGAAGCGTTACCCGCAATGTCGGACCACCTGTCGGGAGGAAGTTCGTGCTCGTCGCTCATGTACGACCTGAGACGTGAGTGGCAATAATTTCGGGAGATTTACTGAAAATTCTGCGCAGAGGCCATGAAGAGTCAGGGGAGTTTGGTGAAGTTTTGAGATAAAGAGAACGGTCTACGTGGATTGATGCGAATGTTGCTTGCTTCCGGTACGACGTGAATTGATACAATGAGAGACCAAAACGCGGGGGGTACGTTCTACGTTATGTGAATTTTGTGTGTTGTGGGATCTGGAATGTGAATGCAGAGATTGCATGATAGAAAAAGGAATGGATCGTATTTCAGTTCGAGATTGACGTAGTGAAATGTAAATTTCTGAGGTTTATTTTCTCAGGGTTAGGCTACGAAACTTCTTCGGACTTCCAACAGACAAATTCGCCCCTAGCTTCCAGAACAGGCAGAACTACTTTTGCATTACTTCGCCCAAATTCAACTATATAAAAAATCCAAAATTAAGCAATTTTCTTCAGTTATCATCAATTACTGAGAATTATCAAGGACATTAATACCTATCTAATTTAGTAAATTCTCCCAACTAGATAGGATACTCGCAATCGCAACAACCTCATCGATTACATCGCCGTCATTATCCCATTAGCTATTAGATCCTAAACACATCTTTCACAGGAAACATCATTCCCGATGCCCTGAGAGTCTCCAACGAGGAATGATAAACGCCTCCATCACAACTTCGGAGTATCATTCCCCGTGGAAGAAAAAAGTCGCGCAAAATCGCACGAGGGTACTTGCAATCGCGCCTTGATTTCCGAGCGGTCGATCGTTTCGAGTATACCTCGGGAGTAATGGGCAGGGTAACAACTCGAGTAATCTGCCTACGCAATTTTACTGGTTCGGCTCGAGGCGTCTTTTACTCGTTCCCGGCGTGGCCCGTTGCACGTTTCATTTGCACGAACGCTCGTGGCGGCACCACGAGTTTCTGCGTGCAAAAGTCAGCGTGAAGTCGTAACGACCGGGTCGCCCTCGTGGAGGCTGGACACGCACGTTCTGGCCCCGGGTTCTCCCACACGTGGAGATGCCAGGGACGTGGACCTTCGATAATTTTCAGTCTCACGGAAATTGCGTGCGAAGACAGGGTATGGAATGATTTAAACCGATGTGACTTGGGTTTGAGATAGATTGATCTCGCGATGGTATTGTTTGCCTCGGGTTTTCCATATTTGATAGAAGTTCTTTGGTATCTGAACTAAAAGGATTTCAATCTTTTTTTAGATGTGGTTTTACAGGATTTTTAGAAAATAGAAATGCAAATTTGGATGTCTTGATGTTTGGTCATTTTCAGTCTCACGGAAATTGCGTGCGAAGACAGGGCATGGAATGATTTAACACTAGAACTACCGGCGTTAAATCTATCATATTTAAAAATATTAAATAAGTATTTTGAAAAAAGGGGAATTAAGAGGTGGAAAACTTGATCGATTCGGCAATTTATGTTTTATAAGATGGACGTAGAATATCTATTCTATGACTCGCATGTAAATTTGGAGAATTGTTGGAAAAAATTGTGTACCAGTCATTTTGACTGGTATGGTAAATCTAGTGTTAAACCGATGTGATAAAAATACGAACTACCATCCATCGAATCTTCTACAATTCCACCGGATTCTCAATGCTCCAATTAGTCTACCGGAATGAACTTAAAAAGCAGTTCATGATCGATAGAAAACCTTTAATTGTTCGGAACTGACGATGCAATTACCGACCGAATCCCATCGGGAGAAATAAGAGCGAAAAGATATCTGGCGCGTAGGTCGTTCTTTTTCCAGGGGAAACGATAATTCGAGCCGTCGAGAATCCGAGGCACAGTGGAATCTGTCGCTAACGAACCAGCAAGACAAACCGTAACGTTGCTGCGTAAACCCGAATGGAAACGAAGAACCGTAAAATTTCCAAGTGGCAGGGACATTAAAATCAAGGGAGCGTGCATTAGTGCAAGGGTAATGATGGCTCTGTAGCCGTACGCACGACGGTAACTCGCAAAGTGTTCTTCCACAGAGAAGTCAATATGGCTAGATTACTTTTCCGAGGCATTCGAAGCGTTACTCCACCAACGATTTATAGAGTTTAAAACGGTCACTTGCTTCTCGGTAATTACGCATTCGGTATTTAACATTGACTATTCGCTTTTAATTACTTTCGCAGAATTTCAATGAGGAAAATTTTAAATAAAAGAGAAATTAGTTCGTCCGTACGCATTTGGATGTTGTGACTTGGAAGAAAACATTTCTGAAGACGATATTTTACCTTTTTACTTGCCGCTGTAGAAACTCGATGTACTTTTCTTTGAGAACGCCGTGGGAATCGTTCAGGATCATCTGAAACAGACTAAACGTCTGAAGAATTAGTGCTGGTTTTCAAAATGTGGGTTTATTATTTATTATACTATATTAATACAAAACACGATTGAATTAAACTGACTACGATTTATTGTAATGAAATTTAATTTAGGACAGTTAAAAAATAGTCTAAAATAGACCACTAAACCGTAGTCAGTTAACAACATTGGCACGAGTTTGCTTGGAAAAGTTGCAAACAGTAATTAAAAAAAAGATAGCACAGCATATTTTGTATTCAGTTTCACATATTTCGTACAAAATCTCTAATCAAGGCAGGGCGCACAGGTGGAAATCGGCGCAAGAGATTGCGCAGAGGTGGAAATTGGCGCACGAGATTGCATAGACGTGGAAATCGGCACATAAGAATGCGTAGACGTCAAAATCGCGCAAGCGCGATGAACGTCCGACGCGATTGCGCAGTGCGAATTTAAGTTGAAACGTGGGTGGGGATGTCGAAGCGTGGCGGAGCGTGCGCCTCGCTCGCCGAGCGGACGCCTTCGTCGCCCCGAGCTAAAACGATTACCTTTCCCAGCGCATCAACGAGTTCGAGCTTTGCTCCCATGGAATGCCTTTTTATCTACTCTTTCCTTTCCCACTTTCTTTCATACTTCTGCTGATGGAGAACAAAATCGATTATATTACAAATAATATTGCATCTCGAGGATGTACATCTGAACTTTTTGTTGATATACTTTTTTGATCGTATATCATAAATCTCATACAGATTTCAAACAAAATATTGTACTCTATAATACAATTACAATAAAGTTATTGTATTTTCCATTTCAATTGAAGATTGCAATTTTTAATACCACTAGCGAAAATTCGTGATTTCAGGTAGAGTTTGAGTGATGGTATTACATCATAGATTCCATACGGACATCGGCTCTCAGTTCAAGGTTTCGCTTAGTAAATAATTCATGAAATAATTTTGTTAAACACGGATGCATTCCGGCGTTTCTATTTCCAAGGGCACCTTAGGTTCGGATCCCGTCATGGATGGTTCTCGCTGATGATGGTGATGGTACACGGCACTTTCGCGTGCCCGATGCGTTACGGTACCGTATTATCTTCACGAAAAAATTGGTACCTCCGGGGAGCAGCGCTTTGATACTGACCCTTGTGCACTGCCCAATGGCAATGTTCTGTTGTCTTGTTTTCGACTGCATCCAACACTCTTCGCTACTATTCTGTTTAGTAAATTGTAGGCTCTAATAATATAGTTAGATAACTGAACAGAAATGATCGAATCGGTAAGGTACAATTAAATATAATAATTGTATAGAATTCTTAACTGAGAAATATGAACAGTCACAAATTAATTGAGTCGTCCAAGCTTTTTTTTCCTAAAAATTGCCCTCTCAGATTATCCGTCTTCTTCATGACACTGTTCTCTTTCTAACAATCTGCTTTACATTATCTTTTTCTAAATTTCTAAATTTTTTTCCAGTGATTCTAATAAATCAAGAGCAATACTTCGATCGAAAAAAATGTAGTTCCAACGATAGGCTTCCGGCGAGAAAGTAAAGGCAACCCTTCGTAGACTCGAACACGTGGGGTCAGTAAAACGCGAATGTACTTTAAATGCCCAATTTGGCAGCCGTAAAAACAACATTTATTTATGGTGGCTCGCCCATCGACGAAAAAGCCGGTGCACCAGAAAATTATGCTGCACGAAAAAAGCCGCGCTACCCGAAGACTTCGTTTCTCTTCTTTTTTCTTCGTCGTATATCCGCATGGCTGTAGCCTTCTTCAGAGCCAGCTGGAAAGTTTATGAGTTGGGCGAACTTGCGCCGGGAACTACTTCGCCTATTTTTATAATAACTCGGGCAATCTTCGCTTTTGTGTCAGGTGCCGGACACACGGTCGACACGAGAAGCCTTTCTCATGAAATACCTCTCCGTGTTCTTTGGATTAATTAAAAATTAATAACTTCCACGAGTCATAATTATTGCAAAAATTGAACGCTCAGTAATGAAGCTAATAATGAGGATATTATAATCAAGTGGTAGACGTTGAGAGAAAAAAGTCACGCTGAAACTGTAGTGGTATCGATGGTCCTTTTAGTATGGGTGCCATGTGCAGATGAATTCATAATTATTGTAATTATTATATATCTCTTACTTAATTATCTATTAATTTTAAACGTTCGCTGGCATTGTGACTATCAAGTATATGAATATTAATATGGCGCTGACCCCACAGTGCTAGCTGAGGGTTAAGGAAGCGAATCGGAAATTAGATAAATACTATTAGCAATAGAAATGCTATAATTACTTGCCCTGCAATAACGAGTGACATGATTTGAAAAATGGAATAACAAATTCCAAAGTTTTCCAAAAACTGTCAAATTGAACATTTTACTGAGACAACGTGATAAAATGAATTCTATGCTATTAATATTATTCAAACTCATACAAAGTAAAAAAAATCCTGATATATTTTTATTTCAGCCGTTACATTTTGAATTGTAACTATTCTCACAAATGAAATTGTAGGCTAAGCGAATATATTAAAATATTGATCTACAAAACATGTAATCAGATCCAACCGAATCCTTAAATTCAAACAAACTAATAACAATACCAGTTCAACATTAAAAACAAATATCATCAATCCACCAAACTCAAAGAACACCATCCCTTTCCAATATAAACCATCTCTCGAAATATCCCCCGCCCAAAAAAACTAACTCTTTAGAAGACGAAGGTCAAAGGATTCGACCTGTCCGCAACGTTCATAATTATTGCTGCAATTAGACGAGCGATAATTAATCGGTCGTCGGGAGTTATGCACACGCGAAATCCGGCGGCGAAGGCACGAAGGGACTCTTCGTGGGAAAGGACGATTCGTTTGGTCGGATTCCGGGATAATGCGCCGCCTTATAGAAACGAATGTTTCAGGACCCCGGGGAATATCGCGTGACCGTTCGTGGGATGTTTGGAATGTTACTCGAACACTCGGATAACCGACGGTTATGCCGTGTAACCTTCGTTCCATATCGTTAAAGTCTTGTACGCAAGAAGCGCCGACTGTGCCGCGACCGAATCGTGGAAGCTGTAACCCCTCGAGGGCGCTTATCCTCGCCGCGTAATTTGCCGAATTAATTTTCACCGCGGTCGGGGCGCATGCTCAAAGGAGCACCGAATCCTCGAGGATTCCACGATTTGTGGGAGACTTTAAGGGATCTTTTTCTTCGACACCGAGCCGCCATGAGAAATTTACGCCGATAAAATTCGTGCTTCAGGATTTCCTGCTCGCGGTGCCGACGAGCGGAGACTCTTGACGATTAATGATTTTTACGCCGGCGAGAGGCGCGCGAATGTTCATCAGGAATGAGAATACCTTTGAATCTGTCGTGGAGGATAGGGGCACTTTTTTTTAGAATGTTCCTAACAGAGTTGCTTGCGATTGGATTATTGTTGAAATTGTTTCTTCGGTAGGATAACGGGGTATGTAGTTTGAGAGAATTATTAGATCTGCAAGAAAGTTTGCAAGTTTTAGATTTTTTAGCACTGGAACTACCGAGCCAGTTAAAAGGAATAGTTTCTCATTTTTGATCAAATTCTCCAAGTTTTTAGAGCAACCACTGAGTAGGTATTCTACGTCTTACAAAATATTAATTATTGAATTAATCATCTTTTCCAGCTTTTTATGCCTCTCTTCTAAAGTACTTATTACAGATAATTAAATATACTACATTAAACGCCCGTGTTAAATAGAACCGTTTATTAATGACATATTGAAATTGTAAAGTACAATTAAAAGAATTGCAGAAATTTAATTTTTCGAATCACTCATAAGAGAAGTAAAAATAATGAACGAACATGGTTCAAAGAATTAAGGGATGATGCCATTAATGAAATAGTTACGGAATTAGTTGCCAATTAATAAATTATAGGTATATGTAAATACTGATGGTTAAAATGAATGAGTTCTTACTTGAGTTCCTTTTGAATCTTTAGAAAATGTAATGTTAAATCGAGGTACAAAAATCTTCTATCGAGCCTTGAAAGAGAGGAACAATGGGCGTGGATGAGAAAGCGATTTTGTCGCAATCGACAAATTACCAATTATTCACTCGTTTTCATTTTTGCGAATCATTCAAGTAGAAACCGGCCTCTTAAATCATCGTTACGAGACAGTAAGTAGTTTGGTGAATAAGTCACGGATCATTTATTAGGGTTGAAACATAGTAATCGCACGTCATACTACCATTGCGCCCCGAAAATTGCACATGCGTATAAAGTGCAAGCACTTCTGAATGATTACTTGCAACAAGAGAATAATCCAGAATATTTTCCACCTAAGAACAAATCACTATATTTCTCCGTAATGGACGATATACGTCTTAGAGTTTCTTGGTGTCAAGCGACGGCGCTTACAATGCGCACGTGGAATATGCAATTTTTATTGCTTCATTGTAATATTGGAACCTACAATTGCAGATCATTAATCCTTTAAGCTCAGAAATTTTTATTTTATTCGTATTTTTCTCATGTGGTCATTTTTGTGTTGGACCTACTGTTTTAAGTAATTTCTAAAGCATTGAGGCTATGATATATTAGTTAATTATTTAGGAAAAACTTCACAGAGGTGACGGACGAAAATTTGAACTCCAGCTCACTAATTACAAGTCCGAGCCTTCATCTGCTTTCCCATCATAGCCTCTTTCAGACTTTTTTGTTATCTAACAGTTGAATTTTCATCAAACTTTATTTCTCAAGAATTTTGATAATTTTGTAATCGGTAAACTATTTTTTAAGAAAATTGACGTGTAAAATACGCGTCGGAATGATTAGAAAATTATAATGTCTTATTTTCTATAACTGAAACATTAATAATTCTCTTCCTCTACATTCCTTCACCATCGAGTTTAACGATTCCTGATAAAAAAGTTAAATTACCATACTTAGATAACAACGTTCATCAAATTACAGCAGTATAATCTTCGCTGCAAATATAATCCGCGGAAGATGTAATAAGCTCGAGCTTCGTGCTTACGTAACATCACGATAATCGTCTTCTTCCTTCAAGACACACTCTTTGAAGTTACGTCCGCATCGCGTGTCGTATTAGCAGCAGACTAGACATTTATAATATATATAAATATTTTTTTTTATTCCAGCGCGACGGGAAAACGACGTTTTTCTTATCTACGAAACTTCCAGCTGCGTTATACGACTCCGTGCGTACCGAATGTTTCCGAGACCGCAATAAAGTCATTATCACGAATACGCAACTGATCGTATGCGGACTAACCGCAATGTAATGTGCGGTTAACCGAACGAATGGTTACAACATTAATAGTCACCGGTTAAAATTTACCGAGGCTCGATGTAAATTATCGAATGTAAAATCCCTTCCCTCTGGAAAACATGTCCAATGTTATTGGTTTTCTTAGCGTTTGAAGTTTACCTTGGAACCTTTCATACCTCTAGTTTTAATTATACCAAAGCACGTGCAATTTATGTCACGATACTATAAAAAATATAGAGATTTATTTCAGCCTCATTAAATGCATCATTAAATTTTCAATTTCTTTGGTTTCATTATCTCCGGTCGAGCAAGATATATAAATCTTGATGTTACAGTTTTCCAGTATTTGTTTAATGTTCGTGCGCTTTGATCAATCTTCAATTTCTGCCGCATTAATAATAAATAAATTCTTATATTATAGTCCACCAATATTTGCTTTAAAGCATAAATGTCTCATTAACCTTTCAATTTTCCCGCTGCAATTATACGTACGATCACGATCTACAAATTCTGACGTTATAAAATTTCTCAATATTTAATTAACACTTAAAGAATTCATTTGATTTTTATTTTCTTTAAATCAATCATCCGAACAGGCACTAAATATAAATCCAGCTGCTATAAAATTGACCAATATTTATTTACCAATTAAACATTGAATTTTATTTCGAATTTCCGTCCTATCAATATCCAATTCCATAAGCGAACCGGAATCACGATATTATACAACCTCGTAATATTCAATCAACGTTTAAATGACTTATCGTAATACCTTCACAGCGTCCATCCACAAAAATAATTGACAGACAGTGAAACGAGGAAACAAGGCAAAATGCAAAACAAGCGCCAGCTCGAAAACAAATCACTCTTCCAGCACTTTCGATCCTTACAATGTCAGTCTCTCCTCGATGCAACATGCACTCGACGCACTCAAGTAAATGAGTACCCGTCAGTATCGCGTCATCGCCGAAAGAACATCCCAAAGACACATCACCCCGGTAGATATTCGCAAACGAAAAATTTTCGTCAGTTCGTGAAAGTGCGACCTCGCGAGAAACCGGTAATGCACGCGCCCCGAATCGCATCCGCATCAGCGTATCGCGCAAATCTTGCTCCCGCTTTCGAAATCAAGGTTATCCGATATATCCTTCGACATTCATAAGTACCTTGAGATTTTCATTACACACCCTGACACGTGTGCGAATATATGCGGACCTCCGTGAAATTAATTATCGCTAATTACCCTACGGAAAGTATGCTAAGAGTCTGGCTCAATTACCTTGCCATCCATTCTCCTAAATTTCTCACCCTTATTCTTTCTTTCTCTTATACTTTCTGGCTTTAATTGCTTAGGTTATTTCGATTAAAATCTACTGATTTAGGTGGTTTATGAACCATCGAGGTTGTGGTACATTAATTAGTAATTTAGGAAAAATTTTCTAAAGGTGATGTGAACTTCAATGTGGGCCTACTAATTAGAAATCTGAGCCCTTACGTCCTTACTCACTGTAGCCCCTCCATCCTTAACCCATTGACTGCCAACTACGAAATACCTCGTAGCTGCACTATAAGTTTGAATTAATAAGTTAACAATAATGGCCGCCCGTGTATAGAAATTTTTGAGTAAAAATATTCTTCGTATCATTACGAACGTCGAAATTATATTTTTGATTAATGAAACCAATGTTTTAAAAACTTTCTGTCATCTTCTCAAATTTTAACAAGCAAAGGTAATATTTGCTTAATTTTCCTGGCAGTGAATGGGTTAACCCTTTCCGTGCGGAGACATTTTTGAATATTAAGAGTTAACCATTTATTTTGCGATCCAAAACCACCTTTTTATCAGCAAGTTAGGCTGTTAATGTATACACATTATAAATTACTATTTGTTCAATCATATTTCAACGGTTGCATTTCAATTTTTCAACTCTAACTATGTATACAAGCAGCGATAAACCATAATTAAATTTTTTTCTCAGACCACATATATGCGTCGCTGGTCCTCAAAAGGTTAATATTTCACCCCCTCCTTCATTCTAATTAATATCTCTAAGATCTTTCGCTTTGTCTCTCCTGTTCATTTTTCTCTCTCTCGATATTTTTACACTTCTTTCGCTTCTCCTCGCTTTCCTTCGTTCTCGGTGGCAAAACAAAACGGTATGCGCGTTAAGTAAAGGCATAATAACGCCGGCGAATGCCGCGGCACCAGGGACCCTTTCAAGACAGTGTCGAATAAATACGACGGTATAAATTTAACCGCGCTGTTTATGCGAGATATTAAAGGTAAAACTTTTAATGACTTTCACCGGGGACGATCCGCGGTGGTAAATCGTCGGATTAAAGTTTTGGATCACGAAACGAGTGCGAGAGGGATTCCACGGCGTTGGTGATTGGTACCACTTGGAGATAAATGAAATTGCTGACCTTGCCGTGGAGGACCATCGGGGAAAATATTTGATTCTCTCGTTCCGAAGCGTTCCGCATTCTTTAGTTTCATTTTTGAGTGTCTTGGTAATTAACCGTGAGAAATTCAAGTCAGATACCAGCATAAATCCAAAGGTAATGATAAAATCATCGGTTCCAGAACATCAGACTAGATATCTATGAAAACACAGTTTACAAATGACCCTCTTGTAATTCCGCACGATAATTACTTCTCATCGCACGATTACAAAAATAAATTGACTTCGGACTCTGCTTAATCTATCGCCTACTAATCTCATGAAATACTGCTGGACGATTAAAAGAATTCGATGTCCGGCAGGAAATTCCAAAAATTTCTATCTGCGATAACGTGCACGAAAATAACTTCCCTCGATAAACTTCGCTGAATTTTAATATTCAATTACGATCAAAGATTTTAATCAGAGCTATCGATAAATAGTAATGGTCCAAGTGCGTATGAGTACGAAGCCGAGATTGGTGAACGGTTTCTTTTTATATCCGCCTTAAGGCGCGGTTTCCAACGTGCAAGTCCGATCGTAAATCACGTGCAGCTCGATAATAAAGCATACCGCGTAGGAATTAAAACAATGTACGATAATTAACATGCATTACCAATCGCCATACATGGATACAAGAAGTCTTCGGGCTTTGTAAGGTAATGCACACGTTGCAACGACCGACGGCGGCGGTAAATCACGTTGCGTTACTATCGGCGTTAAACCGCGGGAAAGTCACGAGATGCAGCCTCCGTATTTGGCTATGTATTATGCAAATTTTCGAGAACTTTATTAGCCCGGCAACACCGCAGGGTCAATGTAAATCGCAATGGCAAGGATCACCGAAAATAATCATCCAAGGAGTCCTCGGGAATCCGTGGAATTTTACCGAATTTCACGTGAGATCGTTATCGCGGTTAAAACGGTTTTCTTTTAATTACAGGTGGATCCGAGGAATTTTATTTTTACCGCGGCAAGTAGTTAGAAAGACGCGTACCGTACGGTAATTTTAAATTTCGTTCCTCTCGATGAGGTATTTAAATTCAGAGGCTGTACAAAGAGAAGGGAATTTTCTTGTGTTTTTGTCAAATTGAAAGAGTTTGTAGATATTTTAATTTATCAAAGTCAAATATTATTTTAAAGATTACGTATAATGAATTCTACGTTGTTTGAGTGATTGATAGAATAAAGAAAGTTAGAATGTGGCTTTGGTATTTGCACGTAGCTTGCTAATTATATTCTGGATAAGATAAATTTGGGAATAGCTCGATAGTGGCGTTACTCGCCAAATTTTATTAGGGACATAAATCGTCGATAGTACGACAGTATTTCGAAGACTGTGGCTTTCTGGTGAACTTTTTTTAATCATCTTTTTCCCTACCTTTCACAATCTACGCGACTTCTTTCCGAGCGAGCGAGTATTTCAAAAATGTCGCCTCCGGTTGGAATTTTACGATCGCAGCTGCGGTCCTATGTAGTCATTTTAAGCAGAATGTTTGCAAAGTATCCGCCAAATCCATTAAATCTATAATTTAAGAGCGATCCGAAGATACATTTCAAGCAGTCTGCTTAATGTAATATGTCCAAACGTATCTTTACTATGTCGCTATAAAATAGCGATTGCCATTTTGCCAACAACTCCGGCAGTCGCCATTACGAATCTTTTCGCGAATAATCACACGCTCCATTGAACTTTTACGAACTTTTACTTTGAATTACAACGTTAAATTCGAATTGTTTCTCCAATCTTTTAACAATCAGTTTGTTAGTATTTTATTACCGAACATTTTCCTATAACACTAAAACTATCAAGGTGGTGAAAATAAATCTTTTAAAATTTTTTGGAATATTAGTAGCGCTATATCTTGTAAAGTACAAGAGATTAAATCTATCAAGTTTCTTGCTCCTTTCAACCCTTTTCTTCTAAAGTATTATTTATCCAGCATCTTTAAACATACTGATTTAATAGTCAGTAGTTCTACTGTGTTAACAGAAAATAATCTCTACCATAATTTAACCGCAGAAGATTAAACTAACGATTCTCATCTCCAATTACATTCGTTTCTCAAACGTTCTCGCTAACGGTTCCGAACATTTCGTCTCGGGGTCAGATTTAATACGAAAATTACGCTTTCACCGTCCAATCGACAGTTTGGATGTTTATTCCACGGTAAAATTTAACGTGCCACTTTCGATGATGGAAGCAGTGCGATACCAGATGGTTTTCGTCGACGAACTACCGTGTTACGTGCACCTGCCGGTCTATCCTCATTTACGAAAACGCGTTTCGTCTCAAAGTTCACCGCACGTAAATCTCCGTTGAAAGTTGCTTACATTTCCGTCTTGTCAAATACGAAAACTCCATGCGCGGAATGATTGATTGCCGGCGAAACATTGACACAATTAAGCTGAGTCGTGTTTCTGCGCAAAACTTCAAATATATGAAAATTATTCGAGAAATATTCTAGGCTTCAGCATAAATAATTAATTTAAAATCACTTTCTGTATTTGAATTATGTTCATTAGTTGAGTGTTTTATGAATTGTTGGTGTTTGAAGTTGTGCCTAATGATAGTTTCATTGATTTATCGGGAAGTTAGTATCAATCATTGAATGCTTAGGTATAGAAAGACTATTTGGAGCAATTTTACAGAATTTCTATGAATTAATAGTCAATCTAACGTGCAAGTTAAAGCGACGGGTCCGTCATTCAAAATTTTATAAAAACTTCGGTTGTCTACGTTTGTAAATTTTTCTCTGATAGTATTTGGTATCATAAAATTATTAAATTAATTTCCTCACTTCCCTTATTTCTATTTTTTGAAGATACTATCAGATTAAAGTTTAACCACAAAGATTTTTTTACCGTTCCACTACAAAGTTGTAACATCAAACTTTGCATCAGTCAGCCGTTCAAAAATTATTATTATTCATCAAATTCCCCAACCATATAATCAATTACAAGAACATTATAATAACCGTTCACTATCCACGTCACTGAAATAATTGAATCCCGGCAGAAACATCCTTAAAAATGCCCCCTCATCCGCACAAAAATAATCCCAACCGTGAACGTTTAATTAACCATTCCGTGAGTTCCAGCCGGGATCGAGAGCATTCGTCGGGAATCTACCAAATTGACGTCGTGAGCCAGCAATTTGGAAGGTACCGTTGATTTTTCGAAAGACCTCGCCAGATCGTTACCAGCTTCGCTGTACGAAGAGGGGATCCCGGTGAAATGCGTTGCCCGGTCAAATTTGCCCGTTCTCGGAGCCTCTAATTTGCTCTCCCGGATATTTTTATCGACCTCAGAGTACATAGGGCACGGCTACGACGAGAGAGCCACGATCCGTGCACAGTTCTCGTCTTATTTGCATTTTTTTCAGCAAGTTTCATTAACCCCTCGACCCCTCGGAGTGTAGTGTGCGGGCATAAGGAAGCGGCGAGCACGTAAAATAAAATAAACCCGGCTGAATATTCATACCGGCCTGGCTGTAAATATTCCGAGGACGATAAATTCCGTACTTCTTTCGTGAATTCCGTAATTCCCCTTTCTCCCTCGGATGGGTGATTTTTTTTTTCGAGTCGACGACCATCCCAGCCAAAGTCTGATCTCTCGATCTCTTTGGAGTTTTGCAAAGTTGATGGAGATCCGATTTCAAGTAAAATCGAAGCTACTTGGATAAAATCGCCGCGGCAGATCGGGAAATTATCGCTGGAAGATGTTTCTATGACGGCGCGGAAGAAGATAACACCGAGGGTGTTCGTGGATAGGGAAAAAATAATTGTCTTGGTCGTTGCTATTTGCTTCTTTGGCGTATCTCATTTTTAGCGAGGAGGTTTCTGATAATACGATCAATAGATAATTGCAGGATTACACTCGGGCTTGGATGATTGCACTATCTTTTTATCTCGAGGGAAAGGAAATTTTATTGGAAAGGTCTTTGAAATCGTATTGTCTCTTGATGGATTTTTTTGAATTCTTTTTACGTGTTTTACGTTCGATTCTTTGTAACATTGAATGTCTTATTACCTACTTCAATTAATATTCGGTGAAACGAATTAAAGATATTTATGCAATAAATTATTCCAACCTTTGAATCTAACGAACTAACGATCCTCATTTCCCAAACGATCCAAGAAAACAAAATTACAGCGCTATTAATTACACCTCCCCCTTCCAGAGGAAGAAGACGATCGAAATGAAAGCCCGTAAAAAATAAAATACAACACTCGAATGCACACATCTTTATGTCTTTAATACAACGGCAAGGGATTAATTCCCGACCCGTCCGATTTATAATTTACCTCAATCATATTTCCAAGCTTCCCTTCGTTTATTACCTGCCCGCAAAAATAGAGAATCCTTGCATCTTCCGCAGTAGAATCCAACGAGGGAACAGAAAGAGATGGAATTAGGGGAGTGAAAAAAATTATATCTCAAGAATTGACCCCGATGACCCTGAAACCTTAGAGAGGCACTGTCTAGAGTCTATTCGGGAGGTACAAATTAGAGGGTCGATCGACGGAGGATCCAACCCTTTCTCGAACCGTGCACACCCCCATGCTCGCGGCTCCCTACAGGTGCATCGCCGACTAATGGACGAAACGAGTTCTCGAGATACTGCAGCATCATTATAAAACGTTTATTTCGGCATAAAAGTCAAAGTGCAACGTGTCGGGGCTTGTGCGCGTAGGAGCCGATCCTTAGCCGATGACTCGCGAGTAAAATCCTTGTTCTTTGTAGCAAGGTTATCTCTCCAATCGCTCCTCGTTCGACCTATTCGGGATTTCTCCTATCGTCGGCTCAAAGTGGATACGCTGTTAAGGTAAAATGGACTTTTTTGACGTAATAAAAACCCCTCGGTATCTCCTTGATACTCTATTTCCGGAGGGTAGTTTCGAATGGCTGGTAGTTTCGAGGGACGGAACGATCGGAGAGCCAAATGGAACGTTATCTTTCGCGTGGCACGGCTAAAGTGACACCGATGTATTTTATAATTTCCCTTGGACTTTATGGCAACGATTAAGTATCCGGCGAATCCCTCTTTTCGCGGGGCTATAAACCGATCTAATTGGAGAACACGGAGATAATGGATCTCTTTATCTCACCGTTCGACGATCCGGGGTCCTTTAATTCGCCATGGACGGCGAATCAATTTGGCCCGAAGCACGTAGTAGACGCGACTGGTGACTGTGGATTTAATTATGCAAGCTGGCAAGGTTCGCATTAAATGCCGATAAACGATAGAATGTTTCTTCTCTGAAGTATAAATTTCTCAATTACCTGACAATCTTTATATCGATTCGTTAATGGTTTCTTTTACGAAAGATTTATCAAATTTCATCGTAGTCTATCCTTTCAATTAAAATACCGAGAAAAATCTAAAAAAATTTCTATTTTACAATTAACTTTATGGGAATATTTTTCAAAGAAACGTCGAAAAACCTCGTAATTCGATGTGATAGCATGCCGAGGCAACCCGTGCCCTAACTCAACGGTCTTGATCGCGACAGCTTACGGATAATCGCGCAGCTTTTTTCCAAGCGCACTCTCGTAAATAATTCCCCGCGGTCAAAAAGAAAAATGTGGAAAAAAAAGAATTGGACCGTAAAAACCCGAAGCGTTCGTCGCTTATCAATATTTTTATTCGTGGCATTAAAGCCGTCATATCGGCGGTTCGACGTGCGCCGCTCGTTTCTGTTCTCCGTGATTGCACCATACGTTATATTTACACGCGCGGCGATCCGCTTGCGCGCGCACCTTTATTATCGCCCCGGGGCCAAAAAATCGCGGAAGTTTCGGAGCGCATGCCATGGTAATCGATGCCACCTGTTCATACGCTTCTTCGTTTTGAAGAAAATCCAACCGGCCGTGGCGATTCGAGATTGGAGAGCGAACGAGACGAGGAAGAGAAAGAACGGTAATTTCCGTGGGGTTCGCGGAGCACGAGCAACGAAAGTTGCCTCGTGAAACTTATCCGTAAGGAGGCAATCCTTAATTGCACGATCCCGGCAAATTTGGGTGAAAAAGTGGCTCCGATCGAGACCTTCTTACCGTCGAAAAAGTGTATGTTAATGGTACGATATAAAAATATTGGTTGTCGGGGTAAATAGGAAGATGGTCGGAGAGATTCAATGGGCTTTGAGATGGAGAATGATTGGGAGAGAAGTTTTGTCAATGTTATAATAATTATAGAAATTTTGGGAAGATGTTACTAATCGGTATGGCATATTTTTGCTTATTAATCGCATAGTGCAAGTTAGCAGTTTATTTTTCTGCGATTGGATAGATGTAGTGTAGCTTTCTCTGACGATTAATTTGTTTAATTAATATCATCCACTTTCAGTCAAGACTGAGTATTTAAAGAGAAAATCATATTGCAATATTACAGACACTTTGTTCTTTTAATTTATTATTATATACTAGCATATATTTTAATTGCAATTTTATTCGGGGTATTGAATTTTGAATTTTTTTTTCTTACCACAGTTGTTAACGTGTTACAAAAATACTTCCCCGAAACAAGAATCCCTTAGTCTCTGAGAGACTCGATAAATTACCACAAAAGTAGAAATACCAGAAGAAAAAAATAATCCAAAACAGCAGACACCCGTGCGAAGAACAAAGTCAAAAGAAACATCTTCACCGCACAAAGATTCGAACCCCATACGAAGGGACCACCTGTAGTCTCGACATCAGCACGCGGGCCAAACCGCGAAGAAACCGCAAGACGCGATAATTACGCCGGAGGCCTAAAAGTAAAGGCGCGCAGCAGCGAACTAAGGGTTGCTGAAGGGGGGGATGCGAAACGAAAGACAAAAAGAAGAGGTAGCCCCAAAGGTCGAATAAGGATGGAACGAAAGGAAGAGAGAAGGAGAGAAGAGAAAAAAAATAAGTCGAAACAAAACGGCGAAGCCACATAAAAAAGCACTTAAAGGAAGAGACGTTGCACGCCGACGAAACCGTGGTAGAATACCCGGGGTCTCCTCTGCAGAGGACGACGGCGAGGGGCAAGAGGACGAGGAAGAAGGAAGAGGAGAAAAAGGAGAAAAGGAGGAAGAGTTGCGGGCACGGGTGCACGAAGCGTGACAGTGGGTGCGCGAGCACCTGCCCATTCTTGGAGAGAGCTACGCCGCGCTGTGATTTATGGAAACAAAGGGTGGGTGGAACGGGAAACACGGACCGCACCATCCCCGACGGTGTCGCTACGAGGGATACTCCTGCAGCGGGATGAAAGCGGATGTTACGAGTTTTCGAGCATATCTAATGTCTTCCGTGGAAATTCGGAAATCTTTGGAAATTTCTAACCACGTAAATTTATCATTTTTACGTGATAATGGTAATTTTGGATGCTGCGAGTTGCTGAGCATTTTTAATATTTTCCGAGGAAATTGTGAGATCTTTGGAAATTTCTAACGATGTAAATTAATCATTTTTACGTGATAATGGTAATTTTGGATGGTGCGAGCTGCCGAGAATTTTTAATATTTTCTGAGTAAATTGTGAGATCTTTGGTAATTTTCTAACGATGCAAATTAATCATTTTTAGGTGATAATGGTAATTTTGGATGCTGCGAGTTGCTGAGAATTTTTAACATCTTCCGAGGAAACTATGAGATCTTTGGTAATTTCTGACGATGTAGATTAATCATTTCTACGTGATAATGGTAATTTTGGATGCTGCGAGGTGCCGAGAATTTTTAATATTTTCTGAGTAAATTGTGAGATCTTTGGAAATTTCTAACGACGTAAATTAATCATTTTTAGGTGATAATGGTAATTTTGGATGCTGCGAGTTGCTGAAAATATTCAATATAAACTTTCTAGGGATACGAATTATTAATAAGTTTTAAGTGACAATGGTAATTTTTGTACTGAGTTTTCCTCCTGTTATTTGTAAGAAAATGATAGACTACTTGATACGAGAAAGGATACTTTTTTAATAGATTTGTTAAACAAAGCCCGAGAGATAAAGTCGAGTAAGTGCGAACCTTTTGAAAAGACAGCGTTATGAAAGGTATCGTAATTCGTTAATTTATCTCCCTTTCTCGCGTGTCGCTCGGCATTAGCCGAATGGGAGCGACATAAAGGATCTAGGATATTATCGTCACGATAAAAGACCCGACCCACACGCAGTAAAACGCAACTGCCGGGTTATTACGCTTCCTAGTCGGGTTATTACAATATAAAGCATCGGGTGACTTCGAGCGACTATTCACCCCGTAAAACTGGCCTCCGTGAGCTGCAAACAAGAAATATACAGACATGCAATGCATTTTTCAGCTAGAATCTGCAAAACCAAAATTTGCAATGCATTCGTCTTCTTCGTACAATTACATTTTGTATTTGTTATAATTTAACTTCTTAAATGACGTTGAATTTCATATATTTATTTTTTTAAATGATGGGGAAGAAAATTGAAAATTGTTGGGAAAAAGAATTGTTTTAATAATTCTGTTACTTTTGTGAATATTCTCTTCCTCTTTAGAAAATGCTATTTTTAGGGAATCCTGATTGTTCTTGATAATTTATTTCTAATCGGTGCTGATGCAAGAATTTTTACTTACGTTTTTTTGCACAAAATTGCAATGTTTTTCAGGACACATTTTTGTCTGCAATTTATTATCTGTCTTGTGCTATCGGTTTCGTAAATACGTTACAACTATTATATCGTTGGTACTTCAGTTTCTCGAGCATAAAACTGCATAAGCTGATCAGTCTATTATTATCTTCCGCTCGTGATAGGCACTCGGAGGAAAAATCGGCTCGTAAACGCCATCGCAACTGTCACCGATAATTTATGCCCGATCTCTCCACTATCGTCGGGCAGGATATTAAAATATTAATATGACTATATTTATAGACCGAAAGGCTACGACGAAGGCATTAAATTAAGATCGTATCCGGTGGAGGTCAAGAGGGTTCAAATTAGTTAAAATTTATAATCCGGTCGCATAGCGAATACGTGAAAAAATGTCTCAATTGCTTTTACGGTTACTTTCGACACTGATCGGTCATGTTATATGTTCTTCAATTTATGCGGTGCTGAATGCACCTTCAAATCTCTTAATAGTGTGATTCCCTGATACTAAATTCTCCCTTTCTTTTTGCATTTTATGCCTTCAAATGCTATGCCCACTTCGGCGGGAACCTACTGTTTTACGTGGCTTCCGAACAACCAGAATTAAATTCTTTTGCTATCACTTCTGCAAAATGTCTTCCCTCACCAAGCGTATCACAGCCTTGGTGATATGAAACCTACTGAAAATGTTCGATTTATTTCTATTTTAGAATTATTCTATTTTATATGATTTTATTCTTTTATATATTTATATCTTTCCGCTCTGTTTTATCCTATTTTACATCGAGCTATCTATGACTACTTTTACCCTATTTATTTATTTATTTCATTTTACTCTATTCTAGTATCTATTGTACTTTATTTTATTTATTTATTCGGATGTCTTCCCTTAACTAGTGTATCACGGACTTGGTGACCGGAAACCTACTGATAATGTTCAATTTATTTCTAATTAATTGAACGTTTATTAATATTAATGATTGACTTGCCTTCAAAAAAAACTCTCTTTATCGTTTCTGTAAAACGTAATTTGTAAAACATTATTTCCCCCTTTCGGTCGACACCAAACATCTTTTGGTCGAACATGTCTTCGCTAACTTTAATGTCTCCTGAGATATCTCTTCGCTTCCAGTTAAACGTAACATACTGTACAAGAGCAAAGAAAATTTAATCAGGTGTCCATCGAAGTCCTCTCGAATATCGGACATCGACGATACCACCGATCGTTGCCGATCGTCCACCGTGGAGGCGTAAGCTTTTCTTTTTCAATCGGCGAACAACCCTAATGTAATAACCGTTAATAAGCGCCTTCGCTGCCGTTAAGTATCGGCGCGTGGGCGAACACGAGGAAACCTCGAACAGCCCACGGCAGGTTGCAGCATCGGTTCGGCTGTTTTTAGGCCAGCTGGACCGAGTATCGCCGATTTATGGCTTCTTCTTCCGCGCCGAATCGTATTTGCATACGTTGTGTAAAATAATTCAGGGTACTAATGAATCTAACGTGTCGGTCATAATCGGCGACGATAAAAGCGCGCCCAGAAACCCGATACTCCTCTTCGAGTTGCAAATGAGAGGCGAACGCAACGAGGTGTCACTCGGAATACAAATCGGGGAAGAAATAATTTCGGATGCACGAGAAATCGTTGCCATTCCTCGAACACTCAGATACGAAGGTACGAGGACTTTTAGGGTGATCGTAATTAAAGTTTAAGCGGAGGGCATCGTGCACCCCGGAAATGGAACCAAGCAATTTAGGAGATACCGAACACCATCGAATATCTTCGCAAAAGGAATTCAAATGTTTCTTTAAATGTCTAGTATTAATTTCACTTGCAGATAGTCCCATTTTTTAAATTTTACTTTTGACAATTATGCTTGACTCTTGTATACTTAGTATTTCCAAAGGTCATCTTCAAATTCAGCTCTTAATTCGATTGACCACTTTCCAAAGTACAAATCAAATTGCTCCCCACAGTTTCTCTATCCCCGCAGAAAATATAATTAACACATTGCATGCGGGAACGTACTTTTACGTTTTTCGTAATCTGCCATTGGAGCACAGGTCACGTAAAAGTACGAATTTAGTATATTTGTGCTGGAGAATGGGTGTCGTTTAAATATGACGGGCATTACTTATTAAAAACAATGTCGTTTTCTTTTTTCATTCATAGAGCATACATTTAAGTGTAAAATAAAAAAAAGGCTCATTAAGAATAAAGAAATAACTTTCGATTTAGTATGGTTTTACCGAATGACCTAACTTCGGCAAAATTTACGAAAAAAGCCAGCGAAACGCGTGAGTCCGCGGAGAAATATACCCGCATGCAATGTGTTAAAAATGTAAGCCACCACAACTTAAGTACGATACTTTCTAAACAATCTGAACTCTTCCTCCCAAAAGAACCCCCGAGCGATCGAACCTAGCAAGTTTCGTGCTCCAGTTGGATGCTAGCGCAGTTGAACAATGATTCATCCGTGTCCCGAACTTTCCGCCTTCCCTCCCTTGCAATCGTAGGCCAGATAAAATAATGTCCATGTCACGGGGTCCTTGGATCTGGCACGCCCACGTGGAAAGTTCGAAAACATTAGCGGGCGAACTGGACCGGCGTAGCCGTAAAACGATGTTACGTGGCGTTCGCTTCGTCTTCTTCATCCTCCTCTTCATCCCCCGTGCACGTGGACGACGTCGTGACGCTCGAGGGCTATCGTCACGGCTCTTTCTCCTGCTCCCTCTCAGCCTCTCCTTCGCCCTCTCGCTGCCTCCTCTCTCTCTCCACGCTCGTTTCTCTTCGAGAGCAGCACGAGCGCGTACTTCCTCGGTACTTACGACCGTCCCCGAGTAGTTTTATTCTGTCTGGCAGCGTGGGCGGGAGCGGGACGATGCACAGAACTTAGGGGCCATCTCCATTTGCCGATTACTCTCACTCTTTCTCTCTCGTTCGCCACTTCCCTTTCCCTACGTTCTTTCCACTCTCTCATCCTCTCACAGCCCCGTTTCCATCCTCTTTTTTCCATCTTCCCTTTCCATCCCAGAGGATACTCACTTCTCGTCGTAACCTCGAACCCTTTTTCCCTCCTTCGATCTTTCTTCCTCTCGGACTTTCAACCCTCCTCCCCCGTCGCGCCATCAGCATTCTCAGAGCCGATATCCGCGAACTCGCCTCCGGTATGCTCTCCTCGAGAGTTCTATGTCGAAACGGCGCTCGTGAAATTGAAGGTTTCGCTGTGGGGGCGACGACGAAAGTCGGGCCAGTAAATCCCGTCTTTACTGAAATTACTTTGCTGGAATTTATCTCGTTGCCGGCCACCACCGCCACGGTATTCCGAACGCCGTGAAAACGTACGGCCGCCGGAAAGAAACGCTCGGCCTCCTTCCTCCACCTCCGCCCATTCTGCCCCCCTACGAGCCGTGCTTTTCGTGAGCGGTTCGCCTCGTGATTTCAGTTTGAATTTCAAGGCACGATCTTGTAGCGCGGTAAAATTGGACGATCGGAATCGGTAAGAGGCGTTCGGAGATACGCTGCGTGTATGCCGGAGCACACGAACCGGATAAGTTCGGGCTTTATCAGAGATAATATCTGCCGGCAATAAAATAATGCCTCGTTCTCGAGGTGGGATTATGAGATCGTACCCTATGTATGTATGTATGTATATCTACGTGTTCGTTTGAAACGCGTTCGGCTATCCGCAACGGTGAAACCGCGACGGTTAATAAATGATAAGTGAAAACGCCAGTGATACGAATATTTATTGCGATCGCTTATGGCGCTCGACGGCTGAGCTTTGTGCGCGACACACCTTCGCGAGGAGTTTATGGTGTGCCCGCGACGAAAATGAATTTCGATGGAAAAACTGACAATTCGCGTAGGCTTGTTATCCGTTTCGGTGATCGTGCACTGGTTGCAGAATGTAGACGCGGAAGGCACGCGATAGGGATTGAGATCATTTTGTAAAGGGGGTTGTTAGGAGGTTGCAAGCTTTCGGTGATTACATGGGGTGCGAAATTAATTGATTTTTCTATGTATCGAATGACTAAAGTAAAATAGTTCTATGGGAAATTTCTGAAGCATAATATCAATATGTAGTGCAGTATTTAATAGCAATCGTACCGGTACTTTATGCATACTTATACTTATCGTAACAGATCTTTCAACTGGTTACGAAATAACATTGATATTTTTTGCGGAAGGAATGCAGGATGTTGTTAACTTAACCCCTTGCAGTACCATTTCTTTTGTGACTGAATGCACAATAACTCCGAATTAATTGCTAAAATAGCAATCTATCCCTGATTTCTGATATATTGTATAATTTAACGCAATATTGATAGCATTAAAATAATTTGATCGTATCGTGATTAACTGATATTGTAAATTCAATAGCTTTTGGAAAACTTTAAAGTTTCCTATTCCATCTATCGCGTCACGAGTTTCACTCGTTATTGTATGACAATTTGTTAATATTGAAAACAACGTAGAAAACGGCATTTAGTTGATAATACAAAAAATTACATATTTTCATTGCACTGAAACGGTCATTTGACAGTGCGTAGTAAAGTTAGCGTTAATGCGGAAGAATTTGTAATAATTCTATAAAATTAATAAATCGTAATTATCAATGCAAAGTACATTATTAATTTACCGATCAAAGGGACAAAAAAGTAACTAATATCGAATTTCATTAAGTTCGCATTACGATAAGTATCATATAATTACTTAAAGTTTGCAAATTACCGCAACATTGCAGATCTGACATTTAAAAAGTACTCGTCAAAAGCAAACTTTGAATTCTGAATAAATTCTTGACTTTGAGTCAAGAATAAATTTACAGCGAATTGTCGCCTGTTAAAAAAACAGCACGGCTCGTGATCGACCACGTGCATTTCCAATTTCGCGAAATCGATGCAACGCAGCCTGTTTTGCGTACTCCAAGTGCAGGAAGTGCCAGCACCATGCGAGTCACGCGTTGACGGTAATGTGGCATCATACGTTCTGACAAATGCTCTCGGCCCTCCGCGAGCTGACCAGATGAACAGTGGTTTTATGGTTAATGCAAACCACGCACGGCTTATATCATAATAATGCAACGCAACGTGTCTCGAAGGAGTTGCATGCCTTCTCGAGTCGTTACGTCTTAACACGAGTGCGCCCCGTGCAGAATCCTAGAATGAGATTCTTTGTGCGATTTGCTTGATAAGCTGTCGGCCTCTCGGGCAAATGATATTGCCGAGTTTATAGTGCTTCTATTTTGAAATTATAGCAGGCAATTTAGATAATGTTTCTAATATGTGTTTATTAATTTTTAGTGATTTATTTCTTAAATGGATAATGGAGCTAAAAATAGTTTGATAGTTGCAGAGATTGAAAATGAGCTCTGCTACTTGAAATTTCTATTTTCTTTTAAGTATATGGCATTAATTAACCGAGTTCTTTTGTGACTGCCTCTACAATAATTGAAAATTAAATTGCTAAAATAAAAATATGTTAGTGATTTCTGATATATTTTAGAATTTAAGGCAATATTAACAACATAGAAATAATATTATCGTGTCGTGTTCCACTGATATTCTCAATTTGATCATTTTTCAGAAGCTTCAAAATTTCCTGTTCCATCAACCGCATCACGAGTGTCACTCGTTGTAGGGCAAAGGGTTAATATCCAAATATACAGGAAATATTGAAATACAGAGGAAATTGATTCAAGATATTCTCAAAATAATATGTAGAAGCTAATTATCAATCTGTGACTGGTTGTAGGAAGAAGAAAGAAGCTCCAACTAGTAGTATAAGCACCCACGGAAGATCCAGTCAGACAAACTACCATCCAACAATACCCAACGTACCAAATCTCCAAAATAAAAAATCCTTACTCAAACAAAGAACCAAATCAATCCACAGACCAACCTCTTACAACATTCTCACAGTAAAATACCTCAAACTTTCTCCTCGTCTCTTCCACATCATCCAAAATGATCCATCAGACGAAGATCGTTCTCCAATTACAAGATTCCCCGAAAGTTTCCCCCTTTTCCTGATTCCTCGTCGCGGTAACGAAGAGTATATACCATCTCAAGTGTACTCTCTCCTCTCGAGACCGAAGCCGAAGGTGAAGGAACGTTTTAAGGGCTCGTTTAAGGTCTGGACGATCTCCTCGTGGCGCGTTATTTTTTTGTCGCTCGGTTCCGGGCAGACAAAGGCAGCCCAAGAAAAAGAGAGAGGGAGAGTTTTACTCGCGTGGGCCCGGAGGCGAGGCACCAGCTTGGTTTTTGGCCACGAAGGTAACCGGAGTGTGCCCCCATGGAGGCTTCAAGGGCCACCTGCCCTACCAGGGACCCCCTTTTACGTCCACTTTATTAGCTATTATTATACGCGTGCCTTCGCTCCGGCTTCTTTCTCTCTGTTTCTCTCCTTCTCTCTCCATGGAGACTCGGATCCGCCCGCGCCTGTTTAGAAATATTTCACCGAGAGTTTTCGGCTTAGCCGGGCGCACCGAGTTCGTTAATCCTTCGGACGTAGCCTAAACAATCGGTCGAACCACGAAACCTTTGGAGAAACCTGCCCTACGTTTCGTGATCGAGGGGCGATCCTTTTTTCGTTGCTCTAGACAGGCAATTTTGCCAACTTGTTTCGTTTTGTGGGACTTGCGAGATGGAGCACCGATCGGGCCTTTTGTTCGTATGTTATGTTTTGTGGAAATTATATGTCTTGCTCTTGGTCTCATGGTTTGCTGAGTTTTAACTTTACTTAGGTGTGGATTCATGGGAGAGTGAGTAGTAATGATGGGAGGAATATAGGGCAAGATTGTGGCTGATGGTGAAAGATGATACTATTATTGTCTAGTGTTATCTTACTAAATTATCATTAAAGATTAATATTCTATATAGATTTGGCTGATTTGTCGGCTAGTAAAACTCTTAGAAATTTATAAGCTTGACGATATCACTCAACACCTCAACACAAATAAGAAAGCGATACAAAGACAATAAAGTACTGTGCTACGAATACAAATAAATATCTAAATTAAAGGATAATAAATTCTAATAAGAAAAATGAAAACACTGAAACCCAACCCAGTTGACATACCAATTGCGAAGAATTAACAATTAGCAACGGGAGTCCAACGACACAATGTCCTATCGCAGCAAGAAACCTGAGACCTACATCGGCAGAAGTTGTTAGTTTAAGACCCATAATTATACGTCTCGATTAGAACTAGATTCATTTGTATCCGTTTATATTGAACGCACCGATCGGACTTACACTCCCCCTCCAATAAATTCAAATCTCGTTCGGTGAAAGCCGTGCAATAATTCTTCAAGAATGTCGAAGAAATAATAAGTTGGCACAATGTAACCCAGAGTCATTTATCTTTCCTCGCATCCGGTAGCACCATTCGGTGCACGCAAACCGGACTAATCGATATCCAAGACAATCTTACCAGCGTCGGAGTTCGTCGAACCGCCGCGGCACGCTGGAATCTCGATTCTACTCGGCTACCGAGGAGGCAGAAGCGCCTTCCGGAGATCTCCGATAATGGAACTTCACGGCTAATTATCCGGAACATAATTGCCTGTAACCCTCTTCAAATACGCTCAAATACGAGAGTGACGCTCGCTTCGTTCGGATATTACAATACCTGAGAGATGATAATCTGCCGGGCGTTTTGAAAATTGCTCGCGCTGTTGAGCCTTCGGGGATTCGAAAAATATCGTGACTCGTGTTGTGTCAATGGAAACAGATAAAGACACAATGTTAGGAAATGTGAAAATATGTTGACTTTTTCAGTGGAGATACAAAATCGTTATAAGGGAGGAGAATTTTTATAGAATTATTTGGCATTGATAAATTATTGCATAGCAAATAAGTTTCGAGTGCTAATTTTTTCTATAAATTTAAAGATCATTACTTTCAATTAATAATTATCAACGAATCGATACTATTTACAAAAATATACAACTTTTACTCCGACATAAAGATTTACAAGATGCTCGTATCTAAGGACATAGGACCGTAGAATCTCTCGTTGGTAACAGAAAGATAAAAATGCAATTCTAATAGAAAAACGTTCACGCTCGACAATGAAAACGTAGACAAAAACAAATCTAAGATTCCTTATACAGATAAAGACATAATGTTAGGAAATGTGAAAATATTTGTCGATTTTTTCAGTGGAGGTACAAAATCTTTATAAGGGGCGAGAATTTTCATAGAATTATTTGGTACTGATAAACTATTGCATAGCAAATAAGTTTCGAGTGCTTATTTTTTCTATGAATTTAAAGATCATTAGTTTCTATTACTTATTATTAACGAATCGACACTATTTACAAAAATATGCAGCTTTTACTTCGACCTACAGTTTTACAAGATGTTCGTAATCAAGGACATCGGACCGTAGAATCTCTCGTTAGTTACAGAAAGATAAAAATGCAATTCTAATAGAAAAACGTTCACGCTCGTAAGGGAAAACGTAGACAAAAACAAGTCTAAGATTCGTCACAACTATCCTATTCAACAAACACAAACAAACCAACAATCCAGACGCACAAATTGAAAAGTTCACCTTCCCTTTCTCCAAGATTTCCGAGCATCCGGCGAAATTCGCTCGCGGAACAGAAGGATTACGGTTCCGATGAGATCGGCGGCAGCGGCGCCAAACGGTAATAAACAGCGATCGGCTATCAGAAGCCACGAAGGCGCGCAATTTGTCGCCGCTATCTCCGTCCTCGGCCCCTGTATACGGATAATCAATATTGGCTGCAACCAGTCTCTGATAAGAGTTCCGGGCTAACCTAACCGGTGGCCCCGCTTCCTTCTCTCCTTCGACGGAGACGAAAGTGTAACGGAATGGCCTACGTTCGATAAGAGAGGATACCTTTTCAAGAAGTCCAAGGTTCCTCGCGGATCGGATCGTCGACGTAGCCTAAAAAGGTGATCGACTTCGTTGGATTAATCGATCTCAATCAAACGTTCAATGTAATTCTACTTTCTTCGGGGGAACGTTTCGAAACGCGATTCATAATTAAACTGGCTTCTGAGTTGAGATAGGACGGTGATAATGTATACACGCGGTGAACTGTACGAGTTTCGTGGCACGTTGAACCTTTTCGGTGTTAGATAGCGAGGAATTGCTTGGTGAGAACTCTGGGAAACGAGACTGGGCGCACAAATCATCGGTTTATTGCGCCAGTTGACTGGCAATGTTTCGTAGGTAGACTTTCTTCTTGTTAGAGTGTGTCAGTATGATTTTGCTGACGGTATTAGAACACTAGAACTATCGGTGCAGTGAAAATGCTTGGTACGTCATGTTTTTTATAAAAATTCTCTACGTTTATAGGAGAGCCGTAGAGTAGATATTCTACGTCCACTTTATAAAACAAATTACTGAATTAATCAGCTTTTTCAATTTTTCATCCCTATTTTTCTAAAGTACTTATTTAATATATTTAAAAGTGATAGATTTAACGCCGGTAGTTCTAGTGTTAATGATTTGGATGTTTTCTGAGGTTTCTAGAATTAAATATGTCTAGGGTTTAAGTTGGGATAATCATTAATCATTAATTACACACGTTACTTCGATTGTAACTTATTCAAGGTAAAATGTAATTAACAGAAATTTAACATGCCACAGTCGTAATTAAAAAAATACTTTTATCACGTTCTCTGATAACATCACAGACTTGCGACAGATTTATGAAAATGTCCATAAAATATTTCAATTTGACATAAGTAAAATATATAAATATACTGAATGAAATTGCTCTAAACATTTCATAATAACCAATTTTCCAAAATCGTTGGATAATAAATGTTTCATTCTCAAATAATAATAACGTTCCAACACAAAACAACCAAAAGGAATGAAAATACAGTAAAGTCCTTCCCAGGATTCTCAACTTTAAAGCACAACTGCGTTATCGAAATCAGAAGACGTACAAATTTCCTGCGCCATTGAAAGATTATTTCCCAGACTCGCATGTACGATCACGTTCCACTTTCCATTCTTTGTCCTCGCGCGAAGTATAAAACTCGAAAATACGTGCAAACCCGAAGGAACCACCCATGGTACCACCCCCGCCCGTAGCCGTAAAAGAATCAGAGCGATTTATCGCGCGGAGACGCACGATATCGACGCACAAAGGAAGAAAGGGAATCGGCGAAATTTTTGTTCTCGATGTTCCACGGCAAATAGTTTGCATATCCCACTTTTCAGAGTAAAACGCAGCACGAATCGGCCGAGACGTTGGCCGGCATCGCACGTGCGTGTTTGGCACGTCGTTTCGCGCGTATTCGCGTTCTCCTCGACAAAAGCGAATGAACAGGAGAGAAAGAGATCGGTTAGTTGGTATCGCCTGTATCGAAAGGAGATGGGGATACGGACGAGAGAAAGAGCGGGACAATTGAAAGATAAAAAAGGAAGGAAAGCTGGACGATAATCGAAAATTTATCGGCGTTTTCGCCTTTCACGGATTTCGTTCTCACCCGGTGGCTCGATATACACGTTCAGAAACTCGCTGCCCGGGCACGTAATACGTTATAAATTAAATCGGCGGAAAAAAAGGCGCCGATAAAACCGGCAAGAAACGATCGGGCCGCCTTCCGTTTTCCTTGCTATTGTGCTCTGCAAATTATACGCAGCCATTCGAGGTCTCGACTTGTCGTTTTTAATCCCGCCCGAGTGGCCTTTACGCCGATATGGGTTTCCTGAAAAGCAACGGGCCCCGGGTTACTGAGAGGCGTGGCGCCCGGATCGCCTGTACCCCCCTCCTATGGGACCCATGACGGATATTTCATTTACGGTCACGTGCCCCCGTGCACGCGATCGGCGATCGCGAAATTCCCTGTTAACGAGATAGAGGGGGGTATGGTGGATGAGGAGATAGAGGCTCAGATTTTTAACACTAGAATTACCGGTGTTGTATTTATTATATTTATATATAATAAATAAGTACTTCGGAAAAAAATAAATCAGGAAGTGAAAAGGATGATCAATTGAATAATTTACGTTTTATAAAGCAGAAGGGGAATATTTATTGTTTGAGTCCCCTATCAACTGGGGGAATTTTTTGAAAAAATTTGCAACCGGTGATATTAACCTCTTTGGTATTTTTAATGTCAATCAGTGGGCCTCAGATCACATCCATCGTTATTCTGGGGGAAATTTTTAGTTTTTCATGTGATATGTACACCGGTTTGGGACCTGGGTAAAATTGTGAGAGGCGAAATAACCATAGCCATTGGAAAGGGAGAAATTGAGAAATTTAGGTAATTGGTTTCTGATTTTTAGAAAGAGGTTTGATATATAATCTAATAAGTGGGAGTAACATTCATTAATTGCATCATGAGATACACTAGATAAGTTATGTATATTAAAGAAAATAAATGAAGGTGAGAAAGAAAATTGATTGATGTAATTGCCTTCGTTTCACTCATATTTTGTAGAGTGGAAGTAGAAAATTAATAGAGAAGCAGAGTCAGAACGAGAGACTTTTGAAAAAAATTAATAACTAGTCAGTCTTACCATTTTCTGGTGACAAACCCATCTTCTACAAAAACATTGTTAGCAGTTTGAACAATTTCTTAAAAGAAGCATTTGGTTCAGAAAACAGCTACAAGGAAATTTAACTTCACTTCTCTGACAAACAATGCGTAGAGACTTGTTTTCAATTGTGCAGTATTGTCATTATTCATGAACTTCCACCGCGGAATATCGTTTAATTCCTGGAAGTTTGCACAATTTTTGCATTTGGAGCATTTATCGAACAGCCGTCATTATTCGGGCGCTCTTGTTCCTGTTTTCTGCGCCTCTTTTTCTTTCGTTGGAGAAAGAGGAAAGTGCAATCTTGGACCACGACAGGGTGCCGAGATAGAGGCAATCTGCAAACACGAATTGGCCATTTGGCGGGCGTGGCGTTGCGCATATGCGTCGCATAATTTCCGTTGGATCCGTGACTTCACTTTTTCTTTTGCAACGGCGATTCGCTTTCGCGTACACGATGTAACACGGACTGCTGACATTCTATTCGCAAACTTACAAATTGCAAAACTTTTGGGACGCCGCAAAACGTATTTCCCGCGTCCCCGTTTTACTCAAACGTCATTTGTAACAAACGCTCCTTCGTTGCACTTTCTCTCGACTTCAATTTTTGTTTGCAAAATTAATTCATGATAATTCACTATTAACCCTTTGCACTCCTTAATTTTTTGTTACCCACCAACAACTCTTTAATTAATTTGCAAAATATTTAAAAAAAGGGGGCCTCAGTAAATGGTGTATTGCAACAGAAATGGTTATGATTATATTATTATTATTGTTACTATTATTTTAAAAATAGTGTTATATAAAATCGTGTCTAGCTCGACTTTAAAGTTGGCGTAAGAAATGTAACGTCGAGGCACACTCGACACTGGAGCGCTAAGGGTTAAAGTATACTGTTCTATATTATTAAGTAGTGCAGTATAAGACAACATAGTTGCATTTTTGTTAAACGTGCTAAACAAATTCTACTATTATATTAGTAAATTTATAACTGATTCCGAGCCACACAACTTCTACAACAATTTTACGTAGAATTATCAAACAATCTTCGACAAAAGCGATGAAATTGTAAATGGCACCACTTCACCAAAACTAATATCTCATCTCCATTAAAAATACGACATAAATGCGTCATAAATTCAAGTATTCGGGCGTGCAAGGCGAAACGAACTGTGATTTCATGTATGAATTCGAATAGCCTCTTTCGTCTGCAAAACTGTACGGGCCTACACGCGCCTCTATATTAGCATATAGACCAGTGCGAAAAAGGGACCGAAGGGCCCTCTTAGTTAGAACGACTCGGAGTTCGGAAACCGACAATTACAGTGGTATTTAGTGCCTCTCCCGAAACACCATTGTACTCGCGCTAAAATTTGCATCTCCAAAAAGCGCGACTGTCGATTGTCTTAATGGACGCTCCCGCGAACTTATCCCATAAATTGCATTGTTTAGGCACACCTTTTAAAGCCGTCGACCATGGGGTTTGAAATCGCATAACGAGGATGCGGAAAGATCAGCGTAACCTTCGTTCGAACCTCGGGGTCGTGTAAAACGTCGTATTTCTTCATCAATCTTAAATTTTGGTGAACATTCGATTTTTCAAAGGAAATGCTAAATATGTGAATAACTTTGGGATTATTAATATATATCCCTTTTTCATGAATCTTAAGTATTTCGCCAGTCTGCTCGATTCTGAGGAAAAATGTAAAGCAGACAGGTGAAAGTATTCTATGGTTTGTATTCTACTGGAATATTTATACTTTCGAATATTTTATATTCGTCGAAACTGTAAGGTTTGGTAATAATTCTCGTGAGGTCTGCTTCTGCCTAATTTCCCTCTCTAATGGATATTAAACGAAGGCAGCTAATAAGTTCTCGAAGATCTTCGGGGAATTTATGTATTTCCATCGCGTCGAGATGGAAATTCGTGGGAGTTTCTCGAGTCTTTAGTTTCAGATAAATCTCGAAAGGATCTGAGAGGGTTCATGGTGGTTCCTCGACCACCGTGCTGCGAAAAATCACCCACGTCAGGAGTCTCCATTTTTCAAGCAGCTGATAAATCAGACTGTCAAAGAAGTAGGTGCTATGATCCACTAGGTAATCGCAGCTGTTTTGAAAGATTATCAATTAAATTAATTAGAGCAGCCCTTCAAGTTAATTTCTCAAGAAAGTATTCATTCAGACTCCTATTTGTATTACACTCTCGCGTGATTACTTTAAACAAATTACCCAGTCAATAAGTCAGATCATGAAAGAAGTGGCTACTGTGATCAATTACACTAATTACAGCAACCCTTCAAGTTAATTTCTCAAGAAAGTATTAATTCATACTCCTATTTGTATTACACTATCGCGTGATTGCCTTAATCAAATTACCCAGTCAATAAATCAGACCATGAACGAAGTGACTGCTGTGATCCACTAGGTAATCGCACCTGTATTGAAAAATGATCACTTAAATTAATTAAAGCACCCGTTCGAGTTAGCTTCTCAAGAAAGTATTCGTTCATACTCGATTTACAAATAAAATTATTGCACTATCGCGTGATTTCCTTAATGAAATTTCCCAATCAATAAATCAAGTCTCTGTAAAAGAAGCTGCTACGTTCCGCTAGGTAAACGCGGCTGTATTGAGAAATTAACAATTAAATTAACTAGCGTAATTATCTAGCAATTTGTACTTGCTTCCTCAAAGACGCCAGGGGCTGGTAATTATCGGATGGTTTTTAATCGGAGGGGCCGGAGCATAATCAAAGTGATTTAGGAAGGAGGGAACTCAACGGGGTGCCAGCTGCCCCCTGTTGGGGCGGCCCTGAACACTCGGGGTACCCGAAAACCCGTGCTGAGCACATCCTCCATCCTTCGGCGATTATCAACCACCGGCTGTGATTCACCTGCTCGCCAGAATGGACAGAAGTCTTCCGATCTTTAAGAAAAGGAGCGAAATGAGTGAGAAAGATGGCGCCGAAACTGACGAATCTAATGAGTCCCGGTATGTCCTGTCGATTTGATCGATGACTCCGTGAAGGAGAAAAGGGGATGAGTAACATCCTTATCTTTTACGTGATGGTGCTGCCGATTCTGTGCGTCTGACTGTTCTATATTCTTATTCTCTCCTGATGTCCTGCGTTCATTTTTCGAAGGGTGAAATCGCGGGTAATAGAAGTTTAAGATTTTTTCCGAACACGAAAATGAGGAGAAATTTATTTGTAGAAAATTGTAAAATTGAAAGGCTAGGCTAGTTTTTAAAAGATCTTTGAATAGATTTCCGATTTGAGAATTTTCTAGATGTAGACCTGTATGGACTTTGATGTTTTATTATTTTTCCACCCTGTGAATTTAGTGAAACTTGTATTACTTGCATTTCTATGTGTGTTTCAAGAACTCCAGGGAGAAAATTCAATCTATAGAAAGCAGAGAAACTAAGATGTTACATTTCATCGTTGAAACCTCCCCTATAGCAACGACCGAGCACAAATAACGCCCTTATACCGACTGACATAGCTATCAACTACTATTAATTTATGGTAAATACCACCAACAATTTAAAATTGCATGTTTCTATTTACCGATACAATCGATGCTGCCTAGATTGCGATAGCACAGTGTTGTCGGCGTACCGCGAACAGCTAACAGTATAAAAACAATTTGATCGTCTCGCAACTGACTCATTTTCAATTTAACAATTTTTGGAAAACTTCAAAATTTCCTATTTCATTTTCCACGCCACGAATTTCATTAAGGGGTTAAAATAAAGTAGACCAAGGGGTTGAGATACAGAAGGCTAAGGGGTTAAAAATAAAGTAGAATAATGAAGACACGCAAAACACATTTCCAAGGACAAATAAAGACAGATATTCTGATCGGTAATCGCAAGCCAAGCCTAAGAGCCACCCAAGCGACTTAGCCGTGCATTAACGACACAGCCAAAATCCGATCCACGTAACTCGCACGTGATCTGACAAAAAATAAAAGCATATTTCTCTGCCCACGTTCTTGGCGCTCATTAACGTGAGGTTCCCTGATGAGGTGTTCTACCCGAACTCAGTGATGCATTGTCTCGAGAATTAGTTGGCCGCATGCATGCTCGCTCAGGGAGATCTCCTGGTCACCCCTGCGGATCTCTTTCTCTCTTTCTCTCATTCTCCCCTGTCCCTCTGTGTTCCTCCCCTCTTCCCTCCCTTTCGAGGGAATCCTCTGGCCTCGCAGTCGATCACTTTAATCGATTTCGCCGTAGCTGACGCAAGAACCGAACGGATCGTTAGATCGGCTTGATGAATGGCTGAATTATCGGCGCAGAACCGCCAATGAATATCGTTAATGAGGGTGGCGTGTCCCGGGGGAGGTCGCATAAATTTATCCCGCCTGTCTTGGGACTTCTTCATCGAAATTTAATTATTTCTATCGTTAGTTGTCTTTTTCTTTTAATTCGGATGATCGATGCATCCTTCTCGGATTCAGAAGCAAAGCCTCTATTAACGGCCTCACTTTGCTCATGATAATTTATTCTAGTTTGTAAATGAAGAAATGTCGGTGATGGAAGGACGGAGGAAGGGAGTGAAAGAGTTCAAGAGCGGGTGATAAAGAGAGAAAGGGAGAAAGCGATAGAGAAACCAGTCAAAACAGAGTGTGATAGAGAGAAGGCAAGAATCGAAACGAGAATTAAAAGGGAGAAACAAAGACCAAAAACAGAATGCATGGAGGAAAGGAAGGAAAACAGAAAAACAGAGAGAAAAAGGAAAAAAGAAATATGTGTAATTTCCCAGATCTTCCTCATCAACGATGGTCGATCCACGGTGACCCCGTTGCAAGGAAGGTGAGAGGAGAATTTTCCAATTAAATCCCCTCGTTCCACATGAACCACGAAACAAAAGATCGACCAGGCAAACCCGTAGAGATCCGGGGCGTAATCGAGCGTGAAAGTAAGACAATAGGCAGAAAAAGCTTTCGTAGCTGTATCGGCTTTCGGCGGAAACGCACGTTTTTCTGCGGCGAATTCGTCGGGGTGGCGGGAACAGAAGTTACGAGATTCGGTTAATCGGCGCTGAAATGCTGTTTAACGAGTCCACCTTCGTCGATCCGCTCGATCGTGCGTATCCGCTCGGGGCGAAAACAATGGGGCCCACACTCTCACGAATCTCTCTCACCAGTGCAACGTATCGGGCTAAGACAATGCAGGTGCCTAAAAACCGACGCGGCAAATGATGAATGGATGTCCCGACGGCTCGTTTCCTCAGACGTTTTGAAAAATCGTGTAAAGAGGAAGGCGGTGCCCCACGATTAGGAGCCGGATGAATGCGGGAGAGGGCCGAGACGTTTCCATTACAGGTGAAATTGATCTTTCCTTATAATCACACCTGCCCGGGGATCGTTAAATTGGCGCGGAATTTGAAAGGATTGACGTTCGTTAGACGCAGAGGAAATTAAAAGGCAGAAGGCGTGATTTCAAATGGCATTCGTTTCCGCTCTTCAAAAGGAATTATAAGAAACGGTATTGCGTGGCGGAACTGTAATTCTAATTAGCTGATAAATTCTGCAATAATTTGTAATGAAATAGTGAGATATATGTACATTGTAATGTATATATTATATGTAATGAAACGATTACGCTGAGAATCACTAGCAGTACCTTGTGTTTTGCGCAGCTATTTTAATTTATCAGTCGAAATCAAAACTTGTGTTGCAACTTTCAATTATTGTTTCCTCAAGAAAAATGTCTGCTCATTGACATTGATCGCACAAAATAATACGAAGGACACGACGGATTATTAAGAACAAAGAAACATGATATACAAAGCAGCGAACGCACAAGATTTAAGATGGAATAAATTCAAACCGATAGGCTCAAACCATTCGCCCAGACGCATTAAATATTAATGCCCCTGAAAATGTGCCAACAACGTTTGCACGCGAATCGTAATGGTATTCATGCCCGCATCAATTACCGCGATGCAATTCGGCGGGTTTCGATGGCATAGCATCGATAAGAAAGCATCATAAAGCCGCTCTCTGTAATGAGAATCCATTCGACCCTCGGTTTGTGTGTTTCACAAAAACCGGGTGCCCCCTTCCATTAAAAGTTGCAAACGATCCCGGTCTAATGAGATACCGAGACGTTAATGGCCGCTTTAATTGGGTTGTTAATTTTCGGAGATGAATTCATAGGTTAAAAATGCAAAAGCTAATAGCGCCGAGTAGGAGGAGTCCTACGGATTAAATGGGCTATTTTCAGACCCTTTGGTGGCCGTGCCCGGGCCACGTTTTTACGAAGGCGCCGAACACGATCGGATCTTTGCCAGTGACTGCCGGAGCAGGAAATCTTTCCTTTTTCCTCCCTTCTCTTTCCTTTCAGAATCGAAATGTCCTCGATAAAATCTTCCCGTTGATACACACACCCAGATCATTAAAAGTCTCATAGAAGTTACCGTTGAATGTTTATCAAAAATCAATTACAGCTTTAATTATCCGTCTAATTGTACGATCTTCTGCACTTTAATGCACTTCCAAACCCGATCGTGTGTTCGTGCGTTTAGTGCGATTTAATGTATCCTGTTATTGCTCTTTCGCAGAGGCGAGAGAACTTTTTTTAAACGCTGCTGATGTCTGCCGGCTGCCAAATATATTACTCTGCAAAACTGCGCGAAAGGAGCGGCATCCGGTATGCAAAACCGATCAACTTTGTAACCATGGATTATCCGGTAGAATAAAGTTTCTTCTACAGTTATTACTTTTTATGGATGCGACGTTGTTGCTTTTATACCCTATGATAATTTATACCTGAGAATGCATCGGCTTTATTTTCTTTCTTGAGACTTACAGACAATACCGTGATACATTGAAAGCTTCTTGCTCTTTATCTGTCACGTTTCTTTTCCACAATCTTCGCTATGGCGTCAAGAAAGAAATACCGACGTGGATAATCGTTTAATCCTGTTATTTAGTTTTTTGCGCCACGATGTTTACGATACAAGATACAGGATTTTCGTTTAATTCTTAACGGCAAGGACGTCACGTTTTCCATTTTAAAGTCACTTCTTACACGGTTCAAAAAATTTATCCCCCTTTTACAAGGTATTCGCGAACGATCTGCAGGAAGAACCAGCGAGGCAATTGATTGTGAGAAAAATTGCGAACGTCCCGCAATGCAATCTCCCGAATTTCGACCGGTCATGACCAATCGTTTAGTCTTTCAGTCGTAAATGGACCATTGTCGATCGAGAGAGTCTCGATTTCTCGGATGGCGTAGACAAAAAAAAGCCCGCGAGATCGGGCAAGGGAAAGAAAAACAACGAGAGATAGAATTTCGGCGCAACGCCGACTCACCGGCAGGTCTCGATACCTGGGTTCTGCATCAAAGTATGAAATCTCGATTAACTCACGGAGTTTTCCGTGCAACGCCTCGAGAAATTAGGCCGAAAAGACGGGGGTGTCGAGAGTGGCGAGAGACAAAAGGAGCTAGAACAAAAAGCCCAACCGAATGGCCCCTCCGTGGAACAATGAGCCGAAGAATGCACTCGGTTGTTCCGCGACCAACCGGCGTTAACAACGGCCCATTGTCGGCGATTATAGACAAGTCGTTTTATCCACCTCGAGAGAGAGAGAGGGCCAATTTTTTACCGTGATTTCTTTCCTCTCGTTGGGCGGACCACTTTGCACGCCGGACTTCCAGGAGGAGGTGGTGATAAATTATTTGAATTCGCTGCACCGGCTGATGCGACAAAGTAACGTTTCGCGAGGCGTGGTCGAGGATGGTCAAGTCTTTTTTCATGTCGTGATATTTCTTTTCCATTTTAACCCCTTGCCCTACGAATTCTTTTGTGCCTGCCCCCGCAATAATTGGAAATTTAATTGCTAAAATAAAAATTTGCCTGTGATTCCTGATATATCTTAGAACTTAACGGAATTTTAACACTAGAACTACCGGCGTTAAATCAATCATATTTCAAAATATTAAATAAGTACTTTGAAAAAGGAGGGACCAAGAGGCGCAAAATATAATCGATTCGGTGATTTATGTTTTTTAAGATGGACATAGAATATTTATTCCAAGACTCTTCTATAAACTTGGAGAATTTTTGGAAAAAATTGTGTACCAGTCATTTCGACTGGTTTGGTAGTTCTAGTGTTAATGACATAGAAATAATTTTATCGTGCGGTGTCCCACTGACATTTTCAATTTGATGATTTTCGAGAAGCTTCAAAATTTCCTATTCCATCTAGCGCATCACGAGTGCCACTCGTGATTGTAGTGCAAGGGGTTAATGCTATTCTTCGTTAGCGTTGCTAATTGCTACCATCATTTTGCCTAGAAGTTTTTTAGGTTGATTTCAAACCGACAACACTAACCATACCAGAGCCGGTCAAACGATTGGTTTCAAAGTTTAATGAAATATTATGCATTCATAGTTATTTCTTTTGTTCATCTAACTTTACGTAAATTCTTACATTATGCGATCAACCAGGAAAAATTATGTATAATTTGTCCATTTGAGATTGTGTCTGCAATAAAACTCCTATTGAAACACAGTTGATTTGTTTAGATTCTAATAACCAAGATTACGCGTTATTCCATTCTGTCACCATCCTCTTCAATTCAAATTCTCTCGTCAGTCAACCCCTCTCAATCTGAATTAATTTCCCATCAGTGCGTAATCTACTCTGTAAACAATAAGTCAATAATATGTGACATCCACTAAAACAAAAACCCGTCGATGGTAATTTCACGATCCATCGGCAAGAACGACTTAACACGTAAACACGAAGACGTTGCTCCATCCGGCAAGCAATTACCATCAAACACGACACGGTGAATTTTCACGTAAAATTACACGCCCAGTGTAATTCTCGCGGAGTCTCTTCTTTCTCCGTGTGTCTATCAAATCGAAAGTATAGGGTCAGACCCGAGAATCCCCAGCGGCTACGTCGACGAAGAAGGAGTATCACGAGGATCCGCATCAAGCGTTATTGCTTTCCATTATCCCAGCGAGCTACGATTCCATTATCCTCGAGCACGAGAAATTTTCCCGATCCACGCGTCGATGAGCCGACATCGAGGAGAAGATTCGAGACGAACCGGCTACCAACCATTCCTGTCATTCCTTGGAAAGAACGATCAGCCGAGGAGAGGATACGGCAAGGAAGAGAATCGTGCCTAAGGGGACGATTTGCGGTCGTTCTACAACGATTTCCCCATGAAATTCCTCGAGCACGACAGAGATTGAAAACGGAGGAACCGTTCTTCGTCGACGCGGTCGTTCCAGAAAATTTAACGCTAAATATTCCGTAATTAATAACGCCGTCCGACGCTGGGAACCGGAGGTTGCGGTTTGGTACTCGCTTGACCCGCCGAACGGTTCCATTAAAACGTCTTTTCTCAAGTCGGGCTCGTTCGATCGTAAAACCGCGAAAGGCACCTTTCTTCTTTCATTGCTATTTTATTATTACCGCCGACTTTCTACCGCGATGGGGGAGGGGGGCAAGACATTTTATCGTTTCGTCGAGTGTCAGACGGGTGGCTCGTTTGAGCTTCACTTCGATCGTAAACACTTGCGGGAATTATGGAGGGAGGGGATGCCGGTATTAACCCTTTTAGTGCCGACCGAAAAAATTGATTGAATTAATGTCAAATGAAGTTGCGAATAAAAAGAATTGTCATGGGCCATAGTTTCATATAGAACCCGCCATATAAAGCATAAATTGTGTATTTTCAATTATCTGTCATAAAATTACTAATATAGTATGAGAAAGCTATATAATAATCCCTGAATGCCTGGCGTCAGGACTATTGCTAACGCCGATATATCGTCGTCTGGCACTAAAAGGGTTAAATTCTGGAATTTTTGCGCAAATATCTTTTAATCGTCTGGAAAATTCATTGAACAATATAATATTGTAATCCGTGTAACTCCATAAATCCTTTGAATTATCACCGTTTGGAAAAGAATAGTGGGTAACTTCTATGGAAGAGATAACGAGCCCTCCTAAAATAACCGAATCTCCTGCAAAAAGTAACCCACGAGATCTTCATTTCCATGATTCCTAACCATAGCTCGTCTAAATCAAATCGAGGAATTGGAATTCCTCCTTGGGCTCATGATTGGATAACAGTACTATGGGAGCCACCCGAGGCACTCGAAATATCGATATAATAAGCGATAACTACCACCGTTCCTCTTCCTGCGGTTCAAAGCCGTGCTACCGTGGTACCCCTTCCATGGTTACACCCCCACCGGTTGGTAATTGCACGAAAATCAGTAGGGACCTGGCATAATTGCCCGTCGAATTCCGCGGGTGCAAAAAACGTATCAGAATTCCAAGCGTATGGCACTAATGGCGGTCCATTCTCCGAGTCCGTAATATCAGAAGCATGGAATGATCACTGTACAGAGTGATCCGACGATTTAATAACAATAATTAGCCGTAGGGTGAAAATTATTCTACCTCCAACGGTTTTTCGTAGCGCTGGTTCGTGTTCTACGAAAACTTCCATGAGAAGACCAGCATGGACCTCCACGGATGACTGATTATCTCTTGGGATTTGAACGTTGTTTCGAAGCTGCCATTACAACCGTGTTTCACGCCTTTCGCGGTGAAAAAAGAAGGCTGGCTCTACGATTCCGTGATTAAGCTGGCTCTTAATGACCACGGTTAATTACCACGAGGATGACGCCCAGCAAATGTTAGTCGATAGAGTTACCGGCGTCTTGATAATACTCCGTGGGATTCGGCTCGTTTCGTTGTAATTGCTCCAACGTATAATTAAGTTTTCGTGAACGTCGGGCATTTATGAAGTAGCTGACAATCGTTGGTAATAACGTTTCTTCGTTGATAACTCCTTTTTTTCCCCCCATTGAGATGGCCGTTCGCGTTTGTTAGAGAGGGTGAATTGAAACTTTATTACTCGAGCATTCTAATTATCTTGTATAATCTATATTGTACCGACTCATCGCGCTCTATCGGACTAATTAATCAGATCATTTTTGCACTTCGTGACAAGGCAACAAAAGGAACTTCGTATCGTCGAACATGAGTTATGACACGGGCGAACGCAACGTAAGATGGTCGGAAGGAGTAAAAAGAATGCAGGAGGAACAAACTGCCCCGAATTATTGAGACAAAAGGAACACGGCGACGATGGGTTGTTGAAATAAGACAATCCTGACGCGAGGGTTCCTTAATCAGTTCTTAATTACCTACGGCTTTGAACTATACAGTATGTAGAGATTCATCGAACTCCAACTATCGATCTCATTAATCGGAATGGCCTGCGATGTAAGACCATCACCTTATACACTGAGAATCACCTCGGGAATTAACACGTCACGCATTCAGGATGCAACATCGATTCCTTCCGGTTATGGATGCTGAGCCACCGTTAAATAATCCAGTGCCGATGTACCATGTAGAATTGAGAAGGCGAATGAGAAGTTGCTGAAGATAAATCTCTGTTCTGCTTTATAATGGAAGCTATTTTAAGAAGCAAAGGAATAGGTGTAGTCTATGATCCTTGAGCGATTCTACCTAGCAACAATTTAACAATAGTGCACATTTCAATATTATTAGTAGTCTTAATGAAAAACAGGTACTCCTGTCGATACTTAACCCTTTGCACTCGGCACCTTCTCAGGCGTTAGCTGTCAGCAATTCGACGGCACTTTGCCCCGAAAGTTCTAGAAGGACTTGTGCCACATTATATAGCATAGTGTTGGAACCAAGTAACATATGTGCCGCTCAGTGCACAAATCGATTAACTCCACTTTTTGAATTTTTTTAAATTTAAGTCTCAAAGCACTTGATTGAATCCTAACTTTGTACGTTTAGAATAAATTTTCATAATAATAACGATTAACACCATTAAATGACGAAGTTTGTTTGGCCATCGAATAATAAATAATTGAATTCAGAAGTCAATCTAATTAATTCCAAGGCTATTCCACCTTATTCATATTGTACTTCGTTAGAGGAAAGCTAAATGCGATTATATATTCTACAACACTTATTTGCATTTATATTTTGGAGGGAATTTTGAAAAGGAGTGTATACTATTTCATCACGTTTCTCCGATTTAGGTTTTATGGAGTTAATCGATTTGTGCACTGAACGGCTCATATTATAATAATCTTCGATTCACATGAATTGGTAAGCATCGAGGAGCATATTTTTTGCCAAAAAGTCTAAATTCTGTTTCTTATAATTGTGCACGGTATAATAAATTTTAAAACAATTCCCAATATGCATTGGACGATGGTTTGTATAAGTTTTGCAATAATAAGTGGTTTGACATGTTCCACATGGCGTTTTTATACCATAACGAAGGGGACGAGCGAGTGCAAAGGGTTACAAAAATCTCTCCATGCTGCATCACGAAACAATGCAAATTCTCCCTATCCTTCCAACGCCTATAATACTATCTTCTAACAAGTATTTAATACAAGCAGTAATTAACCAGTTAACTGCAGAATTTATTTTAAAATCCCGCACAACCTGCGGAATTAAAATCAAGCAGCGGCGTGTATACACAAATGCACCGATTATAAATTTTACGGTAAAAGGAAAACAAAAGGTGGAAAGACTATATTTTTACTCGATAAAAAACTTACAATTTAGTGATAAAAAAGTTAACGCAGTAGAGCTCTGGGTAGACGTGTATACACGTCGAACGCAATTAACTGGTTAATACTACTCTACTACAATTTTATTACTTGACGAAGACAATAATAAATCTACACCTCCTATCGATGCTTAAGAAACCGACACCCTATAAGGTCTAATAACACACACCATCTACTCAGCTCTCTGCAGTATACGAAGAAGTAACGCAAGTGCTCTCTGTTCTTCCAGAATCTAGAATTTCACATATCAGAAACCTTCACTCCTCTCAGTAAGCTTTAATAAAGCTCGAGTTACTCGTATCGGGACTCAACGAGAGTAAGGCATCCATCAAAGTCCCTGACGTGAAGCGCGCCTCTTTCGCAGCTCCCCATGGTACACGAGGAAGCAGTGCAAGTGCTCCCGAGATTACGCAAGCGAAGGCGCGCTATAAACGCGAACACCGCGTATGTTCTCGCGTGCACCTGTGCAAGAGGTACAGGAACGTCGGTGCGTGTTGCATTTACCTGCAACATGACCCGCCGGATACCTAATTCGATGCATTCAGCCGCGTGACAAGCAACAGCTCTGACGCGCGAGCGTTGCGCAATCCGAGCGGCTTGAGAAGCACCTCCGTTTTCTTATCTCCCTGGTGAGTTCAATAGCTTCCTCTCCCGTGTGTTCAACGATGTCGGGTTTCTGCCTCGATAAAGAAAGAAGTCGATGATCAAACACCGGATGCGACGACGTGAGAGTTAACGCGAGTTTACCGCGAGATAGGATAACGTGCCCGGTGTCATTTTTGGATCGAGTTTTTGATGATTTTGGGAAAAACGCAGAAGTTCGTCGAACCTGCCATGTGGGTGGAATTTTTGTCGATTGGGCAGTTGAGTGGTTGGTAACATTACACTTGCGATCTTATTGCATTTTTCTACCGGGCAGGATAAGTTATTCCTCTGCTTAGTTTCTTGCTTTTAATAATTCAGAAGTCAGTAAATTTCAAGCTTGCAAGTGAGCTGTAATTTTTTATGGTTGTGTAAGTCCATTTTTGATAAAAGTGCATTTAAGTTTGTCTTCTGTTCGTATTTCAAATGACAAAATAAATAGAATGATTTATTCCTTCTTTATTAGGACTTAATTGTCTATACTATACAATCTATCTTGGTACCAAATTACTGCAACTTCTACCACCAGACATAAATCTAACATAAAAGAGAATACAGCTGGCTACAATCTAAAAGAAATAATGTCAAGAAAAAACGATACAAATAAAACCTACTTCTCGACGTTCAACCGTTACATATCGTAGCATGGAAGTTTTTGCACTCTCAAATATCTCAAAGCAAGAAGAAAGGGACTTGTACCACTTTCAAATGTAACACCTCGAATATAGAATTCAACTGTCACCCACAATTGTATTAAATTTCTAGCTCAACATTTATAAAAATCGCAATTTGCCCAAATCCAAAGGTTCACGCGTGAAACGTCCGATTAGAAAAATGCCTAGAGCGGAGTCTATTGCGACAGGCCGATTGCACGAAATCGGAGTAAATTGTCGGCAAGATTTCGGCAACGAAAGACCGTATTTCGCAGTCGTAGTCGCGAGACACGAGGTACTCGACGCGGCTCGTTACCATTCGGGTTAATTGCCCGGCAGTGGTTGGGCCCGAGTGGGCGCAGCCGTAGTTATGCCCACACAGACAGCCCGGTGTCGACGTGGTCGCGCTTATGTGCCCGTCGTACTTGCACTCGCGAACTCCCTCGAACGTGCTGCAATTATTCGCCGCAGTTTCGCGTTCCGGTTAGTGTCACGCTGACGCTCCGGCTGTGCCCTCCAAACGCCCGATGCATTCAGCTCGCTCATTACCTCCACCTTTTTCCTCCTCGTTCCTCTCGTCGCCGCTTCGCCTCGCTCGTAACGACTACGCGCGAGCGAGCGGGCGAGCGGCTTCTTCGACTGAAAATCGGGAGGGCATTACCTTCTTCCTACCGTCTCTTCTCGATCCTTTTCCTTCTTTCTTCACTCTCTTTCTCTTTCTCTCTTCCTTTTTCATGCCGTTCCTTTGCATAAGTCTGCCGAACAAAGGAGTCACTCGGGCGACCAGTTTCGGGTTGAAATTTTTGGCCGGCCTTTGTCGCGATTTTTTGCAGGGTGATGTAGAGGGAATTTGGAGAATTTGTTGCAGATTTTGCAGCTTACGTTGTGGGTGGCGTTTGTTGGGGCAAATGTGTAGATATAGAGAATCTGTGTAACCGAGATCTAATTCAGACGTAATTCAAATCTAACCGAGGGAAAATTGAAGTCTAGGGGAACAAATTTGTGAAATGAACAATCTTTTTTCTACGGAGGATTTGGAGTATGAGGATTAAGGAATCTCCGTTGAAGAGGGTTTGATCATCGGAAAAAGGTTCAAACTTACATCCACTGTTTAAAAAAATTCCCTAAAGCTGTTTCATACCTCCTCGCAAACTTCTGGAAATTACAATTCGCCCTAACGAGCCAACCATTTCGGCGATATCGGTCCAGTCGCTCCAATAACCACAAATATCTCGTTGCACGACAAAAAGTCGCCAAAGAAAGTGAACTATCCTAGCATAACAAGAAAAAAAGCATTCTCTCCTAGACCGACCGTTTGCAATTGTCCGTTTTGAAAGATCATGGGTGTGCCATTGCGGCACGTATCAGCAAGCGGGCTTTGCCTTCCGGAACCCAACGATCCGCTCGGCTAGCTCCGCTAATCGAAAAACGAGCGAGAGGCAAAAAAAAAGGGAGGAAGAGAAGCGGAGCAACGCGAAGGGAAAATCGTCCGGAATCACGAAGTCAGGAGGTCGGAACCGGGTCTGCCGCCACGTGCCCGATGCGACGTGGAACGGAGCAGAGCGATCCGTTATTTTCCGATGGACTGATTTTTCATTAGACGATTATCTACCAACGACTGTCCCTCGAAGCGCTCAGTCGTTAACCCTTTGCACTCGGCGTGCGTTTATGTGGGGCCGTCGAGCATCGAGGAGGAGGAAACGAGTCGAATCTTGTGAGTCATTGATAAAGGAAAAATGGCACGTGTTCTACATTCCAAGATGTTTTCAGTGATGGCATTTTATGTTGAATTTGCGTCCATTCGGTATTTAACGGTGATTCGGTGACATTGAATAAAAGTAATTATTTAATGGCAGATCATTTTTTAATACCGACTGCAATTCAGATAACGTGAGCAGAGGGTGAATCTTTGATCTCGAAAAAGTCAAGTAGACTAATTTTGAGTGGGAAAGATACTTGATCTATTCCAATGAATCTTCACTTAGGCTAGCCTTGATTTTTTTTTTAAATCTGCTTTAAAATTTATGCGAGTGGAATTTTATGTTGAATATGCTTCGACTTGAAATTTAACAATGAATCGGCGACATTGAATAAAATTGATTATTTAATAGTAGATAATTTTTTAAAAATGTTTGCTATTGAAATAATTTAGTAGAGGGTGAATACTTTGATCTCGGAAAAACTCAAGTACACTACTTTTGAGTAGGAAAGATACGTAATCTATTCAAATTAATTCTTCGCTTAGGCTTGCCTTCAAATTTCTATAGATTTGCTTTCAAATTTATGTGACGCTTTTCTCCTGAAGTTTTGAAATCCTTGCAGGGAGTTATTTTCAAAAATAATTTCAACGCGTTGCTGCACACGAGTGCGTGCCAGCCGACGTCCGCGTTCGTTTTCATTCAATAACATCCGAGGCGTGGAAATCAAATGGAAATTCATGCAAGTGATCTTCACTTTCAAAAGTCACTTTCAGCAGCCGTTCCGACTACTGGCTACGCCCGATGCGGCTGCGTTGCCTGCTTAAAATTCACACCTCGAAGTTCATCCTACCGTGGTACTTTTCCCAGACCCTAGCTGGTATGCCTATTTGCCTCTCCTACCACGAAGAGACTATATCTTTCGGCCTCTGGCGTGGATGGGTTGAAGAAACACGTGATAGGATTCACACCGTAACTTCGTCCGGAGAAAAACCTGACGGCACTCGCTTTTGAATATCAATCTTGGACTATGCACGATCCCTATTTTCCGCTGTGCGTCAGAATGCAACTTCTGAGTGCATATTCAAATATAAAATAACTCTATCGCTTTTACAATTGCACCCTTTGCACTCCGAGTAATTTTTAATATGAACTACTAGCTACTCCAGAACTATTTACACGGTGTGATTGCACATCTGTGGAAAATTGATAATCTTACTTTATCATTAAAAAAGGGGCGTAAACATTTTGAAATTATGTTTTACAATATATAAAATATAAAAATACACCGGATTTAGCTGACAGCGGAGTTATCAGCTTCTATTACAATGTCGCCGCTGCGGTGACAACCGAGTGCAAAGGGTTAAGACATCTTAAGCGGGTGTTTTCTCGCAGAATTCTCACTATATAGCTATATATTTTACAATTCGCGCACAAAATTACTTCCGCATAAAATAGCTGTAACTTCTAGCAATAGATGATGCGTAATAAGTGCTACCCTAAAGCCCGTATTTACACGTTTCCCGCACTCCTCCGACAATTTCTAGAAAACAAAGTTTTGTCGACTCCCGCGCTTTAATAATAATATGCACGAAACGAGTTTAGACGTTTCCCACTTACAATGTGTTAAGAAGAAATTAAATAAGAGCTGCAATGGGTGTAAAGTTAAAGGCTTCCACTTGAAGAATTATAGTTCAAATATCCATCATCCCTGAAAGATTGATATAGTTTTCGCACGTCATATATATGCCCTAGTCCTGATGATTTAAAATCCACCTAAAACTGCGGGTCCTAGGCGAAACCACAGTAGTTAAAGTCGAAATATAGAGTGAGAACAAACAAAATTAAAAAGCCATCACTCTAGAGTTATCTATTCAAACTTAACTTCTGAAGTTTATGAAACTCCAAGTGCAGATAGTTTCTCGGTCCACTCGAGACACTTCGAACGGACTCTCGGTCCACGTACTCAAGATCCATGTTTCCTATTCGTATATACGACTGTTCTTAGATCGTGCATGCCTATGCGTACGTGCACGCGTGCAGCACACAAGCAAGTCTGAGTCGTCACTCACGTATGCAGATGCGATAGACACTAGAGATGGTCGCGATGACTGCACCATGGACGGTTCCGGCTAGTGGTGCGCAGTTCCCTTTCGGTCCTGTACTCTGTACTCGATCTTTCCTTCTCTCTTCCTCTCGCTTTTCTCCCTTTCCTTCTTCTTTTTCGCTTGCTCCATCGTGCGCTCACCCTGTCACGTTCGCGTTTATGTGCGAGCATATACAGGGTAGTCCATCTGGCCTGATCATCTTGAGCGACACCGTTAAAAAGTTCCATAGAGATACATGATGAAATAGACACATGGTAAAGTATTACTTGCATCTTTAATTCTGATGTTTCTGAGTAACTGATGCATCACATTGCACGGCAAGAAGCTCCAGCTTGGAGGCAATGTATCATCCATTTTGGAGTATCTGTTCTGTGACACTAGCAGGACAGTAGATTTCACCAAGAATATTTTCAATGCTGAAGTTTAATCTACTGATCTGTAGTTTATTCCATGTCTGACCAAGTCAAGTAAAGAGGCTCAGTAATTATTATCACCGAATGCACAGCCTAATTTCTCCACAATCAGCAAACCCTCCCGCAAAACTTCTGCGGTTACTTTAACCCTCTAAACATGATGACACCCATGAAAGATAAGCAAAATACTATCCACGTGTTCCTTCATCATCTAGAAATCTATCGCTTCAAAAAATTCACACGTATCACCAACATCAACATCTTCCACCCTAACCCCTATTCTACTTAAGTACCTTCCAACCGAATACTTTAACCTTTCAACTCCCTTCTCCAGCTCTACCTTTCCCTTTGCCAACCTGATTCGTCACCTCTACCCATCGACCTTAACACTAGATTTACGGAACCCGTCAAATTGACGGGTTCCTACTTGTCTTATAAACATTTCTCAAATTTACAGTGACACTGTACAGTAGATATGTCAGGTGTACTTTATAATACAATAATGACTTAACGAATTACCATCTTTGCCGCTTGATCCCTCTTTTTTCAAAGTTCTTATTTAATATATTGCAGTCTGACAGATTTTACGCCCGTAAATCTAGTGTTAATCAGAATGTAGACAGTTTTCTACACAAAATGAATCTCCCCGTAAAATTTGGATAAATCCAGCATGAAAGGGTCACCCTGTACATGACTGCCGCGCGTATATACTCCCGTGGAAGTACGTATCCGTGGCTGCACGTGTGCCGGTATATACACGAGGCTACAAAGCGTGCCACGTTCCGGCGGGCGTGCTTCCTCCGGGTGTCCGCTCCAGTGGGCCAAACCAACCGGCCAGCCCCAACAACCAGCTCCGACCAGCCGGTCCGACGACCATTCAGATTGCGCTCTCTCCTTCTCTCTTTTTCTCTCTCTTATACATTGCATCGGAGCCCCGGGTTCTTTAACTCTCGCTTTTCTTTTTCCCTCGAATGTCACGCCGTCGAGATGCGCCGGTCGATTGTCAGTGGAAGAGCGATTTATTAATTTCAGTCGGGCACCAGTGCAATCAGAAAGGATTCAACGTGATCGGAGCGATGATTGCAACGGGCTACGGTGATACTCGTTGTATCGGTTTTTTTCATCGGATCGTTGCTTCTTTCAGGATTATTTGGAATTTTTCGAGTCGTCTCGTTATGGGTGCGTGGAGATTAAAGTGTTGGGTTTGCCTGAGGATTATGGTTAATGTTAGATGCAAGGTGATTGCGATTGTTAAATGGAGAGCTTTAGTGTTGCGGAAAGTAAAGAGTTAATAGATATTCTATAAAGCGAATTATGCAAAAATAGGTATGTGATGGCGATGAATCATTTGGAAAAAGATGTTGCAAAAGATCGTAAGAGAAGAATCAGAGAAATGAAGATAACGATTGATCTCTAAAAGTGTCTTGCGAGGACACCACGAAGAAAAATTATGGGTCTTCTTTTCATGGCATGGACAGTTTGGTATAGTTAATTTCCGGAGACGCGTATCCTCCGATCAGCCGGTCTACGTGTCAGAAGATACGATCGCAGAGACGTCAATGATGGATGAATCGAGTCTCTAGAATTAAGAATGACGTAAGTAGATTGCCTACTTCTGATTATCCGGTAATCAGCCGAACTGCCAAAAACTGGTAAGACCGGTATGTTTTATCTCCGGCAGATCGATCACTGAACAATCGAGACCGTCGATAACTGAAAGGCCCAAGATCGAAGATGTACAGCACTTATCGAGCATTCACTGTCACTAGGCTACGAGTAAACAGCTCCCGTACTTTATCGCTCAAAGTTTTACTATCAGCGCGTTTATCTCTCGGAGACGCGAGGTTTTAGGTTATCGTCTGACTGTGTCCCTTTACATTTTTTCTTCCTCTTTCGCCGCTGGATAATTCGAGAAAAGTGTCCTGATATTGAGAAACCAATTACTTTCGAAACATTGAATTATCTTGCCGTTTGACACGTCCGGATAAAATATATTGTAACAATACATTTTCGCAATTTGATAGCGAAGAACTTTTCCTCCTATCCGCGATAACGATGTAAATATCTCAAACTGGGAGAACGTCGAGTCGTACTTGCAGAAATCGTGCTAATAGTCACGTTTACCAAGTTCGATGATTATTTCTAATCTATGTGCACTCGGCTACTGTTCATCTTGTTATCGGCCTAATTGTATCCGCTGTATGAGAGGAATCTTTCCAAACTAGAAATCGTGTTTCGGACAAAGCCTGTCTTTGTGCTAAGAAAAGAGTACGAGTTTCACCAATTTTCACCTCCTCCTTCAATTTCAATTTTTCTTAACTGAAGAAAACGGGAATTTGGTTCTAAATATTCGTAACAGAAGCAAAAGAAAAGGATGTGTTACAAAGAAACTGTTTTCCACATCTTCCCTTCTGAAAAGCTCTCGACTTTCTACCACCATCCAAAATTTCCTCGTCCAATAAAACAGAGCGGAATACAGAGCCAAGAAATTGCTATCTTCCTTAATCACAACCTCAAGCCTCCCAATCTCCCACCACACACCAAAATTTCCCGACTCAACTTAAAAAAACAAAGAAAAACAATACCAAGAAACATCTATCCTCCTTTATCGCAACCTCAAGCCCTCCAATCTCCCACTACAATCCCAAATTTCCCGACTTGGCTTAAAAAAAACAAAGCAATACAATACCACGAAACAATTTCCCGCCTGCCCCTCCAACAAGTCAGTTAATCTGCCACGCTTACCGTCGAGACTCCAAAATTCCACTCTCGTCATTTCGCGTGTCTTCGATAACGAGCCTCCGGCGATACGAAGGCTAAAATCCAACGTCTGGTTTCCCGCTTCGATCGCCGACCCGTCTAAGCGTTACTTGGTGATCCGACTGTACCGGCAGTCGCGGGTTAGCCCGGTCGGGTCACGCGGATGACCCACGTGGTGACCCCGCCGGACGGATAGCCGCGATGCCCCCTGCGCGCACGCGATAACACGCGCGCCCGTAACGCCGTGTTTTTCGAGCCTCTCTCGTTCTCCCGGAGAAATAAGGAGCCGAGGCAAGGGTCATAGGTCGAAGATACCGGCGCACGCAAGCCGCCTTTTGTGCGCTGCCGAACGAACGCCGAGCTGGCCCCGACGTGGACAGAGAAAAATGAGGGGCCGCTGCGAACGGAGAGGAAGAGGGACGTGTTAGAGAAAAAATGAGGAAGAGGGATGGGTCGAGAGGGTGGACGAAGAGATGGGAGGACGAGAGGAGGACAGGGATCGAGATTTGACCGGAGGAATTGAACGGTGTATCGACGGATGAGTAATCGTTACGAAATTGTTCCGTTGAGGGGACGGCTTGCGAAGTGTGGGTTGGAGGAGAGGGCGAAAAAATTGGAGGGAGGCGACTTTTTGTGATTTTTTACGATTGTGGTGATGGAGATTATCGTTGTTTAGATATGTAGCTGCGGACGGCGAATATTTGTACGTATGTTTAGTTCGTTTGGGAATCAAAAGGTCTACTGGACTCAATTAGCATTGTCCAGGTGTTCTTGAATCTTAGATTTAATAAACAATTTCTTCTTAACTTTGCCTATCGAATCGGTGCAGTTCAGTATTATATATTATAATAATTGAAGTGCACTAGAAAATTTACACGACGACACAAAGGAGAACACAGATGTGCATATACTTTGCACACAAATTACGATGATAATTTTGCAGCCATCTGAACGACCTACAATCATCCTCTTACCTCCATTCACTATTACGTATTGCACATTTAACCAATTAACACTAAAAATTCCGGCTTTATACCTATTATATTTAAATACCCCCAATAAGTACTTTGAAAGGAGAGAAATCAAACGGTGAATAAGATGATCAATTAATTAATCTCCAATTTTTTTAAATAAAAGTGGAATGTTTCCTGCATGTCTCCCCCCTCGATTTGGAAAATTTTTCGACAAAACGAATATTCCATAAAAAAAGCAGGAGAGTAGCACGAAAGCACACCGTGCAGCGTCGAACAGCAAGGATGCCGTGTCACAAAAGCACGTAGAAGCAGTAAAGGAAGAGACGAAAGGAGGAATTGCATCGAGATGATCCTCCGGCGACGAAGAGAATTGGGTTTATCGTCGACGATTCTACGGAGCGAGTCTCGTGTGCCGATAACACCGCGCGGAGGTCGCGGGAAAGAATACCTTTCGCCTCTTTTATCGGGAGCACTCGTGCGTCAATGGCGGCAGTGGCTTCTTCCACCGAGATAATACCGTTCAGCCGGTTCAAGAAGGCCGGAATAATCTTTTTTGTCAGACGGCAGCCCGTCTCGGAAGTACGTTCGATCTTCGCGAACGATTCGCTGCACGTGCCTTGCGGATGTTTAACTATTTGCATTTGTTTTACAGTTTTCTTTTATCACGATTTTACACCGCTTTGTAAGCTTTGTATTTTTATTTAGTTGACCTGTTACTTGACCCTCTTAGTGCCGGCAGGGAAAATTGTATTTAGCGAAGAACAATGAACCAAGTAGTTGTAATGTAGTAGGGTTTGAGAAGTAATGTGTAAAAGTAAAAGTAATGATATTTATGGGATTTAAAAAAGAACGTAGCAAATGTTGTTTTCTCAGGATAAGAAATTTTGTATTCAATTAATTTCAGCTTGAAGACTGATAATAAATTTTCCGATTGATTGAAGTGCCTTCCAGTGTAACCTTAATCAAGATAGTCAAATTAATTAATGCAAAGAATTTAATTAAGATTCTTTTCATCGCTAAAGAAATATAGGGAAAATTAATTGATTCGCGAGGATTTAAATTTTGCAAAATAGCAATGCAGATGTGCACGTAAAGTTTTAAGAAAATTTTAATCTTGTAATCAATAAGACGATAACTGAAGCATTTAAATAAATATATTCTCGAGCACATTCAAGTGAAGCACGACTCTCAAGAACACAATTTTTATGAATGTTCATTGCCACTGAGGACTGATCTGAATATCTTATTAGCAATTCCAGACAATTAAAATCCATGGAAAATATGAAGAAAATCTGCAAAATTTCCCATTCAGAAGATACAGTATAAAACAATTAAAATACCACAGCTTACTGTCTTTGTGACCCACAGAAATAAAGAAAGTAAAATGGCATTCGTCCCAGGAACCGTTTCCTGAAATTTATGACCAATATGTTTCTTCGACGTCAAGCAAAACGCAGAAGGCGATAAACGTCTAAAGACTGTCGAGAGAGCGCCATATTAATAGTTCAAAAACGATATTAATATACATTCCAACTTTACGATTATTTGTATCTACGTTGAAGCGAAGCCGAGAGTAATTAAGTATTCGTGAAATATGGCGTACTAACGAAGCGCTTTCCAGCTCGTTTCAGCAGTTAACGTTCTCCTCGGACTATTAAACCTGCCGCGAATCATCCACGTGGGATCTGTGAAACCTCTGCAAAAATAAACCCCCCTTTCTTTGCGATTGTTCGATGCCGATCATGGAAAACGATTGCTGACGTAGTTGAGAGAAAAAGGATGTGGAAGAAAATCGTGGCACGAGTTCGACGATACGTGAAATTATCGGAATGGTGTCTTCTCTCACTCGAGACTTAATCTAATCTTGAAGATGAGAGGAAAAGTTTAAGTACTATCGGCTACGATAACCCGAGGATCCTTGTCGATCTAAACCTTTCACGGAACTGGTAGCGTGGGATTTGTACGAAAGTAAAAAAAATTATTATCGGTATCTTAATCGTTCGGCTAATCAACTCATGGTGGTATGAAAAAATGAGAGATAAACATTTATTCTTCTTTTAGGGAAATGTTGAATCTCGCTTATGCCCGTTAAGTAATGGAAGTTTAATCGTTGGCTTGTTGATTCAGAATTTTCAAGAAAATTCTAGATCGTGATAGAGTAAAGGGGAAGAACAAATCACGTAACTGTCGATTCCGATTGCTTTTCCGGGCTTTCAAGACGATACATTTACATAATCATTTTGCTGTCACAGCAAACATGTTTGCAAGACTGCACCAAGAAATGACTCGTGTCACTTTTTAGAAGGCAAAGTGTAAATATGCAGATATGATGAAAGTTCGAAGTATCGCGATCTACAAGCACCTAATGTAACAGAAACTGTACTCATCGTTATTTGTTAATTTAGACGATGTTATAGAAACGTTAATACGTTAAAGAATACCTAACTATTTCTATCTCAAAATAATTGACAAACCTCCCCGATTATAGCAATTAAATAAAACCTTCAATATAAAAATAAATCTCCACAAACACTATATATCAGAGTATAAAATAAAACCCGATAATATACCTGAAAAACTTCTAATACTTTTATACCTGCAATAAATAATATTTCCATTCATCCATCGCACTATTCTAAAAATCAAATACCAATCTTCCACCGCCCCTAAAGAAATATAGCCTCAAGAAAACGAAAAACAAGTACAAAAGTTAATTGCAAAAATTAATTAATCCATCTAAAACAAATCCTCCTATTATCCACAACACATCATTTTCCTCGTACGCACGCCGTAAACATTTCCCAAGAACTTTTCCATTTTCGAGTACCGATTACGACTACAATGGCGAACTGTCCGGTGACTGTTCCATTGTTCCAATAGCATTATCGTTTCGCGTACATCGCGACGATACTTTCCGCAACGACCTCGGGTTCACGCTTTTATTAACGAGCGGTGTCGATGAGAGCCAAACGATCGACGCATTAAGAGTGCGGTATCGCCAGCCGGCGATAAACGGCGATAGAAACTCGTGCACTTCTGCACGCAGCTTGAAAGCTGCCATAGAAAGTTATCGTAGCCCCACACGAAGCCGGCATTCTCGATTTATCTTCCGGCGACACGTAAACACTTATTAAAGGCGCACTCATTAACCAGTAAATCGGCTCGACGTGCGTGCAAAGGTTATCGTAGCACTTTGCGGGTAAAAGAGCCGCGGTAACGCGCCAACGAGGTGAAAGAGGCACTTGCACCTTATTTTTTCCAGTTTTTCAGCTTGCTGCTGGTACAATCAATGGAATGCACTTTCGATAGGGAGGCATGAAATTCCTGTCCTTGCTCGATTAATGAAACGGATGTTACTCGGCTTCTGAAAGTTTTTGCCGGTGGTTTGGGGGTCATTGCTTTATGTCGTTTAACATTTTTTGTGGCAATTACCATCATAAGGGAAAAAGAAAGTTTAAAAATAGATTGCAGTGAATAAAATTGAATTTAATGTATGCACCATCATAGCTCATGTACGAGGGGGTAGTAAATAAGAAATTGCTTAGCTCTTTTATGAGATACGCGGTAGCCGAAGTGTTTTGCTGCGGTAATTTTGGCCTGATCTATAGTTTTAGATGAGTTTTTTAACCGAGAATGGTGTGGTATATTAATTAATAATTTAGGAATAATTTCTTAGAAGTGACGCACATTTGAATTTAAACACAGAAAAATGAAACTCCGAGGTTTTGAGACGGCGCTCTCTGTAGGCTCCTAGAGTTCTGCTTTAGATCGAGAGTGTTCAACGTTCATGACTCATGTGCTCATTTAAATTGATAAAATACTGAGGAATATATGCGAGGAAAATTCCAAAGAAATGTCCAGGAAATCGTCTTTCCAACTGTCCCCTTTTAACGTCACCTTTTTGGGAAGATACAGGAATCAAAATATGATTGAGGAGCGAGCAACAGCCAGGCAAAGAGGTAGAAAAATACCCGTAACTTTCACTCCTCTCATTTTCGTGCAATTCGATGTAATCTGTTTCGTTTCCAAGCGAAATTATGCCCCGACGATGGAAAAGGTGTGCAGATTTAAAAACCGTTCATTACACCGATACATATATCCTGGCAGAATGCACAGTTCCTTCTCTCTTTCTCTCTCGTATCACGACAAACCAGTTTCAAGTGCTTCCAGACGATTAAAAAGGAACTCGTAACGACAATCGCATTCGGAGGACTTCTTTAAATCCTTCTCATAATTTACTTTAATCGGCCGGTTCGATCGGCTCGAAACGATTCATTGTATCGTTTGTCATCCTTCAAAGATGCGGGTCAAGCAGAACGATTCACATTGCGACTGTGGACGTGCAGTTTGGATTCTGGTTTATTTATTCCACCTTTTTGCTCGAACGGTTCGACTCGGTGCAGCTGCTTGCGATGCAAGCGACCGAGTATTCCGTAATGCACGGGTTATCCTTGACATTATGCGGCAGCCGTGCGTTACCAGAATGCGCACGTTCGTTAATAAACGATCGGGTCCCTCTTGCGAAATCACGAGTGCGTGTACGCGTAATTTTTCTTCTCTCTTTCCGTCCTTTTTTTTCTTGCCCTTTCCCTCCTTCTTTCCGCTGTACCATCGAATAACCACCGAACGACTCGAGGAGCATTCCGCATGCGATCCGTTATTAACTTACGTAATCCCGAGGAGCTTTCCAGTAGCCGTTCATTAACGAAACCTGTTGCCCAAGAAACGCGATAACGTCGAAATCGATGCACCGGCTTGAGTTAAGATTTCATTTCTGGCAGATGCACCTGTATAATGGCAGGATTCACTTCCTGCCGCGGAAGTGAGGCAAGCATTCCGTAACGGGAAGACACGTGAGTAGTTTTCTACCCCTTGTGAGGCGAACTTTCGTTTGTCGTTTAATATTAGAATTGTTGATACGTACTGTTGCGTCAGGTTGGTTGAAAAGTTATTCCCTCTTTTTGAATTTTTTGGTTTTAGCAGTGGAACTACCGGCGTTAAGTATATTATGTTTAATAAGTGATACTTTAAATAAATATATTGGAGAAAGAGGAATCGAAAGGTGAAAAAGATTATCGATGCATTAATTTATATTTTATAAGATGCGCGGAATATCTACTGTATGGTTTCATTAGAAATGTGGGAAGTCTATGTCAAAATATTAGAAACCAGTCATTTTAACTGGCCTGGTAGTTCTAGGGTTAATTCCTATGGTTGTTTTCCCTAGGGCCTGCTAATTTAGATGGGTAAGGAATCAACGACGCTAGCATGTATTAAATAATAATTTAGGGAAAATTTCCAAGAGGCAGCAGAGGAAGATTTGGCTTCCGCGAACGCACGACCCACGTAACAATATTATAAAGTCAGAGTTCTGGATTATGTTTTTTAAAAGAAGGATCATTTGGTATCAGGATGGAGTATCATCCTTTTACGACTTCCTCGTAAAACCACATTCTTCCTGTATTATAACTTTTGCTAAAATTATTTATATAAGAATATATGCCTTTTTATGGACTCATAAATAAAGGATTTCTTATTCCACATTCTTTAAAGCCAGACAGCGCTCTTGAAAAGGTCGCACGTTTCCCATCCCTGATGAAGAGACTTTGCCAATTTATCTGCATCATGAATATAAAATCTTACTTAAAAAAGGACCTCTTATTCTGAAAAGAGATTCTTTCGTTTTCATCGTTTTCATTACAACGCTAGCGTTCCAAAGGTATTAAAAAATGCTGGAACAAACGCCCTATTCATTCACAAACTCTGAAAATCAGTTAGCAATCGGTCTAATGAAATGCACCTGTGTAATAACGAGTTTCAATGCGGAAGTGCGATAAACTTTCCATAACAGGAAGGGATGCACCCGTGATTCCACCCCTTAAAACCCATCGGGTCGAAGTTCCCCGTTGCAGGAAACGTTAAAAGTTAAAAGGGGGCGGCCCCGCCGGAGCGTGACTTGCGGCTCGAATAACTCGATGTTCATCAGGAGTTAAATCGTTGTTGATTTTACCGGGGTTCGAACGTTTTGATGGTTTCGGTTCGCCAAATTCTGGCGGCTTTTTGCGTTTTATGCTCGATTTCGCTTGATATACAACACCATAACGATACACCGACTTCTTCGGCTCGTTCTAGAAACCGTTTAACAGTATCCAACGCAAAAAAACACAATTCATTCTCACATTGGTACCATCTTCATTTCAACAATTTTATTTTTCTTTTCTATCATAATAAATTCTCAAACATAGTAAAATAGTATTTCGTTCACTTTCTAATGAACATTCTCCACAATAATAAAACCAAGTAGATTATTACATTGAAGATGTACACAAAAGGAAATCCCCAATTTATTCAGCCGTTCAATATAATTCAATTTTCACCATCATTTTGGTTCCATTGTTTCAAAAGCTCTCGCGGTCTCGGTTTGCTAAATATTCTATCGGCTAGCTGCCAACTCGTGAAACATTTTACGAAGAAGGAAACGACGAGCCCGACGAGAGACTACTGACACGGTTCGATGCTTCCCGTCCCATGCCAGACATCCGCTTTTGATTTCTGTATCGGAGGACAGGTGGTCACGGGAGCCTTTTGCTCGGCCACCGGCTATTTCCGTTTACCGGACTTCCCTTCAGATTTGCATTCGGGCCACCGTGCACTTGTCGCGCATCGTGACGCAAGTGGACGAGCGGAAATTCGATAATTAAAACGACAAGGACACATCAAAGGATCCTTATACCGTTAAACTTTACCGAGTGCGAATTCCACGAGATATTCAGCCCGTTGAATTTAGGATAATGCCCGTGAAATGGGTTCAATACTTTCGTTAAACGGTATAATGGAGGAATGTGATATGTGAGTCATGGTCTCGGTGACTTGGAACTTACCTAAAACTGTAGTTCCTTTGCGAAATGACCGTAATTGCTCACGTTGAAAATTCAAGAAGAAAAATATCATGATACATTCGGTGTTCGCAATTTTTAGCTCCTCTGATACTAATATTAAATGTTAATATTAGACAGCTTTCTCAATTGCGAAAAAGATCACACCCTTTCACGACTTTCCAGGTAAAGTACACTTACATCCTGTAAGTATATAATAATTTTGCAGTATTCGTAAATAGAGTTTTTAACCCCTTACCGTACGATTTCTTTTTTCATTGAATGTGCAATAACATAGAATTAATTGCTGAAGTGAAAAATTATCAGTGATTACTGATATAACGTGTAACTTAAAGCAATATTGTTAGTATAGGAATAACTTCATCGTCTCGTGATCGACTAGTATTTTCAATTGAATAGTTTTTGGTCAACTTCAAAAATTTCTTACTCCATTCACCTCGTCACGAGTGCCACGGGTCATTGTAGGGCAAAGGGTTAAAGGTGTAAATTCACATCATCAGCAACAATGATCACTACTTGCGAATACGTCAATCCTACACTATTAATTGTCTACTATTAATTCTACACTATTAATTATCTATTATTAATATACTAAATTTTATAGTGCCTGACCAAATTACTGCAAAATCAAACAACCAAAATCAAAACTTGTTAAGTCAACCAATACATCGACACACAAATAGGTTATTGCAACATTTCTAATAACCTCAACAATTCGTTAACCAAAGGACCGATAGAGATTTCTCACGAGTCTTGAGCTCGATTAAAGCCGACGTCAGGTTCCGATCGATCGACGTAATCGCACCGCGACGAAGAAATCAACGATGAAGTATAAATTGCATTTAGAAGGCCCAGGGAGTTCCCCTTTGCCGTAGGAATATTAATAGCCGCATCGATGGAGACTAATTATCGGGCGTATGTAGAGCCGCTAATGCGCAAATTAAAAGTCGGCACAACGAGATAGCGCAACGAAGGATTTCGAGGATGAGTAACGATTTGCCCGATTAAGCTCCCGCTCCCAAGTGTGCCGGATTGAGCAATCAAGGAACCGATTATTTTCCTCGCACCGCGAATAATTACTGCACTTTGATCCTATCCACCGTAAGTCATCGATAATTCGTCCGCGGCCGGGCAATAAACCTAATGACCAATACAAAATTATCGGCGGACCGTGCGAACGTACCAATCGAGCACGCCGCTTCGCCTGATTAACGATAATAATAATAATTCACCGAATTAACGTTTCTTCTTCGCACGTTTTATTTTATACCCTAACAAGCGCCAACGGCCTCTCACTTAACGGGATGAGAATCGCTTGGGAATTTTCTTGGCGTTGGAAATTTAAGAGACGATGGTCCGTGATGTTTCTTAACACTGGAACTATCGGCTTTGTATCTATTATATTATTATATGGCACAAGTACTTTGGAAAAAGAGAAATCAAGTGGTGAAAAAGATAATCGATTAATTAATTTCAATTTTATAAGATAGAAGTGAAATATTTACTTCGTGGCTGCTTTATCAATTTTGGGGATTTTTAGGTGAAATTGGTAACCGGACGTTTTGACCACTTGAGTATTGTTTGTGTTAGTTTTATTTTCGTAACTGTTGCCACTATGAGGTGTAGTTGAAATCTTGAGGAATTTTTCCGGGTCTTGTATATTATTTTGCAAATTGATTAGCGAATTTTATGATGGGATTAACTACGCGAAGGTCTAAGTTAAAAAATTTAAAACTTGGAGTTTTGCAAATTTTTGTTTATACGTCACTTGCTTGTTTTTTATAAGATTAATTGTGGTTATGATTGTGACAGTGACGTAAGATAATTTTGGCAAAATGGATTTATCCTTCCTTTGTATTACACTACTTTATAGAAATAATACAAAATTCAACGATTTAACAAAGGGAATAGTTGCAACCTTACAAAGAATTTAACACAAACCTAAAAGTAAAGTTCCAATTTCTCAAAACGAAGAATGAATGGCTCAAACAGTTGTCCTAACACCCAACCCAATTATCATACAATCTACGCGAATATTATTCGCGAAAGTAGAGATTTCTTAAATCTTCGAGCATAAAAATTCTTTTCACTTCTTCCTAAGAGAAGAATAATCCCCGATTTCTTCGACCTCCTTCAGCACGTGCAAGAAGCCCCGTAAAAACAGGCAAAAGTATCTTCCCCGATTTTTCGATAATTGCCCAACACTTCGACACACTTAATCGAACAATTCGCGTTTCACCGTTATCTGATCGCTCGGAATATCGCTCAACCCTCGTACGTTTTTCAGATTGTAATTCGCCAATAATCATCCAGCTGCATCGCGCGGTAAGTTGACGGCAAAAACGATAAAAATTGTTGCGGCAAGTGAGCGTGCCGATGATGCGATAGCATAGATTTCTGTCAGCAGAAAACGCCGTGACTTTAAAGACCACAGCGTGCGGGCTTTTACGGTCGAAAGAAGAGAACGGACGTTTCATCGATTCTACCAGAAGCAACTGCAACGCATTATACCGAAGCCACTAATGATAATTGTATGGAAATATGAATTATGCTCGTGTACCCGAGAGCTGGCTGCCGGTCATTTATTTCAATACCGGTTTCGATAATGCTACGCGTCTTATTATTTCATACACCCTTGAGAGAAATTGCGCGCAAAGTATTCCCAGCTGCGATTCTCTCGCGTTCACCCTGTCGAAAACAAGATGTTATTATATACACATGCTCGATTATTATGCGGGAAGGACGAAGATCCTTTCTTTGAGGATGGTCCATTGCGATTCTCGTTTATAGAATGTTAATTTTGCTGTGTTGTTTGAAGGTATCGTTTTGTACTCTTAATTTGGCTTGATTTAATGTAAGCATGCAATTTCTAATTAATAGGTTGAGGGAAAATGAATGAAACTTTAGTGTTCTTGATAATCTTACGGTGTAGGTTGCAAATTGAATCTTTTCACATTGTAATTTAGTGAATTCATTTAATTTTGTAGTGAAATTTCAATGTTCTTGATAATCTTACTGTGTAGATCGCAAATTGAAACTTTGCAATTTGTAATTTAATGGAATCGTTTAATTTTATAGAGAAATTTCAATGTTCTTGGTAATCGCTCGTTGCAGATTGGAAATTGTATTTTTTCGAGTTGATAATTTATTAAATTAATTTAACTTGATAGAACATGCAAGAGTTGACATAATTTATTATTGTATGTGATCTTCTGAGATAAGAAATATGAAATTTACATTGTAAATTTCATCTGATAATTTCAGTAAAGATACATTGATCGAGGGGCGAGATTTTACACCTCGAAGAACGCCTACGAAAAAGATTAACACCTGCTTCATTAACCCCCGAAAGTCATTCAAGATTCTAAAAGATGATTCATGATAATTTCTCGCGGCACAGAAGGAAACGAGGGTGTAGGAGAAGAAAAAAAAGAAGATTCGGAGTATCACGCGATCATCTAATTCAAGTTCATGGTTGCCCATATAAAATACAACATTCCGTTGACTTACGAAGCCGAGACAGAAGGCCATAACTACCCCACGATTTTAATTATCCAGAGGCGGTTATCGGGCGAAATCGTTCTTTGGGTTTTATTTATGAATACTCTAAATGACACAGCGGCGTTCGGCAATTTATGTTTCTTCTCGCCACTAATTAATATTTGTCGCCATTACGCTCGGGTATCCCGGAACGCCGCCATATGTCGTATATCTATGCCGACAGGAAATGATTTTCAACGTCGTTCAAGAAGATACCAGGGAATCTCTTTCGTGTATGCGATTGGAGAAATAATAATTGAGTTATTAAATTCCAATAGTTAAAATCATATTGTAAAGTGCATCCTCGTATCTCTTTCAGAACTTACACGATAGTAGTTGCAATTTTGTGATTCTTAATACTTCAGTTCTTAATAACCAAAAAAAATCTGATTCCCATAACATTAGAAATTATTCTTAAATAATCAAGAGCTTCTTTTTTCTACTTTGATTTGTAATATATGTGGGAAATTAATCCAAGTGCACATAAAATTAAAATATTATCTTCTATAAGGCCGAAAGATAAAAATTCAGAAATGTTCAGGTATTCCTCCATTTTGTGATCTCCTGCGACCCTCTAGTGGAGAACTGGAGAACATTAATTTTAATTTTTTTGCCATTTGTTATCATATTTTCGCTTTTCATCGGTATGTAAATACATGGGAGTTACTACTTCATTCAAATCAGTTACATATTATTTTGATAAATGCCATCTTTCCTTAACTTTGCAAATAACTAATTTCCAGCCATTTAGATTAGTTTATTAACCTAGGTAATTCATTACTATGCCGGTTCATTGTTACAAGTAGCAAATAAATTGATGATTGATCACACATTGGAAGAGTACCACTACTCCAGAATACTTAAAATTCTAAATATCAACATCTTTATGAACAATTGGTCCGATTGCACAAGAAACAGGACAGGGTTTTTCCTATCCCGTCCAGCTTTCCATCTCCACTAAATTTTCATTCATTTGACAGTAGTCTTCAGAAAGTACAGATCTAACTAGCAAAGTCAATAACAATAACATTAATTTAATTTTCCATATTATAAAAAACACTGAAACACAGCAAGTTACCTTCCTACGACAAAACTACCTATATTAATATCTGAATAAAAAAATTCAAAGAACCATTCATCGATCATCTCAAAGAAATCCGGCAATAGCGGCTAATAGTCAAAGACCGCAGAAGACAACCACCACGTTGTCGTTATACGTAGTAGGAGGGTTTTTAATTAGTCCTCTCAGGCGCGCTGCGTGAATTACAGCCAGCCCGTAACACCGAGCTGGTAGTCGTCGCAGAAGAAAAAAATTGCCGTTCCCGGTACGAAAATGATTAATTACAGACACGCGGAAAGGAAAGATAGAGTGTAAGAGAGAAGAAAAGGTAAATAGAGGGAGAGAAGACGAGTGAAAGAGTGAAATACCGCGGCGCGACCTTGTGCTCGCTCTCGACGTTCTTAGCGGCACACGGCGACGCATGGCATCGCGATACTTATCGGCATGATTTACATCGCCGTTAAAACCGTTGACACGACACGACTTTCCCGTCTACTACGCGGAATTACCGCATTTATCCGCGCAATTAGGCGCGGATTCAGCATCGACGTTCGCTTTCGTGTTCCGCGACCGTCGATGATCGCCACTCGATCAGAGATTCCCCATAAGTTTCGCGGCTATCACGCTCTCGGCGGGAAAATGGATTACTTTTCAAATCGATGGCTAAGAGCGAACGTTATCTGGGATCGTGAGTGTTTGTCAAATGAGCGACGATTAACGCGAGGAGCAATTAACAGCTTCCGACCCTCGTTCCTTTAATTCACGGAAATTTATGGGCGAAGAGTTGAGGATCTTTTTTGTGATTCGTACGAAGGCTGAACCGTGACGAAATTATCAGATCGTTTCGAGGTTTTGCAAATGGTATTACGGTGCTTTTCGATGCAGCTGGAATGTTTTAATTTGTTCGCGTCAATCTGATATAACATTTTTTGTTATTTCAAGTCTGAATGGTTTTTATCTTTGATTGAATAAAGATTATTAAGTTGTCTGAAATTTGGCGATACAAAAGTTTCGTTAAATGTATTCTTATCGAGTGTGAACGTAAATTTTAATTTTCCATAGAGAAAAGGTATTGTTAAACGGACAGGTACATCAAATATCTTTCCGCTGAATTGTACCTCCCTCTCGTTCATTTACGCCCAATTTAATTCCGTTAAAAAAAAATACAAACGTCCAAAGTGACCCGACATAAAGTCAGTGCATAACTCAGGCTATTTAAATGTAAAATAAATTCGCAATATTTGAAATAACTTTTCCCCGCAGTTCTTATCGCAGTGAATGTCACGACCTATGACACACCTAAACACGATGAAGTCATTTCATTATAAAAATTACAAAAATCATAAATTTAGAATTTCAAAAATCCTCAAAGAACAATAAATCTAGAGATCACAAATTATTAGTGATACTTTATAAATAAAAGTTTGAAAAAAGTCCAATAAAAATCCCAGAAATTTCCATCCAAACATCCGCCCTCCCTTTGAAGGATTTATTGCTCTCCTAGATTCGAGAGTCATTAAGGTTTTCTTTGGACCAGTCTCTTCTAATTGCGAGGCACAAAGACGCAGAGCCACGAGATGGTCTCACGAAACTGTTAGTAACACTGTAAGAGATCCTAGCCGGAGGGCGCACCCGACGCCTCGGGGCGAGCAATTAAACGTGATTATCCTTCATTAAGGACGAATTCGAAGGCCGAGAGGTACGGGAAGCTTGGTTGCGTAATTGTGGGAATGAATCGACGGCCTCCTCTCTTCTTCTCGCTCGAACTTTCTTCCATTCGAATTCTTCGTCCTCGTCGGTCGATGATAGCCTCACGAGCCTCGCGTGCACCCACGCTGAAAATCGACTCGGAAACCCCCACGGCTGATCTCTTCGTGAACGAAAGGAAGATTATCCTGCTCGTGAAAAAATCCACCGTCTCTGAGGATCGGCATCGAGCTCTTTCAGGGATCTTTCTCGAAAGCTCACTTTTTATGGGTCCTTTTATTGCAGAAATAAATGACTTTCGGTGGGGAACGGATTTAGAATTTCTGGAAGCCATCTGAGGCGTTTTGCAAATATTTACGATTCTTTGAACGTTAGATATTTAATTTCTATTTTTTAGGAGTTTTGTAGAAAATTGTGATTGTAGAGGATATGTTTAAATAAAGATCGAAGATGTGAGAGTAAAATTCTTCTTCAGGACTTTATCCAAATTTCCGGAGATTAGATTTCGAATTTATGGAAGCCCGACAGAGCACATTGCAAATATTAAAAATTCTTTCCTTATCGTCTGATACGGAATTCTCATATCTTTCGTATACTTCGAATAAATGTTCATTCTAAGGGATATATTTAAGAAAGTCGATGACAAACGGAACAAAATTTCTTCTCGAAACTTCTCCAAACCCTCCCGACATGTTTGAAAGTTCTCTCGACACCAGTGTTAAAATTCCCATTGTTTAAAATATTTACTATAAACTTTCAATTGTACTGAAAATATTTGCAATCATGGATGACAAGGACTGAAAGACGTCCGAATAAAATCTCTCTGCAGGACTTCTCTCAATTTGCCTGCGAGAAACGCTACCAATATTCCTTCTCTCCCGTACCTGGTGTCTTGCACTTTTATCTGCCGTTATCCGGTGTATCATTATCACGACAGGTTGTTTGTCTTGCGAGGCGAAGGGGAAGTATTCCTACCAAATGTATGCCGCGAGTCAACACTTGGTGCGCGTGGTTGTTTGACTGTTTGACTTTCCCAGAGCAGAGAGGAGCGGTTCTGAACGTATGTGTCTACCTGCGCTCAGGTTCTAAGTTTCCTCAAATGTTGTCTCAGGCGGGTTAGATACCGCGCGTCGTACAGTTCAACCCTAGATAACAGAGTTCTTCTTTGAGGCGAGGTTTCTCCTTCGTCGAGGGACGCTCCCAAATGTCGATGCTTTCAAAATTTCTTTCGGTCTCGTGTATCGGAGAATAAAATGCTGGTATGACAAGTTTATTTAAATAATGAGGTTTTTATTATTTGATTTTTTTATTTCTTATATAGTTAGTGTTATTATTTTTGTAATATTTAATTCGTGTTTGGCAGGCTGAGGATGACTTTGATTAGTCGTCATTACCAGTACCAGCTTATTTCATTGTTATTGTACTTGTCTCGTATTTCCATTTAGTTTAAACTAACTCCATCTACTTAACACGTTAAATGCGACCGGTATTTTGCTAGTTTCTTCATTTCTGCTGAAGTGAAACTTTTTCCATTAAAATCACATCTTTACAAAGCAGAAACGTTAAAGACAAAAAGAAATGTGTAGACAGTAGGACTTTACCTTTTTGAGACCAATGCGTAAATATTGACTGAATTAACAAATTCCTAAATATTACAAGTTAAAATTCATATGAAAATTGAATTCAATAGCGACGGTCACCCGTGACACCCATGGCATTCAACGTGTTATACAAGGAAGTTTTAATTATTTAATTTTTTTTATTTCTTATATAGTTATTCTTATTATTTTTGTAATATTTAATTCTCATTTACAGGCTGATGATGACGTTGATCAGCCTCCATTTTTGGTAGCAAAACATTTAATTTTTATTGTAGTTCTCTCGTACCTTCATTCAGTTGAAACCACCTCAATTAAGAGAGGAATGACGCGGTTAATTATTGCATCAAAAAGAAAAATTCTGTGCTCGTAAAGTACTCAATTAATAACTACAAATTCAAAAATTTCCCAGAGCATTAAACCTTTCTTCCGTTCCTCGAGATCCTGAAAATCACGGCAGTTTTCTCAGCGATGATTTGCATGAATCTCGGTAAAAAACGACCGGTCGCACGCTAGTTTGTAGCACTAAATCACGTGAGACGTTGTTTACGAGCGCACCATGACGAACGTACGTGTTTTCGTACACGTATCGTAACGAGTCTACGTATCTTCTATGACGTTCTCGTCTCACCTTCGGCCTAATCGCGTGACGGGGCACGAACTTCCCACATCTACATACGATTACGTTTATCGGCGAGGCACAAAGGTGGATGCCTTATAAAAATTCGCGAAACGTTACCGCTTTTGCACGTCAAACTTACACAGAAGTAATAGAAGAAATAATCGATATACAGAATTGAAGAAAGGTTCTTGCCAAAGCGATTAAGCATTAGAGTTTCATTAAAAGGGCTTTTCAATTGATTGATATTTGATATTTACATCTAGTGACTTAAAATTTATCTAAACACAACTTATCAAAGCAAACTGAAATGTCTAATACCTATTAGGAGTATTTCCTTTCCTGTTCTTACGAAGATTTTCGATTAAAGAATTGCCTACTCGAATCTCCTTCAAACGGATGTCATACTTAGGTTTATCATCAAGATCCGAATTATCTCACATAAATAGCACCAATAAAATTTCGACAACCCAGCTACTGACACCAAATATCGTCTATCCTTCGTAGCTTCAAAATTTATTACAATCAAACTAGAAGCTACGAAACATCAGCTAGGAAAACGGTAGCTAGAGCTACCTAACAATACCATTAATGAGACCCGAACGAGTCTGGTAGAGTTCTACGAAGCAGGAAAAGAATAAATTCCCTCATTTTCATCCTGTATCGCGGAGCACGACGGAAAACAAGCTTGCATTTAACAAGGTGCAGCCGACAGCTATACTGTCTGACCTTATTTTAACAGATACGCCGGTATTTGATCAGTCCTTTACGTCGGCATATTTGTTTTACGTGCCGCTCGTGTGCCTGTCGCGAGACAACTTAACGAATCGTGGAAAGACCTGACGTTCCTGCATGTGCACTCAGACACGTTCCGAGAGAACGAGGGGCAAAGGAACACGGCCTTTTTTCCCCTCTCTTTGCGTTTACTTAGAAGCAGATGCATTAGAAAACTCGTATGACGAGCCTTGACGCACCACGGCAGTCCTGACGAGTGGATGCTTAATACCAACCAACGACTTCTGCTGCATCTACCGGGGAAACACAAGAAAATTCTCCAACTTCTCATGCAACGAAGAATAGAACGACTTTTTCCCCTTAATTCTTTCCATATTGATTGTACGTTGGCCATTAGCATATTAAAAGAGGATGACTGTATTCTTGGGAATTGATGAATGTTTGATGTGCATGTTGGAAACTATCCTATTCGCTATTTTCTGGCGTTAGTCAGTTTTAAGTTTTTTGAAAATTTCTTGATGTTTTGTACTTTCGGTTTAACTGTTGTGGTTATTTCAGTTAGGAGGTACAGTTTGAGATGGGTTTCAAATTATCGAAGGTATGACATATTAGAGAATAATTTAGGAAAAATCTTTCAGAAGTGACGAAGATTTGAACTCCACCTCAATAATTGGAAGTGAGAGTCTCTAACTTCATTCCACCATAGCCTTGTTTGACAATTATACCTGCAGTTTTAGACAGGTTTCCGCAACTATCAGGCTGCAATGCAAGCATAAGAGGAATTTTCCAAAGGCGACGACAGAAGGCTTTAATCTTAAGCCCACTATTTACAAGTTCCTTTCTGTATCTCTTCAGCTACCACCGTAACAGCGTAATAAATTTTTCGAACATTCCCTGCCTTACAAAGAGATCCACGGACCATCTCAAAGTCCAGTTATCTCAAGCAGTGAAACGTATCTCCACAACGATCGTCGATTTCACACGCGACATCGTGGCATTTGATTCGCGATATACCGAACGGCCTCCGTCTTCGTGGAGATCTTACAAAGAGTAATCCTCGATTTCGATCGTCTGGCTGCTCGATAAGACCGGTTCGAAGAGGCCAACGGCCACTACCTTCGAGATAACGTTCTAGATTGCAACGGCGCACAAGTGACACCCCTCTGAGTGGATTTCTTGCAAGAAGAAGCAGAGTGCGCCCATTTTCCCATGTAATTGGGTCGCTTTACGACACCTTCGAACTTAACCGTGGTTATCCTGTCCACATAACACCGCCTTCAGATAAAGCCTCGCGCGACTCTTCTTCTTCTTCTTCTTCCTCCTCGTCTTCCTCCACCTCGTCCTCTTTCCGCCACATTTTTGCACACGTCGCCGTCGCCAGACTCGCGTCGCCATTACGCGCTGCCGAGATAAGCTAATCGACGCTGTAAAAAGCGCAGTTCACGAATGACGGCGCCGTTTCGCCGATGATATTCGCCATGATACGGTGTATCGCTGCCACGCGGAACGACGATAACACGCGATATGGCCCGGAAACCTCTGATACACAGGTAATAGGATTCCCGCTCGATTATGGCTACCTGTACAAGATACTCCACGAGGATCTACGTACGTGCATCGTGACAGGCGACTGTAAAATGTTCGGCGGTGATAATGGGCAGGTGGGAAAGTGAATCCCGGATGTAGAATAGCCTGTCACGCGTATAGTTCCGAGTTTTACGATTTTATGTTCTTGCGATAGGATTTGTTGGAGTTTCTCGAGCGTAGAAGATGTAGGAAATGGCGCGGTGAGGTTACAGGGTAACTCTTTTAACCCTTTGTACTCGGATGTCCCCTCTGATGGAACGTCAAAGTTTGTTAGTGATTACGAGGTATCTACTTATTCCAGCGCAATTTTTTGAGAAATTCATGTTTTCATAAAGTTTTCTATTGAAATGGCACAAGGAATCAAATCTAAATATGGCACAATTACTGAGATTTATAAAAAAAATATCAGCTGGTTTTACGTCGGAAGAGAACGTGCGAAGTGCGTTCGTCGAAAATGTTATCTTTGTTGAACAATAGACTAAAGAAAAAGCTACTTATTCCCAATGTGGGAGAAAAATACTTATTATTGCGAAACTTGTACAAACCACCCTTCAGTGCATATTGGGAATTGCTTTAATAATGTATGATTCTGTAAACAATTATGAGAAGCAAAATTTTTATTTTTTTGCAAAAAATATATTCCTCAATGCCTACCAATTCATATAAATCAAAGATTATTATAATATATTACTTGGTACCAACGTTATACTATGTAACGTGACACAAGTCTTTCCAAGACTTTTTCACGGCAAAATGCCGTCTAAGTATTGACACCTAACGTCCGAGAAGGCGCCGAGTGCAAAGGGTTATAATTCTTTAGATCAGGAAGCCTTTTACGATAGGTGCTACTTTTTCGTGCCTGCGTTAATTTGTAATACACGCACAACCGTTGCCCAGAGTGGAATGATCATTACAGTTAATGCTAAACTGCACGCGGAATTTAATAAAAACTACCTTCATCAAACAGACACCCCCTTTCCGCACCGTTATCGACACTCCTCGTACATATTCTCGTACCGATCCCCACAAAAGCCACACTTAAAGCCGACGAATCCAAGTGGCAAAATGCACGATGAAATACGGGAAACTTAAATCCCCGTTGGTTTCGCGGCACCGGCGATATTAAAAGTCTCAATCCAATATAATCTCCCCCTCGGCGAGGAGACATTCGTCGGCATGAAAAAGCAGGGACTCACGGAAATTCGAGAAATACTGCCCACCTGCCGTGGCTCGCGGCACCGGCGATAATTTCGAACAATATCCGGACGTTATCTCGTTAAGTCCCTCGCATCAACCGCGAGGACGTCGCGTAATTTCGCACGCTCGACGGCAAAAATTTCTTAATTCCGGCGAAGCGATCGTTCCGGGGGCCCGGAGGATAAAGCTGCTGCCAGGAGACGAGCTCTTCACGGGTGGCCCATTACCCTCCTCTCAATGACAGCAAGGTATCCTTCGTCCTTACGGTCGGAGGACCGGCACATACGCTTCTCCTTCCACTTCTTCCTCCCCCTTTTCTTCCCCACCTTCTCGCTCTCATCCTCCTCCTTCTACTGCACGGAATTGCATCGACCCTAATTTCCTTTTAACCGACGTTATCAGACTCGCGAACTCTCTCGTCGGTCATTTGTCCTCGTGGACAGGTGCCGAAATGAAGGACCACACTTGCGCCTTGGTTTCGTTGGTACGCATTTATTTAAGTAGCCGAAGATGCAGTGTTGCGCGGAATGAATAATACTTTATTCGATCGCTTTGCTCTCAGTGTGTCGTCGATGAACGAGCAGAGTCATTCGCCGTTGAGCGGTGTAAGGCTTGAGGATTCGTCTCATTTCAATGCAGCTTACGTACGGTGATTTTTAATAGAGCAGTCATGAGATTACGGTTTTTAATAAATATGCAGGAGGATACGATAAATATGCATGGTGACGTACGTTGGCACTTCTTTGCTCTTTTCTTTCTGCCTTTATGTCTGCGCATGTAACACGTCGCTTAGAATATTCTTCGTGACCTTTTTTTCATTGTGATGTTTAATATTGCTGAAGAAATCTCCATCGGGGATACTTGAATTTTAAATGGATCTTATCGTCATCTTTGACCGAGATACGGTTAAAATTTCCACTACAGAATTTTTCGGCTGGAATTGAGAGATGAAGTTTGATCTTTAAATATTAGAGATTTTTCTACGTGCCGCACTTTATCTGAAATTTATCTTTTCATGTAAATTTGTGCTAGTCGGATAAGTGTACTTTTAAATATACACGATAACTGTTTCACCTTCGGAATTATCACCTTAACACGATAACAGCCGTCGATACGCGATTACGTGCCCTTACGTAATTAAGACTTTTCCCCCCGGGGGACCTTTCGAAATTTCCGTCGAGCGGAAAAATATCCTCGGAAGTAAAGGTCGGTTTTTAAGGGACGGGCAGGTGGCCAGTGTCGTTGCACTTTTAAAACGATGGGAGGAGGGCCATTTTCGTGATCCTCGGTCGTGTCTCGGTGCTCGGAGCGTCACAATTTTGCACAATTACAGATTAGACACAGTCGCGAATCGGGCCACACCTGTTCCCCCTAATCGCCGTCAACTATCTTGTATCTCAATCCAGTGCAGGCCGAGGAATATTGATTTTTTGCGGGCAAATTTTTTTCATCCACCATCTAACGATTGTGGATCGTGCCGCTTCGGAAGAACCGCCGAGGATGGCCATTCTACGCAACATAGTCCACGGAATTATCGATTCACCACGATTGCCGACTCTCACGCGAAAAGGTTTGAGCTGTTGGTAAATTTTGTTGGTTCACAATTTTGCTGTGGCTATCATTAGGCCCTGTGGTGAACCGCAGGGATGCGTTTCTGGTATCAGCGGCGGAAGTTACGCTCGGATTAAATTATTTTTGTAGCTTTGTTAGAAGAATTCACACATTGTGAATTTTTTTATCTCATTCTTATGACTTTGGACCAGCTATGTAATTATTTGGATTGACGATAGATTAATCGGTAGAGTTCATAAAAATTTATAAAGCGTTCGACCTTCTGTTCTGGCAATTTCGAGATTCCGTGGACTGCAGTTTGTTTTTATAAAATAGAGAGAAATGTTAAATTACAAGTGAAAATTGCAGAGTCTTTGATGTTCTATGACGTTAATGTATCTTTCTATCCAAAAACAACGTTCCTTTTAGAAGCCGAGCGAAAGGCAGTCACGGCTGTCGTCATCGAGTAGAGTCAGGAAGGACTTTCATCCTGACAAATGACTCAAACCGGCTTCCAGTTGGAATAATTACGCGGTTACAGAAATACGGGAAGCGGACGAAGGAAGAAAAACATCGGCTATCGTGGAATCCCAAAGCTTGAAAAATTAAACTCGAGTGTCGCGCCCGGCCACCGTCGAATCATCGAGCTTAAGCAGATCCCATGACAAATGAACCGTGGCGGGAAAATTGCGGGGGAAATGGAGCCCCCTTTTAACGCGTCGACCCGTCGAATCCGTGCCAGACAAAACTTTCACGACAGCTGAGCCGAGAAACATTAAATTGTCACTGTGAATTCTGAATTATGATGTAAAGAACGAGCAGATTTCTTCGAAGTATTAATACGATTTTAAATTCGTATAAGTACCAGCAAGAAAAAGAAGTTTGATATTACGTGGATCCGCGTTTGTTCAAATACTAATCCTTTCTTATCAAACGAGACAATTCTGCTTCCTTTTAGCAGATTTATCGCCCTTACACAATCCTTATGGAAAAGTATAGCGTTAGAATTTTTTAATTTAAAGCGATGCTTCTTAATAATTATTAATACACAATCTTGCCTTGTTACTTGAAATGATCACATATTTCGTGAATTAAAAAAAAAATGTTAATATTGCTAGCTTGAATTTAATAATGTTTGGCACTATTTTTCCCAAACAGAATCCATTCGAAGAAGGCACCGTTTTTAATTAAAACTTGCAAAAAATTCTTGCAAAAAAGCAAACTTTACGATGACGAATCGACAGTTGAAATTTCACTCTCAATACATCATCCGTTTGAAATTAACAGCCGCCACTGTCCAAAATTGAAAGTGCTCTTGTCGACAGTGATTAATTCAAACTATCCATCAGAAGCGGTAGAAGGTGTAAAAAAAGAAGAAGAAGGTAAATGCGTTAACCGAGAAAAAACAAAAGTCGTCGCTGCAAGCATCGAGTGGAAAGGAGGGACCGCAAACTATTGTTAATGAGAGCGCGTGGCGTAACTCGCACCGGATGGAACCGCGAGGGCTGCTACCGCCACCTTCGATAATTAATACCAAGCACCAGACAGTAATCGATTTTTTTTTACGCCTCTCGTTTCGGACACGCGAATTTCATAGCCAGGAATTACGAGCAATAAAACGCACCTGTTTATTCATGACAGCGGCGATTTATTTGCGATAGGCGCCACGCTTTGTGATTATCAAGAACAACGAAACGCTACTCAAAACAGCGTGTTAAAACGGACTGAGATTGTTTAAGGTAGTGGCAGACTTATCGGAAATTGTACACCACGCTAGTTTCGACGTTTAAGGGTACTTTATGAGTAATAATTTGTTGAAGTTGTTAACTGACCATTTTTATAGTGGATAATGGGATAAGATATCTGTGTGCTCTTATTCTGTGTAGTTCCCGGTTTAAAGTGTACCTATATCAAAATATTAGTAGAGAATTTAAGAAAACATTATTTAACAAAGAATTTCCTGTAATGTTATCTAATGACAAACGACGAACGGAATTCGAAGGTGAAATCTTTTTTAATCGTCGCGGAACTTTTGGTAAAAACCCACAAAAAAGATAGCCGACGAGACGTAGAAAAACGTATCGAACAAGCTCATGGATCTTGCAACATGCATAAAATCTCCGCCGTAAGTTACATAACACTCGGTTTGCTCGTATCCGCGACAAAATAATAACAACGTTTCGTAACCCGACTGCCGGCACGTGATGCAGCGGCTCGTTTAGCAAAAGAGCGATATTAGAGAGATGTTAGTTATTAAGAACCCCTCTTAACATCGCCCATGTGACTCATTATCACCGTCACAAATCCTCCCATCCAGTGTCTGGCTGTTAATGAAAAATACCACGCATCTCCTTCTCGCGTTGGACTATTTTCAAAGCACACAGTTAATTGCGTACCACACGTCGCATTATCACCGATGCACGCACCGTCTTTCTCTCTCTTCGATCTTCTTTTTTCCGTCTTCATTCTTCCATCTTCTTTCTTCTAACTTCTTGCTTCTAAATTCTTTCTTTTATGTTCTCGATCCTATTTTCTTTCTTATGTTCTTCCTTCCATGTTTTTGCTTCTATATTTTTTTCTTCTATGTTCTTGCCGCTACCTTGTTTCTTGTAGGTTTTTGGTTCTATCTTCTTTCGTCTAGGTTTTTGCTTCTACCTTCTTCGTTCTATGTTCTTGCCTCTGTCTTCTTTCTTCTATCTTCTTCCTTTTCTGCTCGCCAAGCTCGCACGGGTGGCACTCTAAATAAAGATCGCCCGTGGAATTAGGAAGGAAACTAATCGTCGTCGGTGAGAGCATGTTCCTCTGTGCCGATTCGTGTTACAGTTTGACTGATGATTCGGGAAAAACGGCGGAAATTCCTCGTTTTAAATGGCTAAACGCAGCGGGCTGCCGGGAGAACGTCATTTTTCACTGTTCAACGCCGAGGAAATTCCCGGACCGTTTGTAGTATTTATGAAAATCCATGTGCCTGGAGGCTCGAACGCGAATGCAAATAGGCGAATGTAACCGGTGAGCGGGAAATGCCGATGAATTTTTGTCCGTTTAAATTTTGATCCTGCGGAGGGAATTCGTTTCCAGTCGACCGTAATGCGAAATGTGATAACTGTGAGGGGATTAAACTCGTGAAGTATGAGGTATTTCGTTTCAAATGTGGATGAAAGATGTTCTCTTTGTTTGAATATTCTTCCCTACCCTTTGATTCTTCCATTAAAAAAAGTTTTGATGTATAAAGACATCCACAACTTGATAAGCACATTTGAAAATTCACTTTTGCTAAATTATTCCCGCTGAAGTTTCTCAACATTCTATTAGCACAGTATGTCCTGTCGCTTTAAAAATCTTCCACTGTCAATTCCTCTTCCATCAAAGAAACTCCAAAACACAAATGCACCTTCGATATTTACAATCCATTCCGAGAAATCATCACAGCCAAACCTCCTCAAAATCCAAATAACAAGAAACTCGTTAAGGTGCCCAGCAATATTTCAATCATCAGTAAAATCATATCTTTGTCTTTCATTAAGTTATTATGAAATTTCTCCAACACCAATTTCCAAGTACCTCTTCTCCGAAAGAAGCACCGAACGAAAACCCCGCCCGTTAAAAGTGTGAAATCCAACCATCGGTGTTCATCCAAGCAAATACAAAAGTCACGAAAACGCGGGTGTGAGTTTTTCGTGTCTGCATGGTCGATGCACACCGACGCGGCATGCGTGTGCATCATACTGTGACTTTTTGAATGTGTGAATCGGAGTGTGTCGCGGAGGATGCTCGAGGGGTCTGCCGAGCAAGGTAATGACTGGAGCTTCCTGCTGTTCACAAACTGCACGGGAAGGGATACGTCCCCCGTCCAGGATATCCGACATTTAATCTGATTTCTGGATTATACTGCCATGGACAGGGCTCAAAGAGAAACACTCTTGCTCTCGTGCATCCCCTTGTCTACCATTTTCTCTCTCTGCTTTCTACCTGATCTCCTCTTGACGTTTGCAATTATTTTTTCTTATTATTTTGTGTTTTTTCAGATTTGGCTATGGTTGTTTCTCCTAGGGTCTGAAGTTCTATGTGAATTACGAGCCACCACTTCGGTGGAATTTCTGAAGTAGAAGACTTCGGAAGAAGCTATGGTGGAAGAGTGATAAAGGCTGGGATTGACAATCAGTGGGCTCGAGTTCAAAGTCCCATCATTTTTGGGAAATTATTGCTCTGTGATTAAGTCTAAGTGATTTGGAAGCTAAGTAAATCTGTAGGCCTTAAGCAAAATGACGTCAATTCACTTAAAGCCGAAGAATTAAAAAGAAAAGAAAGAAAAAATCAGGATAAGAAAATTAGGACTCTATTCATCTCTATGTCTTAGCAGAACTATAATAGTAGCTCATATGGCGATATAGATCAGATATTTTCCCGGAAAATTCTGCTTCGTGATGCAAACGAGTTAAGAAAACGAGTCGAGATCATCATCATCCCCAGAGATGATAATGATTTGAACCCGACCCCTCTAAATGGAAGTCTGAGCCTTTAACTCCATATTCACCACAGCTGTAATAATCCTTGTCCCGTTTTCTTTAGCAAAGGTCTAGAGAATAATATGTTTCCTCCTTAAACCTTGAAACTGTGAATGTTCCTTTAGCCGGAGGTAGACTTTTAGCATTTCAAAATCGGGCGTTGTTATTTGTGGGACTTGTTGAAAATTAATTTTCACGGTATGCATCGTGTACCGCACGCGAGACAGCAGTGCGCCAAAGTACCTCGGAGCAATGAGTTTTTTAATGGATTCAGGTTTATCGACGAAGATAAGCGTGAAATTGTAATCACTTAAGGATAATTACACCCTGTGAGTGATTGAATAATTTGCATAATTGCGAACAAGTCGTCCGGTTATTTTCCAATGGCACGGAGGTATTGAAAAAGTCTCGCGATGAGAAACTGTGTCAGAAATCCGTGTTCGCGCAGAGTTACTCAGATTGTTGGAAAATTCTGACGAGTATTAATAACACACGTTATTCATACGCAATAAACAAAAATAACTATTTCCGTGGCAACAGATTAATTGTTCTGCAGATTTGTCAAATAATTCAATCATTTATAGAGATATTTAATATTTAAAATTCCTTTGCAGAATACGGTAGAACCCCATATAACGAAGTATTTCTACAACATGACTTAAAATTTACAATTCTTTCCATAAGAAACTATTGAAAAACATCCGGCCGGATTGAAAAAAAATCTGAGATTATTCCACTGACTATTTGACCGATAAATGGAATAGGAAATTTTGAAATTTTCCAAAAGCTAGATATTAAAAATATTATTGCAACACGATCAAATTATTTTCACTCTATTAATATTACGTTAAGTTATACGATATTTCAGGAATCACTGACCAATTTTTAATTCTTTAATGTAATTCTGAACTGTCGCGCATGCAGTCATGAAAGAAATCGTACGACAAGCGGTTAAGGAAAATGTAAAAAAAAATATAAAAATGAAACATAAGGAAGAACGTAGTACCCTCGTTATACGGGGTCCAGTTGTACTCATTGATCCCAAGTACTTTTTCGTGTTGTCCGGTCCACCGAATACGTGAATTTCAAGAGAAATGCGTAAATTTAGCGCACACCTCGATTCCCCGGTTACTCACTTTCGAGTCTTCCGGTTTCAGGACAGCATTACCTCCTTGTTGCATCCGTGGGAGATCGCACGATCTCCGTTGCGTTTCTTTGCGTACTTGCACGTACCGCGGTTAATTGGTACCCGCCGAGAAGAAACGCGGAGGCAAACGCTTTAATCGCCGTTATATCAGCGCAAAATAAGACTATCCTGGGAGGGACGAAGAGAAACGGGAAGGTGCATCGACTTTTGTATCGCATAGCAGAGTATAACGTTGCAGTAAAACGACACGGTCCGCGTTCATTCACGCGACCGAGTGAGCGCCAACTTTCGCACCGTGATTCGCCCCGATTCTCCTGCGAAAGTGCAACCGTGAAAGTTGAAAATCGGGTGTCATCGATACGGTCCGAGTTGCGCCTTTGTTTTTCCAATGAATGGGGTACATTTTACACATTGGTTACGGTGAGTGTGAACTTAAAGGCTCGCACTCTCAATTAAAGTGGCAGAGTTCAAATTTCTATCGGCTTTCAGGGATTCTCAAAAGTATTATTTAATATATCGAAGTCTATGTGATTGCAAACATACACTAATCAGTTGCTCTTATGTGTAATAACCATACCAGTTGTAAGACTATGGTGGGTAAGAACCAGGTTTAAATTTCTAAAAATTCCGAGAAATTTTTTTAAAATTAATATTTAATACACTGTTGCCTATGTGGTTCACAACCTACTCAAAACAGTTTCTCCTATTCGAAATGACTATACCATTTGATGGGCTATGGTGGGTAAGGACGTGAAGACTCGAACAAGAATTAAATTGGCCCAGGTTCAAATTTCTATAAATTGCGAGAGATTTTTTTAAAATTACTATTTAATACATTGTAGCCTGTGGGGTTAGCAATGTACCCAAAACAGTTGCTCCTACTCGAAATGACTATACCATTTGATAGGCTATGATGAATAATAAGCTAAAAATTCAAATTCGAAATTAGTGCGGTCAAATTTAAATCCTCCACCGTCAGCTCTAGCAAATTTCTCCTAATTTGTTATTTATATCATAGCTTCCATGGTTCGGAACTCACTTAACACTGTGGGTCCTAGGTGAAATGATCATAGCACTCAAAGCTAGAAGAAAATATCTACGGGTGGTTCCGAGGGAGGTATGGCGCCGATTGAGTTGTAAGTTTAGCAACCACGTAACTTAACAATGAAGAAACACCAAGCCAAACGAAAATTTCGGTGTGAACGTGACTTAAACCGGCACGGGTCGTCGCGCACGGCCACGTGGACAATAGTGGGGATTGGCGTGCGTCGACTTCTCCCATGAGGACGCAATTCTCCTTATGCACTCTCACCATTGCCGAGCTAGTCTGTGCGCATTCCGGGAACTTCGTTAACAGTGTCCTTAAATCAAAATAGAGGCTGAACGAAAAGTTTCTAATTAACCTGCGGATGACGAAGAAGAAGAAGAAGAACAGACAGAAGGACAAGAAGAAGAAAGACTGCGCAGTATAGGAATGAAATTTATGAGCGCTTCTTCGTTCACCTCCGTGACGCGAAGGTTCTGCGGATAAACCCTTCCTGTCGTTAACAACACCATGGAGAGAAGAAATTCTGCCACCAGCTTCGAAGACGTACACCGATGCCCCGAAGAATCGCAGGAAATTCTTCGTGTCGTTATTATGGATGCTGCATCGTGAATGCGCACGGGTAGATCCACTCTATGCGGATTGCAAAACAGCACGATAATCAACGATCGTACCTATTCTATGGATTATGGATATACAGCCGGCTGCCTCAGCTTGATTGCACATGTTGCGTATAAATCGCACCGGCTCGTTTCTTTTTTGTCGCCATGAAGAGGAATGCTAGCTGTTCCGGGAGGGTACACCTTCTTTCCTATTGCTGCTTCTATCGAGCATTGATTATTAGTCTCTTGGTAAAACATTGTTTTCCTCCTGGTATTTTTTGACGTTGTGAATGTAATTATTTCGTGGAGGATTAATGAAACTTTAGGGGTTGTCCGTGATGAACGATTTTAAATTTAACTTCAACCCTGTCGTCAGTGTTGATTCTTCTTGGCGACGTGAATCAGAGATGTTTGTTAGATCATAAAAGTTTAGATTTTGTTGTAACGTTTTTGTAATCCGTTTCAGGCTGTTTGATAATAACAAAGTAATAATGCAGATTACTAAATAATTGTGGCATTGACGTTGAGGTACGGAAATCAATCTGACTGATGTTATTTGATGTTTAGCATGTCTGGGTATAATATTATATAAGTCTAGTGTAACTGTTTTTCTGCAGATGCAAATGCGAAAAAAGTATGGAAGACGATAATCAATTCTGAAAAAACATAATTGTTTCCGTCTAGCACTTCGAACACTTACGATCAGTGTCGATTGCTTGCGTTAAAGATACCGAAGCGCAAAAGCCTTTGAGAAATATTACGGATTCGAATTCGATCGTTTGGTGGAATTCCTTCCTTTCGGTCAACGTCTCACGAGCTCGGTTTCGCGATGCAAGTATACGGTGGATGCCCGTGACACGTTCACATGACCCTTTTCCGCGGCGTCACAGTTCTCATGAAACAATATACGACTATGTGAATGGGAGACGTGTCGTTACGATACTTCCGGCGGATAGCTTCCCGGCAGGAATAATATCAAAATGTAAATAACCATATGCGAAACTCTAATAGCGCCACATGCGTTCATGTCGAGAAGAAATTATAAGTTTTCCGGAATCGATATTGCGCAATAAACATTCACTTTTTCTCCTTTCGATATTAACACTAGATTTACGGGCGTGAAATTTGTTACATTACAATATATTAAATAATGACTTTGTAAAAAGAGAGATCAAGCGCCAAAGATGATAATTCGTTAAGTCATTATTGTATTATAAAATACACGTGAAATATCTACTGTACAACGTCTCTATAAATTTCAGAAATGTTTATAAGACAAGTAGGAACCCGTCAGTTTGACGGCTTCCGTAAATCTAGTGTTAACACTAGAACCACCAACGTTAAATCTATTAAATTTAAATACATGAAATAAGTACTTTGAAAAAAGAAGAATCACGGGGTGAAAAAATTGATCGATTCGATAATTTGTCTTTTACAAAATGCACGTTAAATATCTCCTATACGGCTCCGCCATTTTGGAGAACTCTTATAAAATTTAGAGACCAATCATTTACACTGTCTTGATAGTTCTAGTTAAATAAGTTTTAGAGTGAAACAGTGCAAAAATCTATAACTGGAAGCTCGTTAAAATTCAGTACAAAAAGAACCCTCGGGAAAAAGGGGAGACCAGCTCACACGTGGAAAGAGCCAGAAACAGAAACCCCGGTAGGAAATGCAACTCGCGGAAGCCGACGCGTGGGAGTAAGCGCGCGTATGAATCGTCGGCCGGATATTACGCAGTAATAAGAGTAAGAGTCACGCGAGCAGCCATGAGAAGAAAATTTACGAGAGCATTGCGAAAAGCCGTCGTCGAGGACGAGCAGCCGGCTGTGTGGATCTCACGATGGCGTCATAACAAAAATACAGTCGGCTGCTTTCAAGCCGACGAAATTTGTGGCAATCAGCGGGTTCTAAGAATTTTATTTACGAAAATACGCCGGCAATGAAGGAGGAAACCATAACCTATCGCACGAAACTCGGTATTTCGTTTGCACGATGCCGAACTAGCCTCGTGACTTAACGATTTGCATGCCGGACGATCGGTTTCGTATTCCAAGGACGTCGTTAAATTATATTGTATTTATAAAGCGACGAAGAGCGGTGGCGATAACGAGTTGTATTTATGGAATAGCCGGGCGACAAAAAGATCAAGTAAGGACTCGCTGAATGGGTTTTAACCCATAAAAGGTATCATGGATCAAAAATCACGCCATGTAAATTATTTTTCTAATATTAGTAACAAACCAAATTACTGGTAACACCCATTTTTCCTGTAATCATTTATGGCGCCAGTAGGGATACCATTATCATAAAAAAGTTCACTTTTGTTCTGTACTTCGTTAGCTGTACAATAAAAAAAAAAACTGATCTGGGTTGATTTTTCACCCATGATATCGTTAAACCATTTCTTAAAGAACGATTAAAAATACCGAATGTCCCACATAATCTGAAGAAAATAATATTAGTAATAATTGACGAAAAGGTGGAGAAAACAAGGCCAATACCACTATCCACATCTAAGCAAGGAAGATGTTGTATATGTATGTGCAAGGAAAGAATATATGTACAAGCAAAAAGACATTTCCCACGTCGATGGAATCAATTGAATTTTACGTCCATAAACTGGACTGTGATTCAGGTCGATCCAAGCCTCTGGTTATTCTTCCGAGCAATTATCTTATTGTTAGTTCTTCGGCGTCTAGACCTTACTCATTTACGTCTACGACGTACGAAGAAATGTACAGCAGGTGACTTGGAACGTAACGAGGCGCCTGACATCCGACAAAGAACAGCCAGACAACGATAACGGTGCTTCAGAAACGATAACCAGTTCGAACTGTCTTTCGCTTCGACAACGTTGCGAATCGAGATCGTTGACTTCTCTTATCGCGGGTACTCGTTCGTGCCTACCATGGCCCAGGTACGAAATTCGCAAATAATTTATCCAAATTCCGCGATAAACGTTGCCCCGATGCAATATTATACATCGGATTCCCAGAACGCGCGATGAATAAAACAGCACCCTTTTCGAGCGACAAATGTATCGATAAAATTGTGTTGGCCAGGTTGACCTACGGTTGCACGCGCAGTCAAACTGGTCAGATCATCTACAACGAAGTGTGTCATAATGGCAAAATCGTCGGTCGGATAGTCCGCTCTGACAAGTGAGGTTCGAGTTGAACCGCGAACTCTTTTTTCAACTCAATTTTTTCAAAAATTTGGTCTTATTTATACTTTTGGCAAAACACGTGTCTAATTATTTTACGAGTAGAACACCTGTACCAAATTTGAACAAAATCGGTGACCCCCAGGTCTGGTCCCCCCCTTGTGATATCTCTCTTCAAATGGAGCCAGCGCCAGTCGGATCTACAAAGATGTAGAACAAGTATGTCAAACTCACGACCCTAGCTGACTTACACCTTGTTCATTGGGCCCCATGTTAGCCTTTGAGTTTGACATGCTTGATGTAGCACACCGCCTAGAAGCTGTGTCAGCCATTTTTGAAGCACTCTGTACCCAACGTCGAGAAATCTTCTCACCCGAGGTCTTACCACACGAGACGTTTCCTCCGCTCGTCCCGTAATTATCGGCGTTATCGTGCCGTCGGCGTTCCGCGGTAAATCACGACAAACACACGAGAGACCGAGCGTAATGTAAGTAACGTACATACACTCGAATTAATGAAGTTTCCTCGTAAACAATCTTAACGAGGCGTTCAAAGTCCGTGGAGGGTGTCACGTGCCGGTTCGCGGCTAATCGGCCGATATCGATATAGAGAGCGACCGAGGAGCGCAGACGCCGACGTTGAGGCTTCGCCGTTATAATCGTTTATCGCTTTAATTGCCATTCTCCCCTGTGAAGTCTGTCGCAAGAGGTCAGCCGGGCCGTGGAACTTGAACGCGGATCACGAGACAGTCGGCAGATTCTGCGTACGAGGCGAGATTAAACGGAGTTTTCCCTTCCCGGAGTTCTTATCGTAAATGGCGCCAAGGGAGAAAGACCGTCTTCGTCTTTACCGATCACCTATGTGCTAGAATTTTCCGAGGACGATTTATTCCACGATATATTCCTGTGCAGCGATCACGTTCGTGGACACGTGCTACCGTTTTTGTAGCGAGCTGTCGGCGCGTTAAGAGGATTAGTCGACGGGGTAAAGTTTAAGAGCGACTTTCAGCGGACGTGACCTGGGATTCGCAATCGATAAGGATTGTGTTAGGTCTGGGTTGGATGGTCGTTGGAATACACTATTTAACTTTTAGGATGGGTTCGTACTATTTGGACGGGTATGGAATTGACGTAATACAGGGAGCTGAAAAGATGGCAGTCGAACCTTCATGAATAATCACATTGAAGAAGATGCACGAATTTCTATGACTTGTAAAATAGTTACATTTATATACATAAATAGACTATGCAACGTGCAATAAATGAGCTGATTTTACTCTACCACTCGTGATACCCCAAAGTCCAAGTTTTCAGCTCCAAACTGTACAGTTCGGAGAGTTTCGGGTGGTCTTCGTCAAAGATCACAAGAAACGCATTTGCCTTGCAAAAATTCCGTCTTCGCTGACCATCTTCCGTCTATTTTATCTCTCGTCGAAGCATTCGAGATGGAGCAGAGATCATCGTGTCATCGGTTACTCGCCGCCCGCGACAAAATGAATTTTCAAGCGTACCGGCGCGACGTAGACAGTCGCTCGTTAAGCCATTAAGTGACATCAGGCCTGCGGGTTATCGTCGCGCTAATAAACCCGGCATTACGGACACGGCACGTCGATAAGGAAGCTCGTTTTATTTCTCTTGGCCTCGATCTTCGTCGTAAACGTGCGTAACACGCGAGACTATCGAGGAATCGAGATAAGGCACGCAGATATATCGCGGCGAGCCACAACGAAACTCGTCAAAGATTGTGCTAATGCGCGACAACTCGAGCGACGCGCCGATGCGACAGCGCGATAATGTTTCGCGGGTGTAAAGCGAGTGTTCCTTAGCTAATTCAATGTAAAAGTGTCGCCATTGGATCTCCTTTCTGTATCGATGTTACGATAGGTTTCATTAGTCTCATCAAACGTATAATTAGGGAGAATTATTGGGATAATGTTCAACCTTTTCACTGCCGTGATTAAGGAGATATTTTTGGTTTTAATCACCATCATCCGTGATATCTACTGTTTTAGATGAACCCTGAACCACGGAAGCTATGATATACGTATCACATAGGACTAATTTCACACAAATGGCCGACTCATCGTAGAATTCACAACCCGAGTTAAGATCCCCTTTTCCAAAATACCACCAAATGTACTAAAATATTTGTAGACACCTGTATAATGTAAATTTTTCCCTCGATCATCCAGCAGTATTACCTGAAAGAAAAAAGTCCAGCAAACATCGAGCTGAAATCCCAAAACGAGGCGAGCAATAATCGAGCAACCGCTCGGTATTCGAGCTCGCGGTTAAGAGGTGATAATTTCACCGCGCCTTTCGGTCCACTTCGAAGCAGATCTTTTCGGGTATTTCCATAGTACTGACGAGCGTATCTTCGAGAAGCGGCCTCTCGTTAATTTACATTGGGGCACTCGCTCGATTCTCCAAGCCCGAAAGCGGTCAGAGTAAATTTGCTTAGTCTGGTCACGCGCGCAGCACTTCTCGGAGCGTGCATTCTGTGCGCTCTGCGTGCGCTTGCACGCCGTTCTCTCGGTTTACCTGTGTCATTATTACGGAAGGGTAAAATAAGTTTGCACGGCAGTTAGTGCCGACGGTAGAAAAGAGAGCTAAACGAGCTCCGCCGCGACGAGGACGAGGATTTCGTGTTCGCCTGTCTTCCTTAAGCCTCTACCAAGTAATTTACCGACACGGCTCGCATTGACACGTGCGTGGAAACCCGCGAAGAAAGTATTAGATCCTTCTCGAGGTACGTCTCTATAATTCCTTCGACGTTTCGAAGATCGAGAGGTACTTTCGTCTTTCTACCTGTCGGGGATGGTTGTTGTTTCTGCGGATTTATCGTGGCATCGACGAGTACCGTCGACTTCCGACGGAGAGCTTCAAACGAGGCTTTCAAAGTGGTACGATATATCTATTACGACGGTGATATTATGGTAATGGAGTTTTAAATTGCTTTGGACATTCATGAAAGTAAATTCTAGCTTCCCCTTGAGCTTAAATTGGCGTGGAATTAACATATTTTGAAATGAAGTTAAAATTGTTAATGAATTAAAAGTTCTCCTCAATTAGGATGTCGAAGTAGGCCTAGATAGATAATGTATCCAGGAATTTTTCTTTCTACCATTATCTTAAATCATTTGTCATCCCTCTCAATAACTTCTACCCCGCCAAACATCCCTAAAAGTTATCCCCTTCCACCTCGTTTTCCTCACAGACTTTCATCAAGCAATCCATTCAACCTTGACCCACCCTAATCCCATTGATTCTAATTCCACCATACCTTAGTCCTCCCCCACAAAATTCCACACATCTCTTTTTCTCTCGTCCGCGTTTCCATCAAGGACCCCTCCTTCATTATTATTCCCCGGCATCGTCGCAGACGGGCTTACCTTATCGAGTTATCTCGCGGAACGTCGTCCCGCCGATACCAAGCGGAATAATCGAGATCGCACTTTTGAAAGGTATTAAAGAGCACAATACAAAATAAACGCAACCCGTGCGTCATATTTTATTTATGGCTACACACGGTGCGTGCCCGTTAAGCCTGCGTGCGTGCGTGTGCTATCACGTTTTCGCGAACGTGATACGCTAAAACACGACTTGTCGTCCGAGCAGAATGTTCGATCGCATTCGCGGCGATAGGGGGTTCTCTGACACGGTGTCACGCTCCTTCCTACACGGCTCTCCGTGTTAAACGACTATTTGCCGGTGTTATTTTGCCGCCACGGGAGACACCGATGCTAATTGGATAATTGTACGGAACATCTATTTAATCTACGCTTCGGGGGGGATGCGTTTGCGTGGAGTAAGTGGCTTTATTTTAGAGGTATAAAAGAAATTTTATATCAATTGCTTAATGATGCTTGTCGATGCACGGGGAATGTAAATGCCGCGAGACATTCGGTTAGGATTACTTAGACTTTAAGTGGATAATTATACGGGAATATCGTTAAGTATTAATCGTGGTATTAAGAGATACACAGGTAAAGGGGCTTATTAGCCGAGACGTTGAAAGGCATCGAGCGGTGCGTGAGAGGGCTAGATAAATCTGGCATAGCGGAAAGAATTTGTTGTACGTTAATGCGTTGATGTAATTGCCGGAGAGAGTGCATTATTTGTGGTTTTTAAATTTACTTTTAGTATAAAATGTAGATGAAGAAAATCTGAATTGTTGAACGTGTTGTTTATGAAAGAACTGGGTAGAAATTAAATATGGGGCAGCTAGAACTGTGGGTCTTGGAAGAAGGATTAGCAATTAAAATGGAAACAGAGAACAAGAGAACTATAGAACTAAAAATCAATTTATAGCAGAAGAAAAATAAAGAAATTAAATGGCAATATTTGTAAAAACTTTTCAACAAGTTATTCCTTCGTGCTAAGAACAGCTTAGGAATTGATTACGATCAAAGAGGACAATTGTTATTCTTAACAAACTTGTATCGTCAACCTGTGATAGTGCAGTTAATAATTCCCAATATCTTTCCACACTGCCTCGTGATTTACAAAATCGTATACTGTCATTGTTTAATGTCATTCTACCCCTTAAAATTTACACAATTCCATCTCCGAAGACCCTGACATCTCACTGAAAAAGCCTCCGCATTCGTAACCGGCACGTTTAACGATGTCCCCTTTCGAATTTTACGATACGCTTAGGCTCGTAAGGCAACCTTGAATTTCAGAGGCGTGTACGCGCAATAAACAGTAAAATTTAATTGCCAAATAATAATTAGACGCGGCGAAACTCGCGGTCGGGCGTAATTTACGATACTCTAGCCTGCCTCCTACCGGCGATAATAATTTCCATAAAAATCGCAAGAGTCTCATGGTGATCTCGACTTTCTTTCGGGCACTAACGACAGTATACTCCCTTTCTTGGCTACTTAATTTACGTCGTGCTTTATGGGAGTCGCTCGCTCACGAATGGTAATTTACCCTCCTCCCGGATGGACATTCTCCTTCTCTGATGTCTCGCCTTTCGTAAAATTCCATCTTCCTCGGCAAGTCGTTTCGCCGCATAGGAAATCGCATTTTCGTGACAAGACTGGGAGCTCTGGCGATCCTGCATGATAATTGTCATTAACCCCTGACCCGAAGTTTTTGCTCGGTAGATCGCATGTCCGCGGGGCGATTCTTGATGGCAGACATTTTTTGACGACTATTAGAAGATCTTTCTTATAGAAGCATTCCTTTGAATTATAAATCTTTGAAGACTGTACGAGTAATTTGCAAGAAACTAAATTCCTTGTATCCCTTAGCTCAGTAGAATTGCCAATATTAACACTAAACCTACCAGCCGATCAAAATGACCGGTTTGAAATTTTTTTAAAAAATTCCCTAAATTGATAGAGGCGCCATGAAGTAAATATTCCACTTCTATCTTATAAAACCTAAGTTATTTAATCAATCATCATTTTCACCTCTTGATTTCTCCTCTTCCAAATGACTTATTCAGCATATCTAAATTTTAGTAGATATAACATCAGTAGTTTTAGCGTTAATTATTCTACAGGTGCAAAGTTCAAGTATCAAGAATCATCCGAAATGTGATTTTATCATTTGCATTTCTGCAAATAAAGCCCCCATCGACCAGAGATATCCTCGCAATTTAAGAGAAACCAGGAATCATTCCACTCCCGTCGCTAAATCGAAATAAAAAAAGCGACAGACTCAGCGAGCACGGTTGGAGGAAACTTTTGTATAATTTATCCCTCCTCGTTATTCTCAACCGACAATACTGTCAAGGCCCCGGGATTACGTTTCTGTTTACAACCGCGCGTCTCTTCACGGTCCGTGTCTTTCGCAAAACTTTAATGACCACCACGTGGTGCTATCATCGAGGCACCCGGTACGTGAGAAACACGGGCGAGTATCATCACGCGGTGACTCGCTAAAATTATCCGTCGTTCTCTTTCGCGGCAACGCCGGAGGATGAGAATTAAGCTGCCACAAAAAGAGCCGGGGACCGTGGAGAGAAGGCAGCCGACTCCTCGATTTCACAAAGGACTCCTGGAAGGGTAGTCGAGTGGAACCCTCCCATTTCTTCCTACACAATGTTCGCTTCTTAAGACTTTTTTCACCTCTTCCGAATTCCTTTTTTTTCCTCGTTCGTACAGTACAATTCGATCGCGTTTTTTGCCCGATTTTACGGCTATTCGTCGATAACACTTTGGCGACGCGAGGGAATACAGGTGGAGGTAAAAAGTTTGGGGAGTATACATTTCTAAATGCAGGATTTCTTAAGTCTTTGGAGCACAGTGGGTTGATACATGTTACGTCTTTTTATTATTGTATGTTGTGATTCGTCTTGAAGAATGAAAAATTAAATTTGTTTTGCGAAGAGACAAATCTGGGATCTTTGAAATATAGTGTGGCTGTTTATACTGATATATCTAGAGGAGGAAATAAAATAAAAAATAAGGAGACAGATAGTTGTTGTTTGAAACTAAACAACTTCGTAGAAGAACTTGGACTGCTAATTTAATTAGAAATTTTGATGCAGTATTTAAATACTGCCAAGGAAAAGGAATGCAAGGAAAGAGAAATAGCGAACTTCATTAATGACATTTTGCAGAGTAGACGTAGAAAGTTAAAAACCCCGAAATTTAGAAGCCAGCCATTTCCATCCCCTTGGAAGATTTAATATAACAGTTTACACACACGATCTTCCCTTAACGCAGTCGAGCTTGAATTTAAATAATCGGCAAGTCATTAAATTAATACTCGCGTAGAAAAATAAAAAATCCTAAGTATCGAACGAAAAAGGTACAAAAATCCCCGACAAATCCAGAAATACCTTTACGACGGTTTCCTTCGTTAACGTAACTCTCAGCGGTTTAAAATCGGCATTTAAAATCGCGAATCGGTAATTGCTAATCAACGCCGTAAATTACCGATTATTTTGCCTGCCGTTTCGCGTACATAAAATAACTTGGCACGTATCAATAACGATCGGCTTATTAAATTTCGGGCGTGCAATTAATTAATCGGCAATTAGGCGATCGGCGCGTACACCCGTTTATTAATTATGCAGCGAGAAGATCTCCGCGGCGGCGTTCCGTGGAACCTCGCTTCGAAAGTAAATTGAGGATCGTCAATTGGCGGGTAAGTCGTTAAAGAACCTCTCACGGTGAAGATATACGAACCTTTAGGCAACGTACACACGATCACGCCGAAGAAAGAGGCAGATCGAAAGGTGGGAAAAAACAGAAAAGGAAGTCGGTTGTAAATGAATCGTTCTCGCGATACCGATCGTCGAACGGCGTTACGAAACTTTATGGACATTTAAAGCCTTTGCCGTTTTACGCCCTTTACGCGGAGCAAAAAGAAGAAACGCTTCGATCGGAACGTGGCAAACGATTCGAAGGCAATCACGGAGACGAGATATTCAGGTTTTATTGACTACGAAAGCTGCGAATTTCTCGTTATGTGAACGATTTGAGGAAGGCAGCCTTTATTGGGCACGCGATAAATTATTCTCCCTCATTGATGCAAAATGTATTGGTGAATTATATAGAGGTGTATATTACTTCGTAATTGCTATGATGAATCATATTGAAGTGCAGATAGGGGAAGACACTTGAAAAGGAAATGTGCAGTAAAAATTGCCACGTTTCTCTGCTGTCGTTGTAATGTGCATACGATGCACCAAACCTATTCATAGCTTTGAAGAGTTTCATATGGTCATTTTAAACTGCGTCTCTTTAATGGCCAGTCGATCGCGAAGCTAATAGTTTAACTGCACTGCGCACTCAATAAGATAATTAGAAATCATTTGAAATAATTTTACTTCGGAGTTTTTCCACAGAAGCTGAATTTCTCAAGCGGTATTAGGGTATCCGTCGAAAAAGGAGGAAGTAAGGTCATACATATTTGCTCCAGAAATGATGACAGTGGTTAAAATCATTTCCGTTTTGTTTAGAAATATTATGATTTTTATTATGGAGTGAACGTTGGAGTTTATGCAATGAGATTATTTTCAACTCTGTTAAACCCTTTCATCTTTTATGTTCTACAAAATGATTTCACTCATACTGTCATGTATATCGGTAAAATACAACGTAATTGACAAATGCAATTATCCAAATTCTTCACTTAGATCGTTGCGTCGGAGCTGACCGAACATAATAAAACCACGTAACAAAGAAAACATTAACGGCCACCAGCCCATTAATCAGCTCACAGAGCGATAGCCGATAAATCGCTCATTACAAATTAAAATAAAGTAAAAGTACCCTGCTTGGAATCAACAACTATAACTTCGAATCTGAGTTTGAAAGTTATACAGCTTTACAGCTGAACACACACTTCTGCACGATATAAAAAAAAGTGCGCGGTAAATGAAGCGTTAAGACACCCGATACACCTTACTCCCGCAACAAAACCTTTTTTTCTACCATGCGCGCCATCCATAGCAAAAGGGTTAAAAGTTACCGCGCATTTGTATTCCGACGTAGCCGTGAATCCCAACAACACGCGGAGCATCGTCGTAAAAAGCGTTACGTAAAACGTCGATCCCCGCAACTAGATCCGACACCTCCTCTTACATCATCGTCACGATCGAGGCAAGCTTACGAGGCGGATGTGGGATTCCCATGCTCGATACGACAGCCGCAACGCCGTAATCGGCTCGATTCGCGTTAGCAATCGCGTGTCCTACGATCGTGGCAAAGAAAGGCCAGAGAGGAGGAAACGAAGGCAAAGAGAACGAACCTTGCCGGCGGAGGTGGCAAAGAAATCGCCGATGTCCAGAGGACGGGAGCGCTATCGTCTTTCCGTGCTGGTCCCGTAATGAGGCCCCTTACGTACTCGTAAGAATGCTACCAGACGCGTTTCGCGCATCGCCGAACGCGTTAAACACGGCAGCTGCCGCTGTCGCTCGTGCAGACCTTCTTCTTATTCTTCTTCCTCCTCTTTCTACCCATCGGATCGTTCTTCCTCCTTTTCCTCCTGGCGTCATTGTTCGTTCTCTTCCTGCCGCGGATGCTTCTCGTTTTCACCGATCGCCCGTGGCGAATTTTTCAATGCGGACGCGAGATTCTCCCGCGGTCTCAGGCACGCGTGTTGGGATTACATCCTGGATGCCTCCGTGACTTGGGTCAATTTTTCTCGGCTAATTGATCGTTGCGGGTATGGGAATTGTTTTATTTTGCCCGTTTTGGGTTATGGTGTTATTTGTGATAATATTTCTTTGGTGCAAATTGGACTATTCTTGGTGTCGCAAATTTCACGTGTTGAGGCTGCGGTAAAGGATCGGAGTTGCAATTAGTGGGCTCCAGTTTAAATCTCCAGTCACTCCTTGCAAATTTTTCATACGTGATTTGAATATCTTCGTTACCACGGTGGTTCGGAAACCGCCTAAAATAGCATATCCTAGAGGAAATGACCATCACAGTTTAGGATCTACACGCGTAAGAGAGTAAAGGTGTAGAATTGCAACCAACAGGTTCAATTTAAATCCCTTGTCACTCCTTGCAAATTTTTCCCATCTGATATAAATATCATCATAACCACGGTGGTTCGGAAACCACCTAAAACCGCAGATCCTAGGTGGCATAACCGTAGAAGTTAAGGGGCTATAGTGCGTAAGGAGGTAAAGGCTCAGAAAAGTAATCAGTGGGTCGAAGTTCAAATCTCCTCACCTCTGATAAATTATTGCTATGTGATATGAATATCATAACCACAATGATTTGAAAATCACCTAAAACAGGAGGTCCTAGACGCAATGACCATGTCATTCAATGCCAAAAAATAAAACAAAACAGGAAAACAAATTTCGCATGTTTCTGCAAACAGTAACACGGTTCTGCTGTATGAACACTTTATCGATTAGACCCGGCTCTGTGCCCATATAGTTGCACTGCAATTATTGTTTCTCGTGTGCACCGAGTTGTACAGAGGCCTTCCTTTCGTGTGATATGCGTGTACCTCTACATACCGAGTACGGTGGCGATATGCATATGGGAACGGAGTATGTTAATGACATTCGAAGGAGCCGAGACAGTCGGTACACTACTCGTAACGTCTAGTTTGAAGAAACGTGCCTATTTAAGAGCTAAGGGCATTTGCTAGCGTTCGGTAAGCTTGTAATAGCTTTGACACGATGCATTTCTAAGCAGCGTAGTAAGTTAGAATATTTTTACTTATATGTTACGGACACGGTGCTGATGGAGGATTAAGTTAGACGGGCACATTGAATCGTTCGATATCATAGTCGAAGGGGCAAAAGGAAGAAGAATGTGTAGAATACTAGCGGTATAATTTGCATTACGGTTAAAATGGTCTTGTTGAGTTACACGAAGCTCTTTGGAATTGCATGTTAAATATCTATTCAAAGTACGTCGTTAACACCGACAGGAGAAGTGTTAAAACAGAATTTTAACGAGACGGTAAATTCTATTATCGGACGTGGAGTGGCCGCTTTTGCCAGTTTATCCATCGTGGGATCTAATGGTTTGGAAGTATCTAAAATTTTATGTTCTACATTAAAGCACGTTGCGTGAAGCAGTGTTCTTAATCTGACAATCATAATTATGCGCTTGAAAAATATTACATTCACTTGTTCACTCCTATGATCATCTTACAGAATTTCAGCTTATAGACTCACCTACTAAATTTACCAAATTATAGTCCAAATTAATTTTTCCAACTGTGACATTAACACTAGAACTACCATAGCCTGGTTTCTAATATTTTCAAAAAGTTCCCCGTACCTATAGAAGAGCGAGGCAGTAAATATTCCACGACAATCTTATAAAATACAAATTACTTAGTGATCAGTTTGTTCGCTGTCTGATTCTCCTTTTTGAAAGTTCCTATTTATTGTAATATGTTTAAATATAACAAATTTAACGCGGATAGTTCTAACGTTCACAACAGCAACTAATGAAAGATATTTAAAGAAAGGCCCAAAACCACTGTCAATATAAAAAATTGTAATTCACCCTTTGCACTCGGAGCCACCCCTGACGTTATCTATCAGCAAACTCACTTTAGAGAACTTCAAGAAAACTTCAGAGAAACATGAGTTTCTTAAAATGTTGCGGTTTAATAACGTCAACTTCCATAATAACTAATAAACTCGAAAGTCCCCTCAGAGAGGGCAACCAAGTGATATGCTACACTTACGGTGTCCCCTCAGGTGGGACATCCGAGTGCAAAGGGGTTAAATCGTCAGAGAATTAACTTCTCCGCAAGACCATGTCAAGCACACCCCAACGTACAACCTCAAAGGGTTAACTTCCATGTCCAAACCATCGGTTCCCCTCGCGATACGTGAAATTCAAAAATCCCGATTACGCTCGCATTATATTAACCCCAGATAACCGTCAATTTCGCGGCCACAACGAAGGCATCTTTGATGCAGAGAGGAAGAAGATTGCGTTACTCTCGGATACGTGTAGGAACTCGAAAGCCGTACCCCGTTTGCCCCCCGCACGCGAGATAATATTAATCTCCGGTCTCATGTCGTGCCACGTCCTGCAACACAGAAACACATACACACGGAACGGTACACGCGAAGAGGGAGAAAGAGAGAATCCGCCGGCAGCGGAAAATAGTGCTTGGTTTTAAGGTCGCGGGGTCACGTGCACGCGGCATGAAGTATCGCGTGGCTTCGTGGGATCGTGCACCGCGTGCCTTTCTTTCTTCTGGCGGTGCACGCATGCCTTTTTCACGCCTGCCGATCGGCTCCACTGTATCGGTGAGCTTGCGTAATTGCATTTATCGCGCGCGCGACCCCGGCTTAACGCGTGCATACGAGACGCGAGTGATCGACCTTTAAAACGTGCCATTTCCTTCCCGCTATTTTAAAACTGACCGACGATAGACTTCAGACGGACCGGATAATCGCGGACTCTGAAATGCGATACTGATATCGGTTCAATGAGGAAGGGGTATCGTTTGGTACGATTTTTGGGTCGTGTTTCAACTGCATGGTAAAGGAGATGCAATGTGGGTGGGGAGGATTTGTTGGTGGGACCGGTGTCTATTTTTTTATTTTATTGGATATAATGAATGGGATGTTTGATATTTTGTGGGAAATTTTGCGATTATATAATAGTTGTGGTTTTATTATTGACCCTGCTGTTCTCCTCGGGTCTATATAACCGGAAGTGGAGATTATGTTTTCAGATAGTGTGTTTTAGACACATTGAAAGTTTACGTCTATTTGTTTGCATATTTTTCATTTTTTAAGATGTGAACTTCTGTGCACATCAAACTGGTCATTATGATCGGAGGAACACGAATGTGAGATGCAAATGAGGAGAACAGCTGGGATAAATGTGCTGCTACCAGCAATGGTAGGTCTAACTTGTCTGATTGTGCAAAGGGGGTAGGATTTTTCTTAGATCCTCCTGTTTTCAACCTAGATTGGACGTTACCGTTGTAACAAACTCTAGAAAGTATAAATTTTATATCAACTCCATGTGACTGGCAAAGCTGATATGGGGAAACCCTGATATGTGATGCGTTGCCTATTGCAAACAAATTGTCTTTATTACAATCTTATGGTTTTATATAACTGATGAAACGATCTGATTTGCCAGATCTCCTGTATCCTCCCAATTTGGCAGCATAGAATTATTATTTGTACGGATAATTGAAAAATAAATTACGGGGAGAGAAATTTAATTTAGTTTTAAAATATCTTTTATATATCTCGTACCGTTTCATTGAAGACCATCAATTTTACCGTGTAGAACCGTCTTATTATGGCATCGTGTTACACTGAGATGTACAGTATAGATGACCTAGTTTGATGTCTGCTCTTTCAATGCAAACTCAAATCTAACAATATCGATCTTGATAACTTCTTCATCTTTAACTGACGTGCCGTTTAATTCTCTCATTGAATCCATCCACAAACGAGCAAGCATTCCGTCAGGACACGCAATAAATTTGGGTCTAATGACCGAGAGATCATAAAGTTTCTCATTTCCTGGATATCTCCGAGTAAACGAGAAGCAGATACAATTAAATTTGTAGTTAATGTAGAGACTCGCGGGTCCAAGATTGGATTTAATGATACATCCTGCAGTTTTCGGAGTCGGGGCTGGGCATCGTCCGAAACTCTCGATCATTACACGAGATGTTATCGTCCTTTGGTCGTTGCACGAGAAAAATGAGGATATTTTTAAAGAGCCCGGTTTCCACCGTTTCCATCATCGTTAAACATTATCATCTTCCTGACTTATCCACAAAACATCATCATAATTCCAGTGCACAGATTATATACAGTGAGTTCCCCCGATAACGATCTCAAGCCGCGAGACATACTTTAACTTGCTAAACCGTCTCGAAGTAATCGTAACATTCGTTCTTCCTCCTCATCCTCGCACTCATTCGTTTATACTGTCTCGAGATACGAGTCTCAATAGAGACGTTACAATTAAGAAAGACCTAAAGAACCAACCAATTAAGAAAGACCAAAAAGACGACCCCTTCGTGCCTAACAATAATAAATTCCCTATACCAGAGGAAGTGAATCTTTCCCGGTGAAACGGTTCGCCGTAAGTAAAGCTTCACATTAAAACACACCTTATCCACCTCTCGTTTCATCTGCAAGCTGTCAGCAAACGCGTTGAAAATTCAAACGAAAGCGGTCTCGTTTTTGCGAGCATTCGATCTGCAAGATGTACCGGAGATCGGCGTACGCGAGCAAGTGAGAGCGCGCGCGCACGCCACAGGGTGGAGAACGGCTCGATCGGCAAAAAGCGATCGGTTCGAGTTATTTATTGCTTCTTTCGGAGGGGGGACCCGCGAGGTGGACAGAGGCATCGGTGCCCTGGACCGGGAGATATCTTATCTGAGACACACACCGTGCACCAACGAACGCGCCGCGTATACTTACATCCTCGCCGTGGGCCTGATACCACGCGGCGATAACCGACGCCTAGTATCTGATGTACGGGGCAAAAACAAAAGGCACCGGCCAGCCCTTGCTTTCGATGCCCCCTCTTCCTTCTCTCTTTCTTTCTTACTCTCTCTTCATCTCACTCTTACTCTCTTCTTATCTCTTTCTCCCTTTCCTCTTGACTCCCTCTCTCTACCTGTCTCTCTTTCCATCCGCCTGCATCGCGACGTGGTAACGAGGATCGATCTCGTTGCACCGTGCCGATTTATATCGCCGAGGAATGTTTTATGTCGCCTGGATATTCGAGAAACCCGTAGAACACGTGTGCAACTGAACACATCGTGTTATCGTCTTCGCGGAGAACGTGGAATCGGCGTTTTAGAGGACCGAGGACCACCTTGGAACCGATATAGTTGGATTCCTTGCGATTGATCGTGGGTGCCGATTCGGTGCTTTGCATTTCATCAATGAAATTCTGCCGAAACTCCAAGAAGACGGGCCTATGGTTTATGTCAACTCCTAATTAGTAGATCCGAGTTAAAATCCTACGTCATCTCTGAGAAATATTTCCCATGCAATTATTTAACACAAAAACTACTCCCGTTATATATATATATTACATTCAAATATACTGAATAATTACTTTGCAAAAAGAGAAAGGAAGGGGTGAAGAAGATGATCAATTACATAATTTAGGTTTTATAAGACAGAAATGGAATATTTCCTTCAAGCCTCCCCTATCAATTTGAGGAATGTCGATAAAAGATAGGTAACCGGTAATTTTAACCACATTGGTATGTTTAGTATTAATACATCACAAACTCAGTGTTCCAGAACCCACCTAAAACAATAATATCTGAAAATGCCCATAGCAGTCGGGACCAAAGAAATGCAAAATACAAAATTCCAGCTATCTCCAACCCCATACTCCAGCAACTTCCTCCAACCCCCATCTACTGTATTCCCTAGAATTCAAGCGCGAGAAGACCATCGAAGGAAACGGCTCGTGGAAAATTGCAAGCGGAAAATTGAATCGGAGAAACGAGCTTCGGTTCTCCTCGCGATCGAACTTTCACGTTCGCTCTCGACTCTCGGGCAATGGAGTTTCTCGCGGCTATTCGCTCGGTAAATCGTCGATACGGTCAATGGCGCGAATCGGTAGTCGTGGCGGCTCAGAACGAACGTAGGAGCGAACGCACTTCGGTACATTAACCTCGAGGGAAAAGGGCGATAAATTAGGCGAGCTTATCGGCGATCGTTTGCGCGAGTATAAGGTTCGCCCAGAAGCTCCCTCGGTGCTCGAGCGCATGCAGATACGTCGTTGCACCGCCGGCCGTTTCCTCTCTCATTGGCGAGGGGAATGGAAAAGGGCGAAGGGAAAGGGAGGACAGGAGAGCCTCCGAGCGGGTGGGATGTGCGTACTTACCACGCGGCCCTTGGTTTTGTTTGGCGCATAAAAAACGGACATATTGGTTTTACGTTCCCTTATTTACGAGACCATAAACTCTCTGGCAACCGCGGCACGATTCGCCAAGTGCAACGTGAAATTTCTGCCCTCCGCGGCCACGGTGATGGGGAACACCGTACGGGGGGAAGAAATTCGAGGAATGTTGGGAATTAGGGAACTTTTAAGTTGCACGGGTGTGGAAACTGATGCTGGTCGAGAATCCGGAGATTTAATTTTGACGATGTGTTCATTAATGTTGAGAGAAAAGAGGATAATTGTGAGAGTTAAATTGTATGAGGTTCTAGTAAGATTCTTTGGTAGTGTTTGCTAACACTAAATCTACCAAGGCGGTCAAAATGATCAGTGCCTACTAATTTGTAAAAATTCCCCAATTTGATAGGGGAGCAGTGAAGTATATATTCTACTTCTATCTTATAAAACCGAAATTACTTAATTTATCATGATTTTCACTTCTTCATTTCTCTTTTCCGAAGAACCTATTTAGTATATTTTAATATAATAGATTTAAAGTCGGTAGTTTTAGTGTTAATTTGGTTTACCATATTAATTAAGAAGTTTAGGCAAATACCTATTGTACAATTTTCATTCATATGTAGTGGTAACTCAAAGTATGTTGTTTTTTAAAATATAATTGTTGCTCGGTTGCCACGATGCAAATTACGTGCTTCCGTTGCATCGAAAAAAGAAGACGCCAATAATTATGAAAGACGAAGATATCGCATGCAACAACTTATGATTTTACTTCGCAAGAAACGTAGAATTGCACGGCGAAGTATTAAACCCGTTCTCTTTTATGGAGAGTTGCAAATGAAAGTTTCTTAAAACACTAATATTCAGATAAAATATCAAATTTCTTGCAACACCGGTAAATCTTCCGAGCGCATTTACGTCGGAGAAAGGGTATTCTAAGAGAGCAAATCAGCGAGATAATATCGGCGAATCGATATCGTTGTCGATCTAAAGGAAGTTTGCAAAAAAACGCCCCGATGTTTCATTGCGTTCGCGGAGAACGTGTTTGTCGGCGAAAGACTATCGGAAACGTAAACGTTTTTTTCGTGATTATCGACAACAAGGAGTGGTCGCACTGTTATCGAACCACGAACTTATGCGGCGAAAGATATCGCTCGGTTCTTGCACGACGCATTTCAAATGCGACGAACGCTTTCTGCGAATGCGTCGCGCAAATCGAACAATGCGGAAAAAGTCTGGCTACGGCGAAACGCAAGAAAGTACTTCCTTCTTATTTTCCTTAACCGGTCGGTTTCAGTTATCTTGCGTTATAACATTCCGGTGTATAATTATTAACATTCAATCGGTCATAACAGATTTATATCAAATATTTTTCTTCAAATTTCTTATCTCTCCTAATTTCAGTACTTTTCTAACGTTTTTCGGGACCTTTTTACAACATAATACTGTTTATGGGAGTCACATTTATTTCATTCCAAAGATAAGTGAAATTCTTAACGTACTGCCGGTTTCGCCGACCGTATGCTTGAAGTATCTGCTAAAATACCTGACCGGTTAAGTATCAAGAGCTTTCTGTTTCTAATGAAATAATTGAAAAATTTGAAATACAGTGCACGTTTAATTTTAAATTATTCCACTATACTCAACGCAGCTTGCAATTTTTTTTCCTTTGATGCAAAATTATTCTACAACTTTGTAACTGGATATATTAGGGGGACCGGAAAGTAATGTCGTTTCTGCAAGTATTTTGCTCAAAAACAAATTCATTTTTATCGATCTGACGTTGAAAATTTGCACACTAAATGACTAAAAGCTCGTTGATAACGAGGGTGATTACATCATTCATCAAAAATAAAAACTTGTTACAAACTTATTTGTTTGAATTTATTGTAAAAAACGACGTTACTTTCCGGTCCCTCTAATGATTTAAAAATTTTAAAATTCTTTATCTATACTGCGAAATTTCAATAATTTTATGGCATCAACTCTCAACTAACACCGGTGCCATCGCGTATCCTCCATCCTCCACCACGTTCGTCAACCAAGTGCCTCAATGCACCTTGCAATTTTTTCCCCAAGTCCTCCAAGCTGTACAAAACCATGCATCAACGTCTCTTCTTGCCGTTCCGCTCGGAAATGGCTTTACCCTTAACCGTTCTCCGGTACACCTCGGTTCTTCATCCTCCAACGTCACAATCTACACGACCTAATCGACTCTCCTTTTCTCGAATCACACCAAAGAAATTCACCCTCCCACCCATGAATCACCGGCAACACCGCAAAACCCTATTCACGAACGACCGGCCAAGAAGACAAAGCAAGATCGGTGCTCAAAGGTCGCGTCATCGAGTCACGGTTTGCAACGAGCGTGCGAGAATCGACGGCGATTTTATCCTCGTCTTCTGAAGACTCCGAGGGAAAAGGCAAAGAAACCCGGCAGACTTAAAGAAAGAGAAGCCGACCGGCTTGGTCACGCGTCTCGGACTCTCGGCAATAGCAATCGCGAGTCTGTTATTGCGAGTGGTCTTTCGAAGGCTAAGTACAATTACAGGTTGTTCGCGAGAAGCAAAGACCAGTCTTCTACACGGACATACGCAAACAGAAGAGGTCCCTGTGCACGTGGTCGAATCAATATCGCGCTCGTTACGAGTCGTATGCTGAGGAGCACGCAAGAAGGGCCCCTTTTTCGACGGGGGTCTCCGAATGACCCCGTCACTGGTTATTACAGCGAGAACCGGCTATCGAATTAACCCACCTTCGAGCTACAATTTTTCTGCTTGCTAATTAAGATGACGATGCGCATCGTATGATTGGCAGGGAATTACAATGTAGCATTGCTACAGAGGTTGAAAGTAATTGCGGTGAGAACGTAGGCGAGAGATTTCGGAGAGTTGTACGGGGCGAGGGTTCTTTGAGATGGGAACTGTAATGGTTTGTTAATGGATGTCTTTCTTCCGTGCGTGGAGGATTGGTGAGGGAAGGATTATCTTGAGGTTCAGAAGGGAAGTAATTCACGTGTTTGAATCTACAGAGAGAAAGGGGAAGAAGCGATGGGGTATGATGGGGTTTCATTAAATTATCCTATAAGGTTGGGATTTAAGTTTGAGAAAATGCTGTTTTGGAAATTATTTAAAACTGGAGGGTTAATCAAAATGATCGTAGCTGTTAAAGCTAAAATACGAAACGCTGACTTGCAGTCCTCATAGTGGAAATTACTACCCATAACGATGCATCATCTATTAGAAGGAAGTGGGGTGGTCGGTCTTCTAGAGGTTGCTTCTCACGAAGCCATTCAGTTTACTTTTAAGTATACTATTTCTTATTACATTAAATTAACTGTGTGCACGTTATCACAATTTATTACATATCCTGACATCAATTAGATAATTCACGTTCAGCTATACCTACTACAGACTCTCAACCCTGCAATTCACCCACCCCCTTTAAACTCATTAAGCGCCATTGTATTCAAATACACACAAGACATATTAACCTAACAGCCCACTTGTATTAGTTTGGACACTGTGACATACATTGACATATTTATGACACGTTAATCAAACAAAATTTTGGTCAAAAATAATTTTTCTTTTATATAGTGACGCTTAATGTGTTAATTGTTAAATGCACATTAATCAATCCACATCACGAATCACCGAGGCCACGATGTATGTACCGTATAGCACAAATTTCTCACAGGTGACGAAAGATTTGAACTAACGTCTACCGATTGGAAGTCTAAGGCTTTAACTCCATAACCCACCATAGCCCTAGCCGAATAATTCCTGCGGCCAAAAGTCCGCACACGAGAGTGGCACTAAAAGTTTCGGGGCGTGGGCAATAATTTATGATGCCGCGCGGTAACTATCCGTAAGTACCGGCGAGAGCAACGCTAATGCTCGTCCTTATGTATCCTGAGAGCGTACGAGAGGAACAGCGAAGGAGAAAAAAAAGGGGGTGAAGAGGACGTCGAAGAGAGCCAGCCGTCCGCCTTTACTACGCATAAATCTGCGGTCTCGGCTCGACGTTTGCCGGCTTTACGGCCTTTCCACGAAAACCCACACCCTCAAATGTCCCTAGCAAGGCCCTCGAGATATCGTCGGCGTAACCACGACGTAATGTAGGTCTCTGTGTCTCTGCTTTGCTGAGAGATCGTGGAAATATGGACAGCGAAAAAGGGAACTCGGGTAGAATTTTGAACGATTTTAGATAGAGGATTTAAAATTGTGGGGTGTGTGGCGCTTGGAAGATTTGAGGAGAATTTTTTAAACTGCTCTGAACTGTGCTTTGGACATCTTGCACGAAAAAGAGAACTTTAGTTGACTTTCGAACGATTTTAGATAGAGGATTTAAAATTGTGGGGTGTGTGGCGCTTGGAAGATTTGAGGAGAATTTTTTAAACTGCTCTGAACTGTGCTTTGGACATCTTGCACGAAAAAGAGAACTTTGGTTGACTTTCGAACGATTTTAGATAGAGGATTTAAAATTGTGGGGTGTGTGGCGCTTGGAAGATGGGAGGAGGATTTTTTAAACTGCTCTGAACTGTGCATTGGACTTCTTGCACGAAAAAGGGAACTTTGGTTGCCTTTCGAAGGATTTTAGATAGAGGATTTAAAATTGTGGGGTGCTAGCCTTTTGGGAAATAAGGGTTGTAGTGAGTTGCTTAACGTGTGGTATCGCATCGCGTGCTTCACCACACGCTCCCCATTTGGGGAGACACTGATAGGAGAAGACCCTTCTAAACCTCTACTGACTATGCAGTGTCCGCAGCTCACCCTCCGAGGTAGCCACCTCTCGCCTAGCGATTCAGGCTCCACTACTACCCCCACGAGTCCAACCCTAATGACCGGGCCAGGACGAAGAATTGTCCTGGAGCTTAGCCCAGTTCCCGTGGTACCAATTTTACCCTTGGTGAGGGCGTAATTCAGCTAATCCAATGCTACTACCAATATGTTTTGATCGGCACGCGGACTCGGGTGGCCCCGGGTGCGTCAGACCCGTACCTGTCCGACCAGTACGGACAGGCCCCTGGGGGGTTGAGAAATGAGAGAAGGATTTTTTTTTTAAAATTATTAAACTTCTAGGTTGTCCTATGGAAACTAAAATTACTCGAGCAATATTTGAATATTGTTCAGCCAAAAAAGGGAAAGCAGAAGCTATTATAGATTCATAATTGTGCAAGTAATTATAACAGTGATATAAATAATTTACTTTTCGTTTCAAGATATTTATATTTTTATTATAGGCTTGCCTGTTGAGTTTTATAAAATAGTATGAGACTCAGCTCTGTTAAACGTTTCCATTTTTTGTATTAATTTGTAAAGTGGTTACACTCACATATTAGTTTATATTAGTGAAACGCAAAGTGAACGACCAATTGTACTTTGAACCGGGCTAAAATTTATACGCAATTTGAAGCAGAAACACCATGTATCCTGAGGTGCATAATACGTAGACACCGATGACAGGGTAAAAGGAGAAGAAAGAAAGTTTAAGTGCATTGAGAAATTCGAGGTGGCGAGTGATGGAAGTTGGAGTTACGTTAAATTAAAATCTCACTGCTTTTCATTCTACGGAGTGATGTGTTGTAATATATGGATGGTATTAAAGCCCCGTGTTTTTACACCTTGGCGCGATGAAACCGCCCTGGTGTAAAATAACAAACGTCATCGAGGTATAAAATCCTGTTAAAGGTACTATTTAAATTATCGCTGGGGCTGATGCGTTAACAAGACTTCGGCTAATTTCTGATTCGATCTCTCCACGGCCGTTGCAATCCGCGTTATCCGCGTATTCATTCGCCAGATGCGATGGAGTTTAATCAGTGAGATAACTCGAAAGAAAGTAATTAATATAGTAATTAGGATGTGTGGAATTTACATGTGGGAGAGCTCCTCCTCTTTGCGCTGTAAGTCGTAAGTTTCTACGATACGTATGGAGTACAGGTACTCGGAGAACTAACAAGACGTATAGCAAGTGTACGGAGTAATAAAATGCTGAATTTAAGAAGACATTTAAGGGTAACATAAACGGGACTAACGAAAGGAAGTTTGTAAGAAATTAGCATGTTGAATGCTGATAACTTCTGGTCGAAACGATCGGGGTGGACGGTTTAAAATTCGAGTCGTTGAGGATGTAGATTTTTTTTGTTTAGTGGGAAAAGTTAATTGCTTTCTTATGTACGTTTCAGGTTTGACTGCTCCAGTCATTTTGCCCGATTTTACGGTTTTAGGTATTAAATGATAATTTAGAAAAATTTCTTCCCGAAGTTACGGTGACCTGAGTACCCCCATCTATTTGGAGTTTAAACCTTTAAACCTCAAAAGCTTTAAACATTTAAACGTCTAAATCTCTACATTATTACCGATGAAATTATTCAGTTGAAGTTGAAAGAATTAAACACTGAAAAGTATAAATAAGAGTACGAAGCATCGGTGGTTCAGCGGTGGTGCGGATATCGAGTAGATTCAGACGTTCATGATCAGACACTTCCCATCGCGACCGGCGCGCTGCGAGAAATCGTTTGCTAACGTTTATACTAGCCGACGTGAGAAGGTTTGAGTTCCCACAGCGTCGAAGAAACTGTGAGATTGCCCGACCTTGACGTCAACTATGTCGAGGAACATCCAGAAGATGAGCAAAACCAAAGAAGTATATCCTCAGCGTAATATAAATTTAAAGATCACAAGTTCTAAGAAAAATTTCTCTGTCAAAATTGCAAGTCGAGATGGAAGAACTTCTTCAAATTAATATTCGACTAAATATTCGAAAAGAATTAAGAAATTCTTTCATTCATACCATGAAACATCCCAATAAAAATTGCCAAATCTTCTGTTTAGATTTCGATCAGCCACGATTACCCGCAGGAACCATTTAGCAACAATATTGTTCTCCAGCATCCTTAAACAGGACCAGTGACTAAAAAAAAACCGACAAACACGTTACATACCCGATTTCAATCGCCATTACCCGCAAACAACGAAGGCCCCCCAGTTTCCCGTGCCCGTGACGAGGAAGCGGGCCACCAATTTAACGACATCGCCGTACAGGAGGCACCATTTAAAGAACGCTGTATCTCATTCCGCGTGTCCGATAAGATCTTCATATGATTCTCGTTCGTCGTCCTTTAATCGATTAATCGACGAGACTTCCAGCGAAATCCTTGGCGAGGTAATACGACAAGGTTCTCGGGTACGTAACAAAAGAGGGTGCGGGGGAGACAGAAGAGGAAGAAGAGAGAGGACGAAAGACAAGAGTATGACAAGACAAAGACAGAACGAAAGAGATGAATAAGAAGAGGCAGAGGGAGGAAGAGAGAAAGAAGAAGCGGAGGAGAGTGGCTGCCGGCCACGTGGGATCAGCGGCGATCGTTAAAGAAATATCGACGTCGTATGCGCCTCCTTGCCAGCGTTCCATGCGAATACGCCGGAATAGTATCTGTAATGCGATCGCTTTGGCACTGTATGGCGATAGCATCATTAACCCTCCGTGCACCGAACACTGAATAAGATCTTGTTACGCGATATCTGACCCAGGAGGGCCGCGGTGCCCTCGACTCCCTTTGCCCGCACAATACTCGCTAATTAAGCGAGCGGGCAGCTCGCCACCACAGATACCAGAGCGCGATTGCTTTGTTTTCATCCGGGACCATGCCACGCTTCCACGGCCAAATTAATTGGAGACGAGAAAATAAATAGAGAAGAGTACCTTTTTCGCGGCAAATGCACCCTCGCTACCGAAACGACACGATCACCGATGAGGAGGATGTCGAACGGGTCCTCCGAGTGGAAAATTGTCTTCATACGACGATTTTTTAGAATAATGTTTTTTCTAATCGGTCTTTGAGATGCAATTAAATACGATATTTTAAAAATTACTCTGGCCATCGATGGACAAAGAGAAAATTAAGATCATTGTACGGTTGGAAATTAACTTCAATTATACGTCTGTTTCTAGGCTCATCTATTAAATCCCAGCTTTGCCAATCAGCATCAGACACTGACCGGGGATATCGGTAGAGTTTACGTGAGATAGACTGATGCGTTCCTTGCATCAGATTTAGAGCATCGATCTACACAACGACAGGAAGCCTCGAAGCGATAATTACGTGAATCGATGGAAAACCCGAGTGAAAACACATCCGACTGTGCCCTGTCTGCGAAAGGAGCTCAAAGAAGCGATAAATCGTCGTTCGTTCGCGGCAGAGACGCGGGTAATTGGCGATATCGGCGTCGCGGCGACTCGAGCAACGGAATCGTGAAAATCTACTCGGTAAAAGGCTGTCGCCGGAAGAACCGACGGAAAGCTTACGACGCACGTGTCATTTTTTTCCGTGGAAACGAGGCAGGAATCTCACGGATAAGCCGGAGACCCCGAGACAGGAAGAATTGCCCGAGGGCGACGAGGGAGCAACGCTGCTCTTACGGAACGTCCAACAGGACAACGTCAGCTTTTTTATCCCGACGTCCTTCCTTCATTCCCGTTCCTCGAGGCGTGGTTGAGCAAACGACCGGGGCAAAACTATCTCCGTAAAAAGTGCCCGACGTGAGATTCTCTCGGATCGAGCTGAATCTTACGGAGACGACGTGACTCCGGTTAGCTCTTGGCGTTAAGATCGTCTGCTTTTTACAATTTTCCTCGCAATTTTCGCTGAATCTTATCAAACCTTGGAAATTTCGAATTGAGGACATTCTGAGACAAATAACGCCAATTATTCTTGGTTATATTGCCTGTATTGTTAATTATATTAGCAGTAATATGCTCAAAACTAGGAATAGTTTTATCATAAAGTAGAAAATCCCCTGCAGCTTTATTCCTCAATCTAGAAAATAATATCTTTCCATTCTCAAAGACAATCTTGCGATGTAAAAATAACGAAAAATAAATATAAAGTACAAAGTGAAATTTCCATACCTCGCGAACGATAATCATCAAGTAAAAACACACATACACGTCGGCACAAACTTTCCCCAAGCGTGCATCTTCCTATCGCGGTTAAAGGGTTAATTGGACTTAACTTTCGTTCACGAATTCTCCGGACGCTAGCCCACGTTCGTTGAATTCCACGATGTGTATGCATCGTTTAAATTGGACATAATTTTTCGGTGGAATCGATAATTAAAACCTGCCTCGCCTAAATTTCCCGTGAGCTCGTGGCACGATCGTTCGCCGGCAAACAGGTGTGGCCAGCTCGAAAGATTGCGTAGGAACGTCAGACACGAATGTCTGAAAACAGGTGTTCCGACGTCGATGTACGAAGGTGGCGGAGAAAGGTATGACGGTGGCATTAGATACGCACACAAACGTTCGTCATAGTCCAGTTAATCCGGTGTGTTTAGGCGACCGAGTGTCTGCACTATTTAAAGGTCATACGTTGATCCTTGGAATAAACTATTAGAATGGGTTAGTGGCCTTGAAGCTGAATACCGTGACACCTGCGCTAGAGGCTCTTACATTTTACATGATGCCGCTTGGAGAACGTGGCTACAATGAACCAGGACCAGGATAACGGGACTACATTATGCATGCGAGGTGTACGCATTCTTTGGTGAACAAATTTCTCCACTGTTTTCTATTCGTCGAATTAATTTGAAATGGGCTGCGTTGGTTCATCGTAAGTGGAACTACTTTGGTGATCCGTAGGTATGGTTCTTTATTTTTTGGAAGAGTTATGTAAATTTGTAATGCTGTTTGTTTGGTTCTGTAGGATAATTTTAGAAAGTGTGAATGTAATTGAATTATTCAATTTTCATAAGACTTTTGAACCTCTTCTTTAGAAATGTTTTATTTGAATTAGTATTTCCGAATGTGTAGAGGGAGTCGTCAGTAGTTCTGGTATCAAGTATGAAGTTTGTTAGGTAGAAGTTGAAGGAGTTTTAGTAAAAAGTCACTTGGAAGAATGAGTATCGATGGGATTTTTGATTATTTGGAAATTGTTGAAGCTGAATTAGAGCTTGGATTAAATTTATCTGCAACCGGTTGCGGTAATCGGCTGGATAGTCACGTATCTTCCGCCGAGAATTTATGGATGTCTGACATCTTTTAACCTTCGACTTTATCATCTTCGATTCGAAGCTATTCAAGGTGTTTCACCGAATCGTTTAATTGGACATTGTACAGAGTCTAAGGAGGCCAAGAACGCTGCTCATGCACGAGACTCTATTTGCTTATCGGGTAATTAATTAACGAGACAGATCTTGTTTATAGTCTTAAAGATCGCCGCTGACAGATACACATTTAAACATCGCGTACACTTACGTACATACACGTGTCATTACTTTTAATGATTAATGGAATATCTCCGTGAGACTCTTCGATGACTTCATACTTTCATCGATAAATCATTCCGAGCTGCAGTATCAGGAATATTTAAACGAAATCACTGCATCGTATTTTTCAATTATATCAGATTTATCGGTGATCGTATTTAAGTATTTAAAATAATTCCGAAAAGAATAATATACTTCTTTCAATAAAAGAAAAAGATTACAGAATTAATAACTCTGAGAATTAATAATAAATAGAATTAATAAAGATATTAATAACACTAAGAATTAATCCTCTGTAATATATTCACTATTTACGATCATTACTAAAACTGCTAACATCAACTTTATAACTTTGTGAACTATTACCTCATTCTCAAAACCACTCAAAATTTCCTTCGCAATAAAATTCTAAACTACTTTCAACTACTACTTTGAAGTGCCATTAAAATTTAAATAACTGACTTTTAATTTATATTTTATCGTTTCGTCAGAACATCTTAACACAAGCTTCTAACATCTTAAAGAATCCTAGAGATTCACGAGTTCAAGTTAAAGCAAATCCCCCAGTAAACGAAGACTCGTCCTTTTCCGATCATTGACAAGCAAATGTTTCAAGGTTGGCTCTGCATTGCGTGAAGTCGACGAACAGGCAAAAGCAGCTAGAGGGCTCAAAGGTACCTCCTCGAGCGCGTACAGTAATCATCGACGATGCAATCGCGGGGGACGCGACGATACGAGAACGAAGCTCTGATCGTAGCCTGTACTTAGATCGCACGACGACCAAATGCACCCTCGAGGATTCGCCATTGTGATAGTAATTGTGAGCCTTCACCTCCGACGGGACCAGAAACCGGATCACCCGTGCGATCCAGATCGAAGATCATGGTCGCGCACGGGGCCTCTATCCTCTGCCCCTGACTTAAGGTCACAAGAAAGATCTTAGAAAACATGGATGATCTTGGATGATGACTGTTTGGAACTTTTGTAAGAACTGACTATAACGTATTAAGATACACTAGACAGATGTCTTAGGGGAGAATGAAAAATATATGAGCCGTTATCTTTGAAAGTGGTGTAAGTATATTTTTGACAAAAAGTTAGTTAATGATAAAAATGAATGCAATCTGCTTTTTTATCTGATTTTTTATCTATAAACAGTGCCCCAAAAAAACACTTCAAAAGTTTCATCATTTGGTCAATATAAATTTACGTAGTTAATGAAGTTACAAATATAATTACTTTGAAAGTGGTAAAGTCCACTTTCTGCAGAGACATAATAGTTAGTTCAAAAATTATACTACATAATTTCTCTACTTCATTTTTAAATAATACTTTAAAAACGATCACATTATAAACTTAAATCAATTTAATATTTAAAAAACATAAAATGAGCGTATTACATATACCAACGTTTAGTATCTCCATTTTGCAAAGGTGCGACTTCAGTAGAAAAAGTTTCGCTTCCATGGAAACTGCAAGACAAGTTAAATACGGTTTGACATTCAACGTGTTATTACCATAGCATTTCAAACATCTACAACAATTTGAAATAAAGAGGGTAGATTAAGTAATAGTTTTCCGAGTACGATAGCTGCAAAGAGTAATTTTGGATCCTATTTCCAGATGCGAATCTTGCAAAGTGTATCCATGAGAATGATAATAGTCGGTACCGTTAAGTCAATGCTTCCGACGGTTGTGCTTAAATAAAAATACTTGAATTATCGCAACGCCAAGTGCACGCGAGAATACGCTAACAGGATAACATTAACTGCACAATGCGATTCTTTGCAGATCTTCGTTCTGACATAAGGCTCACAGTGAACGTAATATCCTTTCTCATCGAATCGGTTCTTGACAAGTCTGTGAACAGTGTTCTAGCACGATTCTGACACGATGATCGGTATAGTTAGAGACTCGTTAAATGTCGAGTAATTTGCCTTGAACTTTGCCCCTCTAGGTTTACTTCTTCCATCGCAGAAGAAGGATCTTAAAAGTAGCCGCGGATGGAGGGAAAATAACTGTAATCATTCCTTGATAACATGCCTCGCTCAGTGCATTCCTCGATGTTTTCTGTTTCGTCAATGCCAATGAGTTTTTAGTCGTTAAAAATCAGGAATTTCTTCATTGCCTCCTTGACTTAATAAACTTCCTGCGTTACTTCCCTATCATGGAGTTCACACTTCGTAAGAAGGTACTACAGTCAATTAAATATTTCACATAATTTCTCTTCATTTTGACAATCAATACTAAAACTACCAACAATTAATTCCGAACATTCAAATGTCAAGCAAATACATCAGAAGGAAAGTAATTAAAATGAGAAGAAAAATAATCGCATTGGTCACTCACAATCGGCAAGACAGACATACACCAAGAACTAAGCTTCAGAAATTGAAGAAATTTAAGAAGATATTAACAAACTCGTCATTTTCATTGCCTCGATGGATCTAGTATTAAACAACAGTTTAAAAAAATGTATAGAAATTATATAATTAGATGAACAAGTTCTTCCGCCAGCCCACAGAAACCGGAATACGTCACAGCTAATGGTCCACCTTGAACCCGTTACCCTGACGACTCCATTTGGGCCAAGATGCCGGGAGGAATAAAAAAAATCGTGTCGAGGTGTATCTATGCCGAGTTTCAAGGTGCAGGAAGATATGCAGTTGCAGGTTGCAGGAAAGGTCGTCGGGAGGCTTCGAGGTGAGGAGTTCCCACACTTCGAAACTGCCTCGAGCGCTAGAAGCGCATGGGTCAGACGCCTCTATGTGCCTCGAGCGGCGATCGTGATCGAAGTAATGTTACACGAGACGAATCGCCTCGCTTCTTCTCTGCAAAACCATATTTTCCCGTGCGAAAATTATTCATACACTCGCAAAAACTACCGCTGTTGCGAACTTAGTGGAACAAATTTCTCATTTCACAGGGAGATCGTGACCGGAGGTTCTTTGAAACGTTTCCTTGTATTCTTTGCAGCGAAATGACTCAAACAAGAAACGTCTTTGAAAAAAGTTAATGAAAAAAAACACATAAATATACGGGAAGAAGCTAGGCATAATTTTTAATCAATATTTATAATATTGAATGGAAGTAGGAATAGGTTCAGCCGTTGAATAAAAGAACAGCGAGGCTTTTAATTTTTTTTCCTTGTATCAAAAACGTCGATATCATCGATCCGGTCTTGTCTGGGATGCAAAAAGGTGCTTTACGCGTCCGGAAGTCGCAGAAAAGCCGGCAAGAGCCTCGTGTAACAGAGTCTGAAAGTGGCTCGGGGCTCGGCGCGTGCAGGACGTGATTGTGTCGCGGTTCTCCTCTCTCTTTCGTCCGTTTCTCGCTCGAGATACCACTCTCTTCGTCTACCACCACCTCTCACGGTATATACCCTTCCACCTTCGTCTTTTACCTTTTCGCCGTTCGATTTCTTTTTGCTTTTCGTTTGCCTTCCTTTTGCTTCTCTTCGCCAGGATGGAGAGGACGGCTCCCACCGCCTCCGCTCGACCGCGACTCTACAGGCTCGGCTCGTGCTGCTCTTGCTGCTCTTGCTGTACCTAGCAGACTCCCATTGACGTAGCTACTCGGAATTTCCGAAAAAACCTTCCCTATCCTTGGGCTTTTTCAACTTTCGTGCTGACGACATTAATCGACGACGGATACCGTTACGTTATTTATTGTAAACGTAGGAAGAGATTAATGCTCTGTTGGCCTTATATTATGCACATTTTATGCAATTATGTGGATGTGTTTTCCGAATAAAATTTCTTTTGACAGAATTTTTGTATTTATTTAAAGGCGTTTCTTTTTTAAATTTTAAGTTTATATTAATTGCTTGCAATGCAGTATAATGATACTCGAGGGTAGAAATTTGTTTGCAAAACTTGAGATTTTCTAAGTATCGTGCAGTTGAAGACATAGTTGGCATTATAAAATTATTTTTGCGTTATTAGTTTTATTTCAGAGTGCGTATATTATAGAAGCCATTGGAAACATTTTAGATTGTAATCTCATAATTTTTAAATCCCGTCTATCAATAATTCCAATGATCTACTTTAAAAAACCCTCTGAATAAATATCAAAGTATCTCAGACTACCAATCTAACTTCTTCCCTACACTGACGTCTGTACCAAGATCCACGAATATTTTATCATCAACACCCCGACTATTTCTCCCTTATAAAGACCTGCCCCATTAAAAAAGCTCTTTGCACGAACCACTCTACCTTCCAGCAATGCCACGAACTTCAAATTCGTCCAAACATCCAACATACAGACAATACCAGACACGGCAAATCGTCAAACATTGAAATCCCTCTGACAGACTGTGAACCATACAATTAATACGAATTTCAACGCGCGCGCAAAATCAGACAGGATGCCGTTCCCCGTCTCTCGCTTGAACGGAAAGTGGAAGAGGGACAGCCAGGTCAGACACGCCGAAGCCGATCACCGGTGGCATTTCACGTCCGATTGCTACGTAATCGTCATCCCAAGTGAAGTACCTTCTTATCGAGAGGCACGAGGGGTTCTTGACAAATCACCTCGTTAAGGCAGATAGTTACGCCAGTGTTCCTAGGCAAGGCGCGTGGCTGGAATGCGGCGCGGCCGTGCTGTCGCGAGCGACTGAAACGCGCCGTAGCCAATAGGAAAACCGAATGGGAATCAAGGTTTCGCCGAACGTCGGCTAGCTGGTGTCGAATCAAACGATATTCCTCAGGTAGAAATACTTTTGCTTTTTATCCGTTCATCTACGAAACGCGTGCCGGTCTCTCTGCCTTTGTTCGATGCTTCGATGGTATTTGCGATTTTAGAGGGACGTTGTCTTTTCTATTTCGGAATTTTTCTCGTCTTATCTGGGATGCGAGTTTAACGCTGGATTTGCGGACGTTGAATCTGTTATATGAGCGGTTTATTTTGAAAGTGGCATAAGTCAATTTACCATAATGAAAAATAATGGTTTTAATGACCGTATGAAATTATTTATGGTGACAAAAATATAAGAATCGAAGATAACGAGTGCAAGTAAGTATTCTTGATAATTGGCATCAATAATTTTTAACACGTTGAAACGCAAACGTTAAATATCTCGATTTGAAAAGGAAATGACTTGTGCCATTTGGAAATTAACCGACTGATATATAAATATGGTAGATAAGTACTTTGAAATAAGAGGAATCATGCAGCAAAAAAACGAACGGTTAAGGAATTTGTATATTATAAGCTGCACATGAAATGACTGTTGCACTGCTACCGTAAAAGTTGGACTAACATGTTTCCTTTTTGGAACTTGAGTCTCGTCTGGGTACATTTTCAAAAAATTAGTTAATACGAATCGCTATTTAGCAATATAATATTAATTTTTTGTTCAACAGATTTTCCTTTGATGTTATTTTGACTCTCTATTGAACGCAGAAATTCGTACATCATTCACTAGGATTAACAGATAATTAATGCAAGGCAAAAATGCAAATCTTACCCTTTTATTAATTATTTTACCTACTTGCAGGGTTTCGATAAAAAGAGTAACATCCGTAAACCTCGTACTGCATTAATTATACATTTTAAGAGAACGCTGAAACGTTAAATGAAAGCGAACAACGAGAAGGCCGTAAGTTCTATTAAAGGGTTCGCCCTTAAATTCTCAAGCTTTATAGCATCGATTTCACGGTTTCCCAGTAGGATTCCGGACCCGGTGGCTGTTCTGCCAATTACAGAGACGTACTTTCTAAGCTCTTGCACGAACCGGTATTTAGGAAATAAAGCTCTCCGATATAATATGCCCTTAACGGACCATCGTCGCCACAGGCTCTCTGTCCTTTAATCAACGATACTATATACCTAGCGAATGTACGGTGCTTAATAAGAGGGACCGACTTAATTACGAGGATATATGGCGAATGCGAAGTCCAGGCCTTGGTCCCTTCGAACTATACACACGTCGGCTCTGTATCGAACCGAAAGCCCCAATTTGCATACCGAGTCCCCTTTCCTCCACTCGCGAATAAACCACGCTACCGTTCCCTCTCTCCTTTTCTCTTCCTTTCCCTCTCTTTCCCATTCTCACTTATCCTTTCTCTTTCTCTTCCTCTATCTCCCCCGGTCGCCTTTTCTCTTTTTCCATTCGCGACACACGCGTTGCAACCACCGCGAAAATATTATTTCGAGCCGCAGAAATTCCGGTACGCGCGCCGTTCCTTTCGGACTTAACGACCGGCCTAATGAACGTTAATGTCTAAGGGCACGGATTTTGCGATTCCGGCGCCAGCGCGATATATGGCCGCTGCCGTTTACGCTACCTTCGCGCAACCACGAGGTTTATTTCCCTCGGTGGCTCGCCGGGAATGGCTTTCCTGAAATTATGTAGGGCTGAAGAAACGGAGGAAGGATAAGAGAGAGTAATTAGGCATGATACGAATGAATGGGGAATTATTAATGAATTTTGGGAATAGGCTATCGAACGACCGAAGAATCGGCGGGCGTTTAATGAGGTCGAGGGAGAAATGCAATTAGGAATGGATAGTTTTTGGGAAGTTTTACTAAGTACCACTTAGGAAGGTTCTAATAGTTCTCCCTGGTGGTTCGTTTTACGATTTAAATGCAAGTAAATCTGCTATTGTCTTTCCGGTTCAATTCGGTCGACTGCAATTTGCCGAATTTTCAGAGGTCAAGTGATCGAGCGCGGAGAATTAATATTTTGTGGTTTGCAGTCAACCTGAAGACGCTTGAATTGCACAATCCGCGTTAATTCGAAAAAGAGCCTACGATTTAAGAAAAATATAGAAATAAGGCCAGACTCCTTCGTTATCACTAGATCTACGGGCGATAAATTCGCTGTATTTAAAAATATTAAATATTATTATAATTTATATTATTAATATTAATTTGTAAAATATATCAAGACAGGAGGCCTCGGCAAAAAGTTGTAAAGTATTAAGTATTAAAGTATTGCAGCAGAAATTGTTATTTTTATATTATTATTATGATTACTATTGTTTTAGGAATTGCGTTATATAAAGTCGAGTCTATGTCCACATTAAAGTTGGCGTAAGAAATATAATGTCCAGTCACACTCGGCATAGAAGTGCTAAGGGTTAAACTACGCAACAACACCTCTCATTGTGATTCTCATTCGCTCAAAAATCATACTACTAATACTATTTTCCGTTAATTACTATTGTCCCGTTGCCCTGACCTACTATTTTAACCACATTTAAAGCCACCAAGGCTACAAGGCACATTACACACGAAAATGTCCCATAACGATAAATTTCACCTCAAATCGACCTCCAAGCCTTTAACTCCATAGCCACCATACCTCCACGAACACCATCCCACGTCCACGAGCGCAGTAAAAATTTTTCCCTCAACTGTACTATCGACCTGCATTTATCGATTGCACGGAACATAAAAAAAAACAGGGTGCGAAGTATTTCTGCGCGACACCTCCCTCGGCGAAATAAGCGCGAGCATCGAAACCCGCCACGAATCGTGATTTATGCAGTGGAACCGGGGAATATGGCCCGGGGTGTATCATTGTTGCCATCACAATGGCACGAAATGCAATACTCGTACTCTATCGGGTGCGCTTTCGCATAATGTGTCATAAATAGGCGGCGAGCAAACGCCGCTCGCATACCGTGCTGAAACAATAACCATTGTGGTGGCTGGTGGGTACTACCTATGCTCTCGCCACTGCCCGGCTTATGCGAAGCGCAAGATTTTTATCTGGAAAGAACTCCGGCACGCAGGTGGTCTTATCAGCCCGCCGAGAAACACCTTCGCTCGCGACTTCGAGCGTTCAAAGGTCGTGGTTACGTCGAACATTTTATTGTGTCTTCTTTCGGCGCTTGGATACGTGTGGAGAATTTTAACATGCTGAGCGCGGAGTCGATTTCGCTCTTGTTGAAGTGCAACGATGTAACGGCTTTATGCGGAAGCGATAGCGGCGGCTTTAAGATTTGTTTATAGGAAAACGGAGCCGCTCCTCGTGCTGTAGAACTTCGTCCTCAGTTGCAAAGTCATATTTAAAACAGTTTATTATATCTTTGAATTAATAAAACCATTTTATAGAAAAATTCCATCGGTTCTGATTTTCGTTCAGGTGGCAACAGCTGCGATCATTTTGCAAGATGTTTTGTTATAAAGATGTTTCTGATGAAGTAAGTGCGTACAGCAGTCTACAGGGAAACACTTTCGCTCGCGACTTCGAGCGTTCAAAGGTTGTGGTTAAGTTGAAATTTTCATTGTGTCTTTCTTAGTTCGAAGACTTCTTTAATTTGGTTGAATTCTGATAATTGTAGTCTTTATGGAAATTAACTTGGTGGGATATCTTTGAGTGTGATTGTAGATTATATGGAGTGTTAAATAAGAATAACGTAATGAATAATTTATTTGCCGATGGTCAATGTGATGTTATCTTTAATTTATGTAAGTAGATTTTAAGTGGTGGATAAATTTTGGACTTTTATGGATGACGTATTTTAAGATCGGGTCATAATTTCAGTGTTGCTGTAAAATTTGTCCGATAATTATTTTGAATTAAATTAGCGCAAGACGTCTGATAAATTTGTTGCGAATTGCAAATGTGACATTTAGATGTAACTCAATGCCAAGGGAGAAATAATTCGAAGAAGCAGAGGGAACTAAAAGCAAGAGAAAGTTAAACCGTAAAACAGAGATGCTCAGTTACACGGTTAATTATAATTTGGCAATTTCCCAACAAAAATGAAACACCGGTATAAAAAATATTGCTCTTTCCTGCCAGAAAACTTTACTGCAATCGCGTTGCCTGGAATTCTGCAGAGAAACAACTGCGAAAAAGAAGCGGAATCAGCCAGCTTCGCAATCTTCCACCGAGTTCTCGGAGAGAAAAAGTCGTTAAAAAAAGGCATCCGGGCGCGGATGGCACGTTTTCAGCGCCATAAACGCTGGATATTTCTGGCCGATTAAAAAGCATAAATACTGAGAAAAGAGGCTACCGACCAACGAAGAAAACCAGCCTCCGGGTTTCTGCACCTGCGGCATATTGCCGGACGATTAGAAACACCGACGACCGGGAACTGCAAGAAGACGAAACATTTTCTACGGGATGCAAGAAACGAGAAATAATCGCAGTTGGGTGCGAGACGTTGCGAAACGAGAGTCTATCAAAGAGAATTCGTATACGTATAGAGGGAACTAAGTAGAAATTCGAGCAAAAGAAAACCTGATTTTCTTCTTCTTTTCACAATCCCGTTGGACGTCTTTATCCGCTCGAAACGGCAAGAGAGTAACATTTCCTTGTTCAACTCTTTGAGGCATAGACTTTTACGAAGCAAGTCCTAGTTGTGAATTTTTTTACGGTATGTCAACGTTAGCTGCAATACTTTCGACAAGTATCTAACATCTCCTAATTTGCATAAGAGTTTTTTCTTTTTAATTATAGATGAAATTCACGTGAATAAGAACGATTCAGCTATTTTTTTTTTCGTGTCAAATAATTATTTTAACGCTAACCGTCACCATACCGCTGGTCATTGCTCAGTGAGCAAACAATTCACGGCCGAATTTCGCGAACATTCCGCTGGAATTCAGCGGAACTGTTTCTACTTTAATGGCAGTGGCTGCGGTCGATCGCTTAGTTTTGCGCGCAGCCCAACTTTTTGGATGACAGACGTGTTTGCGGTCGTAAACTAGTCATGCATAAACTTTCCTGACCGAACAATCGATCCTGGCGAAAAAGTCGAGCGCCAGAGATCCGCTCGAGATGGCTCATGAAGCTTCGATTACTTCGCGAGTTCTTGTCGTGTTTTGATCGCACAGCGGAAAATATGACTTTTTGCTGGCTTCACTTTTTTCCGTGGCAGAAGAAAATGCATGTAAATTATTTTCGTAGTCGATCATCGTCGTATTATCCTTGCTTTTTTTTGCAATCTTAAATTTCTTCGTAGCAAGAATAAATGGATGATTTTAATGGAAGGGATTTTCAAGGACTTATCCTTCGCGAACATCGGATTACGACAGAGATTATCAATGTCCGAGATAAATGCTATAAATATCTTCTATCTATTTTCGAACTATCTAATCGGAGATACTGAAGAAAATAAAATTTATTTTGTCTAATTACCCCCACTAAACGATACCGTTAATCCTTTTGAGTGATTTGACGATAAGTTGCAGAAATAATTCCATCAGTAGAGCTTTAATTTATCAAAGATAGAAACTACGTGGTTTCATATCACGAAAAATTCCTCCAAATCTCTTATCGTCAACGTTGAAACCTCGATCGGCTGGTCCAAGTTCCCAAGTTCAATCTTCATCAATTAGAGACATCAATATCTTCCAAGTCGACTTATCAATATTTAGTAACACATACCAGTTACAACTCTCTTAACAGTGACAATAAAAATTCTTCATTTATTCCATCCAATTATCCCAGTCAAACGTGACAAAGTCACTTTTAAAAAGGTATACGTTAAATGAAAAAATATTCCGACGAAACCATTCAACCTCCGAGTGTTCCGTATTCAAAGGGTTCAAGAAAGACATTCTAAGACGTCTCGAAGGCTGTTAGTCGGAGCTTAGAGATACAATCTAAGCCTTCTTTCTCTAAATCTCCTTTATACTTTGTGCAATCCTTTTCAGCGAACGTTCCCGATCGTGAGCTTCATGATCCTTGCAACCTCATCCTCGTTTCCAACTTCTACATCCGCGATGTGGGAGTCGACTAGTGGCCGACTGCTGCGCCGCGCTCTCAATCGTGGGTGTTGGAATCCTTTCACGGATGTTAAGGATGGTTTACGGTCCTCCGAAGCCTCCGACCTTGTTCGCCACTGCTAAAGGTCGACAGACGTCCGAGCAAGGAGGATATTAGACCTCGTTGCATTCCCCTGTGATTCTTGTAATGTTCTAACTTGTATCAGCTTGAAAACTTCATGAATAAGCATGGTATATGGTTGGTGAGAGAAGATAACACTTTCTTATCGTAAAAATATTCTACTGTCGAATAGAAATAACAGAAGCTCGCCTGGACGGCTGAAATGTATTACGTGTGTTCAAAATGCACTTTGAGTTGGATTAATCCAATACGGGTCAATATAATCAACAGATACTTTAGTGTTACGGTATAATTCGATGCTGACTATAGTCAGCGCTCGTAACGAAAGGGTTAAATCATCAGCTAAAATAAAATAAAGTCTTTTTACCTCAAACACTTACAATCCATCCAGTATCAATTTCCTCGTCTCCCCTAAGCACTTCCACGAAACAGGTTGGCCTCTGACATCTCCTGAAACACAAGAATTCCAAATGGTTAGTATGAACATTGACAGAGGTTCATTTATCTTATCATTCTGCCGCAAAAAAGGAGACAAAAAGGCCCCCGTGAAAATCCAACGAACGAGTGAGAAGAGTCGGGAGCCGTGCGTGCTCGCGAAGGAAAAAAGGAACATCCGAGCAAACAAGGGCGTTACGATGACACTCGAAATCGCTAAAACGTGTGAAGCAGACTTTAGGTAACGTGGGAGAGACGATCTGTGCTCATACGGGCGTACTTCGGAGAATGAAAACTAAAGGTCGGGCATGACGCATTCACCTGAATGAAATTCGAGCTGAATGGTTATCCAGTGAAATCACTTACGATGCCTCTGACTCATTTTACGTCAATGAATCTGGCAGAGTACGCATCCTGAATTAATATGCGCGAAACGTACACTCGAGGCTGTCACGAAGAACCTCACCAATACTTTGGGCGTTGGTGTACTTTATGTGTATTTTTACTGAAACGTTCTGTAAACGTTTGTACGGCAAATTACCAATATTACTATCTAAACTGTCATCGTAAACACCTGACGCGTATAACAGTAAATATTCTTGGATGTCCCACCGAAACTTCGACGTCGACATGCGATTTACGTAATGTCTGCATTTCGACGATGATATTTCGTCGGATATTGGATGTCAAATATTTTGCACTTCGATAATTTCTTGTTAATGTCAAATGCTCCTATTAATTTTGAAATACTTAGGAAATAATTTATTTCGTGTGACACTAGGTATAATAAATAATGTCCAGTTGTACGTATTTATTTTAGATTTTTCCAAAATCTAAACTCTGATACTTGCTGAATAATTAGGAAACGTACTGCTAATTATAATAAAAAAATAATATAAAAATAATTCATATTATCTCAAATACTTCTTATTTTTTCAAATTCACCATGCAACACGCACCACGCACCACCACAGCTCCTTGCTGAGGGAACAATTCCACTAATTACAAGACAAAATACTCATTCTATTGAGAAGCCGATGCACCATAAAGAATAACGCACCAACATGCGGTTGTTAACTGCAGTTCAGGGGTGCAGTGCATGATTATTAATGAGCTTTTCTACTGGTTCACGGGTCAATCGCTACGGGCGATAACAGTACTGCAATAATGGTCCAAGCCGACGCGCATCTTCCTTATGATCGCGAACCTGCTTTGCAATTCCTTTTGCCCGGTTAATTAACTAAGTACGCATCCATCCTTGCCTTCCTTCTAAACCCTCCGAACCACCCGTTCTCCCAATATCAACCTAACTGCATCCTAATCGCCGATGCAACCAGCGTTGCAACGTATCGCAGCTGGAATGACAACGAAAGTGTGCTAATCTTGATTTTTCACGGATGTCGATTCGATGAGACGCAGATAAACGTGATCGTGACTCAAAGATCGCGTCGATCAGGCCCTTTAGCCGTACCTATAAACCATCCACTCTGCCAATATCTGGCTAAATGCATCTTAATTGTCGATGCAACCAACATTTCATTGTATCGCGACTCGGATAACAACGAAAGTCTGCTAATTCTGATTTTCCACGGATGTCGATTCGATGCAACGCAGATAAACGTGATCGTGACACAAAATTTCCATTGGCCAGGCCTTTTAGCCGTACCTATAAACAATTCATTGTCCTAATATTAACCTAACTGCATCCTAATCGCCGATGCAACCAGCGTTGCAACGTATCGCAACTGGAATGACAACGAAAGTGTGCTAATCTTGATTTTTCACGGATGTCGATTCGATGAGACGCAGATAAACGCGATCGTGACTCAAAGATCGCGTCGATCAGGCCCTTTAGCCGTACCTGCTGGCGTCATCATGCCACTGCACGACGATTGACTCATGTGCGTGGGCACGGTATGCGAAAATGCGTACGAGGAACGGCGCGAGAAACGACACGGTGTTCCCGTGCTTTGTGGGACAGCTATAAATTCACGTGTGTGTCAATAAGGCTCCGATGACGCCAATGTTTGCGCCGGTGACAGTGCCAGGGCAAACAAAGGATAAACTGCAGAATTCAATTGCACCGGTAAAATCAATCTGTCCGGACTGACTTCTGGAATAAATCTGCTCGGGTGACGTCAATCTTTGGAGGTGGAAATACCGTGGATTTTTATGATTCGATTGATCGTAGTTTCTCGCCTGTGAGCTTTTACTGGGATTTAACGATATTTTATTGCGAATGATACTAGGGAATGTACTGGAAATAATTGAACATTTATGTCATACACTCGGTTATATCATCGTGGAACTGTACTTGAAATTTTTAATTCAAAGTTCCATCGAATGGCTGGAACTCTGCGCGGTGAAGTCGTGACGGTAAGTAAGTTTGGTTGCAGAAGTGCAGGCGTACGAGAACCGTGCTAGGGTTAATCTTCTTTGAATAAATAATCTCCTGGCTACAAAGTAGACGTATTATTAAAACTATTGTACTTATACTTCCGTCTTCGATATTTATTATCTCTCATAATTCCTCTCTGCGAACGTAACGGTGCTCAGGAAGAAGTAGCGAATAATCAAGATCCAATGAACCGTCCTTAAAAGTTCTCATTGAACCCGAGAAAATTTTCATGCAAAGTATCTTTTCAAGCTGCTCCACGTGACACAGAAGAGAAATGAGAATTCAATTTCAAGCTCTTAGACCGCTCGCTCCCTCCCTTTCTCTCGCTTTCTTTCTCTTTCTCTACCGATCTATAACACCGGCCGTTTTGAGATCGTGGGTGTTAGCAATTCTTCAGTTCATCTAACAATTCCTCAGACTCCCACGCGATTCTGGCTCCGACGTGACTTCGGGCGTCGACGTCTGTTGCCTTTGTGTTTGACCAGCCAGCGTAACCAAGAAACCCGCATTGACTTTATCTTCGACCGCGACATTATAATTCTTCTCTTAAACCGTGCCTCGATCAATTAATCTATTTATTTGTACAACTTCAAAAAATCCACTGTCAGGCACCAAGGAATTTTCGAGTCGCCTTAACCCCTTTGATATGCTGCAGCTCAATGGAAAAATACCGTGTAGCAGGAGACAAAATAAATGTATTGTAGCACTGGGAATGACTAACTATTTGTAGATCGCGGTTGCACAAGATAAAGATGATTTTTAACATGTATGAGAATAAAGGTGGTAGAAATGAAACTAATGCATCTAACGATTACCCAGGAGAAATGCAATCGTCTCAAACTTTCTTCGGATGATTGGAATATTAAGATATAAATTTTGAATTTTGTTGTAAAAACTTGAATATATCGACAGCACTGGTGCATCTCTCCCGAAATTAGCTCCACAATTGAGTCGCTCAGAAGGCAATGCGGTTTCTAGATATTCTCTGATTTTTATAAATTTTAATGGAATAAACTTCATTCTTTATTAAAATTAACAAAAATTAGGAAGTATCGTAAAATGGACTTAAGCGCATTGCCTTCTGAGCGACTCAATTAATCCTAAAGTTCACTGATCAATTGAAAATTATTACAAATCAACATGAATTTCTTTTTCTAGGCTGACACATGCTCATGAAAGTTAACACGAGCCTATGTTTCCTATCGAATGTATGCACCCACGGTATCCAAAGGGTTAATAAAGTCCCGTATCATTAATCCCTCAGCCAATCATACGTTACACCAACTATTCGAACTCGCAGCAATTTGCAGCCCCGAACTGATCGCCCGATGCGATATTTGTACGAATGTAACTTCAAGAAGGCAATCCTTTTCCTCACTAACGTCTCGTTAACTTCACGGCAAAACGAGGAGAGGATTCTTAACGACTAGGAACTCCGGCACGGTGAAAAATACTGTACACACGTATACGTGAAACGACGAAGGCTTATTGCAAGCACTTTTCACTGAGAAGCCAGTAAAGCGCACACCGGCACATCGACAGAGCCGAGGAGGAAAGCATACGAACCATATTCCACGATTGCAGTGAGACCACCGTGAATCGTTGGATCCGGTAATTGCATAACTCTGGAGGTCGTGTCAGTAACTAGCGGCTCGTTTCTCAGATCTTAGGAATCGTAAGGTTAACCAGCAATACCGGCACTCCAGCGCCGGAGTTTCTTGTCCGATGACGTTCCTTGGTTTCTTTCGCCACCGAAGGATAATTAAACGTCTCGTTGATTGCGATGATACGACAATTCGATGAGGTTTTCCTACGATGCTTCGATAAACATCGTATACTTAATATCCTCCGAGGTTTATTTCAATATCGTTTAAAGATATCGCTGTTATCTTTCTTTTCTTGCAGTCTTTTAGAATTTACTGCTATGCTAATTTCATCTGCGACTACTGTCTTAGCTAAATTTCTGAATTAGCGTTTACTATGATATATTTACCATAGAAACAAATTTTAGGGGTGACCCAACCCAGACTTAAAATTGACTTCGTCGTCCTACGGTCTGTTTTATAACTGCCTCCGCAATAATTTCGAATTTAATTGCTAAAATAAAAATTGATTAGTGATTCCTCATATATCGTATAATTTAACGTAATATTAATATTGCAGGAATAATATTATAGCGTCGCGTCTCATTAATATTTTCAATTTTATAGGCATTGCAAAACTTGAAAATTTCCTATGCCATTTTCCTCATCACGAGTGTCACTCGTTATTGCAGGGCAAGGGGTTAATGTTATCGTCCAACGAACTTCTCCCTCATTGAGATTATTTCGCAAACACAGCCGGTTTTATCGAAGGAAGATTTACGAAGACTTCACCGTCCAGGGAAGTGCAGAAAATTGTACCACCTCGAGCAGATACCGTAGCAACGTCCCAGCAATTAATTCAAAGTAAACCGATGGGGGTTTCTACGTGAGAATGTGCCTCGCGACCATGAGGGAGAATTTTTATTCCTCTACCACAGGATTAATGGTCACTCGTCCGGAGGCTGTGACCACATTTTAACCGTGTCTCGATAATTTCGCGGAATCCAGAGCGTAGTGATAAATCAGACCGATGTAGATGAAATCACGTCCATGGGAGAACCAGTTCAGGACGAAGCAGGCCAAAGGCGAGCATGATTTGTCATAGGTATGCCGCTCGTCCTAATTGTACCATGGCCGTGTAGCAATTATCCGATGCTTACGACTAATTTACCTCCACTCGATTGCACGATCGTCGTCGACTTCTTGATAGTCGCTAAAAATATGTACCGCTTCGTTCAGAGTTTACATCCTCGTATCGCTCACGTCGATGCGACAGCTTGTCATTATTTTATTACGGAATGATTTATGGCAGATGCTCTGATAATTGGGTTACTCGATATTTTTACCTGCTCGATGACTTCCTTGTTGGGGAGTCGTGAGAATTTCATGGTTTCGTCCGGTTTTCTTGGGAGATGGAGCACTTGGGATTGGAGCAATCTATTCAGGATTATTGCCGGCGGTTGTGATGATCCAAAGAACAACGATATTTTAGAATTATGTAGTGATTTACATCCGAAATAATTTCCAGCGTTGTTAAGTTAGTACGAACTTAATAATTATTTCGACATTTCACTGATTCTCTGGCGATTCTGGAGAATGATTCTTTATCATCACTTAATTATCCTCTTCTCTCCTCAATACCGTAAATACTCAATATTCAACTGCACTCGACATACTTTTCTATCATGGCAAATTTATTACGAACTTACTATTTTGACATTTGCCTGATTCTTTGGTGATTTTTGAGAATGCTTCTATATCATCACTTAACACTAAACCTACCGGCTTTATATCTGTTGTATTGAAATATACGAAATAAGTACTTTAGAGAAAGAGATTTGGAGAGGTGAAAAAGATGATTAGTTAACACTATTCCTACCACGACCGGTCAAATGGCCGTTTTTAAAATTTCGATTAGAATTTCCTATATACAACGTAATTGAATCGCCTTTAAACTTCACGACATTTCCTCAAATATACGTATAATACATTCACATTATAATACATTTTTCAATATTCACTTCTTTTCTTACTGTTCATTTTCTGGGAAAAAATTATCATTTGACAAATTCACCGGTTGCGGTAGGAAAACGTATACGTGAAGTGTCGGTAGGAATAGTGTGAAGTAATTTTTGTTTTATACGATAGACCTAAAATATTTGCTGAATGGCTTCCCAATCAATTAAGGGAATTTTTAGAAAAAATAAAAAAACGGTCATTTGACCGCCACGGTAGGTTTACTGTTAATTATCCTATTGATACTCAATGTCCAACTACACCTGGCATAGTTTTCCATCATAGTAAATTTATTGCGAACTTACTATTTCGACATTTGCCTGATTCTTTGGTCATTTTTGAGAATGATTCTATATCCTCGCCTAAAAATCTTCTCAATTTCATCAACAGCAAATCAAATCCTCAAACTCACCCCCTCCACTGGTACTACCTTCCCATAAAACCAACATCTCCTTGAAAATCACAGGAAACCTACACGAAAAAACGTGGGCAAACTTCAAACCCTCTCTCACCGCCGTCCGCAGGATCCACGTGGATCGAGGACGATCTGAAATTGCCTGCTGCGTCTCTCAGATTTATAAAGGACCGGTCGGAACGTGCAGAGGCAAAAGCGATCCGATCTCGTCGATCCTTCGTCCTCCACGCGCGAGTGTGTGTCAATCGACGTCGTTGTGCCAGCACGGTGTTACCATCTCGGCGAACCCGGCTGTTCCCATGAAGCCACTGTCGGCAACCTGCGAACCTCTCTCATTGGTATTCCGAGCGACTCTCCTGAATGGAGTGCTCTATTTTACGAGCGTCTGTATATGATCCAGACAAATTGGCCCGTGCAGAGATTCGGTGCGAAGAGGTCTCTCGAGTCGTGGTTCGTTGAGAATTCTGAGGCCATTACCGGAACGATAAACGGCAACTATATGCGCCCGAGGTATAAGCAAGGATAGAAGGCATCTCGAGTGCTTCAATTGCTTGGATTTGAATCGACGTTTTGCGTGGAAGTTATCTTCGCCGTCATATAAAACGACGATTAGCATGCTAGACCGTCTAACCATGGGTTGGTATATTTTTTGAATAATTTTCTACGTCAAGGGGACAGGCAGTCTTGGGGGATATCGTATGATCTGCGAAATGGTCGAGATAAACGACAAGAGTGGAGAACAGAGTAGTAAAGATGTAGGATTCTTGCTGCAGGGTTATCCGGAATCTCGATGGTAGCGGAGGCATTCAATTAAAAGTCTGTATAGTTAGAGGGAGAGTAATTACTCTGGAAGAACAGTGCGCGTAGGTAGTTACTATTAAATATTTCCCTTCATTTGTCAACGTTACGACAGAACGATCATCAGCGTGGAAAGTAAGCGGTTGGAACTTCGACAGAGTCCTCTCACCGGTAACTCGACTTCAGACTGAGAAAGTAGTTAGAAGTCTTAATTATTGGAGGCATCGGGTATGGCTATATTATCGAGCTGTTCCTCTACAACATTCCCGGGGATCATAACGAGGCAACGACAAAGAAAAGGGCGGTGCAACGGACAAACGAGGCTCGATAGCGAGAGGAGAGAAAGAGAGGGGGAGAAAAAACGACAGAGAAGTCGATAAGCAGGCGCTGCTGCCGATGAAGTGGCTCTAGCCTAATTGGCTTCCGTAGCTTTTTTCATGGGCCCTCGGCTTTTCCCATAAATTAACTTTACGCGACGGTTTAATTAAACTACCGTAGGTCGCGACCTGAACGTATTTCAGGGAGAAATGAGAAACCGTGGACCAAGTCGCGCACCCTTTACATGGCTGTCTATTTATTACAAATACCTTGAGGCAAGAATGACTTTAGAGCTTCCATCGGTGTATGAGGGAATCCCTTAAAAACTTTATATACGGTCTTGTTAATATGCTCAGGGAAGTATCGCCGACTTTTATCGCTACCTTTCTATCGAAAAATTAAAGTGGACTTGACAGGGCGGAAATAAATTCGGCGGACGGTAAATGTCTGCGCTGTGGTTGGCGTTGCTTGGTTTTATGATCTAGTATACGGGGTTTCTGGCCTTTTCTGGGCAAAATTGTTCTGTGTCGAAGTAAATTACACGAAGGTTGGTCAAGAGTTAAGGCAAATATCGATTCACCGTGAAAGAAATAAATTTTATCGAGCAATATGAAAGAATTAACGTTGTCAAATTTGTCGGACTAAACCTACCCCTATAAATGAAATAATACGTCCTGCAAAATGCACACCATGTTCAACATATTCACCATTCGACTGTCTTCACAACGAAATCGAAATAAAGAAAAACAAAATGATATAAAAAGATTAATTAATTAAAGACAGCGATCCCTCTGCACAATTATAACCAACACTTTTTCTTATTTGAGTCGCTCAGAAGCCAATGCAGTTAAGTCAATTTTTTTTTATATTTTCTGATTTTTGTAAATTTTAATAGAATAAACTTCATTCTATTACAATTAATAAAAATCAGAAAATATCAGAAAAATGTACTTAACCGCACTGGCTTCTGAGCGACTCATTTAACCCCTTGCCCTACGATTTATTTTGTAACTACGTACGCAATAACTCGAAATTAATTCATAAAATAAAAGTTCCTCACTGATTTCTGATTTGCCGTATAATTTAACGCAATATTAATAGTATAGAGATAATTTTACTGTCTCGTAACCCACTGATATTTTCAATTTAATAGTCTTTGGTAAACTGCAAACTTTCCTATTTCATTTACCGTATGACGAGTGTCACTCGTTATCGTAGGGTAAGGGGTTAAAGAATAATTCCCTCATTTGCTTAACAACAACCCATCTTGTTCTTTCGTCTCTACTCATCAAAGTACAAATGCGATCAGCCCAACGAAAAGAGTCCTCGAGAAAGCAACCAACTTCCCTGACGTCGGAAACACCGGAAAAAATCAAACGTCGGAAAGAATTAAAATTCGATGAATGATAAGTTTATCGTCGGCGTAAATTGAGATTTTTCGAGCACGGAAGGCATCGCGGCCGGTTAGGAGATCGTGTCAGCTGGTGCTCGCAAAGAGCTCTCTACGGAAGGTCCTACGACGTGTATAGAATTCCTCGTCGTATACCAAATTAACTCGGACGACGGCTACTTTGGGCCTAACCTGTATCGAGTTCCACGCTACCGGTATACACTCTAAGGTCATCCGATCTCTCCAAGTTTCACCAATCTGGCCACCTGTCATCAGCACACGCCTAATCTACCGACGCGGGATGATAAAATACAGAAAAAAAACAACAACAACAGAGGATGATGCTGGACGTAGGCAAGATAGATCCTACGAAGCTGGTCCTCATTACGTTTAAATTATAGACACCGTACGATGTAATTACATTTTAATCGAACACGAAATTATGATTGATCGCAGTTTTATGAATACGGTCTTTCCTTCCGTGACGATTCAATGCCCTCTGTGTAAAAGGAACGTTGCATGAAACAGGCTGAACAAGTAGACTTTCAACATTTTTCCTAAGTTTTATCATCATCTTGTTTCCATCCGACGATTTTATTATCCTATTTTCTAAGAAGATGGATCCTCCGTTCACTCTTGGTCTCACGTAAGGATCAAGGAGCGTTCTTGGCTTCGTTTACAAATCTACTCCAGCTTCTGCCGCTTTTCTGTTCCTTTTTCTTTCGTGGCTGTTTTATCCGTCGAAAATCAGGCGCACCCGCGCACAGCGTGCATCGAGAAGATAAAAAGTTCGAGGCTGAGCGAGAGGGACGAAGGAGATATGTTTTAAAAGGACGAAGAAGGACGAATCGAGGGAAAGAAGTCGAAGGAAGATCTGGAAAGATGGAGGAGAAATAAAGGGAGGAGGAAAAGACACGTCAACTACCGGTGCTGCTACCGCAATTCCAAGGCGGCGATAGTGGACCAACATGGGGCCCAATTAAGGGACCGAAACGGGGTCCTATCTATTCGGAAAGAGACACCACGAGCCTCAGTCGTTTTCCTCGTGGAGCAGGCCGAAAAATGTCAACCGGACGGACGTGTCGTTAGATCATTAAAATACCGCTCTTTCGTGGCACTACCGAAAACTGGAGGCTAATATAACGGCGCCCGGTAACTTGTTCCGAGGGCTGTCCGCGAGTTTTCGATACCTCGAGAGTTTCTGACATGTTCGCGATAAGGGAATTAATTTTCCGACACTCTTTGTTTTCTGCCTCTGATCATTTCGAGCCATATTCCATCATATAAATTTTCTGCGCTGTCTTGAAAGTGTCGACGAGTGATAAAAATATCACACTTACTTCTAGAAGCATTGCGATGTATGCTGTTATGGATTATTGGCTTCCTACTTGTGTCTTATCCATCTGGATGGCCACCTGCCTAGCTATGATTTTTTATTGTTAATAATACAGTAGAAAAAGGGGATTGAGAAAAATTCGAATCCTAAAGGAATTTGAATACTACGTATAACAATTCGCATATTATTAAGAACATTCTGTCACTGTTTTCTATTAAATCGTCGTAAATTGAGAGTTTCATTGGCGGAGATTTTCATCGTCCAAGATTACAATCCTTTCTTACGGAACTTGGTAACCTCATTTATATGGAAGTTATTACGTGCAGAGGAAAATGGTGGGAATTCAAACCTCACCCTCCGGTATTACGAAAAGAGGAATCGAAAAAAAAAGAAACTGTACCAGATAGCAAACTCAATTAAAGGCGGTACTTTTATGTATATTTCCTCGCTTCCCCGTGGCCGCTCTTAGAACCCACGAGATCTTCGAAGGTTCACAGTTATTTATTATGCAAAGCGCGGTCGGTCCGAGGAGACTGCGCCGCTCTTTCAAATTGAAATTCTGGATAGCCCTTCCGCGGAACCTTTGCGCTACGAGGAACTATTAGAGGGTAATGAGTTTCTCCCGGAGTATCCTATCTCTATGCCATATAGTAGCACGGTAGTGGCTCGTCTTATCTTAGCTGGGATCCAGTTCAGCCACTCCTTTCTCTAGTATCCTCGAGGCGTCTTTTGATCCCTTGCGAGGACTCTACCACCACCTAGAGGACCCCGCATTCTGTCCCAACAATTTAAAGAGCCCATTTCTACCGTGTTCGGCCTCTAGGAAGAGCCGAATATCACGTATTTGGATTCCGATAAATTCCACCGACGAGCCTTTTTGTCGGCGTCCTACTGTCCTCGCTTTTGCATTAAGAACGATAATCTACCTGAAAATGTCAACGGTCAATACCTCGAATAGCTTTTTCGTGTTATTTTCACCGAGCTGGCGCTGACTTACTAATTTCGGGGCATTCCGATCTTTCGGGGATCCTGCGGAAACTGTGGCCTTTAACGCTTTTATCCTAGGAAGGGATAGAAACTGGGATTTGATGAGGGTTTGAGAGTTTGTGGACACTTCGGTGGATTTTAACGGCATCGATGGCAATTTGCAATTTTTTATTTGGCAGAGGGGGGTGTTTGAAAGTTGATGAAAATTAAATTCCCTCGAAAAAAACCCAACTTGTATATTCCCACCCAGTCTCAAAATCATTCCTCCATATCTCAATCTCCTCTCCGCAAAAAACAAAACCAAAATCGGACACCGGGTGTCGCGATAAAATCGCTTCGAAATCAATCGCCGGAATGTATCTCCGGTGAAACGTGTACGCAGAACAAAGTTAAGTCGTATCTCAATGTACAGGTGGCCGACTGTTAAAGGCAAAATGGCAACGGTTCGTCGCTCTTCGGATTAATATTTCGGACACGCTCGCGCAAATACAATGACTCTGGCAAAAAGACCCAGGTGATGGTTCGTTCAGCCCACGATGCCGAGGATTCGCGGCACGAAGAGGGCCCAGAAGAGGCCCAAGAACGATCCGAATGGCGGGGAACGCGCGGCGTGCAAGATTGTACCAGTTTTTCGATCGGCTATTGATACCATTCAAGCTGTTCCCCTGTATATGCATGAGACTGCGAATTTCTTTCGCGAACGGACGCCCTCCGTGCCCGTAAAACGAATCGCCGTCTGCGTACGGCTTTATGCGCGTTTTTCGACGCACGAACGTCAAGATGTCCTGGGAAGATGACCGGGAGAGAGAGAAAAAATGGAGGAACGTACGAGATACTATCGGACGGTTCTTACGGCATCAAATTTAAATGTCTCTACGCGATTGTCGGTTTTCGGGTTCTGTTTTCGATTTTTTTAGGGGTTGTTGCGAAGATTTTATGTGGTAGGATTAATAAAAAGGGGGAAATTTGAGAATGATAGCTTCGATCAATGAAGAGCAAACTTTTCTAGCAGCGGGTTAGCACAGAAATAGTTTTGGCGGGTCGATACAATTTGTTAATATTAAAGCCACCAAGGCGGTCAAAGTGACTGGTTGCCAATTTTTCTAAAAATTCTTCAAATTGATAAAAGAACCATGGAGTAAATATGAGAAGTCTATCTTTTCAAAGTACTTATTCAGTGTGTTTAAATATAATAGATATAATTCCGGTAGTTCTAGTGTTAAATCATTCTATTCCTGTGGAAAATTTTGCATATGCAGAATAAGAACATGACCTTAGCAGAATTTTTTTAAAAGACTGTAACCCAAAAATTTCTATACTATTATTTTAAAATTTGCGGGCTATAATTTACCCATCACTGGTATAGATACTGACAGATAAGGAGTCCAGATAGATAAGGCTTATTTTATTAATATTAGATTGTTGTAGAAAAGGAATTTTTGTGTGTTTCTTAGAAGAATGTGCGTGTGAGGATTTTCCGTGTATCTCGGGTAAAGAGGGCATAGGTTCGTGAGGATATTTAGTAATGTTGCTGAAAAAAAGACGGGTTTTTAAGGAGATTAATTAGCATGGAAGTCGCAATAACTCGATATTTTTCAGGTAACGCGAGTATTGCATACTTTGTCGCATATTCCATTTCGCACGCTTCAGCGACCTGTCCTTTCACACGGCGCGAGATCTGCAGCGGCGATGGGAAAGCATTGAAACTTAGGTACTGTAGATCTCATGAATTTTAGTTAATTGCATGATTCCCAAGTATATTCTTCCGTGTATTCAATAATGACTGCGTAAAATTATCGCTTTCCTTGCGTCGTCTTGCAGCCTCACGTTTAGCAACTCCGAGAGTTCCAGCCGCAAATTACTGACAATTATACCCAATAAATTCCATAAGTAAATTATCAAACACTGTGAAATTCTAATACTAAACTTCATTTACAAAGTATTCCGGCAACTGTACCACAAAAAGAAAAAATCAAACCCAATCCCCGTCTCCGAAACAGCATCGAATTAAAAATCACCCTAATGATTAACGCGAAAGACCGAATCCAAAGTCAGTGAACGAGAAAGAGACAAAACATTGCCATCCGACCGAATGAAGTCCATAAAAAAAAGAGAAACTCCCACCCTTAACCAGCGTAAAACAAACGTATCGTTTGCGCGCCCGTTACTTTCAGAGCGTGGAGTCTCACGCGATGCTCGAGATCCCGCGTTCTCTCGCACTTCGCACGAAACCTCTTGCAGGAAAGAGAGCGAGATCCTGCCGCTTGTTTCGCCGACGAATTAACGTTTATCCGCCGCCAGAGAACGCGGCAAAGATAAATTCACGAGGCGCGATATACACAGAGGCCAATTATTGCCTCTTCGGCGGGAATATAAAAGCCTCCCTTTTCTCGCGGCGCTCACGAAAGACCGATCTTCCGAGTCGTCGCAGAGTGGTCGATTTCGCCGAAATCCTGGCCAAAAACCAACAATTATTTTCGTGGTTTTCAACATCGAGCAATTGCGTTTGATTTTTAACATATCAGAGATATCATTAGTAATAATTCTTTTTGCACAACACTCTTAGAGATATGCGATCTCAAAGTTGACACTTGAATAATGTAACGTTTTCACGTCGGAATTTAAAATAGGTTTTCGATGTGATTTCAAAGTACGATCCCCTTTTTCAGCATTGGTAGCTATCTGTCATGCTACAAATTTTAAATATCTTAGACTCATTTTTTTATTTAATATTTTACAACTGTGGTGGTGCAGAATATAAGGCCTATGCAGTTTTTTTGCTCTCCTAAATAAATAGTTGTGAGTAACCCAAGATTCCACGGTGATTTCTTTTTATAATAAACTTTGATGCTTCCCGAAGGGGGACTCGTTAAATTTTGTTGCTACTTTTTGCTACTCCATGAGTTATTGTTATTTATAAGTTGTGCGCGCCATTCGCGAGACAACGCATGTATGTCTTATATCTATAGGTTTGACTTATTATTATTTTGCATTCCTACTTTGTTTTTGGAAATTTTTAAATTCACATTTCTGAACAGCAACCCAAGAAACATTAGAATACTAATTTTCGCGCCGGCCAACAATTTTTTCTACACGTGTCCGCCATACTGAATCCGCTATTTTGTGGAAATTGTGTCGTCAGATTCATAATCAGCGACTCAAATAATCCTAATGTATAAATTCTTTTCTAGATCGAAGTAACGTTTTGAGGTTTTACAAAGGATTTCGACGAAATCGACCGCTGTGCGTCGTCCGACTTCCCTTGCTTGTCGTCGTGGTTGTCTTCCTTGCATCTGCACGGATATCGGCTCGAGTACCGAGGAACTCGAACTCGGCCGAGTCCAACACCTCCGTGGGTTCATTAACGCCGGCAGCGTTAATTATGTTCCAGAGAAACGGCCTAATTGCCGACAATCCTCGAGGAAACGTGGGGTGAGGAGATCGAACGAGGCCGAGAGGAGAAACGAAGGGAGGCTTTAGGATCGACGGTGAACAGAGTCGGCGGAACCATCGCCGCCATCTCTAAACGAGATCATCGAGCGTGTTTACGTGCTAAGCAGCCTAATAGAACTGATCCAGAAACTGGTTACCGGGGCGATTTCGGGGAAACGACGGACCTTGAGCAGGTTTCAGAGAGTATATTTCATGTCTGATGAGGTGGATCGACGAATTTTCGGAGAATATGGGATGGGGTGGATGACGAGGGATGGATGAAGGGATGAGAGGGAGAAGCAGAGAGGGAGAAATGGAAATACGTAAGCTCGAAGTGGATATCGGAGTTTATAGATAATTTGTGTCTGTTAAGGGGATAATATCTTATCTGTCTGCTTAAAATGAGATGTTAAAACAGTTGCTTTTTACTGCTTTGTACCCATGCAGAATTTTTGCATTGTACATACTTTAGATTATCATATTTATATGAAAAATGTATGAAACTCTCGAATCAGATTCATTAGGAATGAGAATTTAAATATATTTTCATTGTAGCTCAAGGAGTAATCCAATTGCTGATAGAAGAAAAGAGATTGAAACATAATTTGATTCGAAGAGGAGAAGTAAAAGAACATCTTTAGCGATATAATCGGATGATACAAAGGCACGCAGCAACCTTTAAAATTGCCAATTTGTTCCTCGAAATGTCTGAATAAGAACGAACTGATCCAATAAAATCTTTTTTCTTCGTCGGAGGGAGAACATCGATCGGCATCGATGCAATAAACCAAATGCAGACCTGCGAATCGATTCCTATCGATGGTTTGACGTGCGCCACGTGCATCATAAGCCGTGCAGCCACCTCGATGAATTAAAGATGCCCTGCAGGTGCTGATGGCAGATCCTCCATCCAAAGTGGAATCGTTGCAAACCCATTTTTTCATTCGCTACCGACTCGACAACTTTTACTTGCAATCACGAAAAAATGCTCCGAAAGGGCTAGATTTCTAATTCTCATTATATCTTTCCGTAAGTTTCATTAACTGATCATCTTCCTTGGCCTAAGGACCTAAAAATGCTCCGAACTAAGGACCTAAAAATTCTCTGACCTATGAACTTCAAAATTCTTTGACCTAAGGACCTAAAATTCTCTGACAACCCTTTCACTACTGATAGGATATACATGTCCCAAGCAAGAAATGTTACAAAAATATTACTTTTTAAATTTTGAGAGAAATTATGTTTCATGCCAAGAGAAATTAACCGAGTTATAAGAAGGTATTTTTGGCGTAGAATTAATTTCCACGCAAACCATATTTTTTAAATTTCGTCTGGACAAATATTACCCAATAGTACTTTATCGGTGATAAGTTTCAAAATAAAGTCGTAGTGAAAGGGTTAAGAACTTAAAAATTCTTTGACCTAAGGACATAAAACTTCTCTGACCTAAGAACCTAAAAGTTCTTTGACCTAACAGTCTAGAAAATTCTTTGACCTAACAATCTAAACATTTTTTTGACCTATGGATCTACAAATTCTCCAACCAAAGGACAAGCCACACCGTTCAATTTTTTCCTCGCGAAAGAGCACTTTCTCGCGAGCAATTTGTTACAATTTCACGACTTGTTCATTTCGGTATTAAAACGGAATCATTCAGATTCACCGAATTCTTACAAGAGACCTTCGCAGATAAGTGCATCGCCTCCGAACGGCGCAACCTGACGCCCTGGCTAGAAGATTGAACAATAAAAACCCACCCGATACCTCGAAGAATTCTCTCTCGACTCCTCGTCGTCCTTGTTGATTCGTATCGCTGACAGATTTAGGTAAAAGAGGTAACTGTCGGTCGGCTTTAATTGGAACGCGCGAGTTTCACGGCCGATGAAAATAAAGTGGAGAATTGAGCTCTCGCGAGCCCCGGCGAATTCATTTGGCGCGCCCTAATGAATTCGAAGTGCGCTGTTACCGATGCGAGAGACCATGGAAGGAACCCAAGTTCTCACTAAATTCCGTCGAATTTCGGTCGGATTCGACGGTAGCATCGCGGCTTTAAAAAGTCCGTGGAGTACGGGCCGGCAATAAAGGACCGCTCGGATCTCTTATTTCACCCGACAAAGTTCGCCAAAAGCGACGAGAATGGGGGAGATTTTTATATAGCCCTGCGAAAGAAATTTTGAGAATGCAATATAACGCTTTATACTTCCGTTATAAATTCGCATACTGGTTTCCGCGATGGTGCGATAAGATTTCGATATAAAATACTTGGAAAAAAAAAAGAAAGTACACGACTTTCGGTTACGTTCCAGGGTCTTCTCGACTATTCACGGATAAAACTGCAACGGCCGCGCCATTAATTCCTCTACAAAAGTCAAGCACATGTCGCTGTACGTTGGTAACATCTGCGAAAAACCGTAGGAGCTATTGCATTTTGAACAATAATAACCACGAGTTCTAAAGATTCTCAAAGGAACCTAAAACTCATTATATCGAATTGCCGCGACATTTGCTGGCCGAGAAGCTACGGAGTCTAAACAGAATAGCTGGCATTGATTCATCCGCAGCATCTATCATTGAAGATACTCTCATTGTTGCTCATGCTTCAACGTGAATTCTAAAAACGCCTTTTAGAGGAGGTAATTTACCTTCCCGGCATAGAGAATGACACGTAGGCACAATAGAAGGCGCGATCACGCAAACGTCCCATTAACATAATAACAATGAATCCGAGCGTCTATCGCGCGACTCTGGAATTTCGGTAGACTCTACGGACAAGCAATTCCTGATTAAGTGGCAGAATAGAGCCGACTCGAGGGATGAAAAAGGAGAAAAACGGAAACGATGGAAGCGGCCGCAGCTGTTAGGTCGATTTAGAAAATTGCTCGTGATCCCATGTGCACGGCGCACGTAACTTGGCGTGACTATCGCACGCGACCAAAGCAGCACAATGGACGCGAGCGTAATCGTTTCCCGGTGAAAAGAAAAAAGGACCATCTCGACTCGTGCCTTCGAGCTCTCTTTATTATAATAAGAAGAGGGATCTTGACAGGCTGTACCCTGACGCGAGCCACGCGACTGCAAGTGCTCTTCGATGAAATCGATATTGCTTCTGCGATTTCTCTGGCAAAAGCATCGAATCCCGCGGCAATTCTCTACTCGATGATGCAACACAGAAGTGTTATGTAATTCGGGTTTCAGTGGCTGTGAATGTGGCGTTGGCGTTGGCGAGTTATGGTGTCGGTTGTTTAGAGAGTCGCGCTTGCGGTATTATCATGGGATTTCGCAAGAGGTGTGTATTGAAATTTTGATATTTTATGTTGCCTTTGGGGAGTTGAAGTTTAACCGTTTGAGTCCAAGGGGTGCGATAGCGCTCTTTGGATTTCACATCCAAAAATCCCAGTACATCTCAACGCTATGGAGAACTGAAGAATGCACCCTCTGGGTCGCTTTGTCTAACAATTTTGTAAGACGCAGTTATTAACAACGATATGCACTTTTGCGCTATTGCGCTGTTCGGGATTTTTCGCCAATGTTTTTTTAATAACCTCTGGGCCTCAAACGATTAATTATATTCTGAGAGGGTAAAGCGAACACTATCAAAGATTATAGTAGGAACAGACACGACGAACTTCAGAGATACACACTTAGTGACAGTTAAGAGAGGTTGTTTCTCGTTTTACGTTCGTTCAGCTGGATAACCGTACTTAAAAACAGTGTCCGGGCAGAGCACCGTGAAGATTCGTGGGGCAGAACCGGTGGTTCTTTGCACCTCGTTGTTTCTCGCAAATTCTCATGGCTGAGAGCCCTAAATCACGTGGCAGACAGTCGACCGACTGTAAAGACTGCTGGATAACTCACGAAGAAGTATTCGCGTGAAACCTGCGCGTGGAACGTTGATGAAGGGATGCACCAGCTCGGAGTAAAAAGGACGAGAAACGGAGAAGAATGCCGATAGTTGAGAAAGTAGACGAATCGAGTTTTCTAACTATATTTTTAACTAACAATTTTGTGAAGAGTGGATGATTTATGTAATAAATGCAATTAACAATCATATTTTTCTAACAATTCTATTTTCTGCTGCACTGTCTCATTAATAGCTGATAGTTTGCAGTCGAAAATAAATCTTTTTAAATGAAGGGGGACATTTTAAAATACCTGATCTCTGCTTTACTTTGACGTTTTTCTCGCACAGTGTCTATTTCATGCGATTATTGATTGTCCGTTAAATTATGCACCGAGGAACCTGTTCTGCACTTTGATTAGCTTTGTCGCACCATGCGCTCATTAAGTGATGAGCGATTTAAATCGGCGCATAATGACGGCAAAAGGGCGACACCTCTCTGTGATTACCGCTAAGGAGACCAAGGAGCCAAAAACTTTTATCCCCGGCCAGTTATTAGAAAATTCCGCCTATCAAAAGCAGAGCAGGTGATGAATACTTAAGAAATGTTTAGTAACGAGGGTATCGAAATTACATTCATATCACTCCCGTCCACCTGTCCTCAAGAATTCGATCTAACGATGCTACCACCGCACAGTGGAACGAATCGACAATCTAAGTGGAAAAAAATTATAACTCGAGAATCATTGATTTTAGAGAAAAATGTTATACATGAAAATTTCATAGTTTCGTTGATAGAATATCGGTGCAATACTTTTTATTTATTATAGGTACTTCTTCAATGTTATTTGAAGGTCAACTTAATTTTTTATAGGAAAATCTATATCTTTCTTTGCACATTTTCCTTCTATAGAAAAAAATAAAGAAACTTTTGTATAAGTCATTTCTTTGTTGGACTTAATTTAAAAAATATATTTAATGGAAAAGAACCCACTAAAGCCTTTTTCGACATGCGGACTGTTTTGCAAATTTTCGGTAGGTATAACAAAGAATAGCACAGGTAGACGCACGAAATATTGGCGAAAATTACTTCTATATAGTCTAAGGAATATATCAGGAAAGTTTCAACCCGATACCTTTCGATACTTTTTAGTTATTCAATTTTTAAGCGAACCGCGTGCCCCATTGAGAATCGACAGCCGGACATCTTGCTAACTTTCGGCAAGTGTAACAAAGAAGAGCACAGAGAGACGCACGAAATCTTTGCGTAAATTATAGTATAGTCTAAGGAATATATCTGGGAAGTGCACCGGTTCAACCTTACGCTTCATTACCTATGCAATTAATTTACATTCGAAAACGTACAGTCACACTTCCCGCGGATATCCAAACCTCCAAGTTCAAGTTCCAATCGGCGAAGGCCTTTAATCCTCGGGTCATCAAGGAAAGATTTACCGAGTATTTTGCCATCGTCCCCATCCAAATTACTGTCATCGAGAATCATTCGCTAAATAATTGAGCCAAACATCTCGGCACGCGAGCCTCTCCTCGACGAGCATTAAGATCGATCAATTAGCTCTCATTCTGCACGGCCGGCATCGTTCTCTTCACTTTGCGGGATCACTTTCCTTCTCATAAGTATCCAAATCGATGCTCGTAATAGACTGCAAGTATCGCCACATAACACGCCCAATCGCCGATAATTCCCTCGAGGGTAACCATCCTACGACGATCGCCGAGAAAAGGACACCTAAGCGTATTAAATAAAATTACGGAAGGAAAGTGATTTTACCGAGCAACCCCGCATTACGAGGCCTCGGAACCACGAATTTCAACCGACAACGACGTCGGACACCTCGAAGACTTTTTACTAACAAGGGTATCGAAATTGCACCGTCGACGATCCGCTCGCTAAGTACCCAGAGCCCTAGAGGCTCGATATGCAAAAGGACGCAGGGTAAGAAAGAGAGACGAAGGGCAAAGGGAAAGAGCAACAACCCAGCCTGAAATCGTATTCGTTCCCTCGGTTCGACGAAAGACAGTTTCCGATGGTGCCGCCCATCTCTCTCTCTCTTTCTCATTCCTCTTCGTCCCTCTCGTTTTCTCACACGGCTGCAATCATCCGCGCTGAATTCTGCCGAGCTATCATTCGCACATTTGCAAACCCAACTGGCGAACGGTGTGAAAATTACAGGCACGAGGTGCTCCGAAGAAGCCTGTCCGCTGGGCACGGCCTTAGAACACAGGAAGATTGCGGGCACTAAAACTCGCGTGGCTTGAAACGTGCCTTGCTCGGATACGTCGACGTGTGTGCATGTGTACGATGTGTGCACGTGTTCGTTGAAACGCGGCATATGTGCTCTCTACCTTCGAGTCTCGAGTTGCACGTGAACTACGCGAAACATGACGGCAGAATTTCGCCAGATTAGCCTCTATTAGCCAGTGCCTACTTACCACTTAGACGGATTGTTCCAGGCTAACTGGCTGTTTAGGGGTGCACTTCCGATCACGTTGCGTGCACAGATCGGGGGATGGTGCGTGCATACATGCGATTTCGTGGGTTTCGTGCTTTACACCTTGGGCGTTTGTTTATGTGGCTTAATTGACGGACGGGAGTCGATGCTAGCTGTTTTACTGGGTACATAGATCGTTGTTTTTTTTCGGGAGATGGAAGCTGATGGTACTTCTGAGTAGAGGGATCTGTGAAGTCTGATGTTTCGTTTGCACTGTGTTTGGATTTTTGTCGGTTAATTGCACGTGTTTGCAGGTGGACGATGAGATGGTTTTGTACTCTGGTGAGTTTGATTGGTTGATTTATGTTACGGTAAGGCAACGTTTGTGATTGTTGGTGAATAGATTTTTTCTTAAAAAGCCAGTGATGATCTTCGATAATGAGAAATGAAACTTTTGCAATTAAATTCTTTGAAGAAATTATTCTGTCCGTTCATATTTATAACTTCGAACAGCGTGTTATCACATAATTAACATTCTTTTGAAATGCAAAAATTAAAGTTACACAGAAGCTAAGTGGCGACATGAACCCCGCGCATAAAGAACTATTCTTTTATTATTCCCGTCCGTTACGTTTCTTCGTAGATTCTGATAACTGCAAGTGCCCTTTACTTGCAGCGAGATAAGCCAGCCATTCTAACGGAAGCGGTGAACGTGTAATTTGCGGCAATTAATTAAAATGCTAATTTCTCCCTGTGCGTTCGTGCTCCTATCTTTTATCGGGTCAGTCGTTGATATCAAAGAATACTATGTACGTAATGAGTGACACTGATACTTTAATCGCACCATAATTCTGCCGAGTCAGTTTATGGACTTTGGTGAAAGCAAAGGGGACAATGTTGACCGCGGTCATAAAACCTGACAGTATTGCGGATGGTGTTGCCACGAGGACTGGTTCGGACCAGATATGTAAATTGTACAAGTTGTTACGGTAATTTATCGCAGAAATTATATAAATTTCTTTCCCGGACTATGCGATAAATTACTGTCAACTGTAATTTTCATAGTCGACTACGGCTATTTTGCCGCTTCGATTTCCAATGCAGAGAATATATAAATTGTCTGGACAGAAAATTGCAAGTGACACGGCCAATAAATGCCATTTTTTTCTCCCGTGTTACAATTACTTCCAAGACATTTCATCTTCCAAGACAAAAAGAATTAGTCTCCAACAGATTTTTCCGGTACTTCTGGAAATAAATCCTCGGCAGGTAAATTCCCTGCCACAAACGTGAATCGGAAAAACGAGTTCCTCCTTCTCTCCGATGACTAATGAACGGGCCAACGAGGTCCTTTCCTTCCTCGTTCTCGTTCCACGCATCTATGGGTAAAAAGATCGAAAATCGTACGACGAAATAGTTTCGTGAAGTCAGTGACGAAGCGAAGACAATTTGTCAGCGACAGCGCCCCAGGCTCCGAAGATCCCTCTTATTTTCTGACGAGCAACGATCCCCTCGATTCTCCTTATTTTCGGACCGAAGGACCTTCGATCCTTCGTCCACGATCCTACGAAAATATACCGAGAATAATGGATCTCGATCAGCGACTCTCCTCGCAGTTTCCCCGCAGACTAATGATCCCATTCATCCTCGAGGACTTTTTCGGGCCAAAAGGAAAACAGCAGGTCCTATTCACTGGAACCTCTTCCACTTCTATCTGCCTCTCTTTCTTCCTATCTCTCTTTCGCTGTCTCTTCTCTCCTTCGATCGCCATTGTCGATCGCCGAAACTGGCAGGTACCATTGTCCTTGGGCACACTTCGTTCACTTCGCGGTGAGCCTCTTGCATTCTTCTTTGTACGGCAAACAATGTGGAAAAATGAGAGGCCCGTCACCTTAATGCATCCTTGAGAATTTGCATCTTCGAACGTCATGCCGAGAGGGACGATTCTTGTGCGAATTTTCGATGACTTTTCAACCGGCTTCTCGGCTTCGTCGCTGGTTTCTTGCGGTTTGTCTTCGGTGGAATAATTTCATGAGGCTTGCTCGACGATTAGTTTTAACGTTTTGGATAGCTGTTGAAGGTTTAGATATCCTTGGAGGCTTTACAAGGTCTGCTATATTTTTATTAACGTTTAAAATACTATGCTATGAAAGTCCCACACATTCTAACGACTTTGAAGCTAATAAGCGTCTGAGGAAATCCATCAAATCTAAAAAAGGTAGATTAACGTTAATTGTACTACGAACGCCAAATGACCGGTTCAATGAGGTGAAACCATCCAATTTCTGTATTGTTAACTCCTCTGTTAAATTGGCATTTCTGTATTTTTTTCGGAACAGTATTATCGTTATGCCATAACCGCTCAAATTCCAGACTTCTATAAAAATAGCCAATCAGACACTGGTGACACGGATAGCGTTAAAGCTGTTCCTATTTCACCTCGCTGACATTCCAACATTTTCCACAGTTTCACTTCAAAAAAATTCTCGCGTCATCCTTCTCAAGTTTCTCCACTGCTGTCAAATTTTTCAAAGACCGCACCAAAGCCGGAGAACCAGCTGCTCGCAAAATTGCGAAATTATCTCCCCGAAAGGTATCGCCCGACGTGCAAAAGTATCGATACAAGGTACATGGTGTCCGCAAGACTAATCGCACAGAGGCCGAAACGGCAAGAGCGATTTTCTCTCGAGTCAAAACGATACGAGATCCGAGGCGCACGTGTATAACGGTGATCCATTCGGCGCTCGTTAAGAAGACGCGTTAAAGCACCGGCGAAAGAAAGATTAATCTCGTTGTAATTACTCCCTCCCCCGTCGATTTCTGCTCGCGCCTTCGTGATTTTTCATTCGTAACCGCCGCTAGTAATGCTCTTCCTCGATCGCCGCACCGTTATGATCGTTCTGAACTTTCTAAACCGGACGACGCCGCTGAGAAGAGGAGAAAAAAAAATACATACACCTATGGGGCGTAAATACACACGTACGACGAACGCCATGGATACACTGAGCGAGCTAAACGAGCGGTTCATTAGCGCGAATTAAGACACTCGCGTCGAGAGAGCAACGGCAACGAGAGGTCGATGCCACTTGTTACGTGTGTTTCTACGAATCGACGGAAATCCTATGCATAGGTTCATCATTTTCAACGTGATTCTGCTTACATTGGGCATCGGGAAAAGTTCGTGTGGATCCTTAGATCGAGATTTAAGCATTGCGAACTTAAAAAAAATAGTTTTATTTTACGATATAATCAGCGTTGACTTCTATGACACTTACTTAAAATTCCACATGCTTAGCTATCCGTTTCTTGCAAGAAGCGGAAGTTTTATTCGAAAAAGAATTAATTAATTGCGGCTTTGGTATAGGATATTTTATGAAAGTTCAATTTCTAAGTAAAATTTGATTAATATGCATTACTTTCAAGAAAACCGCACGAACTTTTACCGGTAACTAATATTTCTGGGGAATATTAATTTTAATTCACCCCTTTCCCTACGGTTTGTTTGGTGACTGTCTCCGCTATAACTGAGAATTTAATTGCTAAAATGAAAATTGATCACTGATTCTTGATACATCGTATAACTTAACGTAATATTAATATTATAGAAATAATATTATCGTGTCGCGTCTCATCGACATTTTCAATTTGTTAGGTTTTGCAAAACTTGACAATTTCCTATCACATTTACCTCATCACGGGTGTCATTCGTTATTGTAGGGCAAAGGGTTAATTCTCATAGTTCTAAGTCTCCGAGACAATTATTAAATTTGAGGGAAAAGAAGCACTCAAAATAATTATGCAGACTAATCTGGAGAATCACGAGACTTAAGAAACACTCTGAACCTCTTGCAAATAAACGTTATTCACAGCTTGCACGATCGGGTGCTGTTATTTTTCTAGAATCCAAATACGAGAGAAATCTTAATTAATTCGAATTAAGGAGATACCAACGTCGATTAGATCGGGAATCGGCATTAAGTCGAACGTTGCGTACTGTTACTTCAAAGATTCCCGAGAGCTGGCATCTGCCTCGTGGAACTCGCTTCTCCCGCGAATCGATCTCGATGACCCCGTGCGACCACTGCTGGCATGGCTTTAATTAAAGAACTTTTCGCGATTTTCATGAAAGATTCCACGATTCCCGCAGCTGCCGGGTGAGAATTGCCGATGCGAGAATCGAAGGGGACAAATCGAACGATATATAATTTACTTCTTGATCGGCCGCCGATCCCAAGTAGGAGAATACTAACTTCGCTTCGTTAAAATTAATGCGGCCGATAATCGAAGGCGAGGAGACTAGCAGAATCCGAAAACTGGTTCTCCTTCGCAGCGAAAAGGATCAGATTTGAATGCATTGATTCTCGAATTTTTCCGAACCAAGTATGCCGATCCTTTGATTCCACCGATCAATAAGTATCAATAGAATCGATCAGGAAATAATTGATGCATAGTTATTGAAGGAAGCGGGTAATTTAAACTGCCGTGATCAGAGGGACTCGTTTAACAAGTATAATACAAAAGAACTTGTTTCACCGACGAATGTAAAAAGGATGAAATTGAGAATTTAGAAAAATTATATTTTACAAGTCACACTTCAAACAATTCTGATGACTACCTACAACAAATTGTCGCGGATCTTTGTTCCTGAAACTATATTTAAAAGTATCAGTCACCTCTACTCTCCACAACATTCCCCAAAAACATAAAACCCTCGACACTTACAACAATTCAGACCCACCCAACTCAAACCTCAAAGGTTTCTCCACCCAAATCGAATCATTCGCCACAAACTCAGCAACATTCACTTTCATCACCTTCGTAAAAATTGATTCCGCCCGAAAAGCTCGCACGCACCACTTTCCATCATTAGCCCCCTTCAAAAAGCGCGCGCGTGAGAGTGCCTCGTCAAACGCACTGCTCGTTAATGAAACGTCAGCACGTGATTACACGTTGCATCGCGAAACCCGCGACTCCTTCCCCAGTTTCTCTTATCCATTCCACCGTGCAGGATTACCCAGTGCACTGGTCGCCTACATACGCCTCTGAATAATGTTACCCGATCCTGTTTTCTCCCAGCAACCTGTTGCACCCGCCAGTGTGCGCCGATACATCAGTAATGAGGATGCGTACGTCCGGATGCGACCAGTGCACGTTGCATCCACCTTATGCACCGTCCACCTATCTTGGCGACCACGTAGTCGCCGCTGCCACGTAATAAGTCGATAATAACAGTAATGGCGGCGATAAGAGGGCCCCTAAACGCCCCTAAACGAGGGCTAATTGTACGGCTCTTCCGAGCCTCCCTCGACATGCCGGTCAGCAGAAATTCGAGCAAAACGTCGAACGATAGAGAGAGAGATGAGGAGTACGGGAAGCAGCCGGCCTTATTCTGCTCGTAGCTTCGGAATTTCACGGGCTGATGTCATTAATTTGAACGCCTTCCGCTAAATCGCGTGGATCATGGCGTGCGTACAGGAGGGAATCAAGGGAGAAAGATCGCGGCGGATCGACGACTCGATCGGCAAACGAGGCCTCCTCGTCTCGTCTCGGCGAACGCGAGATAATCTCTGTCCTAAGTGGCGGGTATAACCACTTAAGAGAGTACAGGTGGCACTCTCGCGTTACGGACAAAGTGGACGATGATTACGATGAAGAGTTTATTTTTTAGAGGTATTCGCTGATTAGAAACGCTTCTTTTGACGGAGTTCGGCGTAGGGTGATTTAGATTGCGGGTAGGAGAAGGAACATTGATTTTGACGGGGCAAATTTCGAATTTTACGATTGTAATTTTGGTGACGGAGGATTAAGGGTAGTTTTGATGGCTGTCTTAGAGAGCAGGGTGGTTTTGGCGACAGTTTTGAGAAGCAAGAGACGTGGTATGTTAAGAATAATATCGATTTTGTAAAAACTTAACATACAAGGAAGATACTCTTGTCATTGAACTTTAGGTTTTTCCGAAATTCAGTTGACTGTCAGCTATAAAACATATTTTGCATAAAAATTGTGTTATATTAAGTGTGTCATTTGTCCGCGGATAATTATCGTATCAACGTAATTTAAATCCCCTCTAAAATGCTATAAATTAAAATGTTAATTACGTGCCAATACAATGTTTGCAATATTTATCATTAACTTTTATTACCTCAACATAAGGAGGAAGATATCTGGACCTTCTCGTGCCAGTTTGTATCTTATCTCCGCAAAAATTGCGCGCAGAGAACAGGGTTGAAAAAAAGTCATGTAATATCACGCATATAATTATGATGAGATTCCAGGCAAATTAAATCGGCGAAAGAAAATAAATGCAAAGCTTATACACGAGTCGGCCGCCTCGTTCTTGCAACCATTTGAGTAGAAATACGTGCGGCTTTCACCGTATCTTTATTATCAACCATTATCGGATATTATCGCATATTTCGTCCTAAACGGCCGCCTCGTTTTCGTGTAGTGATCAACACGCGTGAAATGTAATTGGAAACACGCCGTACGAATTTAAAACGACTCATTATACAGTTCTTCGTTCGATGGCGCACAATGTCGCGCAAAGCGATACAGCAACCCCCGGACGATTTCAAAATACGTGAGAATACTGTTTTTTCGCGCGTTCCTTCGAGAAAATATAAATTTCAAAAGTAATAACGAGTCAACCGGGAGAACCGTCGATATTTCAAAGCCAGCTCGATAACGATCTCGCACCGACTAAGCCACATCGAGGGGCGTGACTCCTCGGGGGACTATTTTCTATGGTCCTGACCCTGTTCACCTGCCTGCGGGATTCACGGACAACCGGGAGAGACAATGAGACTTTGACGAAATAAAGCCAAGAAGGTGCAGTTTCACGGATCGAGAACGTTCCTCTGCTTTTTCTTCCTCCCGGGACCCTTTTGTTGGTGAACAATAAGGGTCAGGAAGAAAGTGCAGGGGGTGTGATGCAAGGTACCGTAAAACCCATTGTCTGATTGCAGGTGGACAATGCAACTATTCGCGTGGTGCTTCGTACTTTGAAAATTTACTTTCGAGTTAAAAGTTTAAGGTCATAGATAAGGGTTGAATGGTTTAGTGGTGCTTAAGGAGTGCAGATAGATTTTACTTTATAATTAGTTTCATTGCGACCTTGAAAAATGTACTAGCTAAGTTAGAGATGATAATAGAGAAAATGAAGGTGTGAAAAAAAGGCGGTGTAAAAAGAATTCAAAAGGTAACAGCACAAAACTAAATGAGGAAAAAGGATACAAGAAAAATTCAAAGATCAATAGAAAAAGAAATAATTCAAGAAACAGGTGCAGGAGAAAAAAGTGAAACAGATAAAGGAAGACCATAAAAATAGAATCCAAAACGGTAACACAGAAAAGACATTCAAAGAAAAGGGATGAAGAGGGAAGATAAGATAATTACTATAATACAAAGAATTATCACGTCCCTGAAATTATAGACGACAGAATACTTTACAATGTTCACAATCCCTGACAATCGGTATTTACACGTTAAATATGACGCTTATAAAGTGGAACCAGAATCAACATCGGTCGCTCGTTCTACGTCATTAATGGCCGATAATTCTCTCGACGAGAAAACACACACCCGATAGACGTTCACTATCGACACCTTCAGGGTAGCGAGCGATGAATATCAGCCTAGAAAGTGATCATCGGCGATTCGCGAGACGTAGAATTACCACTGTAATGAATTTGTTATAGCTCTCGCCACGCATCGAGTGTGAGGACGTTCTCTGGTAATCTTCGGTATCTTCAAAGATGATACGCGGTTGCGGAGAAACCAGATTACCTAGACGTGTAATTTCCGGCCGATCGTCGAACGATAAATTGCAACGGGTTTAGAATCGAAACGGTACCTTATCGTTGTTAGGATTAGCGAGCTGCAATTTTCAAGTCACTTAGAAGCACGTGCGTTCACTTTTATTCGACACGTCGTACGTTTCAACATTTTTTATATAATGATCTATCTGACACGACAAGCCGTACGGTGTACAGAAACAAATGGAAATAAGTGTAGAATTTATGAGGATCGTGATAATTCACAGCTAAGTGTGAAGTAAATGAACAATGGACAAGGACGATGATAAGGAACAAGATCGAGCATTATCCTCGTGAAGAACATTGATCGATCGTCCAACCGTCCAATCAGTTGCGAAGAAATTGATGATCACCGGGAGTTACGAAAAATGACAATCGATGCAAGTCATTATATCGAGATCGCTCTCTTTCATGTCGGTGACTGAAAGTTTATGTCGATTCGAGAATGCCCAAATTTTAATGTTTGCTCTTGTTGCGTGACACAGCGAATGATTTTATCCGATCGCCCCGGTAATAAGGATCATGGGTTGTATAGCGCTGGCAGGAATTGCGAGCGTCGGAGAATGAGATGATAATGAATAGGAAAGGGAAGAGAACGCTGCGCTTCTCGATTGCGTGTCGGAATGAATTCCGCATTGCACGTCGTGCAATGCGTCTCGTGCGTTAACGCAATTGGATTTAAGCGACGCATGCTTGCCAGGACATTTAGAAACGATCGTATATCCTTATTGTCTCGTGATGCGAGAGTGGATCGCTAATCTTCCTGGGATTTGCGACCACTTCCTCGTTGCTAGCGTGACTACAATGTGGCAGGGACTGACCGTGTGCAATATATAATTCTTACAGATCATGAAAAAGTCAGACAACCCTCATATAACACGGATTCTTCTAAGTTTCCTTGAGCACAGCTACGATATAACACTGAGCGAATGAACGACGATACAGGAGAGTTAATTGTATCAGAATTTATTACCTATTTGTGCAGGCCCAAATCTCCTTCCCTATTTTACAAATTAGGTATTTAAGCCATTTTAAGAGCCATAACCGATTCATGCAATTCTATCGAACCGCACGAGACCCGAATCCTCGAGGATGATGATGCTCATATAAGAATAATTCCCTAAATAATAACCAATGATTAGGAGCTATAGAGAGCGATAATAATTCGAAGGTGGTATTTACGACCCGTTGCTCCTGTTACCTCGTTCCACCTCGCGTTTAGTCATCCCGATCTTCGTTAAGGAGGCAAAGTCGCCTGACCGTGGCGGTCCTCGAAGCAGAGCGAAAATTAATATTTCGGCAAGATGAAACGGAACCCTAGCGCGATGTCAAAGGACTAATGTGAGCCGGCGATGAATGCGATCTCTGTAATTAACCTGGAGCCCCTAATGACGAGCCGATCCACCTGTACCGTCGGCTACAGGTCGAACGCAAAGCTGATCCGAGCGCGTATTAACCCGAATGACTCGCGCCTCTCCTCCAACGTTGGCCCCCTACGGTAGTCGAGCAATTAATATCTAATTATTTCGATGATGCTGGAAGAGCTCCCTGCCTCTGCCCACGGCTCACGTGAAACGGATATTCACCGATGATTTCGGGATAATCACAGGATTCGAGGATGATATCACAAAAAACGGTGGTGCACCTGCGGTTATTACCTCGGCTTACCATTTTTTTTCCCCTGCCTCTCGAATTATATTGAGAATTATTGTAATCTTTGGGCGATGCATTTTCCGGCTAATTCACCGTCGCGTATTCTTTCGTGGTAAAAAATGACTTACTCGAGTGAACCTTCGAGTTTCTTATGTGAATGGGTTAGAGCAGCGTTTCACAAGTTCAGAAGTTTTTCGACCGCGGATCAGTTCTTTTTGTACAACTTTTACGCGGTCCTCTTTTATGTAAAAACGTATATCATATTATTTAACACTAGAACTACCAAACCAGTCAAAATGACTGGTACACAATTTTTTCCAAAAATTCTCCAAGATTATAGGAGAGTCATAGAATAGATATTCTACGTCCATGTCATAAAACATAAATTACCGAATCGAGCATCTTTTCCACCTCTGAATTCCCCTTTTTTCAAAGTACTTATTTCATATATTTAAATATAATAGATTTAACGCCGGTAGTTCTAGTGTTAAAGTGCTTATTTTAGTTCTTGATAAACGGGTTAATAAGAAATCTGGCTATTCATTTTAAATGTTAATATTAATCTTTTTTTCTGCGGGGTGGTACTGGCCGTAGACCACGGTTTGGGAAATGCTTGGTTACAGAATAAAGGGTGGGCATTTAAACTCTGCAATTTTAAAAAATCATGGTTAAAATTGTAATAACACCATGTCGGCTAATCAGAATTCGAATTTCTAATATGAATGAATTGAGTTTGAACTGAGTGTGTACTGAGTTGAGGGGACATTCTCCTTTTTAAAGAGAGGACGTTTTGCGTTCTGTTTTTCTGGAAAATCTTATTTCAGATTTTAATGACATCATACGTGCTATTAATCAGTATTTGAATTCCATCTGAATGCAAGCCAATCACGTATAAATCGTTTAGCTATCAATCAGCCTATTACAGTGCGGATTCCATGGAGATGCTCGGAGGATCGAGACATTCCTATCGCGCAGGTGCCTCATAACTATCATGCGAAATGGTAAGCATCGACGAACGATAGCAATGTCAATGATCATCCACGGTGATCGATACTGCCGGGATAACGAGCAGGAAGATCCTAAACTAAAAACTGAGGTATTCGCATTAGTAAATACCACGACCAAATTGTCCCTCTTCAGGATTATCAAAAGTATCCAGAAAATGCTGTCGAACTGTTCACCAAAGCCCCGGCGGCTTGAAAACCCCCTAAAACTCTAATTATACTTTCATTTTCAAAATCACCCACTAATTACCAACGAATAAATTTTAACATCTAACAATTCCTATGGAAAACAACGAATTCGCTGCACGAGCACCATCATTAAAATATCCTCCAAAAATTCAATGTACCTCGGTACATCAAAAAGCGACATTCAAAATCAAAGCGTTAAATCCTAAAAATGCAAAATAAGAAAAGAAGAAGAATCCTGTCAGTACTACAAATTATGTTTAACAGCTTCTCATTCAGCGTCCACGTCTTAAATCATAATAGGGAAAGTATTTCTCCAGCCACCACAAAGAGAGAATGCCGCGTTCGCGAGCGCGGGTTCGTTGTAACAAAGATGTCAGCGTCCTCGTCAGCCTCGACGTCGATATTCCTGCCCGAACGAATTTGCTGCAAGCACGGTTTATTGTAAACTGGCGGGGCCCACCAGCTGCCCGTAATCCACCACCCCCTCCAGTAAGGCCCCGGGCACGTCAGAGGTCTCTTCGCGGTGAAAAGAGGGGCTGTTATCGTCGTCCTATCTCCGATCGGTCGGTGCGATATTTCTAACAGGGCCTCTGGGCCCCTAGTCCATGGCCCATAGATCTCGACAGATAAAAGGTCTGCGGTGTTCGCGAGGCCCACCGGGGGGGCACACGGCCCGTCCATTGTGTTTCGTGTCTTCTGCGTCCTCTGCCGGTCCTCTTCGGCCAGGGAATTCAAACCTCTTTCCAGACGATTCGTCATTGATTGCTTTTCAGCAATTACTGCTTCTACGTTCGTTATCGAATTACTTCCTGGTACTTCTAGCCGAACTAATTGAACTTCAATTTCCGCTGGACAGGACGATTGCATTTTGTGCTGGGTAAAGTCGATGGAAATGCCGGCGAGAATTATTTTTCCGTTGATTTTGGCGACGATGATGGGAAATTTCGAAGTCGGATTAGAGTTTTCTGGAAATATACTGATAGACTGGAGGAAATGGGATTTGTTTAGAAAACTATCAAGAAACTTGAAGATTTGGAGAGAATTTGATAATATCTCTAGTTTACTTCGGAATATATCATTTCTAAAAACTACTTCGGCTTTTGGACTTTGCTCTTTCTTCGGTGCGTTATAGTGGTTATGGGGTTATAGCCTCGAACTTTCAGTTAGTGAATCTGACAATCTCTCTTGTGAGTTCAAATCTCGAAATTTTACCTACCTGACATATTTACAGTCTGACACTATAAATCCTAAGCAAAATAATCACTCTAATTGAATCCCACACATATCAATAAAAATAGTTATTTTTTCCGAGGATTTCCACTTCAAACTTTCATCTTCATCGTATTAAAATCAGACTGATTGAACCTCACAAATCTACATACAGCTAACAAAATTAAAACAACCACAACACAGTGCTTTACAACTGATCATAAACTGGTCCGATTTTACATTATCCTAACGATCAAAAAGAAGGAGTCGAAAGAAAGAGTTGGATAAGAAGAAATTGCCAATGCGAGCGATACAGCTGAGAAGTCTCCCGAAACTATCTACATAAACACCACCGATCGAAACGATTGCCGACAGATCCTGCGGTTTTCTCGCGGTGCAAATATAACAGTATTCAGGAGATAACGAAAGGTGTCTAAAGCATACGGATCTGGGGATATCTTAGGCCTCTATTGCCGAGTATCTTAGATCGCAATCTCGAAGGGAGCGTGGGTGTTTCAATGACGTGACCGGTCACGATGACGATGATCAGATAGCGTGCTTGACACTGCGACAGTTTCAGTCTGGCACGTTATTGGCGAAACTCCTACTCTTTCGCATGTATCAGATCCTAAATCCGGCATTATTGTTACGTATGGATACGTTTCGAAAGTATAAACGGATTTGTAGCGATTCCGTGCGATAAATTTAATATTTCACGGTAACCTGGACGTCGTATGATTATTAGAAAATATATTCTATGACGATAGTTCCCGTTTGTGCTGTTATTTCGGTTCGAGCCTCGTATTCAAACTTGATTCGATTAGTTACGTGTGTATATCGACTTGTAAGTGAACAGTAATACGAAGAATATGTTTCTCAAATTACTGTCCCACTCTCACTCGTTATTGCTGACTCATTAATTCAAACTTGTACAACTAACTACGAGATATTACGTAGACGACAGTAAATTGCTTAAATATTCCTAAAGACTGGAGGAAACTGTGAAATTATTGAAAATAATATGCATATACACTGTGTCCAATTTGTTTCGATTTGAGTCAAATGAAATCTCGATCTGGGTGAAAATGACTTCAGGGACGAATGAGGAATAACCAAGCTGACTGTAGCAGTTGCAGGGAAAAAAATAAAACAACGAAATCCCCCAAAATACCTGCCACTTTTCCACATTAACAAAAGACCCCGTGTCCCTGATAACCCGCGAACCGATAAAGCTTGAAATCGTGCGAGAACGTGAGAGCAACGTTCCAAAAACGTATTGGATTTCGACAGAAGCGCAGCAACCGTGGACCGATTTCCGAAGTCACTCGAGTGTATCCGCCCTTTCACGGATAATTTGATCCCGTTGACGATAAAGACGTACAATGCCGGGCGGTTCGGCACGTCGGTGATCAGATATCTCGCGGGATAACGAGGGGATCGTACGAAGACTAATTGGTAACGTGCCGTATCCAGGACCGATATGCCGTCGATTTGACCCGCGTATTTCGTACTTTACTTCGAACGCGGAAGCAAGCACAGACAGGGAAGTTGTTTCGCTTTGGCTCCGTTCGCGAGAGGTCGAGACAATCATCGAGTTCTTTTATTACGACCGATCGGACGCGTTTTCGAGTGAAAGGGGAAATCAGAGAGACCGGCGAGCCTGTAATTCACGCGTCTTACTTCATCCCGCTCCAATAAACCTTAATGGATTGTGATTTTAAGGGTTTATTGCCGTGGGAGCGACCATTTCTTGGTCGATGACATTTCTGATTTTTTTTGCGGTGGTTAACGTGTTTTCCTGTTAGGATGTATGGATTCAGGAGGCGTTAATTAATAAATATAATTAAATGGGAGCTGTGTTGGAAATTAATGAATAGTGCTAATACTGATAAAAGATGAAAAAAAAGGACGAAATGGAGTAAAGAATCGATAAAAAGAAGCCCCAGGTTTCAAAATGAAATATAACTTAAATTAACTCAAATCAAAATGGACATTTCCCACCCGAAGATAAGATATTCTGGTACAGTTTCGTTGATTACCTTCCACATGAACGAAATTAGAAGCTAAGCGAGTCGGTTCGTTATAATCCGTCTTCGCCATTTTATAACTTCCAGCTCTAACGAGAGTTCAGCCGCGGAGACATTAATTATTCCCATCGGAAGTGAAAGTATGCCCTGCAAAAACCTCGATCTTTCGTCACACTGCGAAAAACTATTTATCGGGTGGTAATTACGATTTTTTTTAAACATTGTACTTTATACTCGTGCGAAAGTCCCTCTAATCATCTCTGAGCGCTGATTGTGCCACCGTTTTTGTCATGAAAGAAATTGGCCAATTATTTCTACTCGAGATCATTCCGATTACGTTATCAGTATTAGAAAGTACGGTGGCTTGCATTTCAAAATTCCTTTTAATCGTTTTTTTATTTTTAGGATTTACCGCAATGATAATTTTTCCTATGATCTACAATTTTAAAGCGATCCCAAATCAGCAAATTATTATTTAATACGATGCGTCACGTAATAAGTTCGGACGATTAAAAAGTGATACGATGACAAAAAGTTACAGAAGTATAGATGAACTGGCAGGAGTTTCTGGTAATTTTTGATTTTCCATTAAATATTATTTTATTTCAGCGGATACCAAACCACTCAATCTACAACGTAATGAAAAATAATTTAAGAAAATCTCCCAAATGCGACAAGGATATAGATTTGTGCCCACTAATTAAAAGTTTAATATAGCCCGAATTAAATGATTTAATTCCCTACCTACCACATCTTTCCTCGAAATTGGGAAATGGAATATAGAAAAACGCTAACTTTTACAAATCTTTCTTTTTATTTTCTTAGGTCTCTTTAATGAAGTCGGTGAACTAACAAGAGAAGCCCGAAAACCGAGACGACCCGAGGTGTGTCGCAAAACGTCACGCTTCCCTTGAAATGCAATTAAAGCACGAAATGCTGTCGTAGAGGCACGTACGTCTCGTCGTAAAAGAAGAACTCGTTCGAGGATGTCGGTTTGAAATTTTAGGAGGAACTTTTACGCGTGGAAATAAAATCGCCGATTTCGAGCGAGTTTCCTTCGGCCAGGAAATTTAAATCTTCTCCCCGAGGCGGGCACGTGCCTTTACTGCCGACTATAAAAATCCTGGGACGGAAGAATCGCTGCATAAGGAAATATAGAGAAGTTTATGTAACACAAGATTCTCACGGATGTATTTTTGACCGGGTAACATGCTACGTAAGATGTTCAAACGACATTCTCTTTGTTATCTTAACTACTGTTAAACAGAGAATGAAGTAGAAATAATCTGAATAACTGAATTTAATAAATTCATTGATAATAGTAATATATGAGTCGTTTATTTTAAACGTGACATAAAACACTTCATTTTAAACGGAGATATTTAGGATTTTAACGTGTTTTACACTAGTTTATTTAAATGTAATACACATGTTCTTGAAAAAAAGGGGCATCAAGCGGCAAAAAAGATGATATGTTAAGTAATTGGTATAATTTGACATGTAATATTCTGTTTATAAATTTGAGAAGTGTTTATAAAAAAGTAGTTACTCGTCAATTTGATCTAGCGTTAAAAATATCGATGCCCGTTTCCGAGAAGATTTAGGAAAGTACAGGCTTTTAGTCTTACTCCTACTTGTTATCTTTGACATTTGTACCTTTCTCGGTATAAATAATTTCGTATAATCAAAGAAAAATCAGCATTTTTCCTTACGGAATGTAACTTATGCCACGTTCAAAATAAACAGCTCATATCAGAGAAGGGGAAATATCCAGATTATCTAAAAGAGAAGAAATGAAATAGAGCGATAAGGAATAACGCAAAAATGTGAAAATAGGGACGTTTTTACGAGGTGTAAAATTTGAAGACGACCTCCTGACGAAGATGTAAAAAGGTGTCTCGTGTTGTGTGAAATAAGGGCTAAATATTTTTCCCTCGAATAGATCCGACGACAAGCGACACAATGACGACGACAATGGCGAACTTTTAACGCGGTCGTACGACAAGCACGTCGTACAGGCATAATCCGCGGGGTTTCCTTTCGTATCTCGCCCCCGATCTTGATCCTCCTCTCGGATCTTGAGGGTTCAGATCAGTCCAGATAGATCCCGCTTCCTCACCAGCTGCACCGGCCGAAGTCGAAGCACCGTGAGCCTTCGCTACGTTTCGTGCAAATGGAAAAAAAGGAAACCAACTCGCCAACTCCCTTCTAATTTCATGATTCCGACTTGGATTTACACGTTGAAGTCGTTCTCTTCAAACACAGTTACAGGAAGTAGTAGAAGAAACTAAATTCAAATTAAATTATTGTTTTTAAAGTAGAATTGAAGAAGATCGAACACCTTCAGAATTTTCAGAAGTGAAGGAAAGTGTCTCCTGTTACATGAAATGGAAGGAAACGCCGAACTTCAATCAGAATTTTAGGTGATTGCAGATTTAAAAATTGCCCTCGTTTCTCTTAAGTTATGCTATCAGAGAGTGTTTCAGACTTTTGCAATCACAATTAATTCGTCAATTTTTATATAAAGCTCAGTCGTCGATATCATCTATTTTGCTCTGTGAAGAAAAACGAAGAAACCCCAAACCTTCAAAATTAGAAACAAACGTCAGCAAAACAAAAAATTGACCTTGTCGCCACAGACTGCTAACGCTCAGTCGTCAACATCATCTACGTTGCTCTGCGAAGAAAAACTAAGAAATCCCAAATCTTCAAAATTGGAAACAAACCTCAGCAAAACAAAAAATTAACCTCATCGCCACAAACTGCTAACGCTCCTTCGTCAACATCATCTACTTTGCTCTACGAAAGGGAACATAAGTTATTATATCAGAGAGTGTTTCAGACTTTTGCAATCACAATTAATTCGTCAATTTTTATATAAAGCTCAGTCGTCCACATCATCTATTTTGCTCTATGAAGAAAAACTAAGAAACTCCAAACCTTCAAAATTAGAAACAAACCTCAGCAAGACCAAAAAATCGACCTCATCCCCACAGAATACTAAAGACAATCGGAAGCTCCCACGATATTAATTCTTCGTGTTTATGGTAGCAAGAACTTGACCATCGTCGGATCCCGCGTTCACCGTACTCTCGTCGAGTTCTCTTCCCTTCTTTTTATTCCCTCATTCTAACAAGCAGAACACGGTGACTGGAACTCTCCCCGTGTGTACAGGAGGCGCATTACGCGAGATTTAAGGTCGCCCTTAGCCTTCGACAGCGTCTCGGAGGACCACGAACAATGCCTGACCATTTTCAGAGAGTGTCTCCTGCAGGAGGATTTTATTCCAGGAGCGTAACGAGCGTTACACGCGCGGGCTCCGAGAATTGTCTCGAGTTCCTGAAACACCGGGGATTCCGATCGGCTTCCAGATCCGCGTTACCGGGGAAATAAAAACACCGGGTGCCTTGCCGTGGAATTTGAATTCGACCCACCGCTGCCTCGACGCGACTGAATTATGCTGAGAAGAAGTGGAACAAAGGGCTCGATATGCAAACAAACGTTTCAATTATTCAAGCTCCCTCTGACCGTCGTTTATTCGATCTCCTTGAAATTACCGCGATTACCATCGACGTGCAGCAAACGTGCCCCACAAACTGGAATACGTTGGGGTGGTATCGTTATCGATAAAATGTTTCGATAATTATGGGGTGTCTCAGGATGGCGAGTACTCCTGGAGAATTTGAAAATATTTGTTTTTTCCTTGCAATTCTATATACAGAAATGTCAGTAAGACGTGAGACTCTATAATACGTCGTTAAGGTTAAAGTAATTAATCGGTTTGTATTAATAATAACCGGCCATTATTAATACTAACCAAATAAAAAGGTCAAAGTGATTAATTTGTAAGAATTTATCACGTAAACCGATAATTATTAATCAATCATGATCATCTTCGATAAAAGTAAGAAATATACCATGCATATTCCGCACTAAACCAACTTTATGCAAGAAATCAATTCATTATTTGCAAGGAAACTATTTTTTTTGATTGACGAAGTTCCAAATAATGAAATAATGTTAAATGACTTCAAGTGTAATGATCCATTAGTTAAACCATAACATATATATTATAGTATAACACGAAATATCTATGAAAAATGTACTAAATCAATAAAATCGACCGTACCAACTCGTTTTGCCGTAAGAAGATAACCTTGAATTATCTGCAACTCAGAAAGAAGATCAGAGAACACCGTTAATTCCTTTCTACATCTCTCAATCTCGAGTTCACTTTTAAAGCGACTTATCCCGCTTTAAAAGTATCCCGTTCGCCAATCGGAGGGCATAAAGGCCTGCTTTTTACCATGAGAAGGAAATCTAACGGAAATGGTCCTAAAAAGTCTAAAAGTCTCGAGGGACAGTTACTCGAATCTCCGAAGGCAGCCTTCCACCGCGTTAGCAATCAGATAGAGCAAGTACTTCGGCAGCGGAGGCAGGATTATCCATCGCAATCGGACGTACCCATCTACGTTAAAAGAGTAAATCGAAGGAGATCGGAAATCTCCGAGTGAGCTTGCTGGCGCAAGTACCGCGAAAAGTCGAATACCTTCGACGTAGATGAAGATACGCAGGTGGCGGATTCTCGAGGAAAGCTCTCAGAATTCTAACCGAGTGTCGTCCATCGGCTCCTCGGTATTCCGACGCTGATGACCATCTATCGGTCGCCATCCGGGTAAAATATTGCGCTTTCGCTGACGGCTCAATCTTTCGTGAAATTACGAACCTGTTCTTCGACGGCATTAACACCTTAGCAGAAGGCGCGAATTGCTACTTGGTATTTTTTACTATACATTTCATCACGTTCGAGTTATGGCAAACTTTCAGTTGAATAATCTCCAGCAGACGAAGCGAATTGGTATTTAATATTTTTTACTATATGTTTCAACACGTCCCGGTTAAAGTATTTACAGTCGAATGAGGCGTAGCATTTTAATGAATTTTTTTAAGAAATTTTTGTAATACGATACCGATGAATATTTGAATAGTTAATAACGCAGCTATTAGAACAAATGAACCGAATTTCTAATTTGGACAGATTCTGTGCGTATAGTATACCCAAACTTAAAGAATAAATAGCAATGTTTATCAGAAACATAATTTTTCGTGGCTCTACCCGAGAGTACAGCTTTGCCTCCTTCCTCCTGATTTTTCACTTTCACCGAATCCGACGATATACCCAATCGGTCACAGATATTAAGTTCTCCGATATTCCTGAATAAAATCCATACAGAGGCCATTACAGTATTCGATAATCCAAGTAAATACCATTTTATATTCAGAGGCATCAACAGCCGTACGAAAAACCAGTCTGCGCAAAACTGGTATCGCAATATTTCACGGTTTACGCGAAAGAATAATAAAGATTAACGAGAGTATTATAAAGAAATTCATAAAACGATTACTCGTAATACCCATGCACGAGACAGATCGATGGATAAACGATATACACCACAGAATCCCGATTAAACAGCGGTAATCCTACCGCGAAACCCATAGCAGCCATGGGATCACTCGTCCAGAGGCTAATGTAGAGATTAAAGTACCGGCTATGAAAATTACGAGACAGATTCGACGAGTGCCAAAACCAGTCGAGCCAGGATTAAACGTCGCGAGTTCACCGTGCGGGACTAATTTAAGAAAATTATAACTGACGGCACACCTGTACGAAATTGATACGCATTGGAATATCCTTTCGATTTCGTCGACCGTTGCCACGATGCTCCGGGCAAATGGTACCCTGGCTGGTTATCATTTCCGACATTATTAAGACTAAAAATATATCCGAATGTCGGTCTATTTGAATGTTGATCAGGAGGGTGGTAACCCTCCTTATAACTCGGGAATTTTCTGCCATTGCGATTGCCACCTTGCGGCCTCGATTTTAACACCTTCAAAGCCGAATGTATGACATTAGCGTTCCGGGATTACACCGAGGGAATAACGGGCCTCGTGGCCGGTCACCTTGATCCCGGTAATTTATGCTAATGTCCGAGCAGAAAATATCGGGGGTCCCTACGAATTTGGCACCGGCCGAACCACTTCTGGGATGATGATTGTTAGATCTGGTTTCGATCGGACGGGAATAATGGCAGACCGATCGGTCAAGCGGCGAACCGAGCTGCTCGGCTTTCGGCAAAAATATGGTAACCGTCTGCCAATTTTTGCGTCAGGATATCGACGTTGAGAGTTCGGTGCTTCGAGAGAACTAGAAGATTTGTGATGTTGTATGTTGGAGAGAGACGGTCTAAACGGTTAAACTGATTGATTTTTTCTCCGTGATTAATTGTTTTCTGATACATATACCTAGTATTTTTAATAATACGGGATTGATTATCAGTAGTTTCAATATTAAATCTCTCGCCTTGTAAATTCTAAATGTGCAAAATTATTAAAATGAAAGCAGTTAACCCTTTTAATGACGGATGACGATATATCGTCGTTGGCACTCCTGATGCCCTGCATCACGAGATTATCATTTACTTTCCTTATATAACAATATTAATTTTATTTAAACAATTTATGCTCTTTATTAAGTGTCCTATATCAAACTATGCCCAAATGACGATCCTTTTTAAGTAGCTACTGCTAACAATAAACAACCGCCTTTTTCAGTTCTTCCAGCAATGTTAATTAAAATGATAAATATTATTACTATGATTCTCAACAAACAATGAAATACATTCAGCATTGATTTAATCAATTTTTCCCATCGTCACTAAAAGGGTTAATATCCAATAGTATTAGCAGACATCTGCAATTTCCAAGTTACAGACCAGCAATTAACGATTTCCACGATCACCTATACGTTATTGGCTAACTACGTTAACTACCCTTTCACCACCCTATTGCCATCATCAGCAAACCTCAACGATCGAAGCGCGGTCCGGAAACGATATTACGAACCGTCGTAATTGATTTGGCTAGAAAGTAGCGAAGTCTAGAAGGGTCCGATGGGAATTTACCCGAAGCGAGATATGGTAAATGGTCGAAAGTTGCAGGGCCGACCCCGTAAAACGAGCAGAAAGAGCATCAGTGTATGAAATTCATAATGGACGTCGGCCCCTTTCAAAGTACCGAACCCAGTCGCGAATCTTCTGTCTCTTTCTCCGCTTCTTCCTAGTACCTATAGGTAGCCCGAATGCGAAAATGGAATCTATTACGTGAGTAACCTCGGAGGGACTCCCCATTAAGCAAATTTGAAATTACGCTTGCAAATTTCAAAATGTAAATCGCCAAGCCGTAGAGAAAGACGTGATAAAAGGAAAAAGAGCGAGAAAGAGATAGAAAGAGGACAGAGGGGGTGGACGCGTCTACGGTTTTTGCAACTATAAATTTCCTCTTTAATTGGATCGGATTATTGTAATTCCGGGCAGGCTTATTTATGAGGTCGTTTCGGGCTTTAAACTCGTTCTTGGCCGCTTTTATTCTCTTTCTCTCGCGGCCACTCAAAACTAAAGGCCGAATCGGTTATTAAATTATGGTTAAACTTCGCTCTCGTTTTTGTCGGCGCAGCAACGTGCGCCTCTCTCTTCCCTCTTTATGCATACGAAGGACGAAGCTTTGTTGAGAGTCAATTTATGTAAGACAGGAGGCTTGCATCATTCCGCGGATGAAAGATCGCCCCGATACATTCGACGATCGTTCGTGTCTGTGCCTGATTTTCTCCGGAGACGTCGTCCGTCCTTAAAGGAACGGTGGTCAACGTAGATTTATGATGTACACGCTAGATTTAAGACGTGCAACCTCGACGACAAGAAACGACGTACTTGTCACCCACGTAAAGGGTGATCGACTTTCTGGTAATTTATGATGAAAGGTATTTCAACGTGAGATGTTCCACTGCTGAATGAATGATTGTTTCCTCAACTTTGTGGACCACGCAGTTCTTTTCTTCGGTATCGTAGTGGTAGTATACGTCGCAATTTTACATAAAAATTGCGAATTTTTAAGGTATCCACAGTTACTATGAAGGATTTTTAAGTGTTAAGAACTATAAGACCATACAATGCAGTTTCAAGTTTAACACTAACCGTACCGTACGCGATCAAATGACTGATTTATTAGAATAAAAAAATATAATTTATTGTATCATTAAGTAAAGATTGTTTTGCACGTTGTTTCCGGTATTAAATTTGAGAGTCTGCTGCACTTCTTTCAGAAAGGTATTACCGTTACTTCATAATCGTTCAAAGGACCCGCTAAAATAAGAATAAGTATCCATAGTAACACATAAGTGTCAGTACGGTTAGTGTTAAAACACAATTATTTAACACGCAAGATAATTACGTACAAATATAAAATCTCTATCCAGACCTCTAAACACTTTCCCAACCGTCAGCTCGATCATACCCGCGTCTTTAAACACTTTCAAACAACCTATGGCTTTTAGTGCATCGTGAAAAAGGCAGCACACGTACACGAAACATTGTCCTCCGCCAGTATTCTGCATGACTAAACATCGAACAAAATGCCGGGAACCCTTTTACGAGCCATCAATCAATAACTAAGAGAAAGCGAAAGGTCGATCGTCGAGCGTACATCTAGTCGTATTCCCCGGATTTTTTTCTCTCCTCCTATCTTATCCTGGCCTCTTACCATGGTGACTTCCCATGGTGACTTGCACTAATAAACCCCGCGATCCGTTGGGGAGAAAAAGGCCTTGCGAGCCGGAGAAAATTTTAATGGCGCCATTTCGACCGTTTAGACACAATAAACGTCAACAGATCGGGTTGCGCCCTTCTTACACGTTTTTTTTTTACCTTCCTCCACCGTCCTTTTTTTTATTTTCGCGAGTCATAATGATTCGGTTGCACGGCTCGAAATCGAATGCATCTGCGTGCAGGCACAAAGATCCATCTACGTTCGTTTTACCCCCTTTTGATCGGGGTTATGGTGGATATTAAAATGCGCGCGAAAGACACCGTGATATTCGGGTTTCGTTGAATCGTTTTAATGGGAGGACAGTCGAGAAAGGGCTGCTACGATGAAATATTAAAATTCATGAAAATAATGAAAGGCTCGACGCGAGTTTCATCGGTCGACCGTATGCCGATTTTTCTGTTAGGGTGCCCTCGTCCATCGAGATGCATCCGAAGGGAGAAAAATTAAAATTCATGATATGAAAATTGATGGAAAAATGCAAACGCCAGGTTAGAACGCAGATGTTCGAAATTTCCGGGGTATTCTAGGATTTCGCAATCGTCATCGTGATAAATTAATTAAAGTCTCGGATTTCGCGAATGACTGAATGCAACAAAATTCGAGCGTCAGCATTTTTCATTGAATATAATTTCATGGCGGGAGGGTTGATTGAATAATGTGTTAAAAATTTCATTCTATCGAGTTCTGTCGTTCCTGGGAGACCTACAATTTTGTAGGTGAATTCTATTGGAGACTAAAGAATCTAGAAATCGAATCATCAGATTAAGATCTCATTTGATATTGTATTTGATAAGCTAATACGAAGCGAGCTGGATATAAGAGACACCCTGTAGAATTGGCTTACGTTTTCTTCGCATTGCTGCCTTATACATTGTTGTCGAGAGTCGCCAATGCAACTTGCATGACTAGCGACGAACCCCTCGTAATGCAGGTTAATCGATGCACCGACCCGTGTAAAACACCAGCAGGATAGGCCATGCGATGCAGCAGACCCAACGAAATGCAGTCAACAGAGACTTTCTTATGTAACCATTTCTACTTTGCTTTTTCGTCCACTTTTCGCTTCCGAATTCGCATGAGCTACTCGGTAAATGTAACAGTTGCAAATTTACAAGTTCTACTTGTACTCAGAAAGGATTGTCAAACGTGGAATTAATTAAATCAATTAAACCTCCCCGAGGTTCACAATTAATTCATTAATTGTTAGTAGTAACACTAGAACTACCAGCGTTATATCTATTATATTTAAATATACCGAACAAGTGCTTTGGAAAAAATGAAATCGAGGGAATTAATTATATAATTGAAGTTTTATAAGATAGAAGTGGAATATTTACTTTATGGCTCTTCTATCAATTTGGGAAATTTTAAAAAAAATTGATAACTGGTCATTTCGAACACTTGGCAGTTTTAATATTAATACTCGAAAATACTATTAGCATTTTTACGTGAGCGCAAATGGTACATACTTCTTCAACGGACATAAAGAATTTTGAAACTCTGATCTCCGAGCTACCATATGCTCGTTAAAGAAGTAGAAAAACAATTGTCCATGAAAGCATTGACATCCCATTGGACTGAAACTTGCTTCGACGTGTTACAGAGACAATTTCAAAGCCAAGGATGTCGCAAGCTTGTACCTATGGTTGATCGAAGACACGTATGTTCACCTGTTATGAGTCAGCTGAACCTGAGCACCATGATCCCAAGTACAGCTGAGTTACAACCAACGTTTTCTATGCAGGTTCTACGTAATTGTGGGACAGACGGGCCAACAACCTCGATTCTTAATCGTGATATCGAATGCCGAATGTTCAATCGAATATTCTCGACTCATGGCCATCATTTCGAGGGTTTAATAATTATTTTAATGGTCTCACTCTTTGGCTAGAGAGATCTAACGATTGATGTATCAAAAGATTTAGTTACATAGAACTGTTGAGTGTATCTTGTATTTTGAAAGCTTCTGAAAATAAATTTCTAATTATCAAACTGTTAATACGTTTGCTATCAGAGTGAATTTAGATTCTAACAGTGTTTCTAACTTGGAAACATGTAATTTTTTGTACTCTTAACTAAAGGCTGTCTCCGTCATTTCCTATATTAATACTAGATCTACGGCCGCTAAATCTGGTATATGTAAATCTATTAAATAAGTACTTTGAAAAAAGATGGATCAAGCGGTAAAAAATACGACGAGTTAAGTAATTTGTGTATTATAAGATACACGTGAAATATTTACTGTACTGCTTCTCTATCAATTTGAGAAAATTTTTTAAAAAAGTAGGTACCCGTCAATTTGACGGCGGCCGTAGATCTAGTGTTAATGTCCAATCTTTTGAATTTCGCTCGCAAAAGTATTCTCGTTTTTTCCCAATCGGTTAAAAGATCTACAGTAAGAATAAGTATACATAAAGTCAGTACGGTTAGTGATCAATAAGACTATCAGACACTGGTCATTCAATATCTCATCAAAATATTTATACTTACTATTTAATACATTTCTCTACATTCTAACGTCACGATTATGAATTCACCTGCTGCCCCTACAATGTGCAGAAAAATATCAAAGACCGTTCAGTCGACCTCCTTTCCCAGCATCGAAATTTACTTCTCGTTTTCTCCTACCAGATAAAATGGCCCTCTTGAAACATCGTGAATCCGACAAAGGGGCACCCGAAAAGGTTGAAACCTTAATTTATATGCGATTTCGCAGTCGTCCGCATTCTCACAAGACCCCGAGAGACCTTCTTCCACGATCCTCGTAGAGGGAACTGATTTCGATGCAGTTATTTCGTGGCTGCTCTAGGAGAGACCCCGAGACTCGACTTTTTTTCCGGGCCTTGCCAGTACGCCTCCGATGCTAATAGACCTCGATTTCTGGATTATTTTGCTACGTTGGACGAACTCGGAAGAAAAAGGACAAGGGAGAAAAAGAGAGAGAAAGCACGATAGAGAGATATGCTTCGAACCACCCGGGTCGAGGGCGAAATACCGGGAAGGCAGATGCGGGATTTTGTAATGTCGCCTATTCGGAATTTACATTCGATGGGTCCTCCGATCTATTCTGAGACCTTAGCATCGATGCTTCGAGTATTTATGGGACTTTATGTACATTTTCGAAGACTACGATTGGAAATTCATTACCGGAAAGAAACCTGTTTCCTATTAATGGGTCAGTTACCTTTGAACGACGGAAAAGTAAGGAAAATTCAGAATTTTTTTACATATAAAAATAGAGATATTGCACCACATTATTATCCAAATCGATTTACCAGTTGATCAGATATTTTATATTGATGAAAACTTTCTTTAAAAAAATAATGAATTTCGAGAGCTCCAAAGCTGATGGCAATCACTCAAGTTTCAAACCCGAAGAAAACCCTTAAAATTTCTTATTTTACTAAAAATCTAATTTTAATGTTTGAGAAGAAATTCCTCAAACATCTGAAGTAAATTCAGAAATATAATTCAATCCTCTACACTTTATTCACGTCAACGCCATAGCCGCAAGATCCTACATATTAAAACACCAAAGACTTCTCAACGACAACATCCACATATATCTCGCACAATTTAAAAACCCCTCAGGTCCCTAAAATCTATTAAATCCCTATTTCCCACCTCGACCATCTAATACCAAATTACGAAATTTCCCTCCATTCAGAAAATTGATCACGAACGTCCACCACGGTCGTTTATCCGCCATTATATTCGCCGCCACCTCATTCTCGGGCTATTACAGCATCGCGGTGCTACTTTGTCGGCACGATTAACATTGGAAGATCTCCACGATCCGGTTCAGAGGCACAATTACGTTTTTCACGGGCCAGGTAAGTTGGTTAAATGAATCGTTAAATCTCCTCAATATTGTGACGCGTCATAATGGAGGGAAATTTACATAAGAGTTCGTTAGCTGGCACAAAGGGCGAGCTGTCTAATGCGAACCGAATATTGTTATTCAAATAACTCCTGGATAAGGTGAGCACAACGACAACGGCCGATGCCCGATAATCGGGCGATGATATATCGTATATTAATGATGGAATATTATATGCAGATCGGATTATAGATAGACGGGGCGTTAAATGCCGACCTACCCGATGAAATTAATGAGAAAGTCAATATCACCGTCTCACGACTAATCGATCTCTCGTACGTCGGCCTGTTGTGCACAAAATACCTCGATCGGTCGTTCCTGATAAATCCGTTTGAATTCACGGAGAATCGAATTAACCCTCAGGATCTCCCGGTTCGGCAGGTAAGACTTCTTTCGATGTAAGAGGATTTACTTTCGTCGATAAGCTCTCCCTAGGGAGAAGGCGCGCCTATTCTCATCCGAGTGATCTGATGCATTAAATTTTCTATTATATGCCACTAATGTGCTGGTCTGACGTGACGTCTGTACAGTTTTGAGCATTGGTTGTCGTTCTCGGTTTGTACCACTAACTCTTTAGGTATGAATGGTAGTTGTATGGATTGGAATAACTTTTAAGGTTTTACATAGTTATCATTACGAATGATCGACATGTGTATATTGATTTTAAGACTTTTGTATCTTGGGTTACTAAATTTTGTAAACTAAGAATTTCCAGATATGTAAAATGTTAAAATACCGAGAATATAAACAAAACATTGACATTGTGCCATGTATAGTGTTTTTTTTTTTAATAATATTACAGTAATTGCGTTTCGAATTAAATGTTAAAATATAACTCGTTCAATTTTTAGAAACTTTTAAAATGTTATTCCATTCTGTGATCGAATTGATGCAAGTCCACCCCAATAAAAGGGCACAGCAACGCAGAATATTTACCGTACCGGAACAAAATTTGGGTATATAACTCTCAACGGTAGTTTTTGCGACACTGAATATGCACACGAACGATTCAGCTATAAGGATGAAAAGGGTGACACCATAAAAATCCCCGTGTCACTGCACACGTGTCACGGCACCCCAATGGTGACTTTTTTCGCTCGTCATACATTGCCTCACCTGCCATGTGTTTCTTTGGCCATGGTTACGCTGCCTAAAGCGATCCTCAGATCCGTTTAATTGGACAAATAACACCGGCATCCCTGATGATTTTTTTTAACACATCTTGCATATTTTATAATGCACAATCAACGATTGTGCATTAGACAACGCCCAGTAGGACCGTCCCGTACCTGTGTCCAATAAAACATTTTTTTTCCGTTTATGGCTTCAAACGGTCGATCGATCTTACGTGGCACTAAGAACCGCTTCAATTGGCATTAATTTGCATAATAATTTATACTTTGTTTGAGTAGTCTGCACCAAAGATATCGGGGGTTTCGTGGATGGCAATCTGGCAAACGGGTGTGCACAACGGTCAACCGGTTTCAGGAGCAAAATCGAGGGAAAACGTTTGTTCTCTTGCTCTTATCTTTTTCAATAATAATTAAAACAACTAGTTTTGCGATTTGATTCCGATTCACACGAAATGAATATCTGATGAATAGTTCAACAGAAACGCAAAGACCTCGACAAATGACTAGCACTAGAATTGTACAATAGCCAACTATAGGTTAGTTTCTAAAAAAAATCTTAATTAATAATGTAATAACGAAACAGTGAAACATCCGACGACCAAAAAATTGTCAACATCCCGAAAAGACAATATTCCCTCTCAGAACCCGTGAAAAATTAATCGACAGCAATTTTCTAATCGAAAATTCGTACAAAGGGATACTTAACGAAATTACCGGTCAAGGTAGTCGTCAGGTTCCATTACCAGAATGATTTTTGCCCTTTAATGATCCGACGCAACGTTGACGATAATTCCAGGCTGTCGAGACAGGGCGGATTACGTAAAACGGTTATTAAGAACCTTAATAACACAGTCACCCTAATTTTCATAATACCACGTAGAAATTTATATTCGAACTAGACTTTCTCGGAATCCTACGTTCCACCGATATCTTCCATTCGACGTCTCGATCATCGATGATCGGTTCGCCCCCGCGAAACGATAAACCCAGAAAATTTCACTTATCCGTAATCCCGTTTATCTTCTTGCAACACGATTCTGCTCCAGAAACGACGTTAAGGTCTCACAAATACCGGACTTTATACCCTCGAATCGCGCATTGCGTCGCGATTTGCCCGAAATTTCTCTGGCGATCTGGCGCCACGACAGAAATGGAGAGACTCATGAGAAGAAATTGAAATTTAAATGGGTCAATTTGATCTCGTCGACTTTTTACCGCAAATTGAACGGTTCAGAAGTAGGCGGGGAATCCTTGCGTTTCAAGAAAATATAATACGTATAACCAAGACGGGTGGGTGTTGATTTACGTATCGATAAGTCTTATATTTCCAGTGTACCCATTAATTATCACGGTTTACCTATTCCGCGGGTCTTTACCGACCTATAATCGTCCTGCACCTTGAAAGATCGTAGATAAAGTCGAGGGACTATCGTTGGTCATCCTAAGAACGAAATAAACCTTGCACAGCCCGGTCTGAGACAACGTGTCGTCTTTTCTAGGAGTCTGTTTAATGGGAGGTGCACAAACTACGTAATTGCCGGAGATTACAGGCCTGGAAGACCTCCTCCGTCGAGGCGCAGATATTTCTACGGTAGTTAAGCAGCCTTTTCCTTACCTACCACCGTAATTACCGCAAGGTGCAAACATGGAAAATTTTCCACGTTTTCTTCTCTTTGTGTAATGCTAGGTTGCATGGCTGCTGAGTGTTGCTTGGGGGTGAGCTCCAGACGATGGGGTCTTCACCGACTTGACGTTTCAGTCTGAAACAGAAAGTGGAGGAATTTGTTAGTCGTGGTTCGGATGAGTTTTAGTTTGTTTTATAATACGAAGTTATAGAATTTTAAGTTCTGCTTTGGATAGAAGAAATAAGAATTATAATTATAGAGAAGGAGCGTTGTTATACTGTGGAGTACTTTGTATTATAGGTACTTCGTTGTACTCAGTTTCTTTTAGCTGATATGCACAGAATTTTTCATTGAAGAAATAACTTGCAAATTTGATCTTCGAAGTTTAGAATTTAGGAAAATTTTCTATCAGAATTATTTCTTACCGCAAGTGTAGAGTCTAACTTATTGTTAGACTACAGTCTCAATTTCAACTAGAGTTCAATGGTAAAGATTTCTCAAATAATAATAGTTTTTCAATAGAATTTAAATGATATATCAACATATCTGGCAAACGCCTTAAAGAGGTTAAAGAGACCACCTAATTTGAGGTACATCATCGAACAAAGAAACCCAAGAGCAGGGGTTAAAGTGGGCCACAAAGCCCAATCTCGCGTTAGTATGAAAAATCGACAGCGTGGGAGGTACAATAGTTAAATAGTGAATGTTTCATGTGGAACCGACGACAGCCAAGTTAAATCCGATATGAGAGATATTAATCTCGAGGGCGACCAGGCGTTCGAAAGAAAAGGCAGCATAACCACGTGGGTGTCTTAGGACCTCATCGAACATACCAGAACAGCGGAGCACTTTCTTCGTCCAATCAATAATCCTCTTTCAAATTTCAACCATGCGAATAACTAACGAGTCCACGAAGAATAACATGAGACTTTGAACCGGTTGATTTATTGGAATATATTTTAACTCATATTTAATCCACTAATACCTGTCTTGCAAGAACAACTGAAATATTCTTTCGCCGTTGACCAAGTCAGAAAATCTACGGGTCAGAAAATACGTACTCAGACGTCCGAGAAGATTGCCGAAGCGCCAAAAATTTACGTAAACGTTTTACCAACGAATTTTAAACGATTCCAATATTGGAACCCTCCGAGTACCGTACGGCATATTGATGGAGATGGAGAACAGAGAGTTACCTGTTTCAATATGTAAGCTCATGTCTCAGTCCCTTCGCATTTTATGTTTTTCAAGCTCGCAGACGAGACGTCCTTACGTATCTGCTGATTAGCTTAAAAATGAGACTTTTGGCGCCACGACGGCTCCGTCGAGAACGGACGTTCGTTATCGAGTATGGGTATTAAAATGTTCGAGGGGTTGCGCGGGGGTTTGTTTAGGTTCGCTAATGAAATTCCAGGCTCGTGTGTCTGACTCATTCATATGCTCGTTATTTCGTGCTTAAATCATTGGAGAAATAAAACAACAATGGTTCTGTTGTTTTACACACTTTCTACGAACGAGAGACTCTTTGATTGTCAATTCATTTTTAACTGTTAGATATTCAACTCAGTGCTCATTTTTGCGTGATATTTCGAACAGAATGAAGCAACTAATTTTTGCGTCGTCTTATTTGGTAAATATTTATAATTATAAATATTAATCTGCTGAGATTAAATTTGAAATGTCCTTTTGTTTTTGGATACTTTGGCTTTAATTGATGTTCTCATATGATGACTGATTTAATATCTTATATTTTGAGATGGACATACAAAATTAGAGGCACTGCAACTGTATTTTTTTCAAAGACTGAGAACCCGTCATTATGCCTATCTTGGTAGATTTAGCGTTAATGCCAATTCATTATCTTAATAGAAATTTTACAACTTGACTACCTTGCTGGATCCAGCGTTAACGCAATTATTTCAGCTGACAGAAAATCTACAACAATTTTGTAATAAAACTGATTTAAAATTAGACGTCCGAAAAATTGTCGATATTTTAAGGGTTCCTCGTGAAAACGAGGTTAACACAGAGAACTTCAAGCAGACAGCTGCCACTTATAATGGCGTCACGAGTTTCGGAAACGTCCGCAACGACCGCCGGAGCCCTCGGGACCGTTCTAGAGACTTCTTCTCCCACCCTGTAATTTCCGCGTTCCTTGAAAGGGGATATTTCCGAAAATTGCACATTTTGAATAACCACCCTTCAGGCGTCGCGCGCCGGTATAAGGATCACTCTCGATCTGGATGGCTTTTTAAACCGTTAAATTAACGAACGCATCGATCCTTTCGGCATCTGAAACCCTCGTTTCTACGGAAAGACAGAAAAATTCTTGGATACCGTCGATACGTATCTATTTCGTGAAAATTTCAGGGTGCAAGGAATACCTTGAAGATTTATTGCTTTCTTGACAGGAATCAAGAAATAATACGGACAACGTTCGTGCGAATTTTTAATGAGCACTAAAATTGTCATCTATATCCTCATACAAGTTAATTAATTGCTTAAAGAGAGCAGAAAAAAATTACAAGACTGTTTATTCCGATTAAGGAAAACTTAGTTAACTTATATGTAGGTTTAGTGCAATTTTCAACTCTAGATCTACGGAAGCCATCAAACTTACATGATACTAGATTTTTTGCAAACATTTCTCAAATTCATAAATAAATTCATTTATAATACAAAAATTACTTAATTGGCCACCTCCTTTGTCACTTTATTCCTGTTTTCTGAACGTATTTAATTAATAGATTTATGAATAACAGTTTTAGCTCCCTTATCTAGTGTTAATTCACGTTGTAGGAGTAAGGCGTTATATAATATTTCATAGTACTTCGATTATTTGAATACTCTTCAAAATATACAAAAGAAACACCACTTTCATATTTCATCCAAATAATCGAGAATCAAGTCTCACTGGGCTGTGCCGCCCTACAGAATTCTCGTGAGATCGAAGTATTCCCGGTGGTTTGGCCAACCGATTATACAAATAAGGAGAACCGTAAAATGTTGTACGAAATCCCGACGTGACTAATGTTAGCACATTTCGTGCAGGAAATGGCCCGGACAGAACGGCGAGCAGGCTTTTTCAGCCACCTCCGCCCATCGTCCTACGTTCGAAATGCGACCGTAGGCCGAAAAACGAGTAAAGGACCGAAATGCTGCAAATGAATACCCCTTGCACCTCCTCGCCGAAAAAAGACTAATATTTCATCGACTTTGCAGCGAACAGGGACTCTCGTTGCATCGTCGCTTAAATTATCGATTTCCTTCGCAATTAATATTCCACGAGAGACGTATCCCTTAACGAATTCCTCCATTGTCATTTTTCATACTCAAACGTCCGACACGAAGACGTTTTACAAATAATATTCAAATGTAACTTTTTGACATTCACGGCATTTTTCCGTTTATGTCGCGGACCGATGCGTCTCTCGTGTGCCAGCTCGCATTAACACGATGCCCCCGAGACAATTCAACCTGCCTACGGTCTCTTGTTTCCATTGTTCGATCCTACGTCCTCGACAGGACTCCTGGAACTTATAAGGGAAGAGCCACCCGGTAGTGGTGCCTCGTTACAATCCCATCCAAAAATATTAGATTACTGCCTTTGACTCTTGCCGACTGATCGTGACGCGCTGCTCGAAATAGGAACACCGGGACTCTTTCTGGGGCACGATTTATGGAATTTGAAGAAGGTTGGGGAAAAAATTGGGAAAGGAACACTTGCTTAAACTCCACGAATTAATTTACTATGAAAACAACGGCGCATTGACTTTAAGTGACATTTAACTCCCTGGGGTTCTGATCTAACTTGGAGAAGATCCATGTGGTTTTGATTTAGGTTTTTGCCCTTGGACTGATATATTGGTAGAAATTCGATAATATTTAAAAGAAAGAGGGTATAATTATTAAGGGATAGATTCATTATTGTAAACTATGACACGAAAAATTCACGACGACTTTGTTTCATTCAAAATACTCAAAATGTTAACACTTTATTTACGGCTCACCCTATTTGACATAACGCAAGAGTGGATGAATCTATTTGTAAAGCTCTAAAATTTAAAAAAAAATATGTTAAGGAATACTTAGTGCCTCGTTCTAATTTAAGTTGCTTTAAGGCACTGTAACTTTATTTTATTATTATTAGTAATAACCGATTAACCCCTTAGCCTACAACAACGTGTAGCACTCGTTTCGCGGTATATGGAATAGAAAATTTTGAAGTTTCCTACACCTATAAAATTGGAAATATTAATGAGACGCGACACGATAAAATTATTTCTGTAATATTAATATTACGTTAAATTATCCGATATATCAAGAATAACTTGACAATTTTTGCGTTAGCAATTTAATTCTGAATCATTGCACAGGCAGTCACAAAAGAAGTCGTAGGTCATGGGGTTAATAAACTATCGGTCAATGAATATTGACAAACAACAAGCCGATTAATAGATTTCCGGTAGATAAAGTGTTAACTGATCCTTCAAGTTCCAATTTAATTTTGAGAATCTCCCCACACATCTTCCTTTTATTACATCTACTTATTCAAACATACTAAAAAGAAAATTCCATGGGTTATTAAGCTCCTTTATTCTGCGCCATGGCATAAAAAATTCATGTTGAGCCCAACTCGTCAAATAACCCCGAAGGTTTAAGCCAGAAATATTGTTTGATTTAAATTCAAGCAACTTCTGACATTTACGGTAAAACGCGCGATGATCCGCGCTCCTGAACATAAAATGTCTACGCCAGGACAGTCCATGGCGCCTGTTGAAGTTCCGGGTCCTCGCGCCCACGATAATTTCGATTGAAGTCACGGGGGCGAGGTTTCCTGTTTCTGTGATTCACGACCCTGACGCGTGACGGGTGCTTCCTGGCGCCCACGAGGTATCCCACGCCGGTCTATCCTGCCAGGATGTTCAGAAGTCGACAGATATTGCAACGACGCGTGTCTCAACTACGGCTACTTCAACGATTCGTATTCAACCTAGCTGGCGTCGCTGGTTCATTAATAAATGGTTTACTGCCCTTGTAGTGGCTATGGCGAACATGGATGAGGCACGAATTTGACGGCTCAGGAAGTCATGTTTTACAGTGACCGTACCCGAGGCTACCGCTCATACACGATTAGACTGAAAATTAGTTTCTTGTTTGGGCCTTCCACATTTTTCTGAGGGCTACGTGCTTCTTTGCTTGAGCAGATAGTTTTGTAAATGATTTTTCTCTAGGGAAATACAATAGGTATTGTAATAATTGGCAGTCTGAGATTATTATTCAATTGTTTCATATTTTCTCAGTTGCAATGGATATGGTCATTTGACCTAGGACCTACAGTTTTAGGTGGGTTCCGAACCACCGAGAATTCCTATCAAATGGACTAATTGTTTCTTTGCTTATGAAGGTAGTTTTGTAAATGACTTTTCACTAGAGAAATATAAGTATGGTAATACTCGAAATTCTAAGATTAGTGTTCAATTATTCATACAAATTGAATTTCAACGGCTACGGTCATTTGACCTAGGACCTACAGTTTTAGGTGGGTTCCGAACCACCGAGGCTAAGGCATCACATAGGAAAAATTTCAGTTTTCCCAGTGGTAATGGGAGATTTGAAAATGGCCTATAATTGAGAGTCTGAACCTCTCTCTTTACCCACCATGTCCTTCAGTCTTCATCTTTCGTATTTTACGTCCAGCTATCGTTAACCATGAAACTTATAGTTTCAACTGCCACTAGCACCAAAGCCAAACTCTCCCTACTAAAATCCCACACAAAAATATTCATATCAGCAAAATTTCAAATACAGAAACCCACCAAAAACCGTTCACTATTCTCAAATCCCTTCCTTCAGCCTCGCTACCACCGTAGCCCCTAGCCATAAGTCGCGTAGCCGTTTACCCGTTGTAAACGTCTCGACGTCGGTGCACGGGGTGAAGGTAAAAGCGAGAAGAGAAGGTGCGAGAGGCATCCAGGTTTGCTGGAAAGGGGCGTAAAAGGGTCGGGGGCGAAGGGGCAGAAGGGAGCGCCCGCGGGTGCGGGTGTCATTGTTGATATACAACGCGGTAAGTACGCGATAAGTAGACCCCATAAATTCAGCCAATCAGACGAGCCGCCTCGCGCCGTGCCTTGACCACCCTATTTCCCTTCCTCTCGTTCGGCCAGCTACACGTGGCAGCCGCGTTACTTATGTGCAGGCAGCCGTGTACAGGTCGGTCCACATTACGCGCGTGCAACACCACGTGCATCGCCGACTCCCACGCAAAACGTGCCCGCCTCGACGGCACGGCAGAATTATTTATCCTGGAATGTCGATGAAGTTGGTCTCCATCGCGGGGACCGATACCGAGCACGCGAATTGCGAGCGGACTGTTACGAGAGGAGTTTTAGGCCTGCGAGTTATGGAGACTTGAGAAATATTGAAGGTGGGAGATTGCGGTAGGAATTGTTGGAAATGGTGGATGTATTTTTGCGGAGGTTTTGGAAGGAGAAAGGAAACATTTGAGGGTTGATATGAAAGATTTAGGGTGTGATTGATGGAGAGGAAGCAGTAATTTGCAATGTGGAGCTCGAGTTAGGTTTGGTTGCACATGTACGAATATGAATATATAGGTAATATCAGGATTAGTTTTCGTAAATTAAGCAAATTACTATCGTCTTAGGTTATTCTTATCTCTGGAAGTCCTATAAGTCACTAAATTCTACGTTCTATCTCTAGACCACTCTCTGTACTCTTAACGCAATTACAATGTCAATTTATACCAGATACCTAAAGCTCCTCCATTCCGCTAATTGAAAAAATCAACGTACTTCAAACTGCCATAAATCCATACAATTTTACCGTTATCGCGTGGTTGCAAAATTCTTAAGCAGCGATTAAAGCTATCGAGAGAGAAACCCTCTACGAAAGACCCCCCGATTCTTCGAGCATTAAAGCCTCAAGCTGGCGAGAACCATAATTCAACATCGTTAATCCTGTCGGCGTATTAGTAACCCTTAACTCGCATGACCCCACGGTGCCGTAATATCTCTTCTCATTAATTGCAATTAAGTAAATCCCCACGAGAGCTTCGCCGCGTTGATCCATTAGGTCGACTTCGCGGCGATGCACTTTTCGCATCGCGGGCCCCAAAGACTGCATCGCCCATACGTGTGCACGCGCTCAGCGTGCGTTGCACCCTTCGTGCAAGTGCGTGCCATACCAAACTCGGTGCGTTAATTACAAGCCAAAGAATCCTCATCGAGGACACCGACCTGAGCTGGAAGTTATTGTGGATGAAAGCGGGTGAAGTTTGTGCTGCAGTTATATCCACGGTTATCCTGACCGTTCACGATGCACCTGCTGCGAATTTACTTCTTTGGGATGCACTAACGTTTTTGAACGTGCATTTGGCGGTACTTAGAAACGTCGAGGGGATATTTGTTGAGAATAGAATTGTGCGAGAGATTCTGCTGGGTGGATGTAAAATAAATGGATTTGTGGGCCGTTTGAAGGGAATTGGTTAATGTGTTACGGTCGATGATGTTGCAATGGGATTGTTTTTTGGTAATTTTTGGGTACAATCGGTTTGGCAATTTTTAATGACTTTAGAATTATCGAGGTTGTGCGTTGCGGTTGAAAATTTACGATGTCTAACAAAAGTGATAGAGTTTAAATAAAGTAACTAAGATAAAAATGCAATTTACAATTGTGAATTTGTTGATAATTTAAGTCCTTGTATCAGTCAAGGTAACACTACGATATATGTCAGATTTTTATATTTTTTGCAAAACTTGGAAAAGTCTTCGAACGAAATTTCAAATTTTAATTATTGCACATAGGTTTCAATAATCAAACCGAAAATGCAGAATTTCACGATCGGCAAGAATTACTGAGAATTGTTTGACGATCAAACACAGATTAAAGAATATATAAAAAGATTTGTATTTCCTGTTCACGGAATATTTGTAGATTGCCAGGTGTTTCGGTGTCTCGTTTCGTGAGAACGGACCTTACGTTTGTTCTTCTCTCAACATTTTCCATCCGGATTATCCGACGCGATTAGACTAAGCCGTATCGAAAGTATCTTTTCGTAATATCGATCGTGTTAGCTTTTACGATTTAGGGGAAATATTTGCGTACAAATACCGCAGAAGAGAAATCTCAAGAAATATTTGACTTGGACCTTGCAGAAGATTTACCGCAAGCAAAACATTCTCCTCCGATAAGAGTTACAGGTGAAAACAAATACTTCTATTCGATTCTCCTCAGTTTGCATAGATTACGAAATTTTAATTTGCATATATGTTTAGTGTATTCTATTAAAAAATAAATCAGTGTTCTACCTTCCCAACTTTCTTCTTAATTGATATTATTATCCTTTAAAAGTTATAATGACTCAAGCTTTAATCTAAATGAATAATCTATCGTGGCAAATTTTACATTACATACATTTCGTTATCAAATTAATAATAAAATTACCACGACAGTCCTCAATCTTTTCTAAAAATTCCCCAAATTAATAGGGATACCGTACAATAAATATTCCCCGTCTATCACATAAAGTAAAAATAACTTAACTCATCGTCTCCTCCCCCATTTCATACCTTTTTTTCCAAAATACTTATTCAGTATATTTAAATATAATAGATATAAAGTCAATAATTCAACTGTTAACACGTTGAATGCCATGGGGGTCACCGGTGACCGGCGCCGTTGAATTCAATGAAATTTCACATGACTTTTAAATTTTAATATCTACGAATTATCTAATATAGTCAATAGTTAAAAATTGGCATTATATAGGTAAAGTCCTCCTGAATATTTATTTATTAGTGTCTTTAAGGTTTCTGCTTTGTAAAGATATGATTTTAATAGAAAAGGTTTCGCTTCAAAGAAAATCATGAAACTACCGAAATACCGGTGGCGTTCAACGTGTTAAGGATACGTAATTGAATAACTTTCTAAAAAACATTGCAACAAAATTCCTTTAGAAACTACTTTACCAACTATCCTACCACTTCGAAGTCCATCATCCCCAAAAAATCCTAATGTCCACCATTCTCTCAAATTTCAAGCTAGACCAAGTATCACAGTGCGAAGAAACTCGCAAAAAAGATGCCGGAGCGGCTAATAACTTAATTCCTCCGACGTTTTCCTTCGGTAATGGATTACACGGTTCGGTTATCAGTTCGTCGTTGACGGTGTCGGGTGTCATGGTGGCCTTACCTGTCGCCCCGTGCATAGAAGTTGCGTGCAGCGCGCGGTAATCTACGGGCCATTAGCCACGATCCCATACCTATAAGCGGCACACGCGATACACGCTCGGGATATCGAGTGTCTCAGGTAAAACCGGAGCAATCGGGACACACGAGACACTTCCTCGTGCAACGGCAAGTCGCATCCTTTCATCGCCTTTTCCCTCCGTCCTTCGCCGTTACCTCTGACGAAGGGGAGAAAAGCGAAGAGGAGGACTGTACGTGGCAGCTGTGACGTCCGCGTCACGTGGCGCACGTGCAAGTGCAACTAGACCTAAATGGAGGAGTCGGATCTCTATTTTTGAGAACGGAGGACGAACATGAGAACTCACGGTTTCGGACACGTTTACCATGTAAATCGTTCTTTTTATTCTGCTTCGGGGAATTTCTATTGGGTTACTGATATTGGAATGACTTTGGAGAGGAAACGAAATTGGAAATTCAGTTTTTCCAGATTCGAAGTAGCTTGACGGTGCACCCTTAAGCGAAAGTAGCTATTGAATTTCAATCGTACGATAATCGTATGTAATTGACGCTGAAGGACAGATGGCAATTGTTAAACTTATTAATAAAAGTATCATTCGCATAGGTGCACTGAAAATGGGTGAATATTTCCTGAAGAGTTCAACTTTTTGAAAAGTAACTTATACTTATTTTAAAAGTAGTCGCGAGTATAAGTTATTTTTCAAAAAGTTGAACCCTTCAGGAAATATTGTCCCATTTTCAGTTAAACGCAATCGATATCTCGTCTGGAACATATCGACGAATCTTCAACAGCTTATATATATCCCTCTCATAGCGAAAGCATTAAACAGGCCTGCTCTTCGCCTCGACGAAGGCCTCGTAAATTCAACCCTTAATCCTCCCCATTACGAATACACGCACGGTCTACGAGTATCCGAGACGGAATTTCTATCAACTCCCGTCGATATTTCGCGCCTTACCACGGCAGCCAAAGTCTACCACTTTTTTCCACCTCCTGTCCCTCCCGGTCGAAATATATAAATTAACGCACTTACGTATCACCCTTCGGGCACTAGCCGTTACCCTGCTACACCTGCGTTCGGGGCGCTGAGCGCTGACAATTACCTGGCGATCGATGTATGGCCCGGGGGGTGAAGCTCAGCACCGAAAGCAGCCACGAAAACGAGCCACGTCGAGCTATTGTCGGCTCCGACACGAGGGGGAGGCCACGGCGCCGGTATATATGGCAAATTGCAGGTAATTGCCGGCCATTTGTTTGCAAGAGCACACAGTCTTCTTGCAAATCTTTCCTTCTCTATCTACCCCTCGCTCTCTCTCTATTTCACCCTTGTTGCTCCCTTTTCTCTGTCTCCTCCTCTTTATCCATCCATCTATCTCTCTTTTGCGCTCGTTCTTCCCCTTTCCGAGTCCCTTCTTCCCTTTTCTCTGCCTTTTCTTCTTTGCCTCTATCTATCTCTCTTTTACGCTCAGTCTGTCCTAGTCATTGTCTCTTCCTCTATCTCTCAATCTATCTGTCTTTCTTTTACCCTCCTCCTACCCTTTTCTCTCTATCTTTCTATCTCTCCCTTATCCTCGTTCTCCCATTTTCTGTCTCTTCCTCTCCAACTGCCGTGTGGCCTTTCCCCGTCTCTTTTTCTGTTTCAGATTTCCTCTCTCATTCTCTTTGCATCAATGTCAGAATATACATCTCTCCGTCCCTTTTTCCCTCTTCAAATTCTTCTTCCACATCTCAGCTCCTCGTACACCCACGGAATTGCAGCGCACGTCATTGTTGCTCATTCCGAAAGTTCGACCCGAGAGTTCGAGTACCTTCGTCTCTCTTAAAACTGGCGTTTTTAGACCCAGGAACACAAGTAATGCCCGCGATCGGCGAATTGCTCGCGATTAGCCCCCTGGATATTCCTCTGAGAATGTGCCTCCACTCAGGGCCTCTGCGAAGCGCATAAGAAGGCCAGGCTGTTTAAGCTGCTTGTAATATACGTCCACGGGACTTGGAGCTCCTTTTTGTTTAAGCAAATTGCGGACCGTCCAAACGAACGCCAACCCATTCGCCGAGGATGGGAAGAAAGCGTTCGACGATACTTTTCTTTGGTAATAAACTTTCCACCCTGAATTTTGCTGCTTACCGATGTATCGGCAACACGAGTTGCAGCCAACAGCTGCCAAAGGGTAAAAACTGACGTTCGTTGTTTTATTGCTCCTCGAATTTTTCGCTTTGTAAGTAGTGTTGTGTAGAGAATAGTTTAGATTTCTTCTTTCTACGTTTAGATTTTTTTTATTATTGGTAGTCGGCATTCATGTATTTATAATATAATTCTGAATTTAATTTTTTTCATTTAAAATATCATTTAATATTTTTCATTTAAATTCATTTCCATAGGTATATCCCATATGACGCTCGTTAAACTCTAATTACCATGCAGCTGATGACATTCATCGTTCTAGAATTTCCCCCATTCAGAAGTACCAATTTATATAGCATAATTTGAATGACCAAATAAATAATCAATAGAAGGACAGATTAACTTATGATATTACGAAAGAGTTTCAATTTTCTGCATTTAGAAAAATACCACTCCATTTGGTATATTAATGGTACATATATTTTGCAATTGTATTACGTTATAATTATTGCGATACAGCTACAAAAATAGGTTGGAATTTACTATATGAACATTCTTGTAAAATCTTGTAATAAAAGAATTCGGATAATTGACGGAGAGCCTTTTTTTACGATCATTTGCACATTACATAACGATATCTCTGTCTCACGGTGTAAAAAGAGCGTAAATGCGGCCGAGAAGAAGAGAACACTTAAAGATCGAATTTCTGCTCCGAGATCGTCGTACCGGCGATATTTCAGTCCTTATCCGAGGCAAAGCGACAGGAGCGAATCGACCGTGACTTTATTATCGTCGCGTGGGTGTAGCTGGTCATCTCGACAACTATTCGCGTGCACGCGAACAAATGCAGTGTGCGGCTGCAGCAGCTTCTACCGAGAGCCCCTTTTAACGAACCAATCGTGAAATTATTTCTACTTGATTCAATAATTCTTCTGCAACTGACAGAGTCACGCGAAATGGTCAAACTTATGACTTCTTATGACTTTCACCCTAAAATTACTAAGATGGCCATAATGACCGGTCTCTAATTTCTTCAAAAAAAATCCCTAAATTAATATGGAAGCCATACAGAAAATATTCAACGTCTATCTTATAAAAAAAAAATTACTTAACTGATCATCTTTTAAATGTAATAGATATAATATCTAATGAGTGAAAGAAAATACTGAAAATAAAATAAAAATCATACAAGATAGAGAAAATATTCAAAATGACATATCTGGTGCTAACAATCAGCCAGAGTCTTAACACATTGAAGACGGTATGTGATGAAAAGCATATAGCTTGAATTCCCGCATATTTTGTTGAAATTATAGAATAACGCGGAATAACAATAATTAACACTAAATTCAATATAACGGTTCTTTATTATTCCACTAAATAATGAACACACCTTCATCACATGTTTGTTTCTAACAACAATCCTTCGTTGTAACGTTTTATTTACTTATAATAGCAGTTTTTTGTACGATGTTGCTTGAAATTTCAAATAACGTAAATTAACGTCACCCGTCTCCAACGGTTGAAAAATAAAAAACGTGAGTTCACGTCATCCGTCTTCAATGTGTTAAGAAATGATAAAGAATATTCAAAATGAAACATACTGCCAAAAGTAACTCAAAAACCACTGAAACCAGCAGTGAAGCTACCAAGAAACCGATGCAATATTTCCCTAACAATAAATTCCATCGAAATACAAAACAACACAACGCCAGCAACAAGAATTCCTCAACAAAACGATCAACCATCCCCAAAGTTCCTTTATCGCTCGACCTCTCGAGGTGCGTAAGTAATATACTCCGTCCAGGTGCATAAATCTCAGCGAAATATTACAAGAATACAAAAACGGTCTCCGCGCGGAGGACTGACTATAATATTCGCCGGCGAAACAAAGTGCAAAAGTTATAGGGCATTTTCCTTTCGTAAATTCGCAGGAGCCCTCCATAGCCGGCTGGCAGCGGTACGATTTACAAAGCTGGATGCGTGTCTTTTCGTGGCGATGCCGAGCCGTGTGGATTCGGTCGCAGCCCATTGGGCAGACTGGAACGACGGTGCCCACGCAATGGGCATCCATCAAGGGCCCAAACGGCAAAGGACTTTGTCGAGTAATGGCGACTCTACAAAAAGTCCGAAGACGCGGCGAAGAGGAGCGAGAGGGCGCGGGAGTACGATGACGATGGAAAGAGACGAAGAGGATGGAGATAGGGGGAGAGAGAGATGGACGGGCCCTGGGACCATTCTTAAGGGCCTCATAAAACCGGCAAAGTGCCACGCCGCCACCCACGTGCCTTCTCGAGAAGCGAGAAAATACGTCCGAGGTGCGGTAAGACGAGGCAGCTGGTGTATCGACCGTGCCACGGTCTATTTGACTTTTTTTAATTCTACCGATGCGTACGCGCCTTTAAATGAATCGATGAGAAAACGAAGATTGGAAAGTTTCAGATGGATCTCTTTGTAGAGAAGGGCATTGACGAAGTAGAGTTTAAAACTTTTAATATACTTTGAGGGATGATGGCGTGCTAAGATTTAACCGTTTGTCCTACAATAACGAGTAGAGAGAATAGGGTAAAAAGCGTTGAAATTTTCTAAAAATTAGAAATTGAAAATATCGGTGGGACGTAACACTACGGAAAAGAAGAAAATGTGTTTAAAAGGAAAGGAACTTTAAGAATTGTTTAAAAAGGGATCATAGAGGTATCTGGTAATTTTTCTTCCCCTCTCATGGAACGGTAGTCAATGAGACTCGAAGCCGAGGGAACTCATTCTTTAGCTTTTATTTGTCACTTGAAACGGAGCATCTGAAAGTCGAATGAGGAGACCAGTCACCTCTTTCAGACAAGTGACCCTCGAGCAGTTCGCAAAAGAGCACTGGAGCGCGTCAAATCTCTACGAAATAGTGAATGAATTGCCACTACAAAGTCACTCTCGTCGGAGCCTTCTGGGGTTTTACTCGTGGCTCCGTTGAAAGTGTCCTCTGCAGAATCCATTGACGATGATTCTTGGGATCTTCAATGAATTCTACGCTTCCTACTACCCCCAAGTGCTACTTTTTGTCCGTATGAGAAAAGATACTCGCAACTTGGAGACGCAGCTCGAGGTATAGCTTTAAGACGTTGTAGAACGATTAGATACGGTCAAATGCGCAAGGTCTTTACAATGTTTGAAGTAGAATTTTGTTAACATTTTATCGAGGCAAAGATTTTTTAGAATTCTAGAAAGATCACGTTGGAAATGTTAAATTTCCATTTAACTCCTCTGACTCTTCTTTCAGGAGAGATATAAAAATTATTTTTAAAATATTGTATTATGAAAACGGTACAGAATTTATAAGAAGTATTTATCCTTGTGGTTGTCTTTTTTATTTTGTCCCATTTTTGTAAATTTCAATATATCTCAATAGAAAAATAGTTGATTTTAATGCAACTATGGAAATCGAATTTGAGTGGGATAAAACTAGCATAGAATTTTGAGGGTTTTCAAAGACCGCCAATAAATCTATAGATATCCTCGAGAAACGAGAAGTTGGATGTCACAAATGGTACTTTCAAAGGCTGTCAATCAAAACAGCAATAACCTTCGCCCATTTCCCAAAAAGCCGCAAAATACGAGAGGCCAATTCCGAACTACTAGGTCCAACAATTACTTAAGCAATAAAAGAACGATGGGGGAGCCGATTCATTCGGAATCGTCGCGCTGCGTGTCCGTCACAGTCGCCATTTTGTTAGTTGCAACGAGAACGTTTAACACAAAGTGACTCGCTGCAGATGGGCCATTCGTCAAAAATGAACTTCAAGCATCAATGAACTCGAAAACCGGAGGCACGTCGCATCCTGAATGACTTTCATTGAGAACGTTTAGCCTATTCTGCCGCAAAACGATTCTCAATCTTTCCTTCAAACGAAAAAACTGCGGAAACTTTCTATGAATATTCATCTAAGAAAAATCATTTAATAGATCTACTTACGTGATATTTTTCACGGGTCAAAATCGTACGATTTTGAAGGAAGAAATTGCAGTAATTGAAATGTACAAAATTTTAAACCTAATTCTAACGGTCTTGGATGAATTTTTATTCTAAAATTTTATATTTTTGACAGTACTGCGAACCGATAAAATAATTAGAGACAGTATTACTTTGATGAGATGACTGATGCTGCTAATAGAATTTAAAATATTTGGGAGAAATATTAAGAAACTTGAGAAAATTCTTCTTGAAAGGGAGAACCACTGTCGTCGAAAGTTGTGAGGAGAAAAAATCGAGAAGCATAATGTCCCTTCGAGCGGCGAGCAATTTGAAAGTGCGACAATGGGAGGGACCGGAACGCCTTCTAGACTTCGCTGAAATTCGAGTGCACTCAACTTTAAGTTTCCTGACAATATAAAGGCTATATGTCCCTGCTGAAATTGTCATTTATTAGCTATGCCGCACAATACCACAGACCGCCTGACGTAAACGTTTGGAAAATGATCTTGGAGTTTCTCTCCCTTTTGCATCTTTCTATACAAATTATTATACATAAGATTTTGTGAAAAAAACGGAATACGAGTTTATAAAATAAATAAAGACATAGAAATGTCAGCGGTTCTTTATGTTTTGAATTATTTCATTGAATGATTTGATTGTTGACGGTTTGTTAGGATTAATTTAGTAATATTCACTACTGCTCAATAGCATTTTTGTTTTGATAAGAACGAGACTAACAGGCTTTGAATTGTGCGGAATAATTCTAATAGATCAAGACTGAAATACAAAATGTTTTAGAATAATACTTATTTTCCCGATTGCCCTCGTGCTTATTAAATAATTTTCTACTTTTACACAGGCAATTTGTCATATGATATTTAGCCCTCTGAAAACCCTTTCGACTTCGAGATACTACAAGACACATCTATAGTTCTATACTTCAAGATTATTTTTCTAGCTTCCCCTCTTTAAAATTAAGTATTTGCAAGTTAAATAAAATCTCTGACTAAAAATTCAACATTTACCAGCATGCAGTCATCCAACTAATCTTCAGAAGTCAGAAAATTCCTAATATGGGGGGTAAAAAGACTCGAAAAAGTTCACTCACCAACCAAAACGTTAAAATCGCCAGTCGCATTCGCAATTCCTAGCAGGCAAATAAAAATCAGCGCGAAAGACGATTCGTGGCGAAGACAATGGCACGGTTTCTGCGAGCGGCATTCGGCGAGAAAGGGTTAAAGGACGAAAAAAAAGTGTATTCCCCTGGTAGGAGTCTCCCCTAGCGAAGATGTTTGGCATATTTGTCACATTCGAGTAATTCCACGGTGGTGTGCACCTGCCGCGGCACGAAAGCAAGAGGACACCAGGAGGATTCATGGTGAACGTGAAGAATAGTAGGTAGCCCGAAACGCTTGTTCTTATTTGTTTGTTTCGGCCTCGTATCTCCGGGTCTAATCGCTCGAACCCAAAAACTCGCCGAATCTCGGTGGAATTTTTGGGGCAGAAGTGGATCTTGATAAAAATCATCCCACCATGTCGTCGAGAAAGTCTCCCTCTATACACGTAAAAACAGTTAGAGAACGAAAACTGATGAAACCACGGAGAAACAGAAGACGAATGTCTGTGATGAAATCGCTGGAGAACGCTCAAGCATGTGAGATAAATTTACATTTTAAATTGGAATATAATCATTCCCGTAATACTCTACTATTTGTCTAAGAAACTAAACAAGTTGGAGAACAATATCTGATGAAGCCACGGAGAAAGAGAAGACGAACGTCTTTAATAAAATTTCTGGGGAACGTTCAAGCATGCGAGATTAGTTTACAATTTAAATTGGAATTAATTTCTCTATCAAACTAAACAATTTGGAGAACAACATCTGATGAAACCACGGAGAAAGATACGACGACTGTCTCTGATGAAATTTCAGAAGTACGTCCAAGTATACAAAATTAATTTACAATTCTACCGACAACACAATAGTTAAAAATTCCCAAACTAAAATCAATGTAACATCAATAGTAATAATTCTCAGTAACTCCATCAAAAGTTAAATTCCAAGAGTGTCAATTCCCAAGAAAATATGAAATTTCCTCGACATTCCATTTCCCGCATTTCACGCCACATGGAAGAAGCCCGAAGCAAAGTTTCTTCCTCGGCGATCCGCGTACGGCAAAACGCTTCTACCGAGCGATGCCCAGCAGGAATGTCCAGCCTCGCCGTTTAAGGACGTCGATTAGTCTCGTTGTCCTAATAGGTCGTGACGTGCGCAAAAGTAAAATAATTGCCGGGTTGATGAATGTGCGGCGTGCACGTTAGAATCCTCCTCTGATCTCACACCCGGCGCTACGGGGATGGCATACTCACACGGCTTTTATCGCGACAAATGCCCCCGTGAGATTCCCTCGCGTCGCCGACAGAGTCACCCGGTATTATGGGGCCTAAATCCTCGGCAACGACCGAAGCAAATTATTCGGAATTCCCCGACTGGAGATGCCCGCGAAGATATACACGGGTATACCCTTCCATGGCGCGCTTCGGTGCTGCATTCGGACCCGCCGATAAATGCATTTGCAGTCGCATTGTGCGATAACATACTGTGCATACGCGATGCGGCTGCCGCGGGTAAAAAGAGACCGTGATTCACCGAGAGGGGAGCCGATATCGGGGATGGAGAAAGTTTCGTGGATCGCGATTCAACGATGCAAACAGTGTTACCTTTGTGCGATGCAAATTTTCACGTTGTATGAGAGAACGGGAATTTATGTTGCACTTTGTTGCCACAGAGAGAGAAATTTCTACGGTGAACGGTGCATGAGAGGCGATTGGATAATGAAAGGTGGCGGGACTTTTGTTGCGATGTGCAAGTGAAGTCTTTTGGGGGATGATTGAAGATGGGAAGTTGAGGAATAGGTGAATTAGGTCGATAGTGAAGATAGGGAGGATTGTACGATTATCACTTCTTTGGGGAGGCGATGAGAGGCGAGGGTTTTCGAGAATTTTGATAATGGAAGATTCATGCGAGATGGATGAGTTCATTGCTGAGCTTGAAGAGAATTGTACGAAGTACCAATTCTCAATAGTCCATTAACCCTTTGCCCAATGATTTCTTTTGTGACTGAACGCGTAATAACTCAGAACTAATTGCTGAAATAAAAATTTCTGATCTACCGCATAACTTAACGCAATGTCAATAACGTAGAACTAATTTGTACGTCTCCTGACCCATTGATATTTTCAATTTAATAATTTCTGGAACACTTCAAAATTTTCTATTCCATTTATCGCGTTACGAGTGTCACACGTTATCGTAGGTCAAGGGTTAACACTGTGATTTCTGTGACAACGTAGAAGTGTAAATATCGACTGTGCAAACTGATGAAAGATGACGAACGCGATGCGCTAAAAGCCTTTCTACCTGTATCTGATCATTCCCAAGGCTTCCCTCTTCCTAGCATCCCTTAAAACCCACAAAACTCCAAACAAAGTCGCCATTCAAACTGCAAAAAGAGCATCCAATAAACTTCCTTCGATTTAACGATCAATATTTTAAAACCTACCAAAAATTATGCCCTACAAGAATGCCTTTTGGTCTAAACTCATCGTCCAAGGATTTTCGCCGAATCCCAAGAACGAAAGGGAGCAAAACGACTCGAGGAGGGTTCCTAACGGCCATTCGATCTCGTCGTCTACACCGGTAGGTCCTTAATGACTTGTACAAATGAAGTTTCGGTAAAAAGGAAGACGAACACTTCTCTGGCGCCCACGATACAAACGGCAGCCACTTATCACGGGCATGATGGGGCCTCAAGGGGAAGCATGAGTGGAAGAAGACCGAGAGATACAGCGTCGTTTTCATCTACGAGACTCCATTTCACGGTATAACGCTACGCATCCTCGGTAAGATAAAAGCCCGAACGAAACTAACGAGATGGCTTTGTTTATTTTCCCATTTAGATCCTCGCCGGGGAAGAGGAGAGGGCATAACTTTCCTTTATCGATACGAGAAAGAAGCAGCCCATACGAAGAAGAATCCGTCTGGAGATGTAATTTAAATCTCCTTAAACCAGACGCAATATTAAATCCTGACAGGTTTCAACGTTGCAAGTAAGTGAGATACCTTGGAAACGGAAAAATGTTCATTCTGTTAACTGAGAAGATGTTACGACTGTTCTTTGTATGAAGACGGAGAAAATTAGGAGAAGGATATTGTGTAATTTGCTGAGAACTTGCTACGATTGTTTTGTCTGCGAGATGATCTCGTACTTCTTTAGAGGCTAATAAATCATCTAGATTAAGCTATCCTTATCAATCTTTGTACAATCTTTTGTCTGTAAAAAGCTCTCGTACTCTTCTTTAAGAACTTCTGAATCAGCCCTGATTAACACTAGAACGACCGACTTTATATCTATTATATTTAAATATGGAGAATAAGTACCTTGAAGAAAAGGAAATCAAGAGGTGAAAAGGAAGATCAATCAAATAATTTAGGCTTTATAAGATAGAAGTGGAATATTCACTGCATGGCTTCGCTTTCAATCTGGAGGCTTTTGCAAAAAATTAGCAACCGATCATTTTGAGAACCTCGGTAGCTTTAGTTTTAAACTATTCTTTTCACTAGTATTTAAATTACATCAAAATACTCCTTCCTTCGTAACACTTCGTAATCATGTCACCAATCTTTACCTATCAGAAATTATCACTAATTACTCGACATTTATCGTAAATTAATATTTACCTGAAATAATACCAAGTTACCCTCAACATCCCAAATAACCCAAATCATCGGAAAGACAACTCAATCCACCCCATCCTCATTAAACTTCGCCGACTTCTCCCTGCTTGACTTCCACGGCAGAAAAGACACGCAAAGAAGGATTTTCTGAAGAAACCGCAAGAATCGTCTCGGAATGACACGCGTCTATAAGACACGGACATCTTCATAGAGCCTTCTCTTCGTGTCTCGTCTCCCCATCCGAAAAACTTACGGCCTCCCTTTGCGCGTTAATCCAATACTAGTTTTTACATGGTCCAACTTCCACCGACGAGGACGATCGGTCATTGTAAATCGATAGGTTCTTCCCCGACGATTCACGGCAGGAGACAAAAACCGTATTTCGGAGCTTCCTTACCGAGGCAACCGATGGAGAACGAGATCGTCGGACGAATAAATATTTCCTCGATCAGGAGTGTCTTCGATATTATGGAATTCGGGACCAACAACATCATTCAGGCAGGTGCTCGATCGCGAAATTGAGGCTAAGAACAAATTTTGCCTCATACATAAACGATCCTCTTTTTCTTCTTTTTCTTTCCCTCGATTTATAACCCTCACTATCAGATTCATCGACTTCTCCCATAGTTTCAACAACGTACGATTATTATTTTTATTATTATCATCATCAATTGACGATTCTTCGTTCCTCAGTGCTTCGTTTCTTGCGATTCTTCGTGAAATCGCGACCGATCGGCTCGATCTGGATTTACGCGGTTAAAAACACCATCCCCTTTTTTGACGTGTCGTGGTTAAACGACGATATTATACTTCTCGAGATTGAAGGACGAGGGGGGTCCCGATCCAGAACCACAAGCGAGCAATTCGTATACAAATGCGATACTTAAGTGGCGACACTTCATAACAAGGCGATTCGAAAACTGGTCCGGAAGCCTGCTTCCCTACTCTCTTCCGTCACGAGCGGTGGTGCACCGAGTTGCAACGAGGGGACAAGGTGACTTTTTGCTGGCAACAGCGGCAAGTGTAACGGATTCGGAGATACCCGAGGGGTTGAAAATCGGAGGATCGTCGAATGATGTTTTTGCGATGTTGAAATGTGCAGAGAAAGGGAATTGTGTGGATGAGATTTGTAAATGTGTTTCTGTGTCTTGCAGTGAAGAGTCTACTGTGAGCTGTAGCGTCGAATTTACATGAGATTGCAATAATACCAATTGTAAGATTATTTAATTTAGTTGCTACTTACGACGAAGAAATATCATTATTTATTGACCAACCCAATAATTAAAAATGCCATCAAATGTATCTTCAAAATTATCTATCGTAGCGAAAATATAAAAATATATTTACTTTCCATCCATGCCGAGAGATATTATTATTCATTGGGCAACTCAGTATTTAAAAACTGCGTCGAATGAAACTTAAAGATTTGCATTTCGCAACGCAAAATGCGAAATTAAGCAGTCTCCGAATGTTACATCTGTCGATCAGCAACAGGTCTTCAGAAAACGAAGGACATCGAAATAAAATAAGAAAACTTGCGAAAGAGCTGATCATTACTCCGAGTCAAATTACTTAATTACACTGTTACGAGCATTAAGATTCTCAACAGAAGGTAATCGAAAAGACACGGTCGACCATGATGTCCAAATAAAATCGAAGAAATATGGCTCGCAGAAAGTTATACATATGTATGTTGTACACGGTGCTCGTGCAGCATTTATCGTGAAATAAGAATCGTCACGTGCTCGGTAAAAGAAGATTACCCCACTCGAAGAACGAGTTTCGTCCGGGCAATTTCACATTTGATAAATGATACGTGTATTCAAATAATTTCAACCCCAATTGAACCAGGTGGCCGATATTTACCGTCGTCTCTCCTTCTTCTTCCTCTCTTCTCCCCTTCTCTTTTTTTCGACAAGTGTAACGGACATGAATACATTGACGAAGACATTTACTCTTGGCAAAAAGAAGAAGAGGACGAGGCATCGGAGAATTTTAATCCCATTAGTTATTTGTCTTATTATTATTACAAGCCGATAAATGAGTCGTCGAACGAGCATTACGACATTTAATGTAAAAACATCGAACGTGTCGTGGAATTTCAAATTCATTAATTTACGTCAACAATTTCATTTTCTCTTGTTATTATTCCCGATTAATGAAACGAGCGAATCCACGTGTTTACTTCAAAGTGAATGCGAACGTGGAAGAATTGGAATTTCATTAATTTTCAGCAATGATTGCCTCTCTATTATTGCATTGAATAAATGGCTATGCTATATTCATTAATAAATAAAGAAAATTCCCCAGAGGTGAATGGAAATATTCTCAAACTGGGACCCACTGATTGTGTTTCTGCGGATTGCTAACCCCTTTTCCTTGGGATCTTTTCTGGCCGATATCGAGATTTAATTCGATTTAAATCGAGACGGATTGCACACAGTGAATACAAATTACTCTAAAAAGGAAAAATTCTTGTTTTCTAATAGAAAAATAGACTGCAAGTAAGAAAAGACCTTCGGAAGTTTGATATCACTTTTTCTAAGAAGCGGAGGGTAAATATTAAATTGCTAAAGTAAAAATTAACCACTGATTTCTACCAAATCATGTACTTTAAAACAAAACCTAATAGTTTGCAAATAATTTCATGGAGTCATTCCACTAATGATTTCAACTTGACGCCTTTTTAATAATCTAAAATATTTCTATTTCATTTTTCCCGCCACAAGTCATCGTCGCTCGTTATCGTATGGCAACGAGTTAATGTATTCCACAAAGAAATTATCGAAGGAATCTCCAAAGAAATTCGTTACGCGTAAAATGCAAATAGCAAAAGTGTGCACGTGCTAATCTCAATGGGGAGCAAGTCGGTTCGGTATACGACACCTTCCTCGTCCCTTTACGGCGAAACCCTGAAAAATGACCTTGCGGCGTCGGCGTCATTAAGCTTCATTTACAATCCACACCTCATTATAATACAGCCGCATGCGCCATAGAGGGGATACCCTTTGAGATTAGTCGGGAAAAAGCAGCTAACGACTGCCGGCGTCGACGACATCGTAAAAAATTCCTTTGCACCGAAAGGAACGAGGAGACGCGCCCTCCCTCTCCCTGCGATCGCTCATGATTTCGGTGCTTTTTGCTCATCAATTCAAACCACGGTGCCCCTCTTCAAACCCACCTACCGTGTCTTCGAAGCATATTTTGTCGGCAACCGTCGCGAAACTGCACTTCTTTCGTCAAACGAAATCGATATTATACTTGCACTTCCAAATGCACGATGAGAATATTGTAGGGTAAGTTCGGTGGAAACAGGCAACGTTTTTAAAAGTGTATGAAAATGAGATGTTATAGAAGAAGTGAGCCTTGTTTTTATGCATTTTTAAAGCTTTCGCTGGAAATGGCATACGTATGAGGCTATAATTGTGAAGCTGATCTGAATAACAAATTTGAGACCAATGTTTTAAAAAAAGATTCATCGTAAACGTTAAACTTTAAAAGTACCCTTACTATTCTACCGTATGGTACTGTTATTTATTAATTTAATTGTACTGTAATGTAGAAGTCATAACGAACGAGACGGCCAGTGTAAAAATCTCCCATAAAATTGTCAGGAATAAAAATTCTCCATTAAAAAGTCCTATGGTGAGTTCTTCTTAAGGTCGAAGAAAAAGTGTCTTGTTCCTTCAGACGTAAAAATTGGAAGAAAATTCGTATCATTCTTCGAGCTTGCTACCCTCCTTGCCACGTTAATCCTTTGCATTCATGGTCATCCGATCATACAAAAGTGCAATCTTCCGACTGCATAGAACGTCATGCGGCAAAGAAAATGCATTACGTAACGAAGAACAGACAGCCACCCCTCGAAGTCAACGAACTATGAACTCAGGTGGCTGAAACGACTCCGATGGGGTTATTCACACCCCGAAAGGAACGTCGGATGATATTCATAAGCTCTCTGGACATATGTCCTTTCTCACGATACCGCGGACCGATCACCCTTCCTTCGTATTCTGATTTCTTATTCAGATATCCCGTTGTCCCTTCTGCACCGGTTAAGGCCCCCCGTCGATTCGGATAAACCCGTTTAATTGAGATCATCCTTACGCGTCAAAGAGTCGATTCCAAGCCGGATTGAAAGACGAAGAGGGATGAAGAACGGACAAGTTTGCCGTTCAAGTGACGAATGCCTTGATGGAAATTCCAAGGATTTTTTCAAGGTCGGTATCTTTGCTTCGCAAGTCAGAGTCAACGACTTTCACCGATCTTCTGAGAGAACTTTCGGATTTTGAGAAGGCAAGAATGAAATAAATTTATATTTGAAAGTAATGGTAATGAAATTGCATAATGCGCTTTGAAGTGCTAAAAATAGAACTTGCTATCTACGATAGATGATAGGACTATTGATGAACAAATTACACTTTTAATAACTACAGAACTAAAACTAATCCTCAGACATAAATGTCAGATACCCTAAAAGATTTTGCCGACCATCGTTAGGCGGTTCATCGCAAAAATGCCAAAGGATTTTCCTACTACTTGATACATAAATGAAAATTTTCAAAAGAATAAATTACCACTAATCAAATGCACTCGCGCCCGATATTCTGATAACTTCTAATCAATTTTTAGCACAAAGTTTCAAGGAATAATTATCATTTAAGACTATTGAGGAACAAATTACACTTTTAATAGCTATAAAAATAAAAATTAATCAATCCTCAGACAGAAATGTCAGATACCCTAAAAGATTTTGCCGTCGAACGTTAGGCGGTTCATCGCAAAAATGCCAAAGACTTTTCGTGCTACCTGATACATAAAAAAGAATTGATTACCATTAATCAATTGCACTCGCGCACGATATCCCTAAAACTTCTAATCACTATAAACTAATAAACTATTAGCTCAAAGTTTCAAAGAAAAATCATCATTTAATTTCCAATTATCTCTCCAAAAAGATAAACCCGTTCTCTTCTGCAACAATTCACGGATATCCTGTACAATGAGTGCAACATTGCATGCCACAAAACCGTAATGCTAATCCGAATTAATATTTCAACGATGTTTTTAACCCGACAAACGGCGCACGTCGCAAAGTGTTCAGGTATCCCGCGTTAATTCTTCGAGCTCGTTTACAAGATCTCCCTCACGCGATCGTATTCTATATCAATCATCTCCTTTCGCGCACATGCCACGGCAGGCTCAGGGACGTGTATGCACGTATGTAGAAGCGAAAATGAACATATCTGACCGTATAAACTGCACGTCATGTAACGTCACGTAGCGTCGTATCATTCTTAAACGACGTGGTGAAAGAGTGAGCGAAATTGAAGATGTCAGACGCGTCTAGACGCTGTCTCGTCAAACTACCAGCGTCAACACTTTATCCAATTGGCAATAATAAGCGCCATTGCCGCAGTCAGTGACGGAAATGCATATTATCCCGCAACAGACCTTCATAAATCTAACGCGAAGAGGAAGCTATGATCCTGTCCGATCGGCTATCCTTCTCCTTCACTTTGCGACGACCTAATTCTTTCGCAGCGTGCAGCTAGCTTATTTACGAAATTCATTTGGAAATTAATTGGCCTGAGAAACTTCAAATTGCTGAAACTAATTGCTAGAATTACTTCGTTTAGGAAGTAAATCTAGGATTAGGAAGTTCAATTAATTCTAAAATTGTAACGGCGATAACGAATTTGGAGATATTTTGGGTCGACGACCTAGTTTTCTATGGTACGGAGCTACTTCGTCGAGGGAAGTCATTTTGAAATTCGTGTGTCCAAAAGAACGAAAAATATAATAAACTTTCAAATCATTTGAGTCAATGATCCGATTACCTCCGAAATAAAACTACTTTGCTTAAGAAACTAATCCTAAAGCGAGTAAATGCAAAAAAATTTCAAATTAACATCTAATTCGTTATCTCTGCATTCTCAATCCTTTATCACTAACATTTAATCCAACTCTCTCCTGTTACTACACACGATTATTTACTTCACCAAAAACCTTACAAATCCCATAGCGAACAAATTTCTGCCAAACGCCATTAAATACGATACACGTTGACAACTTCACCTGTCGCAATTCCGTGCTCACGTCCATCGACGTAAATGCGAACTTTCGGCTCGTTTGAGCGTAAAATAACTTCTTCCCGAAGCTCATACGGCGCCGGAATTCCAAAGTTCGTTTAGGGTCAATAAAGTCACCGAGAGATTCCACAATCGGAATTAAATGGTATCCGTACGAACGTGTCAGCCTTTACTGTCCAGTCTTGTATACAGCACCATAACAGTTTATGGTGCTCCGTACGATTTTATGCGATCTCGCGTGCACCGCTGCGTTTCAACGCGTTTCGTTCAAACGTGTGCGAGCACATGGGATACACGACTATTATAGATATGTCAGAATCGCGTATGGGCTTCGCTTGCAATAAAACGTCTTGTATATATTATCGGCCGGTGTAAAGTATTTATCTGCGGCTACCATGTTGGTCCTAAGGATGGGGCCCTAATACGGCGTAGAACGCGCGGGATCCTCATGGCTATACGTAAAAAGTGGTCATTCGCTGAGGATTCAATGGCACATCGCATGGGAATAATCTTTTTTTATCGAATTCCACGACGGAAATGATCCGGGGGGAAAAGAGGCTTTGATAGATAAAAGACAAGTTGTGGGAATTGATACGTGAATGCTGACAGAGATGGTGTTTTAGGGGTTTGGATCTGGGATGGAATAGCGCAGCGTTTTCCAAACTGTGGGCCGTGGGCCGGTACTGGTCCGCAGAAAAATTGCAATAAAGTCTATTTAGAATAAGTAAGCAGATCTTTTTTAAAATTGAATATTTGAAAAATTGAAATTAGTAATTTAAATAATATCATATACATTTTTTATATTAAAGAGAGCCGGTAAAAATTTCACAAATAACACTGCTCCGTGGTCGGAAAAGTTTGGAAAACGCTGGGACTGCGCAGTTTTGGGGAATTCGACTGATTTCACTAACTATGAGTGATGCATGTTTTGCATATTTCTGGTGGATGATAATAAAGAATTTCTAGTTTTCTTATTCGTTGTCTTTCTGAGGATACTAACTAGGATGATCGGCTATACGAATGACTACCGAAGTGTTTTGGAATAAAAATTTGCAGATTTGAAAAATATCATTAAAAACATCTCAACTGACTAAATTATTAAGATGGCCATGTTTTACATCATTAAAGAATTAAGGACTTATTAAACACTAGACCTACCAACCGGTCAAAATGACCGGTACACAATTGTTTTCCAAAAATTCTCCAAGTTTATAGAAAACTCAAAGAATAAATATTCTACGTCCATGTCAAAGAACATAAATCACCGAATCGATCATCTTTTCCGCCTCTCGGTTCCTCTTTTTTCAAACTACTTATTTAATATTTTGAAATATGATAGATTTAACGCCGGTACTTCTAGTGTTAATAAAAACTTAAATTACTTGAAAATGTTAAAAAAAACGAAAGAATTCCGTTGAAAGAAACCTAAGAATCCCTGAACCGCACAACACCGCGACCCTCGCCAAAGAAAACTCTTCCAAAGCGTCACCGCTGAAGAACCCCTTTCCCCGGAGCATCGGAAATTACAAAATCGCTTCTACGAACACCAAAGTCCGCCGCTCTACGTCGTCACGATTTCCCGCTCGAGTTTCTGCCATTCTTCCGCCGGTTTACAGAAAAGGCGACGAGCGGTGACGTTTAAGAATTACAGCACCGCGAGATCCGCGCACGGCGAACCCTCGCAAAAAACCGTCTGATTTATCTCGTGCCAAACACGACGAAAGAGCACAGGCGACTTTTCACATGGAGAATTACTTTCTCGTAAAATCGCCCTGGCGTATAATACACGCGCTTCCGAAGGAGAGAAGAGAACAAGAGAAAAAAGCCAAGGGGTCGGGAGGAAGTCGCGGAAGACACCTCCCGGCTTGAATTACAGGCTTCTAAAGACGTAGGCACCTGTCGTGATTTACAGTCGCGAAATTATGGTTACACGATCGGTAACGATACCGCTCAAACGCGCTCGGAGTCATTATCTGGCCATGGTCCCCCACGAAACCGCGAGATATACGATCGGCATGAACTCGGCCACGCATTACAACCTCCGCGATACTTCTACCAGTCGAATGGAATTTAAAGCGTGTCACGTCGCCGGGAGTGACGAGAGAATCTTAACGACGCCTTGCGCAAATGAGGGCGCTGATTTGGGGACTGTGGCAGGTATGGGGTTAACCCCCTGCCCAACCATTTCTTTTGTGACTGCCTCCGCAGTAATTCGGAATTAAATTGCTAAAATGAAAATTGATCGGTTATCGTATAATGTAATATTATAGAAATTATTTTATTGTGTCGTGTTTCATTGATATTTTTAATTTGATAGGTTTAGCAAAGCTTAACAAAGTGTGGTACTCGTTATTGTAGGGCAAGGGGTTAAAGACTGAGACTGTTATTTTAATTATTGTATCAGTAAACAGAATAATCAGCATGTAAGGATTGTTAATTATTGCTAGCTGTGGAATGTTCAGCTGTCGATAATACTTGAACTATCGTTGTGCGGTAATAATCGGTGATCGAGACTGACTATAAATTTCAGCTGTGATGCAAATGGGCTAATATATTGTAATCACGGTGGTTTTGAGTCCACTTATACTGCTATTTCCTAGAGGAATTAATGGTACAAGTCTAAGCCGTAAAGTAGAAAAAGAAGCGAAAGAACATAGATCCATTTACTATATCGTTGCATCTGTCGTCATCAAGTGTCTTGGATCGTTATTTCATCGCTTTATCCAAATTTATCGGCATCCAGTTTGCTTACACTGATAAATCGCAAGCTAACGTGCAATTAGCATAATGCAGTGAAAAGATAAGTATGATACTTGCGTTTAAGCAGCCCATTAAAGTCGCCATTACACGATCAGAAGAGAAGTAAAATTACGGCGAGACTCTTTAACGAAAAGTCCGATGACGACGTCGAAGCAAGCCACATCGACCATGAAAAGATCCAAGGGTGTACCTTGGACCATCCACTATCGATATTACAAAAATTCTTAAATGGACTTACAATGGCGAACTAACGACATCCTCCTACCTCCGCATAATGAGTAACACCATGCCTAATAAATAATCTCCCCAAACGTACCCCGGCAATCTTCCGCGCGCAAAGGAGAATTTAACATACCGCAAAACAACGTGTAATCCTCTTGAAGGGGCAGCAGAGGGAGACAGAGAGAGAAAAAAAAACGATGAAAACGATGTTATCAGGCATGTTTGGACTGCCATGCAGTACGAATACTGACATTTTTTCAATGATATCTTCTTACTCCTCCCAATTTGTAATGCAAGTCTTAATAAATAAAGTCCTTGGCTCGGTCCTCGGCTTGTAAGTCGAGAAGATACGCGCAGTGAGATTAACAGAAGCAGAAGAGGGGGCGGTGGTGATGGAAGAGGGGTGCGCGGACCGAAAGAAGAGAAGATATCCTGGTTCGAGGCAAGTCCGTGGACTCCGCGAGACGGAGCCCCGGACGAAGACGAAGATGGCAACGAGGAAGAGAAGAGTAAGGAGAACGGACCGCGCAATCTACCTTTCCATCTCGTGGCGCGCGCGTGTCCGTCGAGATTCTCATCCTCGCCGAGGCCCGTGGATGGGGGCCTCGTGAGACGAGGCCACCTGCCGGCTGGGCCCCTGTCTTCCCCCCTCTCCTCGTCGGGCCCCGCTTTTTCCCCTCGCCATCCGCCGCACTCGACTCCGTGGTGGGGACGACCGGGGGCCCTCCGGGGAACCGCCTCAACCCCTTTACGGGCGAACGCACTCCTACAGCATTCTCGCGTTATGCTTCTCGGCCCCGGTGATCCTCGCGAATGATTACGAGGCTCGCATTTTTGCGAGACTCCGAGAGGATCCGCAGGGTAGTCTCCGAACGTAAGATGCAGTTGGAAGAAAATTTCTCTGATTGTATGTTATGGGATTGATAAGAGGGCTGGGGTTTCCAGAAGATGCGGCGTTGCATTGCATTTTGTAGGTATTATTAGTTGGTTGAATCTGCGAGGAGTTGCGTTATCGACAATAATGTAGTAAGGAGGGAGTACAGTGGAGAACGGTGATGGAGGGAAGTCGAGATTATTAAGAATTTCAACGGTTCAGTGACCGGGTAGTTGCACAAGTGAATTTTGTCACTGGGCAAAACTTTTATCTAATAGCCGACAAGAAATGAACATTTTTTCTTGCGTAGAAATCAGCAAAGAAATATGTGAAAATTAAAAGACAGAACTTAGTAACGAAGTAAGCACATAAAGTGTTGAGCAAAAAGAGAAAAATCCTCAAATCCAACAATCCATTCATACAAATCCACGTCTCCAATCCTGCACCAATACAATTCGCTACACCGTCAACATCCGCAATAACTGTCGTTAACAAGTCGGATCCTTTATAAAGCAATTTACGAACAACATCAGCGGCACGCTTTCACGAAATCTCACCTGCTCGCCGATGGTATTCCTTGGAATATCCACGGCGCAACTCAACAACGGTAACGATCAATTTACTAATACCGGTGTACAGTAGGGAGCTTCGAAAGAGGCTCGATCGTTTCGTTTCGGACTACCCGATTATACCCTGCGGTAATACCCCGATAATTTGTGCCAGTAATTTCCCGGCACAGGTGATGATCTCCTACAGCGATAATCCGTGAACGTGACACGGCTTACGGGGCACGTTCTCCGGATCTCTGTACCGCTTCTTTCGATCCTGAAAGTCGTTCGACTCCCTCGGACTCTCGGTTTCGAAGAGCACCACGAAATAAGAGGAGGAACGAGAGAACAGCCGGGTATTCGTGACGGGGGAACCCCCGCTAGGGTGACCCTGGGCACCCAACGCAGTAAATCCCCCCGGTGGTTCAAGAAACGCGAGACCCGTAAATTACGTACTTTGCTCATGCAGAAAGGATCGCGTTCAGGTGCAGAGGTCACGAGAAATAATGACGGCGTGTTCGCGGAGATGATCTATCCTGTAATATCTTATGGCGTAGCTTGCGGTCGTCGCGTGATGCTCAACCGGTGGACTCCCGGATTCCTTACAGTGAGCTTCCTGTCTTTCGAGACGTTCCCGGGAATTGTTGCGAGTGATTAGATGGGGTAATGGGGATTGCTTGGGTTTTCATGAATTTGGGGATCGTTGATTTTTTAATGCTTTTAGAGTGCGTGGTGAGTTTAGTTGTAGAGGGGTGTTTAGATGGTAAAGTGGAGAGAAAGTTTCTTTGTGGAAATAAAATTTGAGTTAAGTGCATTCTGAAATTTGAAACTCTGTGTATCGAGTGTGAGAACGAAATGAAATGAGAAATCGAGATTTTAGATCACTAATAATTTCAATCCTTTAACAAATTAGACGTTGGTCGTTTTTCGCTTATTTTGTAATTTCTATTGAAATCTAACTTTTTCTAGTAAAGTTCCTTATCCCGTAGAATCATCAAGGACAAAAATAATTATATATTTAATAACATTTAACGTATCCCACACTGGTATTTTAATATATAACATTCGAAAATTCCCAAATATTAGCGTCTAAAACTCATCAAATGTGTATCTAAATTTACTAAAATTCTGTAACCCCACATCATTCAACGTATTAAACAAATGTTGCGGCGTATGTTGCGACACAATAAAACAACTAATCGTTTATAAAAATAGCGATTCTATTTTAACAGGTCCGGCCAATCTGACATCTCACAGGCAACTCTCTGACATATTATTATAAACATTCGCATCTCGCTGCTATTCCTCTAGCAATCGATAACACATAGAGGAGAGACAATTTCGTTACTCATAATAATTCGTAACAATACAGTTGAAAATATTCTTCATTTATTCTATCATTAACAACCAGAAATTCTTAAACGTACGTACGAAAGTGCAATAAAGAACCAAGAGAAAAAATCAGAATGTCAATGAAGAAGCAAGATAAGAGTATAAGAGAGCAACGTCACTTATCGTCGATGAAGGGATCGCCGACTTTCGTGATGAGAATCGAAATTCGGTCTGTCCCTTCGATATTTCGCCGTCAGGCGAGACACTCGGCACACGTCTTTCACAAAGGCAACATTACTTCCCGTCGCGTGGGTCCGCCGTGGTGCAGCCGCCTCGATGCACCGCGAGAACCGAGTGCATTCACACGCGAATCCCTCTTCGACGCGGCGCGAATGAATGAAATCGCGTAAATATTTATAGAACGTCGAGACACGACGAGAGGCGGTACCGAGCGGATGCCGCGCGAATTGCTCGTTTTGTCGCACGTTTACGATTCGATTACAACCGTGTCGACGAGCATCGTCTGAAGGCGCCACAAATCCATAAGATCGTACGCTTAAATCGTCTCGTCGTGTTGGAGCAACACGATGACACCGAGTCAATTTAAAATTATTTTTAAGTAATTATGCGTAGCGTGCAGATAAAATCCAGTTGAAATCATGAAATAATACATTTTCGAGAATTCTGACGCATTAGTTTAACCGGAAAGAGTGAAAGCTTGTATTTGAAAAAATTGGAACGGTTTGAAAGTTTAAAAAATTGAAGGTATCATTCCTTATTTGTTGCATTAATGTAGATTACAACCTGACAGAATTGCTGCGTTGATTTTTCGAAGAAATGAAAGAATAAAGCGTTTAACCAGTTTGGTACCACTAAGAGATATATAACCCAATGAAAATTTAATAACTACTGTTGAGACAAACGTTATATAAAATCTATTCGATATTTAATAGCACTTTACGCTCGTATTATGAAAACTTTCAAAAAATACATATCGATAGAAATGAAATCTGGAATAAAAACATCTTACTAATAACCTGATTTCAATTTCTGAGCTCAAGACTTCCATTAAACTCTGTAGTATCACTGTTCCCCTCCACCACCTTAATCACGATTCTTCACGCACTCCATACACATATTAGCATCGTATGTAATTAAGTAACGTGTAATCAGTTCAACGAGTAAATGACTCTATAAAATGAGCGTTAAAAGAAAGCAAATTACCCCAGTAACGTAAATGTAAACAGGAAGGGAGTAATTAAAATTCGATTAGACTACCACGGGTACCGCCCTCCATCTGAAATTTCAGCGCGAAAAAAAAGAAGGATTGAAATTACCGTTGCAAAAAAAAGGGAGCTCATAACCATTGAAGAATTTTTTTACCAAGCTGGCAAAAGATTCGTTCTACCTGGACATGTGACAACTCGGCTTTCCGCGGCTATGAAACCTGACGTTTAAATAATAAAGCAAAAGCAAACTCTGGCAGTTCGGGGCCAGTTTCTTTCAGCGCATAACTCGTCAGTTATGCCATGTGAGCTACGAGTTCGCTCGTGCGAACATTTTTTTACGACTGCCTCGTGCCTCGTCCGACGACGTGACATCGCGATTACATGGGAAGAAGGGCACCGTAGGTGATCGCAGGTAGATTATACTTCTGATAACGATATTACCCGTGCAAATTAAATTTCAAATTTACCCGAGCTGAAAAATTAACTGGAACTCCGCGTGATTCGCGCGATGCCGACTTAATGCAGCTGTTATCGTTCTGTCAATTGGTAATGTTGGTTTTATGTTTTCTTTATTTTTGTTTGTGTTTTTTTTACTTCGACTGACATTAGGGTAATGTAGAGAGTCAGATGAATTTTAAATTATCGAAAGTATGCAAATATGTTAGAGAGGAAAAATTTTAAAAGACGGTGAGGACCACCGAATTTGTGTGTCGTTGAAAAACTGCTACTTTATAGTCATAAGTTTCCAAATTTTCTTAAATCTCAAATAATATGTAAGTGACGCAAACGACCCACACTAAATAGTAAAATTGCCGAGGGATTTAAATAATTAATATAATTGTAAATTTTCTTTCCAATTTGTTAGAAATAATCTTCAAATATGAAACAACGAAATAGCTTCTATTTTCTACGTTCACTTTGAAATAAATAGATGACTAAAGCGATCAATTTGCTCTCTCCTTCATTCCTCTCCTTTCATAACGTCATTTGCACGATTTAACGATAATGTGTCAAGCACCTAACACCGGATGCTTCTAGACAAATAGAAAAAAAAAAGTTCCTACGCAACTCTCGCCATTCGTGAACATCGAGGGTGAGGAAAGATCGTACGAGAAGGGAATATGTAAATGGACGTTCGTAAAAAAGGCCTATCCTAATCCGTCTGCCACTGACTGATTGGCGTATGCAAATTTCTTAATGACGGATCAGCCAGAATACCGCTGAGATGTGTGACGCCATGCTGAGCCGAGTAGGTATCAAAATGATTTTGATAAATTCGAATGTTAGATCCCCCTTTTTCTTAGCGCGAGGAGGCTGCGGCTCATCTATCAATATTATACCAGCCGTGGGAAGAAGGAGCAGGATGGCTCCTTTATTTCTACCTTTAATCGATTCGAATCGGTTGGCGAACATTCTTTAAACCGAGAACCATTCAAATTGCAGTATCACCCTTTGCGACTCGTATATTCATCGTCTCAAAAATAATACTTCCAAATAATTCAAATATCCTTCTACATATCTCACATATATTTATGTAATTATCATCTATTTCTTTTCAAGATTCGCAGGTTCCGCTGAAAATTACCTGTATCTTTAATATTTTTGTTAATTCCTCATCTTCTCAAATATGTCCCCAGCAGTAGCATTTAACACTAACTGTACCGGAAGTTTACGTATTGTTACGAATTATTATGAGTAACGAAACTGTCTCCCCTCTATATGTTATCGATTGCTAGAACGATAGCAACAAGTTGTGAATGTTTATTAATAATATATCAGAGAGTTGTCTGTGAGCTGACAGATTTGCTAGACCTGTTCTAATAGAATCGCTATTTTCTTTAACGATTAGTTATTTTATTATGACGCGCCGTAACATTCGCCGCAGCAGTATATCTATTCTGATCGTAGCCTATCATTTGACCAGTTATGAAAAAATATTATATTTTTTGAAAGAAACACCGGAGATTGTCAATTTAACAAGAAAAAAATCCACAAACTGAAATATCCCAAAGTATCAACGAGATAAACGCATAAAGAGCACGAGCCAGATCTAATCTCAATGTTTGATCGATGAACTGTAAAAAAAGCAAGTGATCTAAAATCCACAACGTCGCCACGTGGATCGACGATTCCTTTTTCATTTTTATCCTCCAGCGGAACTATAAATACAGGCGATTCTCGCCCATGGAAGGGGCATCGATCGTGAACGATCGAGGCGATATCCTAGGGGACCCTCGTAGGTGACAGTGATTTACATTTGAATAAGATCCTCGTCCTGCGGCCGTTCGTGCACTTACGTTGGAAGGTGAAGAGAATGGAAAAGAAGGGTGAAGGGAGAATGCACGGGAGGGGAAAAGGGAATCAGTGGTCGTCCGGAGTCATCGCAAACTAATAGACGTCTGATTGCGGTTACCACGAGTTTTGACTCGTCAGTACAAATATTTATCTTCATCCCTACGTGCATTCACGCACAGCGTGCAGCGCACTAAGGCGCCGATCGCGCTATCGATGCATATAAATGCATTAATCTTGATCGGTGAGCCCCTCGACCGTGCTTCTCTTGCACGCACATACTTATTCATGGCGCGTACACGTACGCGGGGGGTTGAGTCAATATTTAAATTATTGGTATTGACCGGCTGTGATTAATGAATCGCCTCGTGTTCCGTCTGAAAACGCTACAATTCCTTGCGGCCTCTTTCTCGCTTCGGGCGTTACCATAACCCAGAAATTGGGGTGAAAGGAACCATTGGGTCACTGAGTCTACGCAATATTGCAAATAAGTAACGCTGATATTGAAAGTGACCTCAAAAAAAATTTGTTTACCCTTTGCGCTCCGAATTATTTTACTAACTTTTCGTCAGATAAGCAAATGTAGTCACGGAAAATTGTCTACCGTTGAATATTTATTTTTACTTAAAATTAGGAAGAAATGCAGGCAACGCGGGATATTTATGTAAAGGTGCAAAATTATTGTTGATTTCGCAAAGTCGATAATTAGTAGATGAAACATTAAGTGCCATAGAAAGCTGTGTCGAGTGTAGCTCGACATAGGGTTGCAAAGAGTTAACATATTATCTAAGTCGTCCTATAACAGACACATTGAAACCGCGGCCCACTTGTACATTTTCCGTGACCCCTATAGACTTTACATAGACACTTATTTCTATGTATTAATAAATCTAACAAAATTAAAATTTATTCTAAATAAATAATTGATCATCTATGTATACTGTCTATGGATTAATAGCGTTTACAGTTTTTCAAGGCTATATTTTCATATTATACTATTTGCAACACTCACACTCTTTGAGTGACTGATTTCAACACCGACTGCGGCTCACTTCACATTCGTGTAATTTTCTAGCCCCGGTAAAGATTTTCCATTGGACATAGCTGTCCCATAAAAACAAGCCATCAATGACATCCTACCCACCCAAATTGATTTCCCCCAAAAAATTCACCCAAACATATAATTTTCCATACGATAAGAAAAAACCTTTTGGAGTTTCGTCATCCCACGAAATTACGAAAGCAGCAAACTTAAGACAAAGACCCGATTTTACAAAGTCGCCCACGCCATCGAGGAATTTCCCATTGGCGAGTATCGCGGCGGCTCAGACCAGCCAGAAACAATCGCCGATGCGATATTCGACACAATATTCTAAGAAAACGTACGGTGACAAGGCTCGCGCATTTCGTGCTCGTATATCTGCAACCGTTCCAGACGAAGCTCCACGGCGAACACGGAACTTTATCGTGGTCATGCAGGACCGCCCTCGCCAGTATGCTTATAGATGTATAGCAGGCAACTTTTTATTTTTTAACGGAGCAGCACGAGCGTATTCGAGCCCACGTATGCATGCCCGGAGCATGTTACGCGGTAGCTACCAAGGGCCATGTCCGGGTCAATGTTGCATACCTGCAGGATGCACATCGATGCACATGTATGCACCGCCGGTTCGCCCTCGCATCTTGGCGAACTAGGAGAGGAGGATCGCCGGCGCGAGCTCGAGAAAAATTTGCCCATTTATACGTCGTATCCTACCTTTATTATATCTTGATTATTGTGCGATGCAACGACGAGCTATCGCATGCATGGGCGACTTTGCTTTATCTTGTGCGCGTGGAAAATTGCGATTTTTAACACTGGAACTACCGGTTCTTAATTTTTTATAAATTTTCTAAATATATAGGGGAACAATTTGGTAGGTATTCTACGTATATCTTATACAGCATAAATGACTGAATGGATCATCTCTTTCATCTGGGGATTCCATTTTTTGAACGTTTTAATATTAAATTGTGGCAATGATGATTTTTGACAATCTTTGGGCTATATATAAAGCTTGTAGACAGGGTAGAAAGAGCTATAGAAAATTGAGAATATTTTGCAATCAAATTAATTGGTGCAAAGTGCTGAAGAATTGCTAGAATGCCAAAGAAAATTATTCATCGCCTGTACATCATATCTACAGTAGACTAATGACAATACCCTCGTCACTTTAACCAAGATCTTACTACTGTCCTTTTAAAAGGCATGAGAATAATTACTACAATAAAATCAAATAATCAAGTTCTTCTTAACACTAACCGTACCGACACTTTATGAATATTTATTCTTACCACAGCAGATCTTGTGATCGGTTATAAAATAACAATAATATCTTTCTGAAAGAAATATGCGCGTCTGTCAACATAATATAGGAAACAACGTACAAAACAATCTTTAGTTAATAGTACAGAAAATTATATATTTTCATTTCATTGTACCTGTCATTTCACCGCGTATCGTACGGTTAGTGTTAAAGGACACCTTCTAGCTCGCAAACGAAAAATTAAAATTTACCAATTAAATTTTTTTCTCTCACATTTCACTAAACACCATAGAATTATCTATGAAATTAAACGTCTCAACAAAATTAAATAACATACCGCAACTTCAGCAGATACGCCAATGCAGCAACAGATCGCAGCAAATGAATGAAACATATCATTGAACAAGGTAGCTATCAATTCCCCACACATATCTACTGTAATCCTATCACGAAGTTAACAGCAAAAAGAAACCTCTCGAGGCACGGTGCATCATCATACTTGTAAAATGCAGAAAGAAGTTACACTTCCACTAAACCGCTAATCCATCGAGTATACCTTCCCGTTCATAAGTCCTCTCCCACGACTTACGAACGGAAGTGTACGTCGCTATCGAGGGCTCTCGGAGAATCAGCGAGGTCTTTGAAAATCAGCTCACAGAGAAGACACGGGTGCCCAGCTCGAATCAGGGAGTCTCGACGGTCAAGTGCAGAAAAAGCGTGCATTGTCAATGCGCTCGTACAGTGGACCCTGTCAGCCATAACAAATTGTGAGTCCGGTAGCCGGACGCGGTGTTGCTGCCCCGGCACGGCCGCGTGATTAATTGTAACGTCGCTGCCGCATGCCCGGACGATTTTTTCCACGAATTATTTGCATGTCAAGGCGGATTGATGGAAACGTACGCGATGCGGAGAGGAGCCGAACGGATGCATCTCTGAAAGAGCAACGTGCAAGCGCACCGCGTGTGCGTATAAAAAGCGCGTGTCGACGTGTACCGACCAGAAATTCCCATTCGTAGCTGGAAATTTAACTTTCAAATGCGCCGACCGATCAAGCGTGGCTTCCACTGTACGCCGTGCACCAACGTCCCCTGGATTTTCGAGAGCGCATAATTCTCGCTTGAAATGCGAATTTCCGCGATGTCGATCCACGATAAGCGGTGCATGCGCCGAACGATCTCTCGGGCCATTTGGGATTCAAAATGCTTTCGACGGAAAACGTTTTTAGTCCTTGACGAATTTTGTTTTCGATTTGATAGCAGGCAAGTGTCGATGGGGGTGTAGTCTACTATTAAGTTCGCTGGACTGACGCGTTTTTTTAGAATTATTTTTATACCCCTGGAAGTTTGACAAATGTCTAGTTGCGTTGCACGATCCCAATTGTTGTGGAAATTCCTATTTTCAAATAGGAATTTTTAAAATTATTAATTATTAAAATTATTAACGAATAGCTTTAGTATACTGTTTATTTTAACTATTTCTATCTAAGTAACATTTTTACAGATCTTTTGCTACCTTTTCACAATTTTTGTAGAAATTATTTCAATTAGTAGCTCGCTTCAAATTACTTTGGGCAATTAAGTCGCGACTTTCTGGACACCAGTTTCTACATTCTAAAAATTTTGAAAAATAAATTGAAGCGAAGGACCAAGAAAAATTGAAAACGATTAAGGAAACTCGAGGATGAAACTTCAAACTTCGATATCGAATCGAGGAGGAGAGGGAAGCACAGAAGTTCGGCATGGTTGCCCTTCGATTTCTTGCGCTATTGGTGCACAGCCGAAGATTCGGGGCCCATAAAGAACGGACGGAAGACAATGCAACGACACAACTCACAAAGAGACAAAGCCCCCAACTGGCGGGCGACCACGAAGATGATATCACATGCTTTACGATCGTTCCAGGGATACTTTATGCCCCACTCCGCCCTCGAATGGTTCGACGTGTGTGCGTTTTCTTTGGTTTTCGAGTCGGCCAGTACTTGATATAGGAATATGCAGATGTCGCGTGATGAAATATCTACGGCTACGGCACTTCTTTCTTTCTTTTGTCCCGTGCCCTTGCCCTTACTTCGAAATTCTTCGCCATCCTCGGTCACATTGAATATCGAGAAGTTGATAAAACCTTAACTTTCGAATCCTCGTGCATTCGCAAAAACTGAATAATTCTGCATTCGATAAAATTACCGTCGATTTCTCAAGTAGCAAGAAATATTTCATAATTATACAGCAAACAGAATGCGCAATATTAAAGCGATATTTCGTTTAAAATTCATTATAGTCGTTGCCAAATATGCATCTTAAACTTACATATTTCCATGATGATACATGAATGCGAGTTGCAAGAAAGAAGACTACGACTCCGGACGATTCTCGTGTGAGTTATAATCGGTTCATCTGTTCGTTTGCACGGGGCACGATTGAACACGAAAGTGACTCTTAATCTCGATTGAAATCATACGTGGAAGGTAGTATCGGCAAGAAGAATAGTTGTCCTCCGTAGGAACTCCATGGCTAACAAGCAAATCGATTTAACTTCAAACATATAAGAACTCATGAAACTACTTCACCTACATGACTTGAAAAATCTTCGAATCGAGTTCGACTAATACAATTTAACCCCCCTCCCTTCCCTTCCTTTCCTTAATTGCAATCAAATATTCTCTCTCTGAATACTGCCAACTGATATTTACCGATAACCTCTGATAAAACGATGCGTAAAAAGTAAAAACGCCGTAAGAGAAACGAAAGAAGAATAATCAACGATCCATCGAATCCTATCTTCCCATCAAACTCTCACCGTTGCAAACGACTGGAACAACGAGAGTCACGATAAATTCCATCACGAATCTTATTCCCACCACTTGGTGTCTGGACAGCGTACAATAGACAGCGGCAGTAGTAGCAACCTCGAAAGGACGTTCGACATCTCGCCGTAGTATATACTCGGGATGTATGACAATCACGTAACTCATTTCCTACACGATAACGTCACCGTGGAATTTCATTATTGAAGAATCGATTGAGGCAAGGCGAAGCCGCGAATCGGATACGTTAACGGCGGGAATCAAAGAATCGATGATTCATGACGTTTTTCAGACGAGGAGATACGTCCGATTCGTCCTTGGGAACGGAGACTTGTGTTTCTTCTTTTGTTTAGGAAATCCTGAATATGTTTTTCTTCAGGTTCTTACTCTACCTGAGCCTCGGAATAAAGGGATGGGGTGTTGGGGCAAGTTTGGTAGAAATAGATCAAATTTTTAAAAATGTCTGACCATTGGATGATTCAAAATTGAGTCGCTCAGAAGTCAATACAGTCAAGTCAATTTTTTTATATGTTCTGATTTTTGTTAATTTTAATAGAATAAACTTCATTCTATTAAAATTTCTAAAAATCAGAATATATAAAAAATGGACTAAACTGCACTGGCTTCTGAGCGATTCAAATGTTAAGCGTTATGTTAACAGAGTTGCTCTATTATTTTGATTTATCTGTGATCTCTGCTTAACTCTAGAATTAACGACGATTGATCCAGCATATTCTAATGTAATAAATAAATACGTTGAAATAAACGGAATAACGAGCGGCGGAAAGTTGAATGACACGATTTCTTTGGTAAGATATTTATAGAAACGTGAGGAGTAGAAGAGTTAGAAGCTTCCAGAATTTTTGAAAGAAATTATGAACCCGTCACTTTGACTGCTTTGGTATTTCTAGTGTTGAAGAAATTCCTAAAATTGGTATTGCAAAAAGTTAAAGAATGGTCCTTTCTAAAAGATGGATAAATTTCAATTACAATATTTGTTCAAATAATTGCAGAAAAAGAAATAGCATTTTAGACACTGGACCAACTCTTACTTCTACAAATCAAATGGATCATTCATGAAGGTAATCTCCGATAACCATTTTACCATCCGTTTTCTACCATCTGCAGGAATATTGATCCATATTCTAAAATAGCTTGCAACCGTTCTGTCCTATCGAGGAGGACCGTTCCGTTTAACTCTAATTACCGCCTCGACATCTGCTTTTACAGTCTGTCAGTTCATTAATTTCCACGATGCACAGATGGATCGCTTTCGTGGCGCTCAAAAATGACGAACCCCCATGCACCATCAGTAATTACGAAAATAGTTTAATACAAAATTAAATTAAATCGATAGAATGAAATATTAATCTCTATATGATAACTAACTTCAAGTCTTCAGCGTCATATAACAAATATTCCATCATACACATTCGAGTATTGACACTGAATCTACCGATAATTAATCCAATATATTCAAAAATGGAGCCAAAAAATTGATCGGTTTGATCGCTCAAAGTCTACAAGATGGACGTAGAAAATTGAAAAAGATACAGTGTCGAAAATTTCAGGTACATTTCCAAAAAATCCAGAACAAGTAATTTTAACCACCTTGGTAGATTTACTGTGAGGAAGGAGGATCAATTTTTTAACCAGCCAGCCCCAAATAGATAATTATCAGCGCATACGTCTCAACTTCTCCATTCAAAGTGCAATCATGGGGGTGTCAATGAATCCACGAAATTATGGGCGATCAACGTCGTTACGTCACCGATTCTCGCTCGAAGCATAACAAACATTTTCGATGGGGTGAAGTAGCATCCACTTGAAAGGATCCATTTAACGAACGATCGAGACTACGCTTCTTCTACGAGTGCAGCAAAAGAGAGTGCTCTCGAAGGCCCAACAACAATGGCCCTCATCGTTCTCTCTTGTGACTCGATATACGCTTGATGGACGTGAAGATGGCCAGCCTTTCTTTAACTTTGGCACCGGTGGATCGAGGGCCCCTTTTTACGAACTATCAATAAGATATCACCTGCTGTTTGGAAAGCCAGCCGTGAAATATTGAAGCACTCTACCTAATACGACGTTACACGTATCGTGCGTGCGTTCTATGTGACTGGTATAAGTGTCAAAAAAGAATGATTCCATTTTGAGCCGGCATGATATCGATGTTCCTGACGAGTATACTCGTTGAGACTTTGACAACAAAAATGTAGATTTACTTTGCTTTTATTGAATATACTCGTCGTCACTTTGAATTAAGTACGCGGGAGAATGTATCTGTTTAAAATGTAATAAAATTCTTAAAGAGTTCAATCGATGTATCTTTTGCCCTAGAATTAATATTCTCGATTTTCGGTACCAATCCACTTTCATAATGTTTCTTCAAACTTTCCTTAACCCTTCGCAGTCCTACGTCGAGTTATACTCGACTTTTCACTTCATTTGATTTTTTGACGTTCTAATATTAACTTTCCAATTTTATAATGAATTTGGTAATATCCTCTAAATATCCATCAATACCTATTTATTGCTATCATTACAAAAAATGAATAACCAACGATAGAAAATGTTGTGAAATTAATTTCATTGACAGAATAATTCGGACCGCAAAGGGTCAATCCTAAAACATGGAGGTAAAAAATAGTCTTGCAACTTCCATTTAAATTCAATTCAATCTTGCTAAAAATAAGTTTTAATTAGTGTTATAGAAACACTCCATTGCGAAGTCTCCTACCGTATTTAGATCCACCCTACTTTTATAAATCTCCAAAAACATCCCCAATAAATAAACCACAATATTTAATCGTTCAACTCATACCCTTAAATTCAAATTTGATATAAAACTACCCCAGAAATAACTCTTCGATTGAGCCATGCGCATTGCTCACCGAGTCAGCTACCGATTAGAAAAATCCCTCGAAACACCCTCGTAACTCATTCCAAGCGTTCACCCTGTCTCACGTCGTCCTATGGTGAATTTATGAAACTACTCTTAATGCAGTGCGCCTAGTAACGTGGAATAAACGACCGTGACCAGCTACTCGATACTCGTTGGAACGCCCACGCGACTCGGACGTTGCTTACTCAACGAAACGGGCTCTCTCTCTCTCAGTCGACTTCTCAGCCGACATCTCAGACGACTTCTCAGCCGCGTGACAAGGCACGCCGGAGTGAGATATCTAAGATAGCTCAAGAACAAGATCGGGACGATCGGTCAACACCATTATTCTTTATACCGTAAAAGGCACGATGCGACCGTGCCAGGAAATACAGAAGCTGTCGCCGCTAAGTAGTCCGCCCACGCGACCACAACTTTAATTCAAATCGTTCCTATCCCTTTTAACGATCTCACGAGCGGGTGATCGGTTTTCTCTCTATGGCTGAGGGTGAAGATAACGATGAGACGCTTCGGATGTCGAAGGCGTGGGTTTATTTTCGATGGAAATTGCTGGACTTTTTGCAGGGTGGACTATTTGTGATTATAGAGAGTTATAGCGTTAGAGAGGTGTAGAGAGAAATGCTGAGGATTTTTGAGAGAACGGTGGCTATCAAGAAATTGCGGAGTTGATGGGGAACACTGTGAAATAGATGGGGAATATTGAAGATTCATGGGTGAATGGTATTTTTAGGGGAATTGAAGACTTGGTAAACTTAGAAAAATGGTAAAGTGGACATGGAATAAAGGGAAGATGCTGGATATTGACAGTTTTACGGGAAATGTCGGAGACCAGCGGAAGAGTATTAGAAAATTGCAGAATAAGTGGTGAATACAAACAAATTAAAGAATTAGAAGTGAAGATTTGGCCCTCGACCGTGTCTCTCTACTTATAACAGTTCACCTAACTCCTACCTACCTAATTACCGCAACAAAAACCGATAAAATCGTATACTTTGCAAAGCAAGAGGGCAAAAAACGAAAGGGGAGAGAGCAGCCGTCGCTCCTACACAAATCACAGCACACGACGTAATTAGAACATCGGAGCCGAAAAATACGATGACTAAGCGCGTTGAATTTCGGTTGCACGTGTAGAAGTTTAAGAAAAAACAAGTACTCGAGCCTCTTTCTCGACGGAAAATAATTACATGTAATTCCTTAAATGGCCCCCAAATAGCAGAAGTCCTCTCCGAGGGAAGAAATAAATTATAGACGCTTGTCCCCGCGATAGAAAGCACGATAACACCGAGAGAATTCGAGTCCATTGTCGCCGGTTTCGATGCTCGACCGCAGTCGAGAACATCAGGACACGAGATACGTTCTGGAAAGCGAGAGAATCGAGAATCTGTGAGGAGCATCGATAAGAGCACGTCAATATGCGGAACGGAGGTTTGAGAGTGTCCGTTTTGTCCCAGCTTCTGACCGGCTAAAAGGACTCTATTTTAAGATCGACTATCGAAAGCATCTGAATGTCAACGAGAACGCCTCACCATTGTACTCGTATCCATTAAATGCAAAAGATATTATCATTCCGGCCTCCTCGATGCGACTACTCCCTCACTAATGATTTTGTTAATTCCATCTTCGTCGTTGTTGCCGCGTTAAAAGTTCAGATGGAAAGGAAATTGAAACTTGCTGTCTTTATGACAATCGAGAATAGAGAACCTTGCTTTTCTGTCGTTGTCTTCTGCAACTCATCAATGCAAATTTATATCTTTAACTACTTTCTATCTCTCTATCACATCTAACTCATCAATTCAAACTTCTATTCAAGCTACTCCTTCCATCTCATCTAACTCTTCAACTCAAACAATTCCCTCTATCCGACGGTCAGATGGAGATTTAGAGCCAACTCTAACTCATCAATTCGCACTTCTATCTCAAACAGCCCTCTCTGTCTCATCCAAATCCTATCGTAAATTCCTCTCAAACTCGTCACGCAACCCTCTCCACGAGATATCTCACAGGCAGAAGCAAATGAGGTAACCGACCAAACAAAAAATGAACGTTCACGCCGTAGAACGAATCCGTCGTAGCAGTCATAGACGGAAGTCGTTCGAAGAGGCTGGCGCGATAGAAAAATGAGAAAAACAGAGGAGACGAAGAAGGCGCGTAAAAGGGAGCCTTGAGTGTCGCCGAAAGCGCATAAATCCCCGTTTACAATGCCGTCCTGCGGGGCACACGTGTCCGCGCCAGTGAAGTTCGCCGCACAGATGAATGAAACTCTTTGACGAGCGCATTCTACCCGCTTAGGAAGCCGAGGTTCGGCTTCCCGTTCTGGGTTATCGAGCGTTTGCTGCCAGTTGTCGTCGTTGGTGTTCCAGTAACGTCAGAAGCAGGGCTTCCATCATCGGACTTGGGCCGCTATGGGTACAGTGGGCCCGATTATTGAGGCAGTTTAACGCGGAGGAACACAAGTAGCGACTCCGTTTCCTTCTTTACGCCCTACCCTTTTTTCCCTCTTCTTTGAAGTTCTAAGAGAGACTTTTGGACTTTTTGCTGGGTCGTATGACAGGAATAAATTAAGGATTCTGAGACGGAATGAATCATTGGCTTTGTTTTCAAAGCTGATGGGTTTTGAGTGGATGTGTAATTGTCGGTGATTATTGCGAGCTGCGTTTGCGTGTTGAAATATGTGAGTTGTATAAGTAGAACGATCTAAAGCGATATCTATTTGTCTTTAAAAAAGTGGGAGCTGTAGAAAATTATATTTGATTTAATATTGCTATTCTCCTATTTATACATCACATTCGTGTTCCTTTGGGTCATACTGACCCGATGAATAAAGGTTGACATTTAAAAACAATGTAAAACATATAAAAAAACAGGCGCTAGCTTTAAATTCATTGAATATCAGAAAGAAATACTCAGAAACATAGTATTTGTTGGAACATAATATCCATTTCATCATCTAGACCCAAGGAGAACAGCAGGATTAAATATTTACAGGACTTTTACTGGTACTTTGTTCTGCTGAAGTCTTCAGCTTATTACTACTCCACGCCTATAGTTACTACTACCATTCAAAACTAATAAAAGATCAATATTCAGAATATTAGAAAATTAATTTTACTTAACTACCAAAGATTTTAAAAAATAATCTCCACAAAGTATCAAAGTAATTCAAGTGGATTTCAGATTTCTTGAAGTTACCAATTAATCGATCAGTACTTGCTGTCAGTACAGTTTCAATTACATCGCAAAACAAATCCGACAAAAACCACAAAAATTCAGTATCATCCAGTCTTATAACAATTTCCCAATAAATTCTATATTAACCCCTTCAGACCCGAATTCTTTTCTTTCGCCTAAGAAAAATTACTTTGATATTGAGATTAACTTAATTCATATACACACAGAAAAAACAGATGACGTTGCAGACGTTATTTTTTCATATTAGACGATCACTGGTAGATACATTAGGTGTTGAAATTAAGTTTAAACGTATATGTAATAAGATGTAGCACAAAAAGTATTATGTACATTACAATGTGCGCAGGGTCCGAAGGGGTTAAACCGTCAATACAGTTTCAATTATATCTCAAAATTAATCCGATAACAGACACTGAAATTAAGTATCATCCAGTCTTACAGTAATCACCCAATAAATTCTATATTAAATCGAGGAAAGAATTCCCACTAAATTTTCCCTCATACAGTAAACGAAATTTCACCGGCAAAGTGTTAAACCCCGTTACCATTAACCGTCCATTTTATAGGATTCCCATTCGCACGGGAGGACACCTTCGAGATAATGCATTGGTATTATGTGCCGAAGCATCTAATCGCCCACGCGTCTCTCCCTTTCCCGTTGCCTCTCACGTTACCGCTTAAATTCCAGCCCCTGAGAGCGCATCGCGCACCACGAACGTTAATGAGTAAGCGATGCTGCCGGCTCCGCAGCATCTTTTATTCATTTCACGAGGAGAAGCGAAACATCGGCCGCCGCTTTTACGCTACGGCTGTTCGTATCGGCGTACGTAAGTACGTACGATACGATACGTATATACCACGGCTACCCACGTGCGCCAGCCATATTGCATTTCCGGTTCGTGAAATGTTATAAAGCTGGCTGCTCACAGTGGAATCCCTGGGCGCTGCTATCGCGATTTCCTGTCTGTGATCTGTTGCTCATACCCGGTGTACTCTCTTCCGCGGCAAAGTGTGCCGCTACTTGTATCGCATCCTAGTATCGTAAGAGGTTTCGCAAATCTCGACGAGTTGCGATTTTCAATCGGATGGCGAACGTTTTGTCGCTCGTTTGTTAAGAGAGATTCTAGATACGTGGGATGGCTGCGTAATTGTGGGATGAGTGGAGGGGAAGAGATGTTATTTGATTATACTGAAGAAGTTGGAAGTATTTTTTTTATTTTTGGGATACCAATTGCTATGGTTATTTTAGAAGTTTAGTTTTGGGTGGGTTTCAAACAAGGAAGGCTGTGATACACTTTTATCACGTGGGAGAAGTGTCTTATGTGTTATGGAGATTTGAAATCGAGCCGAACTATCGGAAATTTGAAGATTCGACCACGTATCCATTATATGCTTTCGAAAAAATTGAATTTGGCAGGAGGTTGTTGTAATAGGAGATGTGACAATGAAGTTTACGATTTAAAATGCTGCAGAAATTTAGTTATTGTTATTTTTGGGAAATTTTAATTTATGCTTTACATATTATAGGAGGGGAATGAAAAAACGCTTCGTGGTCCTGAGGAAAATATTCCTTAACACGTTGACTGCCATGGCGTCAAAATTAATACAACATATTGGCGTTAAAAAGATAAAGTTCTGTTGAATACATATCCATCTGTATCTTTGAAGTTTCAGCCTCATAAAGATGTGATTTTAAAAGAAAAAATTTCACTTCGCTAGGAATGATGAAGCTACCGAAATACCGGTGGCGTTCAAAGTGTTAAAGCCTATGCAATCAGAACTTTTATTTTAGAATAAAGTAAGTATCCTTCAGGAGAAAAATCAAAACGGAATGCCTGTGCTGAACTGATTTGATTATCTAAAGAGCAAGATGTATCTGCTGGTTCTTAATATTGTGCGTACATTCCAATGCACTTAATTACGAGCTGGAAACAAAGTGAAAAGGACTTGGAGAACTCAGAGTGACAGGATTAAGAAAGCATTTTTTGTCCGATATCCTTTTCCACGTCAAAATTAAATATCCCGATAGATTCGATTACTCGAATTATGCACGCATGTTTCGAATGGACCGACAGGATCCATTAGCCGATTTCTACCTTCAACATTCGTTTCTTCATCCACCTATGCTCTTCGTCGAGATAATCGCTCGACGAATCGCAGCATGCTCTATCTTCCATGCTGTTTTGCATTCGTATCACAATTTAGTTAATTAAATATTCGACTAACTAAAAATTCATATATTTTCATTTATACTATATGTTCCGCCAAATTCAAGAAAGGTCGAAAATCTCAAAAAAGATTAAAGTTATCAAAGAGATTCTTAACAAATACTGTTTGATATAAATTTTTAATGTGAACTTTAATTAAAATTTGTAATATCATTTATTTTTGTATCATATAGTTTATCGAGAATTCTTCTACGAAATTTTCTTCCAAACTTTGAAACATTACTAGTTTAGGAAATATTTTTCCATGCGTTAAATTTTCGATGGTTTTCATATAAACGAAACATACTATATAATTTCGTAAAAATTCTAAACGTAATACCAATACTTCTACCATCCTTATTCGCGAATAGCAGTTTTTACACTGTCGGTATCGTAAATGAAAAACGAAGAAAAGGTTGCCGAAGAACGGCTGCACGATAATTTCAAATAAAAGGTTTAACCTCTTCACCGGTGTGTCCGATTTTTGGACGTTTTACGAGAAATCGGTGCGGCGTACAGGGTCGAGGAGAAAAAAATGTCCGGTTCAATCGGACGGATGGGATAAGTCCGCGCACAAAAGCCTCATTGTATCTCGAATTTTTATAAGAATTCTTGAGACTCTCTATTGTGCGAAAATTGGGGGTTCACGTTAGATTGGAGCTGCAGAAGCGAAAAGGGATAACGGAGTAAGTTTCTCAACCGTGAAAGTTTGAAAAAATCTGATCTAAGCACTAGTTTTGGCACTATTGAGCTAACAATAACCTATGACATAAATTATTGTTACAAACTGATCAGATAAATTTCAAATACTAAAACCTACAGAAATATATTGGACAAATAAGAATATTTAATAAGTATATTTTTGTAAATTCTTCTGAGTGTCAATATTATTATTATTTTCTTTATTTTGCGACGTAAGTTCGTATTACTTACAGATCAAATATATTTCTTTAACACATTTTTTGTTAATCCACCCAAGCTGTACTATGATTCCGATCTTCTTAAATATGAAACAAAATACAGAATTATATTGAAAAATTAAAAATCTTCAATCTATATCAAACAATTCTTCTCTGTTCAAGTGTCATTACGACTTTCTAAAATACATGAAACATTTAACGAATAAATGAATAGCGGAAGACTTATTAACGAAGTTAATCAAAGAACCGCCCAAAAATTCGATCACAATCGATCAATATTTGGATCGATCGAGGTCAATATTTTCAAATATCTGTTTAACCGGGAAGCTCAACTTTCATCCAGATTTTCCGCCGAACCCGATCGGCGAAGGAAAAATCCTTTCGAGCCACGACAAAAGACACCCCCGCAACCCCACGTGTCACCCTACATCTGACAAAGCGCCATTGACGACCGGAATAATATAGAATTTCCAGAAATCTGGATTTACCACGAGAAAAGGGGGAAGATCGAGATCGAGGTACCGCAAGGGTTCTTTTCTGTATTAAATAAAAGACCGGTTACCGAGAAACTACCTGGAGAAATCAGGGATCTTCGCGGAGTTACGTGAATTTTCTCACGATGTTCCATGAAAATGTATACGTCAATTCCCTTTAAAATCTTCCTTATAAAGTAACTCGATCGTAAACGCTAGATCTGCTGACGTTACAACAAGAGAAATAAGTTAAAAAACTTGATCAATTTAATCATTTTCATACTACAAGATAAACTTAGAAAATTGAATAACAAATAGTGTTACAAATTTCCTGAACACTTGGAAAAAATTCTGAAATCATTCAGACCACCTTGATAGATCTAGCGTTGAGAATCGTCTTTGTAAATATAAGTTGTAACGATCCCTATAAAGTAATTATTCCCAGAAATACAACTTGAACAGTGCAAGGTAAAATATCTCTTAGTAATGTTTCCTAGCATCCACTAACGAATAACGCAAACATAAATGTCTACGAGGTAATAATACTTCCATTGGCCACAAAGTGCAGAGTAGAATCCGCCAAATAATTGGCTGTTATATCCCTTGTTTAATAACGCTGCCACGTTGATCGAAAATGCCTCTCGGAAGCCTTATCGACAATAAAATTTATATCTACACTCGCCACCGCGTAACCATCTCGCCGATGGTGTTCCGAAAGACTATAAACTACAATTTGCAACTTCCTCTTCCGTTTCATTATTCTCTTCGACGCGGTACGACATCCTCAAACAACACAAAGGTATGCAAACTTATCACTGTGACAACGTGAAGCATAGACAGAAACTTGCACCGTTAAATTACGAAGAGAAACATTCCCTCTTTGTAGAAAGTCAGAACAAGATTTGTTCTTCTTAAAAACGGTAAAAAATGAAACTAAAGCCTGCAATAACGAGTGACAGTCGTGGCTTAGAAACTGGAATTTAAAAACTTCAACTATTGTGAAAGTTGTCTAGTTGCAAAAATTACCGATTCGCGCTACTATAAAATTGTTTCCATATTATCAATTTTATTTCAAAGTCTTCGACATAGAAGAAACCTTTGATAATTTATTATTTCTAGAAGTTTATACTTAACTATCGAATACAGTGCTAGATAATAAATCGTAATGCAAGGGGTCAAATATCCTGTATAGGTCGTCTAGTACGACTTAGGACACCGGTTTTCTTATCGTACCAATGTTACAATTTTAGTTTCTGTTAAATATCTTCGATTGAGTACATATATTCTGCACTTTCTTTAAACAAATAGTTGGAATATTCCTAGAAGTTGCAAATAAATCAAAATGCTCTCCTTTATTTAATGAAACCTACAATTTATAAACCTTTCTCCTTAGCGAGTACGACTTGTACAGTCTTCTCCTACCTCATACACCTCACAAAATTACTCAAACCCTTTCAAAAGTCATTCGCGAAGATCCAGCAGGCAGAATTATTACAGTGAAAACGAGAGCACATTGATTCATGGCAGGCCGAAAGCATCGTTAAAAGGTTCGAAAGAGAACGAAAGATCGGTTGTCCGTCCACGGTTTTTAACCGTCCGTACTTCGGTCTCATAAAGCGAGCCATCGGATACCGTAACCCGTCATGAATTTCAATTCACCTCTCTACCCGGTACGAATTAAATCGATTTAACCCACGTTCCGTCGCCACCGGTATCGCGAAGCTCAAGGACGGGGCAATAACAGTAGAGGAAGACACAAAAGCACCAACGAATAATAACCTCGAGGGACATAAAAGCCCGCGAAAGATGTCCGACTCGATGAAGGCTTCACACGCGCCATAAACTACCCTCCGTGCAACGAATTTGTAACATTTTATTAGCAGAGCTCGCATCAATGTCCGCGAGGACGTTCTGGAGGACTGGGCCACAAAGATACTTTGCACGATGGAGAACGCTTTTTAATGGCCGGACTTTGTTCTCATGGGGGCCCTGTTAGGCGGTTATGCCCTACCGGTTGCATTCATCCGTCGGAGATTTATGTACGATGCCCGTATGAGAGGAAGGATACGGGGACGGAACTTTTATGATCGGTTCTGTTACAAAGTTGACTCTTTATGCCGCCTTGAGAGCCGCGAGTCACGAAGACCGGGAGGAACAAGAGGATACCTTTAAAGGAGCGACTCTGAGCGTTCTTGCGATGCTTCGGTCGCCTTGTGTTGCTAAAGTCACCGACGGTTCTTTTCAGTCTTCTAGGAGTTGAGATTGAGAGTTTACGGGGATATTGATCGTTGCTTATGGGGAAAATGTGCGCGGTGTTATGGGTTGCGAGATATTGCTAAATAGAAGTAACAGATTTGGGGGTTAAATATTCTTTGTCGCGGGTTTGAAGTGTGCCGAGTCTGATGGAGGTATCTCATTCCTTTCGAGGTTTCTCGTTGTCTTAATTTGTCGGAATGATTAGGACACTGATCGGAATTGGAATTTTCAATTTTTATGTACACATTCTAATAATTTCTGTATAAAGAATACACAGATAAATCTATTGAGCTATTCGAAATTGCATGGTTTCATTCTACAATGAAGTTATCTTGAAAATCTCGACGACTACTAAACGAAAAATTAATTTGCAAAATATGACACTTTAAACCAAATAACTTTCATTAAAATATTTTTTTAGGAAAGTAAGTCCTTCGTGAAACATTCTAGTTTTCAGTCAAACAAAACACCCTGGACATTCATTCCCAAATCTACACCTTACTATTCATAAAAAAAATCGAAATTCCTTTACAAAATAATCGCAGCAACATCAACCGAACTGCTTGAAATTACGGTCTACCAAAAGCTAACGAAATCGTGAGAGAAATTACGTTCAGTTACGCATCATCGGCAACGGCTTCCCTCGATATCGGTGCAACGTGCAGCCATCGTTGAAAGTTGCACCAAGGCGTGGAGAAGTTGTAACTAACCAGTCGATTTACGTGCGATAAAGTCTTACTCGCGAGGGCAACTCAATATATATTAATGCGCGATCCGTTTAAAAGCAATTACCGGCTAATTCGTGCCTTCGTAAATCAACCTCGCAGCGATTCCACACCAGCAAAGTTTCTCGGTTGAACGTCGAACGACTTTGATGAGATTGATATTATTAAGATACGCCCTTACTGTTTTCAGTCTATTATCTGATTGCCGACGCAGTTTCATCTAGAAGGATGATACGTTAATGACTACAGACTGGTTTAACAGTTCGCAAAATAACTTAGGATTTTGACTCGATTTGATAATTGTCGGTCCCCTCAACTGGTAATAATTTACATTAACTCTTAAAAGGTATCATCGGTGAAAAATCATCCCATGTAAATTATTTTTCTAAAATTATTATCAAACCGAATTACTGGTAACACTGATTTTTCCTTTAATCATTTATAGCGTCGGTAGAGATACGATTTCATAAAAAGTACACTTTGGTTATGTACTTTGTTAGTTGTACAATAAAAAAAAACTGATCCAGGTTGATTTTTCACCAATGATATCATTAACGTAAAATTTTTAGATGATACCTTTTAAGGGTTAAATAATGTAGATTTAAATATTTGGAGATTATATATAAAAACAGACTCTAAGCTGTAGACCTATTATAACAAAAATATCTCCTCAAATTCGATCCTCATTAACACTAGAGCTACTGAAGTTACGTTTGTCATATTTTTAAATATATTAAATAAGCACTTTGGAAGAAATTGATTCAAGGGGATAAAAGATAATAAATGTAGCAATTTATGGTTTATAAGATGGACGTCGAATATCTTCTATATTGTATCCCTATTAATTTTGAAAGATTTTCTACGAAATTACGACATTTTAGGACTAGATACTGAATCGAATACTAACCCAGAAATCTATTACAACAAAAATCTCTACTCTACGGTAACATCAATTGCAACTTATCATATCATAATTAATATGAAATATCAGTGCATTAGAACGTTTACAGACCAGACACAAAATCTGATCCTAAACCCTCGGAACTATTATAATAAAAACCTCCTCCTAAATTCAATCCTTTTAACCCAACACCTTTAGCAAAACCTCCGATCAATCTCGCACGTTTTCGCGAACTCAGAAATCTACCCGAGGCGTGCCTCTCCTCCTCAGCCCGGCTACACGTTATCCTTGTTAAGGTTTGCAAAAGGCTCGTCTCAATGAGGGCTCCGCGATCGTAAAGTACGATTGCAAAGAGGAATTCTCTCGCGGGAGTAATAATTTATGATAACCCACGCGTTCAGCAATGAGCTCGTGTCAAGTCGTAACCAGATATCGGCTCGCCGTTGCGGTGTAATTATTTTGCAACGCGAACGTTAAAAGAGCGAGAGAAGGAAAGAAATAACGAAAGAAAAAAAAACGAAGAAAACGTAGCAAAGTAACACAACGAAGGCATCGAGGCGTGTGCTCGCGCGAGATTTCGCGCTTTAACCCATAATTACGCGATGGTGGGAATTCATTAGCGTGTTAACCAGGTGCAAGCATAAGGCGCCCGATAATCGACTGCCCCGGAGTGCTCGTTTCAAATCCGATCCGAGAAAAAAATTAATCCCATCAGATTAACTGGCCCATTATAATTACGAAGCGTTAACACGCCGTGAGCTTCCACAGTCCCGGCGGATTTGAAAGCGAATGGGGCGGCACTCGCGGACCAGAATTCGCGATACGAGTTTTCGCGATACCGTCGTCAGATTAATTAGGTTCCTCCTTTTATGTTCGCGAGCCTCGGAGTGCCAAGCGATTTTAAGTATCGGCGTATATTTCAATCGAGCTCGCATTAAAATAATCACGAGGCTTGTTCGATCCGGCAAAATACAGTTTTACATTATGTAAAGGGATAAAACGTTAATTTATGACATTCGAAATCGTCGGTGTAATAAGGTCCCACCTTTATTGCCTCGACCTTTCGCGGCTTCTTATTAAGAGCGGAATTATACTCCAGGTGTATAGGGATAATAAACGTAATCCGGCGCATCCTCTCTCCTTAATGCAATAACATAATTGCCATTCCGTTAACACGGACATTCTTTTTTCTCTAGAAAGGTACGCGCGAGTTTAATATACGGAATAAAATATATCAAATATTATTCGACGATCTTCATACCTTCTATCTCGTAAAACCAATGCGGGATAATTGCAGGTGTAAAAATCATTCCGAGGATAAAAAAATAATAAAAAAATAAATCCCACAATGATAACCGCCCGTCGACTTCTCGCGACGATCAAGAGTCCTCCTTGGAGGACTCGCGATGCCGATCCCAATCTCGGCATTAATAGAATCGATATCAAACGACATCGATCGAAGCCAACCGGGCAGCGATGTCAGTAAGAAACTTTATATCGCAATATCTATCTCGACGACCTGCATCGACTCGTAAATCCCAATGTTCCACTGTCTCGGTCCACCCTCTCCACATCTTCCTCCTCCTTCTCTCTCGCACTCTCCCTCTCCCTCGCTCCCGAGCTTTCAGCGGCGGAATAAAGAGTTTAGCGATCGATTGGCTTTTTATCGTGCGATTGGGACGCCGAGGAGCTCTCCTCGTGCGAGCGAGTCGCTCGGGGCCACGAGGAACGATTTATGCCCGGCGACTTATTTGGCAGCATTGTTTACGGGCCAGGAAGCAGTTTGTCCCGGACACTCGGCTCCTTTTTTGCGATATAATTGCAGATTCTGCGCGTCCATCCAGTCAGGGCGGTCCTTTTTTGCGGCGGGTCTTTCTGTCCCACCGGTCCATAAGAAACTCGCACCGCGGTCCTATGCTCACCCTACCCCTGGCCTTCTCCGTCACTCCCTTTGCCCTTGTCCCTATCTTCTTGCCGCACTTTATCACAACGCTCTCCTTTTTCTACCATACGTAAGATCCCCTTTCCCTTCTTCCTGTATCCCCGCTTTTACGGTAGCCCGATTCGGCGTGTCTCGATTTTTTATGTCCTCCCTCAGTTCCTTCCGTCCTTCCCACGATACTCGTCGTGCCGTTGGAGGAAGAGCGGAGAAAGTATGTGGACAGAGTCCCAGACGACACGGGCTTTAATAGCTCTTTCTCAAGGACGCGGTAATAAAGAAGACGAGCCGATTGCCGATTGCCAATGGCTACTTACGGACTTCTTAAACGCTTAAACTCCGTGCTTTGCTATCAATAACGTCTGGGTTCTGGAGTCGATACGTTTACGTATATACGATACGGACAAACGGATGTTATGACTTCATTGTAGTTTTGTTCTGGGTGCTGATTAATGTTTTATTTATTCTAAGGTTGCATTTTGAGGTGTAACGATTGTTTTGTGTAGTAATTGGTATCTATCTTGTAACTTAGGTGTATTTGTATTGTTGTGTATATTTTGTTGATGATGTGTCGGCCGTTTGATAAAATTTGATTATAGTTTCTGGATGAATTCGAAATTAGAGAAACTATGTATTAAATAATGAGGTAGGGACAATGCTTCGGTGCCTGGTATTATAATTTTAATTCTGGGGCTATGGAGGGTGAGTTGGTAACGGCTCCTCCATCAATTTTAGAAAATTTGTCGCAAATTATTAATTAATATATCGTAGATTAGATAGTCCGGAACCCACCCAAAGCAGGAGCTCCTAATTTAAATAACCATGCTAGTTAAAGCCGGAAAGTATCTGAAAAATATTTCATAATCTACTTTTTAAAATATTATATTTAGATGGTTTGGGACCCAACTAAAACAATTGATCCTAGGCGAGATTACCATAGTAACTGATATCAATTATTATTTAATTTATCATAGTCTCAGAGATTCGGAACCCGTGTAAAATAGTGGGTCCTAGACAGAAGCCGAAAGCTACGAAAGTAGAAGGGTTAAGACTTCCAATTCTTAACACGTTGAACACCATGGAGGTCACCGGTGACCGGTGCTATTGAATTCAATGAAATTTCATACGACTTTTAAATTGTAATATTTATGAATTTTCTAGTACATTCAATATTTAAATATTATCATTAAAAGGGTGAACTTCTACTGACTACATATCTATTTGCCTCTTTAAGGTTTCAGCTCCATAAAGATGTGATTTTAATAGAAAAAGTTTAACTTCAGTAAAAATGATAAAACTAGCAAAATATCGGTGGCGTTCAACGTGTTAAGTATTGTATCTCAAAAGATACGAACGATTTGATCTAATAATTCGTCAACCTTGCAAATTAAGTATGTCTATATACAGTTATTTGTATTTTTTTAATACATTTTATGAATAATATATCCCTAGTTTGACAGTAAATAGGTACTTCTAAATTCAAAATGAGTTCCAAATCACAGAAATTATGATAAATATAATAATAATATAGGAAAAATCTCCCTGCACTGCCGAGAACTGTAATACAACTTTCATTCTTCAAATTTATCACTACAACTACTTTCATAATGACCTTTCATAGCTCGATCAATCACGGTATGGCAACACCATACCTTTTCGTTAACCCCATGAAATTACAGTACTTTTAAAAGGGCGCACAGCTATACCGACGACCATACAACACAAAACTGAAGATAGATGTACGAAATGTAAAAGAAAGTACGCAACAATAACAGGTTTAAGGTTGGCACACGAGCGACGACATCCTTTCGACATCGATGACAGTATCTTGATCACTTGGGAATAAGAAAAAGGAAAGAAATTCGTTATCTGACCAACGCCAGCTGGTTTTGCATCATGGGTAACTAGTATTACGCTAATTAGAGTCCGTTCCCCTGCGAAGATGACATATCTCTCGAACGTAATGGGAGCACGATGTATTTACACGATGGAACCTATCATCTTCTCGCCGTTCGGGAGACTCGATCGAGCCGTTGATAATTGATGCGTACTTAATAACGAACGATGCAGAAGGTAATTAAGTACAAGCTCGCGAATTTATCGAGGCCCTTTGAGACAAGCTATTAATGCCAAGATGTCCAGAGTGAAGACACACAAGGCCGCCGTTAATAGCGTCACTTACGACGATTATGGGAAAACAAGTTTCACCGCTCTCAGATTTAATTAAGTTTAAGTATTATTAGGGCGAAATTTCAATATCTTCAAATATCGATATCTCGGCTTCTAAACGAGATAGCGGGGTTTTTAAAGCGGCATTTTGCACAGAATTGACTAATCTTGCGTGTAGATGCGCTTAGAAACGCCTGGCGAAAAAAATTTTTTTCGGCGATTTTTCGCAAGAATCGACGACCCCCGAGTGGGGCGAAATTTCAATATCTTCAAATTATGCGCTTAATTGTATCCGATCCATGTTCAGCGACTGGTTAAAAAATACGTGCAACTGTCGTCGAGTTACACGGGGGATGATGTATCGACGTTTTACTTTCACTGGTCAAAATTGCAACGACAATCTTTCCGTACTTCTTCTAGTCGTTATTTTATTACAAATACTATATGTTTAAGGCTGCACTTTTAGAAAAATAAAGATTAATAATCTAAGTCCGTGGTGACGAACCTAAGGTACGTGTGCCAGAGATGATAGATCAATTTATTTAGCACGTGAACTATTTATTGATTTAATTTTTTTCTAACAGCTAACTCGTGGATAGGAACTGATTCTAGTTATTTAACTCTAGATCTACGGGCGTTAAATTTGCTATACTTAAATATGTTAAATAGATACTTAAAAAAAGAAGATGAACGAAACAACAATGAAAATAATCAGTTAAGTATATCATGTGTTATAAAATACACGTGCAATATCTATTCACAGCGAGCCGTAGTGTGCTCACCACTTCCCTGAATTATGCTACTATACATTATTAAATAAACAATGATGGAATTTTAACCCCTTGGCGTAGAATAACGAGTGACAACGGTGACGCGATAAATGGAATAAGCAATTCGAAAGTTTTCAAAAAATTACTAAATTGAAAATATCAGTGCGTCACGATACGATTAAATAATTTCTACGCTATTTAATATTGCGTTAAGTTATACGCTATATCAAAAATCAGGGATGGATTGTTATTGCAGCAATTAATTCACAGTTATTGCATATTCCGTCACAAAATAAATTGGCAAGGCATTAAAGGAAATTTGAAAATGAGACACTACCATTGCGCAGTAACTCCAACGTTTCAAAAACCAGATGCAATATGTGTCACTTGGCGATTATATTTATGAGAAGTAAAAAAGTCAAAAGAAGCCTGACTGACAAGATAAAAGGTTCCCTAACGTTTCTTCCGCACGAACGGGTTTAGTGGCCTCAGAAGTGTTCTGGTTGCATGGGTACCTCGAGGGAGGACAGATAATCGATGAGAGGAACGAAGTGTCTCGACCATAGCGAGGAATTGACAGACAAGGCGCTATCCTAAAGGGAATTCTCCAAGAGATCGTTCTCTCCTGCCTCTGCGGAGAGAGCGAAGCAATAAATTCGCGGATACGTCGACGACAAAAAGATCTGATAGCGGCGAAACTTGCTCGCGCGAAACACTTTTTTTTCGCTCTCCGCCATGTACGGAGACGCGGCTTTCGTTAAGACGAATACTGTAATACGCACACTTCCATCGCGAATTTCACTAAATGCAAAAAGTACCGAATGTCCAACGGATTTCTTACGAGGCGTTAAAAGTCAACTTGGATTTCTAAGACGAATTAAAGTTTATCTAACCCTTACATTTTTGCACCTCTTGTATCTATTCGCTTGTAAAGCTCTACGGCTTTAAAATTCGAATGTGAAGTAGTACTCCTTAAGTCACACTAATTTCAGTTGTTTGAAAGCAGGATAATTATATTATATTACTGTTTGTAATAGAGGATTAATATGGCAATAGGATAAAGTATTAATTGCCTGTACACTGATAAACTAAAGATATGCTGTAGTGTTTCACATGTCCGTGGGAACATGGGGTAAGGTTACTAACATTAATAGAAATTTGAAAATAGCTACGTACAGAAGAAATAAAATAGAAAATGTAAGCATATTTAAAATATGCCTAACGGAACAAACTAACAAGATTAAAAATATTGTCAATGTGTTTATGGTAAAATAGGTAGCCTGTGTAATACGACATCTATCGACGATGCGCTGAAGGTTTTAGAGCTGCATCTTTTTAGTGCATCGACCGAACGATGCACATCAATTTTCTACCATACCAACTGTCGCTTTTAAACTGCACGGCAAACAGAACATGCAACGCCCGCCCTTTTGATTTTTAAGCAAAATAAAACTTGTTAATCTTATTTTTTAGAAATACAACTTCCAAAAAGAAATGAGCCAATAACATTGAAGGCAATTGGTCAGCAATTTATAAACGAACAACGTTTTACTACAGACGTAGGACAAACGTCATGATCTATCTAGTGAAGTATTAGTTGAAACGCAATGATGTGAGATGTATCTTTGAAAATTTATCAAAATTGCTTATTATCTTTCTCTTCATTTTGTTAGTTGAGTTTGAGGGGTTAACAAATTTTAATTGTGCTTAAAAATCAAAAGGGAGCCGCTGAATGTCCAGGTCCAATTCAAAGCGCCAATTCAAGGCGCCAATTCAAGGCTCAAATCAGAATAACATACGAATATAATATAACAGACGAGATATCACAGCGTAGATTCAAACGATGTATAACTATCGATCTAACAGACGAGATAAAAGTATTATCATCTGTATCTCGTATTTATTATTCATAAAGACAATGAAATTCAATTACCAACTTCGTTACTGCTACGAAATAGCAACAAAGTAATGGGTGGTAAAAGTAATGGCGAAAGCATATACATTTGGGTCTATTTCTACCACATTTACTTACTGGTACCACAAAAGCGATTAAATCGCAAAAAATTCAACGATTTCTTTACCTTTGTATTGAAATGACTATTTTCAATATCAAACTCACCATCAAAGATCCAAGAGCGCTCAGGATACGAAGCCACAGCGGTTGAGGTTGGAGAATTTAAGTTAAATTCCAATTGTATCCTGCAGCCCAAGAACTCAGCCGTTGTACCTGAAAAATGCTACAAGACCAGTTTAGAAAAAAATGATCTTTAGATAGTTTTAGCCAAATATAGGTGTTTCCGTTATGTATTCTAATCGACAAAACTGATAGCCAGTCAGAAGTTAAGCTCAATGTGTTCCTTGAAGCTTTTAACTATTTCTGTGAAGTATTCTGAACGTGAAACATATGATTGAAATACGATTCTGCAGCTACCGAATTGCTGATATTATTAAACAAAAGAGGTATTCTGAGTGTATTTCAAAGAAGACGGTAGTGCCGCCAAATTTGTGGAGTACTACGGAAGACATCTCGTTTACCAACTACTAAGAAGGACATCTCGTTTGCCAACTAGTGAGAAAGACATCTCGTTTAATAACTACTGAGGAAGACATCTCATTTACCGACTACTAAGCTAGAAATCTCGTTTAGTATTGTGTTGCGGCAAGGTTAAATCGTAAAATTCTGTCTACCAGCTTATCAAAGGAAATAAACATCAGCTAATATGCGGAGCACTATACATTTAGTGCGTTTGGCACAAAATTTGCAAAACTTTTCTATCTATCTCTCTATCTAATATCACAACGCAAAGAATTGATAACAAAAGGTTGCGTTACTACTACATCAGACTACACGTGACGAGTGTAGCCTGTAAAACTTAAAATTGCTATAGACAAATCTAATGAAAGGTTTGGGACAGTTTCAACTGTCAAATATCAGCGTTGAAAAAGGAGGATAGTGCGAAAGTATCTAGAAACTGCGATACTTTTAGGGATTTGCAGCCAATCAGCCCGTTATTGCTTTCAATGCGAGAAAAATAAAATAAAAGTTTTCGAGTCATTGCGAGCAATAACGACCCAGGTCCCACCACGTGGAGGTTGCTGCGACTGAGGACCCAAAAAAATAGCCATCCATCCTCCATCACATTTTGTCTTTCGCGTGAAACATTTTCCCGTCACTTTTACAGATTTAAGCGACAGAATGAGGAAAATAGGAAACAGAATGGGAAAATGTGTCAGGCGAAATTTCTTGCTCTACTTTAATTTCATTATCCATCTCGCAATTTGGAGAGATAGATATCCGACTGTGACGCGTCGAGCATCCGACACTTAACGACTAGCACACAACATTCATTCCACACATTCTGATACTTAACACATTGCGTACGGCGCTCTTTGCGATTTGTTCATCCAATTATTTTGCACTCTTTCGGAAATTCGACATGCATTTATTTCGCTAAGAATTTGTCATAGGAATATCAAATGCTACGTTGCCATAGTAAAAATCAATTTATTCTTAATTTCTTGAGTCGTTGATATATACGTCCATATAAAAAAAAATGACAGACGAGATATCTCGTAAGCCGCGACGGTCGGTTTGCTATATACGAGATATCTCGTCACCCGTACGCAATGTGTTCATTCTAAACTTAAAAGTTAAATATCCCATAACCCACCACGATCTGAACCTCCCCTCCCCTATTTCAGGCTGAACATCAATATGGGAGCAGTTTTTGCACACTTTTGCACACAGTGAAAAGCAATCTGCATGTTTGTGCAAATACTGGTGCCATAAAGTGTTCAGTGTAAACTCCTGAAATATTATTTGTGATCGTGGATACTTAAATCTACCCTCGTTGCTTTTGTTCTTCTTTCTTCAGCTGACAAGCTTAAAAATCTTCAGTGATGATTTTATTTCCCCATAAATCACCCCAGTTGTGATAAAAATATATTTCGGAAGCCCTACCCGAGGAAACGTCATAACGATCGTATTCCGTTTAATAAAGAATATAAACCAAATGACAGTCTGCCTAACTAAAAGCAAAGATTTCTTTGAAGAATAATTCCTGCATCCCTGTCTGTGAACCAGAAAGCAAACCTTTGGACCAAACAATAAGAAATGTATTCTGCTTGAAACAGAACGAAATGGAATATCCTATGAATACCAGGACGAAGGACATGAAATAACAATTATCCCATGAATCAGACTTCCAAGACAATGCGAACGACGTATTCATCAAAACACTAAACATATCGAACCCATTAACAAAGAAACCATTAAAATATCTGGTAGCTGAACTACCGCTACGAAATCTCAGAAGAAATATTTGGAAATCTGACACACAGTTTACGACACAAGACACAAGAGACACATATTCATCGATCAGCCTTCGAATTTGTTCCATCGATGCATTTCTTGTAATAAAAACCCATTCGTTAGTAAAATTACGTTACACTGGTAATTCCTCCAATGACTTCAGACGTCCGTGTCTCTCAATTTCCATGTGTGTCCAATTCATTTCCATTAAATATCCATGGTTGCATTTTATTTTTAATAAATCGGCGGTATTGATGTCCGTGGGCATTGGCCGTCGTAGGAATTACCTTTTTACACAAATCTCAAATATCTACTATTGTAATCTGCAACAGAATCTCATTAATTTTGTCGAGAAAAGGAAAATACATAAAAAAAGAATGAAGAGATGCATGTGCAATAAAAATTTAGCAACGGAAGATTTAAAGAAAAGTAATTAAATTGATATATATATTTCTGAATGCAAGTTAAAAAAAATATGAAACGCGAAATAAAAATCGGCTAATGTAAACATTGGGAAACTCTGTTATGTTAAAAAATATTAAAAGCATTGAGGACGACAATCAGCAGAAAGAAGTTGCTATATCCAATATATGTGAAAAAACATATGGTAAGCAGGAAAAATCACTGCTATCACTGGAAAATTCATTCTTTGAAAAAAGATTCAAATAATCCACGATGATCGTATGATAAAAATATCAAAATCTGAATTGAGCCAATGCATAGCAAGACTTTGAATCACGTTAAAATTTACCAGGACGAAGCTGTTCTATCAGCACGCGATAAATGATAAAAAAAACACTGACAATTTTTGTAAAAGTTTCCACAATATTCAAAAACATATTTTGTACCAATGCATCTATTCATAAACGCTTGAATTTCATAAAATGACAATGGGTATAATAAAAAAAGGGATGGGGGGGTAGGGGGCGGTTAGGGGGCATACAAAAATCGTATAGCAAGAAAGAACCCGAGAAGTTACTCCGAGCGTCTATTAATTTCCTCGGTGTTTTATGACGAACAAAATCCCGTGCAGTTTTTTCGCCCGCTAATCAATCGCAACGCTACTTTCACGAATCCGCGAGAAAAATCCCGAGCAGCCACTGTGGGCGCTATTATGTTACGCGACTCTACTTAAACGATTTCGCGAGCAAATCGCGAGAATGAATTGTCGCAACACTAATTCGCGGAAGAAAGGAGCGGATATTGAAGCCGCTCATGAAGAAGTCGTCATTTTACGACTCCAGGGCACCAGATCCGGTACCACCTTTGGTACCAACTTGCCGCATGCTGCTCGTTTATTCGCAACTCTAATTCACCGAGTACCGAGCAAGGAAGAACCCGTTTGCAAATTTTCTTCGCAACGCTAATATCGCGAAAAAACTAAAAAGAGATGATTCCTGAAAAGCCCTAATTTCAGCAAACTCCCGCGCACCTCTTTGAGGCGCTCTTTACTTCGCAAAGCTACTCTACAATGTCCTGATACGAGCAAAAACCGTCTTTGATGCTTCTTTTAATTTCGCAACGCTACTTTAACGAGTCATTATTACAACAAACTCCCGGGCATGCATCTGGGATGCGATATATCTCGCAACTCTACGTTTTACAAACCTAATGCGTGACAAACCCGAGCACCCATATCCTGTGCTGATTATTGTTTCGCAACGCTACTGTATATTTAGATTGAGCAAACTCCCGAACACCCATTTCAAGGGCAAGCAGTTTCGAAACTCTACGTTACTAAACATCCTAAACCGAGCAAAATCCCGGGCACAAAGTGTGCACTTGGTCTCGCAAAGCTACTTTAGCGCATCTAATAAAACAATTCAACGCGCTTATTTCTGTTCGAAACGCTAATTTCGCGGGGGCTAATACGAAGAAAATCGCGATTGCAGCAGCGACTCCCTCGTTGGGCGGGGAAACATCACACCCACCAAATCACTAACTACTATCTATTACTACTGACTACTGCTACATGCACTAAGCGAGCACAGTGACAAAATATTTTAAAGAAAAATGGTAATGGAGCCCCATTCTAGAATCCGAGGATTCGAAAATGGTCAACCATTCGTTGCGGCCCTTCTTGCGACAGTTTGTCGGGCCTCTTCAGCGGATGCCTCTTCTCTTTTCGGGCTCCTACCCCAGGAACGTTGCTCGAATACCTCGCCAGCACGTTTACAATTATCAGCTACCCCGAGGAGCTTTCGCGACGAAACGACGCGAGCAAAGCGCAGACGAGGAGCGATTACAGAAATCGCCCCCCGTACGTGCCCCAATGCTCGCGTTGCTTCCAATTTGGGCATGATATTCGAGCAAGCTGAAAGTAAGGATTAAAACTAACAATCGCGGCCGAACGAGATCCGGATCCGTTCGACCACGATTAATCCCAGGGGCAGACGTCTCACCCTACTCGCGCGCGATTGTGATAGCCTCACCTCCTGGCCCTACCTACTTATCTTAGGGAAACACGAACACTTCGTCGAGATGGTATGCTACCTACCTACCTATCACCTATATTTAAAATGGCAAATCGCGGCTCAAGCATCACAATACATTTACTCAGATCATCATTCAAGAGCCCGAGCGCAAGGGCCTACACTAGAGAGCCACCCCGGGGTGACTCCGACACTCGAGCTCCATACTCAACTTTCACACTCTAAGGTTACGTACCATTTCCTGAAATCGACTGGCAAGAAAAGCGGACATTGCGTAATATGTAAAGTGAATCTATCGTCTACGTCGCGCACAAGGGAACCGTGATCGCATGGACCTATGGAAGGTCGTGGGAGACAATTTCTAAATATTTTTAAGTAAAACGGTAACGCATATGGTATGTCTTTTTCATCCATGTGTCTTTAGATGCTACGTGAACTTAATATCAAATATCATATGCGCTAACTTATTCACCATGCAGTGAAACCGAGTATAAATAATAACCGCGGAGGCTCCTTTTAACAGAATGGATTCGGATTCGAGCAAGTACGAACGGTAAATTATCGTTCGTTTCTAGGAGTTTTAAATGCGACGCAAGATCCACGGCCTAACCAAACACACAAACGTGGAAATTACGTCGTGCACGACTCGCTTTGACATTGTCAGTCGCTGAAAATTGTTAATCTTACGAGCTAGAGCTCTGCTCGCCGCCCAGACTTATCGACGTAGCACCTGGGCATGTCAATACGTCCGAGCTGAAAAGCGAGCACAAGCAAATGTGAACTCACCGTTTATGCTGAAAATCCTGAGCTCGAAAAATGATTAATTAGTGATATCTAACGATTTATTTTTCTTTCTCAAAAATATTGCTTCATTGAAATCAGATATTGATCAATAATGAAAGTTAACAGTTGATTTAAGCAAAGACTCTACTGTGAATATTTGTAATATCTCCAAAGATCAAATACTTTACGTTACATTGAATATCATAGAGAAATTTATATTGAAAATATTTATAATGAATTGGCAGACTAAATGCATGCAATATCCTCGGGAGATTCCGTCATCGAAGTAAATAGATTAAAGGATATTGAAAGAACTGTACAAGTTGTTACTTCGATTTTAGAACCTGCCCCTCGCGAAGTGTCTTCTTGCACTTTTACATGGCAAAATTCTACTGTTCTCGAGACCAACGTGAACGGAGAAAAATCGGGAAGCTGCACGAAATTGTGCGTTACAATTCTCATGGAGCGATAGTTCGAGCAAATATAATAAAAAATACGAAGTCGGATGGGTGATCCGTCTTCAGAATCTACACACGCAAAGTTAATTTCGCGGAATTCATTCGGGACTCGAGCGTATCGTTCTGGTGCTTTCATTTAACGCGCAATCGCGACGCACAAGAAGACCTAGCCTGAGCTAATAAACATTCTAAATATGCAATTATACATGAGTAGGATACTATTTATCGAACCCATGGTCACGGTGCTCGCAAAAAGAAATAATACAACCAGTTGCCCTTGCCGATTCGGACCAATCGTCCTACGACATGAATAGGGATCCCGGAGGAATCTAAGCGCATGCGACTCACCGATCGCAGAAAACAATTAACAGGATGCCTTTTCGAGCCAGCTAAGCGCCGCACAGATCTCCTTGATCGTCTGGAGGAGGTAATCTCTAAAAGGGAGCAAAATTTTGCGTTAAAGATGATCAGCCTACCGTAGTCGATGAGAAAAGATATTACGGAAAACAATATTTTAAAAGATTCAACTTACGAAATAAAATTCGTAGCTCCAGTGGTGGTACATCTGCCAACTGGAATTTCACAGACTCTAGCACCGTGACGAAAAATAAAATAAAAAAAAACGCGGCCGTTTCCCTCATAGTCCGCGAGACAAGAGAATCTACCTTCTTCGCGATAAAAATGTTGCAGGGAGAGCCACGATGCTCTGGAATAAATATCCTATCTCTTTACTTTCGATGCAAACACTGACTGTAAATTCGCGGTGAATTCAGGGGCAACGGCGCCCTCTAATAATCTTTAATGATACATTTTAAGGTTAAGTCAGAGACAGGTGCTCTGTAAAGACAAAACTGGTACAGCTAATATTTACGTAGCAAACACTGACTCTAAGACCGCATTGCGCGCGGCCACTAACTGTTGCTGAAAACAAAAGTGATGAAGAGGGGAAGGGGGTGGGGGGATGGCAGAAGGCCAAAAGAGAAAAGAACAACAAATTTCTCATCTTTCCTTTCACTCAACAGTCAAGCGTCTCTGTTGAAGACATTTTGCATGTAAAGGTACAACAAATTGAAGAAATAATACTCACGAAGCCTGAAATACCGAAAAGTGTATCGTACCGGCATCACGGTCGGCGGGAGGGGAAGGTCTGAACCAGCAGTTTTCGTCCTATCGTCGTAAAAAAAAAAGACATTCAGGAATCAGTATTACAATTGAACACACAAACACTAAGGAGCAACTGAGAGTACAATTCGAGCACAGCTTTCGAATATTTCCTACCGAAAAATGAATCTGATTGAGGAGCACAAACTGTCGCAAACGAGCGCGGCAAAGTTTCCAAGATGTCGGACGCTCTGCCTCTACGTCGGAGCACCGTATGCGCGGACGCCTTCTGCGCAGACGCCATGACAGCAGTGGATAAAATAGGAATTGAGAGCAAGGGAAGGAAAATCCGAACCGCCATACAATGAAATTTTCTAATTATGAGCTAATTGTACTTGGGTATCGTTAGACACGATGACAGAACTGCGATAGTTCGAATTGAAATGTTAAGAACTGCTCGTACTACGTGCCAATGTATGAAATAGAACTCACGTATTCCGAAATATTTGTCCGTGAAAAGCAGCAGCGTCTCGAGCAGCAAGGGAGGAAGACCTCGATTCACATTTTTCGTCCTATTGTCGCAAAAAAAGAAGATATCCACGATACAGGATTCTATTTGGACGCGCGAACACCAATAATTTGCTTAAACTAGAATTCGGGCACGGTTATTGAAAATTTCTCACCGAAAAAGGAATCAGACGTAGGAGCACACGTTTTGACCGCCAAACAAGCGAAATAGTCGACAACGACCGTGACGCCACTACTTCGGGAGCGCGCCACGAAGCAGCGCGCTGCAGTGGCGGAACATTCAAACGATCGTAAAATACTCTCTGCCAACTGTATTTGAATTCTACCTATTGAATATTGAATCTAATTAAAGATTTCTGGTCGTTTTAAACATAATATTAAAGATGGAGGATGGTGGAAAGGTATCTGGAAACTTCCAGATTTTTGGGGATTCGCAGCTAATTAGCCCGTTATTGCTTTCAATGCGAGAGAAATAAAATAAAATCAAAGTTTTCGAGTCATTGCGAGCAACAACGACCCGGGTCCCACCACGTGGAGGTTGCTGCGATTAGGGACCCAAAAAAGTGGCCATCCATCCTCCACCACATTTTGTCTTTCGCGTGAAACATTTTCCCGTGATTTAAACGACCGCGACTAAACGAAGTTTAAACGACCGAATGAACGGGAGAATGTTTCAGGCGAAATTCTTGCTCTACTTTACTTGTAAATATTTTTAATATCGTACTGGAAGAGATAGATTTCTGGCCGTGATGCGTCAAGCATCTGTTGCTTAAGGACTAACGCGACATTTATTCCTTATATTCTAAAGCTCAACTGTAGATTTAACCGTTTGAGTGCCTGTCTATGCGCGACTTTACGACATCATTCTGCTTTAGATCAAAATAAAATAATGAGACTTGGCATTTTTGGATAGGGAATACGACAAGCGAAAAAGCGCTCCTTGGCACTTTTGGACGGGGAAACCGCAAAGACGCGTGGCACTGAAACGGTTAAGAGTTAGTAAACAACGGACTTAAATTAATCGTGCAAACAATCTTAATCTAAACGACGGACGGACAACTTAACTTAAAGATTTCGGGAGATACGGGAGCAGTTTTTGTACACTGTGAAAATCATTGTGTATATGTAAATACTGGTCCCATAACATTTTCGGTTTAACTAACTTAATTTTAACTTATTCTTCTTTCTTCAGCTAGTAGTCTTGAAACTCTTCTTATTATTTGCCTAAATGAAAATTACAATGATCAAGTATGATCTCCTATCTATGAGAAAATACGAACAGAACGAGAGCCTGTCTAATTAAAAGCAAAGATTTCTTTGCAAAATATTGCCAGACTGCTTATCTTTAAACCAGAAAGCAAGCCTCTTGGCCAGAAAAATAAGAAATGCATTCTGCCTCATGCAGAATGAAGAGAAACATCGTATTACTTCCAGGATAAAGGAAGTCAAACGACAATTACCTGATGAATCAAACTTCGAAAACAATAGAGACGATACTTTGATCCAAAAATCAAACATATCGAAACCATTAACGAAGAAACCATTAAGAAATGGTAATCAGACAATCGTAACAAAACATCAAAAGAAATATCTGGAAACCAACAACACAATTTGCAACACAAGATGTGACAGAGAAATATTCATCGATACCCTTCGATGTGGCTCGATTCATGCAATTGCTGTAACAAAAACTCATTTGTTAGTAACATTTCCTTAAACTGTGAATTCCTCCAGCGTCTCTAGACGCTTGTCTCTCTTACTTTCCATGTGGATGGTCCACTTCATTTGCCCTAAGTATCCATGATTGTACTATATGTTCTGCAACAGAATCTCATTAATTTTGCCCAAAACGCGGAATAAAAAACGGAATATCACCGACCTTTGAATATTTTAATAGACGGGTATCGAATTTTACGAATACCAAGAGAAGCATAATTTATGAAGAATATTAGAAAATGCAAATTTTCGAACTTTACGATAGAAAAATGTGAAGAAATTTAACAAAGCAAATATAAAATTTGAAGTTACATATCGAGTCGACAAACGTGAATTGAATAATATGGACAATTTAGCAAATCGTGCAATGTCACGATCATTTGCTATCAAAGAAATTACTTAAATGAAAAAAGCTAATTTCGACGCAGTTATATACGGAATTATTTGAAACCTTTCCATCATACGAGCATAAAAATGAATGCATCACTATTTAATTCGCGACGCGAGAAATGTTAAATAAAGACAGGCTTCCCCCTTTGCTACAATAGAACTCTACTACTTATTTAAATAAATAAGTAAAATCTAAACGCGATGCATTTAATCTATATTTTCCATCCGTCTATCGAACTGTAATTACATTATATATGTCTCGGGCGCAAGTTTGATATTTTCATTCTATTCAAAAAATATGCAAAACCCGTGGTCCGCAATTTTTGTAACAAATTTTCAAGAATTTATCAAAACCTCTACGTCGACGCGGTTTGCTCAGAAAGATGTAAGCGCGTTCAAAGTAGAAACCCAGACAATATTAAATTAATAACTTTAACGATGACAGCCACTAGTATGTTTTCTACTCCGCGAATTTTATTAAATTTACAGACACTCTTTTTCTATCTGTGTCATCAAATGTGCATATAATTTATTGCACTTTTATTTGCGGAGTGGTTTCAATGACCACGATGAAATTCATTGTCTGATCTCAATAGACAATACATAATATAACTTGACAAAAATTCTATAAATCCTCAAAATTTCTTGTATGAAAAGAAACATTTTCAGCAGTATTTCTTTTGCAAGCACTTGATTAACAACATGAAAATCATGGCATGAAGCAGCCAAAAGGCGCTTAAAATCCCGAAATGATCGAGCAGCCAAGAGGCGCTTTCAATAAAAATCACGAGAAACCCGTGCCATTTTAGGCTCTTACTGTTCGCAACGCTAGTTCAAAGCCCGCCTATTGCCATTTCATGGCTCTCATTCTTCGCAACGCTACTTTAAAACCCGCCTATTGCCATTTCATGGCTATCATACGTAATATTATTTAATAAACAATCGCGTACTGCCATTTCGAGGCTCTCATTGTTCGCAACGCTACTGCAAAACCCGCCTACTGCCATTCCGGGGGCTCTCATAATTCGCAACACTACCTATCCGGAAAAAAAACAAGCTATCGTTGGGAGCAAGCCTCCTGAGGCACTCCATGGGGAGTTGCATTTTTGCAACTCCAACTGCTGAGTCTCAGCTCAGCAAGTGCGCATCTCTCAGCTGCTTTTGTATTTCGCAACGCTAGTTTCGCGATTGTTCCAAAGAAAAACGCGTATGAATAATATTTCGCAACGCTAATTTAGAATTTATTAAAAGCAAACTCCCGGGCACCTATTTCAGGTGCTAAATCGCGATGCTATACTCTACAAATTATTAAGAAAATACTAATTCACAACAATATTCAATAAGATACTAAAACAAAGTCCCGTGCTCCTTGTTCAGGGGCTATGTCGCAACTCTACTTTAACAATTATTTATTCAAAGGCAAACCGGGCACTGTCCGTGCATTATTTCGCTACGCTACTTTGAAGAATACGTGTTCAAAGAAAAATCGGGCACATTTCATGCTTTCTTCGCAACGCTACTTCTACAGATCTAATTAAAGCAAACTCCCGTTCGCCATCTCGGGCGATCTCTCACGCAACTCTATCTCTAATTTAATATAATATTCTAATAAAGAAAAAACCGAGTATATTCATATCGCAACACTAAAAACTACCAATTAATTCGAACAAATCCGTGGGTACCACCCGGGGCTACCTTAAATTCGCAACACTAACGAGCAAGGAAAACGCAACTTTAACTTCGCGAATGAAAACCGCATGCAGCCAAGATGCACTCGTTGGACGGGAATGTTACATCCGTCAGAGGACAAATACAAAAAGCGAGCATAGTGAATTAACAAATACTAACAATGACTTTCCATGCTAGAACCCCAAAGAGATTCTAGGATGAAAAGCCATTTGATGCAGCCCTCTTCGTGACAGTTTGTCGGGCCTCTTCGGCACTTGTTAGCCACTTCTTCTGCCCCTAGAGAATGCTCGAATACTTTGCGCCAATATAATTCTTACTATTATCAAAATTCGACAGTGAAAACCACACCACGAGCGTGCAGAGCGTATTCGCTGCTCGTGTAGCACAGTTTTCAAAAAAAAGGCAAAGTATTCGAGCCTCGCGCCGGGAGTTTCACCACATGCGCAGAAATTTACATACTAGAAACTACGGTCAAAAAGAGGGGAACACTCGGTTTGACCGTAGTTTAATCCCAGGTCCAGGCATATCACTTTTACCCGACCTACACAGAGAATGTGATATCCTGAATTCCTGGCCCTTCCTGCTTATATTTAACTCACATTCAAGAACGGTATGCTACCTACGTACCTAATACCTATATTTAAAAATGCAAATCGCGACACAAATCACACAAACACACATCACTCCACGATTCTCATTCAGGAACCCGGGTGCATGGGCCTAAACTAGAGAGGACTCCCCGGGGTTCCTCCGACACCCGAGTTCGCATACAACTTTCACACTCTAAAATGTACGTACCAATTTCCTGGAATCGACTGACAAGGGTGGCGACCATTGCGTTATTTCATTATATTACTACCGCGATTTGAAATATTTATATACATCTAAATATTCGTCGTTGTACCGTTTGACATTTAAGGCAATGTATATGGTATATGTTGCACAGATAGAACGAATTTCATCATTGTAATACCATATACATCGATGAGTTGTAATAAAATTGAAAAAGAGAGTAGGGCAAAGTGTATTGTTCAAGTTCGTATAAATTACTTGGTGATACGAGAAAATTTCAAGCGACGCAAGATCCACAGCCTAACACACACAACACACATGTGGAAATTACGTCGTGCACGATTCGCCACCGCAGTGTCAGTCGCTGATTTTTCAAAAAAAAAGGCCGAGCCCACCGCCTTTACCCATTCGAGTAACCCTGGGCACCCGAATGGGTTCGGGCTTAAAGTGAACACGGCAGGAATTTGTACTCACTGTGTCTTTTTGCTGAAAATCCTAGCTAAGAAGATGATTAGTAGAATTCTAACGGTTTGATTTATGAAAAATTGAAGCAAGTGACTCGAATTTGATATTTAATCAAGCAAATGACTCGACTTTTATATTTATTTAAGCAAATGACTCGACTTTTATAACTGTTCAAGCAAAGAGAATTTAAATTAAACTCTATATGTAGCAAAAAACTTTACTTTATATATATTTGAAAATAAGCAAAATTTACTTTGAATTGAAATTGGATAATGGAAACCGGGAGATCTCGTCGTCAGAGGAAGAATTTTAACAGGGAAATGTATTAATTGTCACTCCGACTTCGAGATCTACCCGTCGCGAAGTGCCTTCTTGCAGATAATAATATAATTGTCATTGAAACGACGCGAAACAAATTTACAAAATTCCGCAATTTCGTGCATCAAAAACACAAATTGAACGATCTATATAAAACATAAATCGTCTCGAAGAAATCTATTAGCCGCGATCTTATAACAAATTTTGTTATAAGAATATTTTTTCCAATGAATATGAAGAACGCACAATATTCGTAAATTGTTCATTTGTATTGATAAATTCGCAACGCTAACTGCAAATTTCATGATTACATTCATGTAAATAATGCAAAAATCGCGCTACAAGAAGGCCCTGTCCTAAGCTCGATATATATGACAGTACACAAGGAAAATAAATGACAGTTTCTACTCACGAGTAATTTTTCAATTACTCGTGTTCACTATGCTCGCTTTGTAGAACAATACAACCAGTCTCCAGTGCCGCTTCGGACCTTTCGTCCTACGGCATGGTTTGGAGACCGGAGGGACAGTTAAAATTTTTGACTCACCAGTGTCGAGACACCAGAATACCTTAGGTTACCTCAGAATCTCTGCCGCTGCTGTCTCTGCCAGTGTCGTCTCCGCCGCTGTTATCAAGGTTGTCCTCAGGTCATCTCAAGGAATGTCCAAAGTCTAAACAAAACAAGGCATTTCGCATTGCAAGAGGCAACGTTTGTACAACGTTAACCTGCCTTCCGTTCCGATTTTACAAAGAAAACTAATTGAATTTTGAAAATAGAGGATGAAAAAAAAGTCGTAAGTATATATCAAGAAACGTTAAAAGTAGATCGTAAGAATTGATTAGTTTACGAATATTTTTCAGAATTGAGAATTCAAGGAGAAGTTATATATCGAACTATATATCGAAACTTTACGACAAGTACGTAGAAATAAAATATCTCTGTGTTTACGTTACTCACCTTCAAGGCGGAAGGTGCGTCGCAGTTTCGCAGGGTACAGCGATGCCTCACGAATTCGAGCAAAGCTGTAACAAAAATAAGACGCACATCTTAAATACTTATTCTCTGAAAATTTCGTACGTTGGGGAATTCTTTATTTTTATTTCTTTTATTGGTAGAACATACAAAGTAAGTGTAAGAAAATTTGAAAGAAATCTTGTAAGGACATTTTTGAGAAAATTTTCAAGTATCCACTGAAACTTGGGGAAAAATTGTAGAGTATATGCGAATTAAAATTTCAGCTCACCTATAAAAGCTTTGCCCTTCGCCGGGGAGTGATTGTCGCCGTTCAACCATCCCGTCATTTGACTGTTCTGTAACAAAAAAGTTAAGATTTTCATTAGTATATGCCGCCTTTGTAATTCTCGAATGCGAATTTTTATTTCCCGATCATGTGATACTTACTTTTTAAATTCGTGAAGCCTTGCCCGATGGAAATCCTTTCCACAGGTGCTCCTGTTGCACTGACTCTACTTCCGGCTCGGTATAATTTAAAAAAGACCAACAAATCGCGACCGAGAATTATTTTCGGCGAACAATTTGACTCTACTTTCGCGTAAAGTTATAAATTTAAGTATATAATATGAAATACGAAGCAAACACTGACTCTACTATCGCGTAAAGTTATAAATTGAAGTGTATAATATGAAATACGAAGCAAGCAGTGACTCTACTTTCGCGTAAAATTACTAGAAATTTAACACTTATTAAAGTATATATAAAATGCGAAACAAACACTCCAGCGATGCCTCACGAATTCGGACAAAGTCTGTAACAAAAATAAAACGCAAAATTTAAAATACCTGCTCTGTGGAAACTTCAAAATTTAGTTAATTCTTTATTTAGTAAAAAAATATTGCAAGTATTCTCCGAGAACTTCAAAAGTTAATCGTTCCTTTACTTTCGTTAATTATATTGATGGAAAGGACAAAGTGAAGTTTCCAAGAGAATTGACAACTACCAAATTGAAATTTCAAAATTATGAATTGTGTACGTGGTGAAATTTCAGCTTACCTTCACAGACTTTGCCCATCGCCAAGGAATGATCGTCGCTGCTCAACCATCCCATTATTTGACTGTTCTGTAACAAAAAAATTAACATTTTCATTAGTATATGCCGTCTTTGTATTTCTCGACTGTAAATTTTTATTTCGCGATCATGTGATACTTACATTTGAAATTCGTGAGGCCTTGCCCGATGGAAGTCCTTTCCACAGCTGCTGCTCGATGCACTGACTCTACTTCCGGTTCGATCAATTTAAAAAAGACAAATAAGCTACCGCGACCGAGAATGATTTCCGGCGAACAATTTGGACTCTACTTTCGCGGAGAAAAGAATTCTTATTATTTTTAATAATTATTCAAAAGTTACAAGTAATTGTAATAGCGGGTTGCAAACACTGGCTCTACTTTCGCGTGAATTTATTATAAGTTATTAAAAAAAAATATATGTAGATATAAATATAAAAAGAGAGCGAAACAAGCACTGACTCTAGACCGCATTGCGCTCGGCCACAAATTTTACTGAAAATGAAAGGGTGGGGAACACAAGAAAATCAGAAAAATACCATGTTTTTGTTTTTCATATCACATCAAGTGCTTGCTTAAAAAAATACTGCTTTCAAATTATGTCTTACTCATTGATTCATAATATTCTTTGTGTAATACAAGATACTACTAATTAAATCTATAAACAACAAGTACTGTGGGCTGCCACTGTTAAAGTTATATCATTAGTCATGCTTATTCCCTATTACATACGAACACTGTAACCCCCTTCGATAAATTCACGAAAATCTTTAGAGAAATTACGGACGAATCTAACGCAGGATTTTAATATCCTACATCGGCAAATACGATTTTTAATTACTTCTATACTCCTGCCCTGAAACCTATGTAAAGACATTGCAGCTACCCAAAACGGAAGGATAAATCGTAGCATGTAAATACTGTGTAAAAACGATTCGCGATTTATTTGTAGCATAGAATTGTAGTCGTCGAAATTTAACACAAGAATTGGTAAACACTGCCGGAATAGGGGCAGCTTTCTTGGAAGTCGACGATCGTATTGTAAACATTGACTGAATACTCGTATATTGTAAAAGGTTTCAAGTAATACCGAAAAATTTCAATCGCTGCATGCTTTCGTAAAACCGTATTGTTACGTAAGAATTCAACTCGTCAGTTGTTCGACTCGATACCAAATAACAAAGGTATTGAATAAATTGTAACAAAATATCGCGAAGATATGAAAATAATAGAAACGTTACGTTTGTATGAACGTAGTGATACCATGCGCCGCTTACGCCGTGTTGTTATTCCGCGAGCGTGTCCTCTAGCCTGCCCGACTGTAAGGTCACCGCATGGTAATAGCAAATTCTGTACCCACGCAAGAACAAACTATTGAATATTTGCTTAAAAGTACAGAAATCCTGTATAATCGCGTTTCCGAACAATATTATTCGCGTTATTTACCAGCAAAACCGAAATATAAAGCTACAGTACGAGTATTAATGTTGTAAACGACAAAGGTGAAGCGTAAATGTCGCGAGAGATTAACTGCGTAGTTATTTCGCAATTGTTGCTAAATTCGTAATTATTATTATCAAAATTGACAGATATAGAACAGTAGAAGGAATATCACGTAGTAGATAAACGAGAGAACTATTTTTTAGCGATCGATAAACGAGGAAATTGTAAAAGAGTTGAGCTTACAGCAGGTACGTGTTGACGAAGCGACGTCCGAGAGAGAAAGAGGCAGACGTTCCTTCTCGTAGGAGTGGGGATAGCTCACGGCGGCCCGACTGCCGCCTGGTGGGGGAAAGGCTAGCGAATCGGAACGCCGCTGTATGTCACGTGCTACGGGGCCTCTCCTCTAGAGCGCCACAAGTGGGGATTTGGAGAATTTTAAAGAAATAATGGTAAAAGAATCTCGAAATAAGAGATTTGAGCATAAATATTACGAAAATTGTTATTAAATAAAAGAATCTGCACCCGTAATATATAGAAAACATATCATTTAGAGCAGAGAAACCAATCTTTTTACTTATTTAATTAACGAGAAGTTGTTCTTTATGTAATAATATAGAATTAGTAGTCAATGATGATATGCACCGATAATGCAAAGTATTAGATATAATTAAAACTAGGAATCCGAACATTTGGTAGTCAGGGCTACCGAATACACCTTCATGGATAATTTTCAATATTTTACTTATAACAATTTCCCTAAACAATATTTGATTACAAATGAAATCATTATTGTTTAATAACGTGTCTCTGCTTATTTTAGTAATAAATTTGATGGGAATAAACACTATAGGTATGAAGTACGTGAATTTATAATTTACGATTTACTTTTCAATGCTTATGAATATTTGATTCTTTATGTAACACTTTTATCTTATTGATAAATAATATGTTTGCAACTACTTCTTCGTCCATTTTAGTGCATAATTGTTTATTACAAATGAAATTGTTATTTCATAACGCGTTTGTGCTTAATTTTAATCAATTTTATGACTGTCACTCACTATGTCTAAAGTTAAAACTATTTATTATTTCTAAAAATTCCGTTCTTACAATTTGATGTTTTGTGTAATACTTTTGCCTTATTCATAACGAATATGTTTTCAGCTAGAATGGATGAATTTTAAGTAATCTCCACTATTACTTGGGGAGTAAAATGTAAGAAAATAATTTTCGAAGGTAGTCACCTCGTTTACCGACTACTAAAGTAGACACCTCGTTGACTGACAGCGCGTACTAAGCTTGACAGCGCGTTTAACAACTACTAAGGTAGACATCACATTGACTGACCGTGCAAATTAAGCTAGACAGTTCGTTGATCAACCGCGCCAACTGACATTCTGTCACATCCTGCCAAATCCTGCCAGATGCTGCCGCATCCTGCCAGATTCTCCCACATTCTGCCATTTTCTGCCTTTTCTGCGAGATCCTTCCATTTTATACCATTTTCTGTCAGAAATTTCATTTCATACACTAAAACCGGACCACACCAGGCCATCAAACTGAACGGGGCAGGATGCGATAAAACTGGATGAAAGCGGATGAAAATGGATTAAACTGTATGAAAATGGATGGAAATGGATAAAACTGGATGACAAGGGATGAAAATGGATGAAAGAACTACACTCTCATGGCTTAAGCCTTATTTATCAATGCATAAATTAAGTGATACTAAGAAATTTTGAATAAACACCTTACGAAGGATATGTTAACAATTTTGTTTACCTCCTTACAATATAACAATTTTAGAAAAATTGTATACCAAAAGTAACATGTTATACTTATTTCATTTAACACTTCGTTTGCTACATCATCAATTATATCTGTTGTTAGTTCTCTAAAGCAGTGCAGCTTATAAAAAAACTCATTAACAATTCAAGCACATACGAAGCACCGCAACTAAATATCTATTTCGCAACGATAATATTATCTAAATCAACCATCAATGAGCTAAAAATATCTAATTCAAAACAGCTCATAAAAAATTAAAAGATATCCCGCCCCAAAAAGAACTTAAACAAAAAGTAACTATCTTAGCTATCAACCTGCTGAAATGGATGTAGTGTCAGATGAAAGATTTTTAAAATGTGCTGTGAAAAAATACTTTTTGCCTCGAACTACTGGAAGATATTGTTAGGGCAAATTTCGATGTGATTCACGAGTCCCATCCCATAGAATTACACCATCGTTGTTTGTCAATTTGGAGCGTTGAGTCAGACCTACTTCTCAATGCTTCGACCCAGACTTCTGATACGGAGCGTGTCAAGGTTAAAGCGCTATAATCTCGCGCGTGTTTGATTTATTGCCTCGCATTCAATTAAGATGCCTCATGAATGAATGCATCGTGGTAATTTGAATAAGATTTGTTCATACTGTCACAGTCATTTTGTTGGAAAAGTTAAAAAGTAAAAGTAAAACATCGGGTACCAATTTTCTTAAGGACACGTCTTGATGGTAACGTTCGCGGAATCTGCTTCAAGGGTGAACAGAATTAATATCAGTAACTGTCTGGCATTGTCATTTAGTCGATAATTTTCTTGATGGCGTTGTCATTGAAATTTAAAGTTATTTTTGTTGAAATTAAATTTACAAGTGATTAGTTAAAAGTAATTAATAGTGTTGCGCACCAAAGAATGTACAATGTAAAATTGACTTGTGGGCTCTTGAATTTGTTAATTATTTTCAATCTAAAATATACGAATGATTAGTTAAAAAACAGTTTCTAATAATGACCAAAATGGTAATTATATTTGTAAATTCTTCGATGTGTAAAATTTTAAGAGAACTAGTCATTTTTATCAGGTTAATAGTTCACCCTTGAAATTCTCCGCTATTGTTACAGTAATCAAGTGAACTCGGTGTTATCTTAGAGTTTTGTATCTTACTGTCAACATCGACGAAAATTTACTTTTAGTGTGAAATACATTTCATCGATAACTTAATTAAAGTACGTCTCAAAGTAGTATCATCTGTTTGATAACGGGGATTCATTGTTTGACAAGTTCTGCCCGAAAGAATAATACTTACACGTATAAATATAGAACTTTATATCCGACTATACAACCGTCGATTTTTCTTTTATTTTAAGGGAATCTAAACAACCGCTATCTTTATTATTGCAAAGTAATACTTATCGTAAAAAAAAATGACGTTCACTATCTTAGTCGTTACTTACTATTTTCATATTTACGTCAAATATTTCTATTTTTGTTGAGTCTGTGAAATTTCAAATTGTTAATATAAAGACATTGAAAAGTAATAACTGAAACAAATAGTTAATTAAATTGTTTATAAATTAATAAAAATAGTTAGATTTATGATTCGGTTCATCCACTGTTTAAAAAGGTAAGATATTATTATACGACTTTACCTCGGTCTTGTAAAATTATTAATTCATTATTATGAATTAATTTCTCAAGATCTCTTTCGCTTAGATTGTTGTGTGTTTATTCTAATTTGATAAACATTACACTTTGGTACTTTTTGAAGAAGAAAATACTATTTGCAATGTTAATATGTTTATTTATGTCGATCATTTCTGCAGAAATACTATTGCAAGCTTTGGTTTTTAATTAAAATGATATATACATGAATTCCTAAGTTTTTATCTCATACTTCTATCAGTTTGTATCGCTGTAACATCGAATTCTATATTTTCGGAGTATCTATTAGATTACAAGTTAATTGATATTTCATTCGTCAAGTTTATCAATCCCTCTGTAGCCAATTTGTAAATCACACAGAAAATTAGAGCTATGGAATAATTGAAATAGATTAAATATATAATACAGCTGTATAATTTTCTCATCTCTACTTTTATTTTTCAAACTCACATTTTTCGGCTTGTCGATCACTCCAAATACTTTAATTGCAATATGTTAAATTACCTAGTTTCTATATTCATAGACTTTTCCCTTTATAATTCCTTTCATCAAATAAAACAACAGTTATTGTTCATATCCTCAGATAAACCCCGTGTGATTTTATCACTGTGAGAATATTGTATATTTGTTCATTTCATTAAATTATTTTCCTAAAAATATCATAGTAAATGTTCTATCACAAAAAATTTAAGAACTTCTCCGCGTCATATGTTTAACCGTTCATTAGCTCAAGCAATAGATCAACATATACTTTCTCACATTTACTTAAATAATTATCACAAATTATTCGCCACAACTCCGAAACTTCACCAGCTACGTAACAATTTGTGCAAAAAAGTGATATTCTCGCTGTGAAATTATTTCACCACGTTGTCAAATGCACGCTCACATAAACGCACACACGTTATCTGTTTCGTAGTTGAACCGTCATTATCGGAGAGCATGCTGGGCCGATAAGGATTACCGTCTGCTTAGTAAGTAAATTCCCGTGATGTTTCTATCCGTCAGTCTTGCTCGAGCTCCCGCCAGGATTGTCATCGCTGTTCGTTGTTCATACACGGTACGCGTTCATTTGTTTCCCTATGAAATTTCCTACGTCGTATCATTAATTAGGTGAGAATGGGGTAATAACGATCACTTAAACAATTGGTGTCGAACCTTTTTATGTGCGTGTACCAAAAATTCCCAAACACCGAGTAGTTTTCCTTTTATTTATTCATTTAAATAACTACAATTAACTTCAATCCATGAGTTATCTATTAGAAAGAACAAAAATAAAAAAGATACTTATCTTTTGAAGAAAACTACGATCACTGACGTAATATAAAAACAAGTGGAAAACAGCATTCTCTAAAAGTACATGATTATTATTGTCTAACATTTTTTTGCTGGTCTAAAGTCTGACATAAAATTGAAGTTGGTAATTTCTGAAGAAGTCAAAATTCTTAGCGGAATTAAAATCGAATAGGAAATAGCATTCTCTAAGAATAGTAAAGTATTGTTAAGAATTATTTATCATTCTAAGCATCCAGGTCGACTTCATCTAACAATTAAATTTTGAGAAAAGCTAAACTCATCGGTAAAATAACGAATTGGGAGTACCATTCTTTAACAATAGTAGCACACTATTTTCAGGAATTATTAATCATAACAGACATAATGCATATTCATATTCATGAAATTTATCTTAAGTCGAAAGCGTCGACTTTACATTGTGTGAAAGTTGCTTAATTGCACGGCCTCAAAGACACGGACGGCGAACAAGTTTTACGACTGGTTTATGTCAAACTTTTAACAGTGTGACAATGTCGTGGTAAAACATGTTTGACTGCATGGAAAAAACGAATTCACATTTTTATTTGCTTCATTCACGGTCAACCGATCGAGGATACTTCCTTTCAGTCAAATTTCGCTCGAGGATCGAGAACAATTTGCGAAAAGTATGGACGCGATGAAACCTGGCTGGTTCAGCGAAATCAGCGAATTGTGGCCTGGCGTTTCGCTTTCCCTCGAAGTCACCAAGATTCTACATCGTGAACGATCTGAATATCAAGACGTCCTGGTTGTCGAAACGTAAATATTGACTCTTTTTTCTTCAAATTTGTATCAACCTTTTGTTTTAATAAAATCGGTACAGGTGAAAACTGTGCTGATTGTGCGAAAAATGTATTTTTCGAATACACAATAAATGCAAAATTAATTCACGTAATTTGGATTATGAGTTAAATTAAAATATTAACATTTTGTGAATTTCTAGATTGTTTTGTTATTTTTCCTTCAACATGATTTTACTATTAAATTACTGTTGCAATTTAACGTAGTCATAATAATGTAATTATACCTACAGGAAGTCACATGGAAGGGCTCTTGTTTTAGACGGTATCATACAATGCACCGAGAGCGATGAATTTTCTTATCAGGAAATGATAGCTTTTCTACCATTATGCAGTCACCCGAATCCAAAAAATGTAAGTCCGTCTCTACGATTATTTTAACAAGTTTTCATTAACTTTTAATGATTCTGAGTTTGAATGACTGTAATCATTGGAATAGCAGCGTATAAATCACTACACTTTTAGTTATAAATTAAATTATAAATTCATAGAAGTAAAATACAAATTGAATTCACTTAAAAATTCTGAGTTTGTTCAACATTCAAAAGCTTTCCACTTCACATATGCACGTTAAAGGGTTTCTCAGATTGCATACATTGACGTTTGGCACAATTAAATGGAAATTACGAATTTCTGTGGCAGGTTTTAATAGTTGGGGGTGGAGACGGTGGGGTTGCACGTGAAGTTGCGAAACATCCGAATGTGGAAACGATCACGCAGATCGAAATCGATGCAAAAGTTCTGGAGGTATCTAGGAAGTACTTACCATTCATGGGTTCGGGTCTCGATCACCCGAAAGTCACCCTTAACGTTGGGGATGGTTTCGAATTTATGAAACAACACACTGGAGAATTCGATGTTATTATTACCGATAGCAGTGATCCCGTTGGTAAGGAATTAAATTACAAAATATATACATATATAAAACAATTTTATACAGAGAAGAAAAATATACCTGACAAATTGTTTTACATTGCAATAATTTAGTACTTTTTGAAATTTCGAAGAGAGAGCTGTAAACATAAACAATTTGTGAAAATTATAGATCTGCTGTATTCCTACAATTTCAAATGTTTGCTTTTGTCCTAAACATACGCGTTTGTTAAAGTTTCTTAAACTTTGTAAAATTATAATAATAGATAATAGAGTGTGTTCGATATCTATAGATGTATAATCTCAATAATTACTGAGAATTCTCAGGTTTTGCTTTTGTATGTTTAAAGAAAATGTAGTTTTTTATGAGTTAAAATTTTGTAATGTACAAATTTTAATCAGGAAGGAATTATTGTTCGTGTGCACTTTACTTTATGCGGAGAAATATAATAAATATTAATTTCTTAGGTCCGGCCGAGTGTCTCTTTCAAGATTCGTACTTTAAGCTAATGAAAAGTGCACTGAAACCTGGTGGAATCTGTTGCAGTCAGGCGGGTGCAATATGGGCTAATATGGATTATATAATTCCGACCCTCGAACACTGCAAATCGAATTTCTCAGTTGCAACATATGCAGTTACATCTGTACCGACTTATCCCACAGGACAAATCGGCTTTGTCCTTGGTAGCTTAAGCTCCGTGAGTATTATTTATAAAATATTATAAAATCTATGTATTTTCGACTTATTACTTATTCCAAATATTATAATAAAAATCTGCATGAGCTAAGAGGAAAAAAAGAGATCCGTATCTTTTTGGGAACGTCAATGTGCTAATTCTAAATTAATTCTTCATCGTTTGTTAAGACATTTTCGTATATTGAAATGGAATTTTCATTAAAATTTAAATAAATTTGGCGAAGAATTATTCCATTTTATGAAATTGTTGAATAAACGATAAATGAAACGTATGATTTTAGGAAACGGATTTTAGGGAACCAAGGAAAACTTTCAGCGAAGCTGAACTCGACGAAATGAAAATGAGATTCTACGATGACAAAGTACACAGGGCTTCCTTTGTTTTACCTAGGTTTGTCGTAAAGGCACTAAATAAATGTCTTGCAAACGACAAATAATAATTTATATGTTTCTTTATAAAAATAAATGTAAAATTAAAAACGATAAAAAATGTCCTTTTTTGGATCTTTGCATGAAATTCTATTCCTCCTTTCAGACAATATCAATCTTTATCTTTATATTATCTGCTGTTGAAATCACTTATTTTCAACGTGTAATACAAATTCGGAGGAATAGCGATGCTCACAATTCTTGAAACATTACAAAGATATCTCTATAATGCTCTCTTTTTCAATTTTCTTGAACCAAAAATTAATTTGAGTTTTTATTCTTGACATTTTTCATATTGTACATCCACGCAAACACATTCAAAAATTATTTGAAGAAAGCAGGGGCTGTTAGAAATTCTTTATTATCCGAATGCAGGTAAGGCTATGTATATATATATATAGATATATATTTGTATAGATCCGCTGCAATATAATATTCAAATAATATTATTAATAATAATAACAATAATACTAATAATAATAATCGTTATAATTATTGGTATAATTAATAATAAGTAATAATAGCGATAATAAAGCAATAATTTTAACATCATAACTTGGAACATTCCATGGATAAAATATATTTATATATATATATACTTAAAAATTACTTAATTGTACTAAAAATAACGATTAAAAAGTTATCATGTATAGAAATCTGAATTGTCAAAACAATATTGCAGTTGAAATTGTAAAAACCCTCTCTCACGTTTTTTATACGTTAACGATATACAATATACATATATCATTTATATAATAATATTAATAATAATAATAATATTAATAATAATAATAATAATAATAATAATAATAATAATAATAATAAGTCTGTATAATTCGTTATTTCTGATATAAACTTCTCATATCATGGCACACACCTACAGGTATATTTATATATGTATAAAACACGATTTTGCCGATCGTTCTCAAAATATACGACCCTAAATGCCATATTATAAATATATATATACTCCTATCGTAAACGATCATCCCTTATCGTCGCTTCGTTAAATCACGAAAACGACATTCGTACACGCCAAAAGGGAGCAATTTTTTCTTGTTTTTCTTTTCTTCTTTATATTCTTCTCCCTCTTCGCTACCGGAGCATTAGTAAAGCATTTGATTTTTGGTAATATTAAAAAACCCTTCTACGATCGCTATATAAGAGCACGTAAAAAAGCGGCAGCTCATTGGACTTAGGCACTTTTCGGATCTTCATCTTCGTAAGCGAAGACAGAGAATTTTCATACGGACTAATATCTATTTACAGTTCTTCATCTACTTCCGAAAGACTAACTAGATAATTGCACTAATCGATCACTTTTCACAGGCCTGCCCAACAAACGGCCTCAGGCACCTTCGTTAACAGTTGTCATCGAGACTTCATTCTTCTAATTTTCTTACAAAAAAGGATGCCAATAAATTCCATGAAACGAATTCTGTCTTTACATTAAATATCTCTTATCTCAAAATCATTTAAATCTCTCCACCCTTCATCTTCATGCGACGTTTGTTTCAAATTCTTCTAATTGAATGTCTTCGAGAATTATCACATTTTTCTTTCAGTAAAAAAAGTTGATGTAAAGAAAATTTCATTATTTTTCGAAATATCGTATTGATAACAAATTATTTTCAGCTCTTTCATGAATTCTAATATTCCTTTTCTTTGTTTCTCTGTCAAGAAGATTGTTGATTCTCTTCAGTCGATTGTCAATTTATTCATTAATTAATCCTGAAATAAAAAGTTGGACAGTCCTGAAACGAAAGGCCTAACGATGAAGATTATTAACGAGATTAATTGTAATATCGTCGATAAACGAGCCACCGCAAACGAACGTTAATTAAGTCGCGGTTAAAGGAAAAATGTGAGAGAAATGTAACACAATTAGAGAAAGTAGACCAAGCAACGGAGAATACCAGAAGAAGTTAGGAGGCACTTAAAAATTAAGGTTAATTCCGAAAACAGAAATTGTTAAGGGCAACAAGGGTGGGAGAGAGGATGAGGAGACCGCCGGTCGAAGCCGCGCGGTTTTGAAAAGTTAATAGAATTAAATGATATGTTGCTTCTCTTGTTAATTCGTGGCCTTAAACTTAAAATTAAGATAAATTAAGATCTAAAATTAAATCAGACGTAACTGCTCTGCGGTGTTCGACGTTACTTTCAACGGGTGAAGTCGAATAACATCAAGTCTCTTTAAAAAAACAACAAAAAATTAATAATGAAAATTTCTAAATGTTTTATGTGAACTTTGAAAAAACGTCTAATAATTTGCAATTTGTACTCAAAAGTGTTCATGCAATTTCGTCACAATAGAAGCTGATTTTAATATCTTTGTTATATCAAAAAGAATCGACGTAAAGTATTTTTTTTCCTATTTATGTAAAGTTAAATAGCGGATGATAACTTCATTCGCAGCTTTCGGCCGAAAATAATTTTTTTACTATACTATTTTCGAAAGCACACGTTGACCTTATCTAAGGACACTTCCCTATTATTTAAGATTATCCTATAAAAGCGTTCGAAATTGCACATTCTAGCAAATTGTGGCAAATTTTCATTCAAGATGTACCTCTAAAGGAGGATAATTTTAATTGACCAGCTCGGTTAAAACATGTTTAATCTCTCTGTATGATCGCAAACTTGGTTTCATTATCATTTATAAAATCGCACGACACATTCAATCGAATAATTATTATCAACTGTAACATCGTTGAAATTCTATTTTGTTACCCGTTAATCAACACTGTCAAATTACCATAGTTTATCGTATTAAAATACATATAGAACGAATCTCCATAGAACAGCTCTGGTTAAGATGAAAGAAGCAAGTAGACCTACTACTTCTATCACTTGGACTTCCTTTCAATTGCTAGCTCAACAAATCACATTTTTTACATGTCATAAAAAGAAGAAATTTATCTACATATTATTCTAATTAATACCAATTAAAAATATTTCCCGGCGACATAGTCCGGCATTAGAAACAAAGTATTAAAATATTATTGTATCATATCATGAAGAATGTATCTTCACTGGATAAACGATGAGAAATTTAAAAAAAATAAAAGACTCTTAATACTTCTAACAGAAATTTCTATTCATACATGAGAGCCTGGATGGTCCAGTGCTGCTCTAAGGAAATACCTCATTCCTTCTTGTACACGTTATCCTCGTCTAAAACCCTTCGAAAAATCTCGTCGGCTTCTTTGTGCTTTATATAACAGACTTTCGCATCAAACGTCCCCGTATCGAGGTTTCAACACAGAGAGAAATATTTCTGTAAGGTACTTCGTCATTATTCTTCTTCAATTCGTTCCGTTACTTCTCCTCGAACCGGAACGTCTTCGTGTTCGACTCCTGTCGACTAGACATTGTCATAGTGACAGTCTTTTTCTCGGTGACTTTGTGCGTCATCGACTGCTTCGTCGTTCGTTCTTCAACAGCGTCATTGTCGAGAGCCTTGAAGGTGGACAATTCGTTACCGGAAGTGGCGTACTCTTTGGTCTCCTCGGTAGTCTCGAAATTGGAGCTGCTCGTTTTGCCAGGTGTCGACGTGTAAACCTTTGTCGTGATCGTCTCCATCCTTCCACCGGGTATGACTTTCGATTCGACGTTTTTGTAGGACTGATTCTGCGGGAAAGTTCCAAATCTTTGGGTGTCTGCTTGCTTCTCGGAGCGGAAGGTGCTCATCTGACTCGGAATGGAGAATCTCTCGGTAGAATCTTGGTAATATTTAGCATCTTGACTGGGTGAGTAGGATTTTTGCTCGAATGAACGGTCCTCGTTGGTGTAATGATCCTGGGAGTATTTCTCATAGGAATGTTGCTGATCTTGGAAGGCTTTGCGAGTGGGCGAGACAGGAGAATACGGCATGTTGTGCACAGGTGGATAAGGGCCATCGAGATGTTTTCTCTCTCTGTCCAGGGTGCTGTAAGCTTCCTGATTGATCTTTCTCTCGATAGAGCTGTATTGGCTTGCTGAATTTTCAGTGGGGATCTTTTTCTCTGCAACAGTAAGCGACTCGCCTGAAGGGTCTTCTCTTTAGCTATAATTTATTATTATGCACCAATGGGAAATTTCGAACTGTTGAGGCACTTTTCTCAGGAACTGTCGAATTTTGTCATACTCGAAGTGTGTTTTTCAAGTATAGCAATAATTTGGATAATATGAAATAAATGGCTTCTCAGGTTAGAATTTACGAGCACTGGCATTAAATACACAAACTGTGTAAAAATTAAAACTTTTGGTTTAAAGGCAAAACTCTAGAATAAATAATCCATGACCTGGACAGCCGGGACTCCCGTCCCAGATTTTAACTTCTGGGGAGCGTCTTTTGAAAAAAACCTTGTCTCATATAAGTTAAGAAGGAAAAAGAATGAAGAATTAGTCACAATATTTCAATATAATCAGATCTAACAACATGAAACCGGTAAGTTTCACGCGCCAGTGTATTACGACTCAGGAGCAACGTGATATTTCTGGCACCTTTCGCAATTTTATCGAACAACGTCATTGCTTGACACCCACAGAGTTAAACTAAATTTTACCGAAAATGTCAACTACAAGCTCTACAATACAATAACTCTTCCGTACTTACGATCATAAGCCCTTGTCTCATATCTCGTCGTATAGCTCTCGTAACCGCTCTGATCAGCTTCATCCGTGTCAGCCAGATCAGGTCGATTCTTATACTTCGCCTGACGAATCGCCGTGAGTCTTCCTCTAGCTTCCTCGAGTTCTCTTTCGATCCGCAAGACCTCCGATCTTGCATTTATCTCCTGAGCAATTCCGCCTACCATTCTTCGATTCAGAATGAGAGAACGATCTTCCTCCTGCTGTATAGCTTGCTGTGCAGCTCTCACGAGATTATCAGTGGCTCGTTTCACAGCGTTTCCTGCAGCCTGAAGTCGTTTTGTGCTCTCGCTATCCGGATCCGCCTTCACTTTGCAGGCGACTAATAATTGTGCAGTGCTGCTGGCAACTTGTTTTGCACTCGATATCAATTTCTCCTCGGAGCTAACACCTTGAACGAGAGCATTGGCGGATTCTACGAGACTGTGTGTTGCAGCTGCAACCATTCTGGCAGCGGAAATCAATCCCTCCGACCATTGTCCGTCGTCGGAGCTGGTTAATGGCGTTCGTGAAACTTTTCCGGTTGCTATTAATTCTCTCTGTGCGGCACTCGCGGCTTTTATCAAGGCCGATGTTGCGGCCGCGATGGATTTCGCTGCTTCCAGGATCATTTCATCGAAATTCATGTCCTCGTTTGCCTCCTGAGAAATAGGGGAAGAAAAATTCGAAAATTGTTGCGTGCAGAGGCTATAAATATATTTGATATGTACTAACTTATTGTTAATAAAGTATCTGTGTCATTTAACCTTTTAGCCAACTACTGTGGAGGTTTGTTATTCTATATCCTTATACTGAGAGTCAATAAACAGAATATTCTTAATAGAAGTGTTTTTATTTTGCGTTGATTTTCTGTAGATAGAAAGTAGACATTCTTCGTGAAATATTCTGCTTTGTGATGGAAATGGAAGAAAATGTTAATTGATTTTATTTTATTCGAATCTTTCAAATAAAGATGTATTAAAATGCGAAAGTTTATTCAACTGCAAAATTTATTATAACGTAAGTATCAAATTTCATATTAAAATCTTTTTTGCACAGTCGCCGTGGCTAAAAAGTTAAAAAGAAACAAGCTGTCTTCTTTTCTCTTTGAATCGGCGAACCTGCGATGAAAATTCTGACCGCCATAATAATATGTTTGATTCCTGGTCGATTGTGAAAAAACAACCAAGAATATCAAACATATCTTACAGAAATCAGAGTAGATCCCCTAGGCCCTTCAGGTACCTCTTCATGGTTCACCACGGACTCTATGAAATTTCTGACACAAGAAATAAACAAAAAACAAACAGCAGCTCACCTGAATGCTTCTCCTCGGTCTGAGACTAGCAAGCTTCTTAGCAGCAGCATCGATGCTAGCAGCTGCTCCCAGCAACTCGTTCTCCGCGATCACCGTAGGATCATCAGGGTCAACCCAATCGTTCCCCTTCAGCAACTCAGCAACGGCAACAAGTTCCGTGACACTCTGAGCAATCTTCCTCGATATCGGTGGCAAAGTATACTTCGCGTCGGCCGATCTCGATGATATTTGCAAGATCGCTTGCAACAATTCTCTATAATTGATCGCCACATCGTGACCAGCCTGAAGAGTTCGCTCTCTTAGCTCCGCAGTCTCAGCGCAATTATAAGCTGCACCCTTGCAAATCGTCAGCATGTCGCTGATCGCCTTTCTACCCATATTCGCAGCAGCGATGATGTCATCCTGTTTGCAACTGTTCCCAGCAGCGACAGCTTTCGCCGTTGAAATTGTGATGCTCTTGGTGCAACGAACGAGATCTTCCGGTGTTATGGTGGTCTTCTGCATTTCCGGGCTGTTGAGGGCACGAATTTCTTGGGCTATTGCCTCGATCGTTGATTCCAGAGCTCTTGTTCCACGGGTGTGCTCATCCTCCACGGCTTTTACTGTTTTCAGAAGGGATGTCACGTTGGTCACCATCACCTGAAGATTAATGTGCGATGGAGATTACATGACGTGCTCTGCAGTGATTCTTGTGCTGGTGGATTAACCCCCAACAAATGGTGCTTTTATCGGGGCTTGGGTGAGTGTAAAATGACGGAATTTGAAATGTAAAAGACATGCAAGGATACTATTTTCAGTAAACTAAAGAGAATAGTGCACTTTTGTGCGATTGTGAGAATTTATAATAAACATTGTAGAAGTAGAATATTATAGGGCTCATTTAAAATGGTTTATAATAATCTGAAATGATTAAATAGCTATTTTATCGATATTTCAAGGGAACTGGTCAAACAAAATATTGTCGAGTTAATATAAAATATTGTAACTAATGAAATAATTTTCCAAGATAAGAGTTTAAAGTTATCTCGTCGGAAATTTCACCTTCAAATGTTAATTTTATAATACAGTTAGTAGAGGTATTATTTCCATTATAATGATTATTTTTATCATTCAATAAAAAACAATAGAAAAACGCATATTTTATAAGTATATTGCAAGCACCATCGAAAGTCCACTTTACGTAACTATTCATCGGCAATTTCATCGATTCTGGTCTGAACGCAATTCACCGAACAAACGTAAAATCGGATTTTCTCACTCGACGCGTTAATTATGATAATTGTAACTAAACCCGGAATAATTATAAATGAACCGCGGCGAGCAAAGAAGCGTCAGGTTAATATGCATGGTTCGTTAAAACGTTTGAAAGCTCAATTAGAGCGCTGCCGCGTGGAAACTATACAAATCTCTATTTCGTGAATGGGACGTTCTCTTGTTAAGTAAAGAAGTTATTAACGATGCGATTAAATGAGAAAAGCATTAAGCACGGTGCTATTAATGGTTAATGCACACACGTACGTAAGTTAAATGTACGTACCTAAAGTTGTTTCTTTAAAAAAAAATGAAAAAAAAATCCCTTTCGCGTTTACGTCTATCGTAAATTATTTTTAACGTTATTACTAAGAAAAATTCTACGCTTTATTTCTTTCGTTACACTGGATAAAAAGTACGAAGATGAAGTTTATAGTACAAAATAACATGTAAAACGAGATAAACGATAATAAATGAAAATAATACTGCGAATAAAGCACGATACAATTTGTTCGCATTGTAAAAAGGAAAATCTACGATATGAAACGATGAGTATAAAATGTAGCAAAAGCACATATTTTTATCGCGTGTTCGCTTAATCGGCGTGGAGGGAAAATTTGTAATTTAAATACCAACATTCGCCAATCGAATACACCAATTTTTAGGTCTACATTGCCTTTAACTCCTCACCTTGCAATGTGTGTAGTTAAAAATGAAACGGCAGAACTTGTGATTCTATAAACTATCAAATTCAAAAGTTCAATGCGATACCACATCATTGAGTCATTTTCATATTAACAGGTTGAACTTTTTCCGTTAAAATCGGAATAGAGGATCTCTCTATAATAGAATAGGATCTCTCATCTTCATAGAATAAATACAGAGAGCAAATACAGCTGAAACCAATCTTTCAATTCTTCTTTCGCCGATTTCATGCTCAACTATAACAAATGCAAGCACAAAAGAAATGCCAAGGCAAGGTGTTAAAGATTCTTTTCCTTAACGAAACAAACTAATAAAATTTTTCTAAAAATCTACAACATAAATGTAATCAAGTTGCAATAAAAAAATGGTATAATTCCTCCAAATGAAAAAAATGTAATTAAATTAAACAAGCCCGATACTCCTTCGTCCACGGATCCTTCGCCGATCGAACGATCGTAAGAGGATAGAGGTGACCGAAGCCGATTGAAAGCGAAACAGCGATACGATAATGGGGCCTGATAAGAGACAGAAAGCCTCAGCTACATGAACAATAGCAAATCGGATGTACGCTGAGCCGGTTGTTCGCTCTCGGAGGCTGAGAGCAGACGTATCAGCTCCTCCTCTTGATCGGACACGAACCACTCGGACTCCGAGCCGCCGACGTCACTCAGAGGCATCAGCTGCTGGTGTAGCTGTTGTTCTAACACCTATCCGGATCGCCCAGACCAAAATCGTCAATGAAACTCATATTAAAGTCCACCATTTCTGACAATGTTTTCTTTATTTTTTAAATCTTTTTACTACGTTATCGTGTAAATCTCATCAACAAACAAAACAAAGGCGGAAATACTTTCGCTGGTGAAGCAAAACATCGGCTGCCTTGGGCAGTCTCTGTACATGTCCATGAAGAAACACATGTCGAATATACAATATATGTCACACACAAGAGAAAGAAAGAGAGAGAGATAGATAGAAGAAGTGAAAAATAATAACAATAAAATTATACGAAGGAGTTTATACAAGGTGGACTTTAATAGCGTTAATATTGTTCCGTTGGTCGTGGCGAAACGATGAGGCTTTTGAGTTTCACCGATGCCAATGCCTTCAGAGATGATCGTACGAGAGGATAATATCGTTGGATAATTTTTCTTTTCCTTTTTCTTTTTTTTTTAGTAGTATGTGAATGAAGTCGGTTAGAGGCGAAAAACTGTGTCAATTAAAGTCCACCCAAAAAGGGATTTTGGTTCCTGGTTAAACGTGAACTCGTATGGTCCGGTTAAGGAGACACCAAAGGGCGCTGTTAGTTTTGCCGGTGGTAGTTCGTGTCTTCTACGTTCCCTTTTTTTGGTTTTTGTTAAGGTGGATGTCTGGGTTACGAGTTAATATCAGCGAAGCGTTTCCCAATCTCAAAATCGTCGAAGGTTTTCGTTTTGAACAAGTAAAATCTAATTTATTTTATTTGTTTTCACATCAAGATTTTTAAGCGCTTGAAAAAAAAACTTTCATTCAATAAAATTTAAGAATTAAAAAAAAGAGAATTATGTTCAGCTGGAAATAACTTAAATTCGTTTTTTCAAAACTGGACTGAAATCACTTTAAAAAAGGGGGTTATTTATATGGATAAATTGTGAAACCCCATCAGCTAAATTAAGAATTACCTGCTCGACGAAATGCAAATTTCCATACAAGAAGATAAATTGATACCAATGAAATGCCAACAAATAAAAACGAAAGAAGCTCAGATTGGGAAATAATCAATTATTTAGTCACACACTTGAATTATAACCAATTCTACTTCCTGCTCTCGTCGATGCCATTCCGTTAAGGCCTCTTCCACTCAAGCTTCTCGAAAACTATTAATTCGAAGCCAGCGGAGAAAAACTGCTCTTCCGTAACATCCAAATAAACGTTCTCACGAATAAAGCAGAAAATAACAGCAACAAGGTCAATTACCTTAGCGGAGTCCTTCAGGTGCGCCATACTCGGGTCGTTGATGGGTTTTCCACTGGCTGCTTTGGTAGCGTGTATAAGATCACCAAGAGCCGAAGCAACGTCCTTCACGGCGTTTATCAACATCACCTGTGCTTCTGGATTCTGGCTGCCCAAACTAGCAGCCCCATATTTCACCACTTCAGCGAGCTGAACGATCGTCGAGACTGCATTTTGTGCAGCGACTGCCAGCTGTTCTTGAGAGGATGCTGCACCAGCTACCAGGGTCTTGGTGTCTTCAACCAGTGCCTTGGCAGTTTTTAGAATATTCTCACGATGATCCGCAAAAGTGTCACCCTCGTTCTCCGCGTGCAACGTTCCAGCAGTGGCGAACATGATGGTCGTGTCCAGGTCACCGATGATGCCGGAAACTGTGCTCGCCGCATTTATGCAAGCCTGCGTACCTCTGGAGCCGGCTTGAAGAGCTGCCAGCACTTGAGACACTTTCTCAGTCACGATTTTACTGTGCTCGGCTACCTCTCGTTGCGAATATGCATCCGCAGGAGACATCTGACAAGTTCCTGCAGTCCGTACGATGTCGGCGCAAGCTCGGCCGAGTTCCTGAACACCAGATCGCAGTCTTGTGGATACATCGGCGTTGGAAGCTGCTGCTGATGCACCGGAAGTGTCACGTGCCAGTTGAGTGTACTTGTGGGAGATGTCGACTGCCAGAGGACCTAGTCTACCTACGTCGGTGCTGGATTTGGCTGACTGAAAGAAGAAAAGGGAGGTGATAAGGTCATTGGGTTGTTCAGATGTTGAATGGTAGACCGGAAGTTTTGATGTCAAACTTCCACTTTCATCTTATCCCTCTATAAATCTTTGTAAGTTTCGCACTTTTTACGAAGCGAAATAAATAATTTGTTTGAGCTTGAAAATTATTTTAATTTAACTGAAAGATACAACTTCCAGCACTTTTGTTTAATTTACTATTACACGAGTGGAACTCCATATTACGAGGTAGAGTTAGAATGTCAAGTTACGAGTGTTAAAAGTTTAAGAAAATTGTGCATTTAAGAAGTTAACAATTTCTTATTTTTTACTAGCTTCTTACCATTTCCTGCGCCAATCGTGCAATTTCCTTGGCAGCCTCGACCATCCTCGTCTGATAATCAACATACGAATCGACCGTATCTATCGTAGACATTCTATGATCTTCCAGCCTCACCATCGCTCGAGAAATAGTATCAATCAGACCGGTAACGATTCCATTCGATGTTGAGATGGTCTCCAAGGTATTCTGCAGCTCTTGCAACGCGTCCTTCGTAGATTCCACGGTCTCGTCCACTTCCGAATGCAAATTAATAGCTTTTGGATTGCCACCGGATTCTTTGGTGACATAAACAAGCTGTAGAGCAGATTCCCCAACGGTTTTCGTTTGATCGAGCAGCAACATTTGTTGGTTCGATTGAACCATGTTCGAAGCAGCACCGATAGCACCGGAAACAAGTGGTTCACAGTACAAGGCGATCTGACTGACGGCATGGCCGACATTCTCAGCTTCATACTTAGCAGCTGTACGAAGGGGTTCCAATTTCTCACGTAATTCGCTCGCACTGCTCTCCATCTGATCTGTAAATCCTTGCACCGTGTTCTCCCGTCGTGGTACCAGAGCTTGAGAAACGACGCTCAAAGAAGCAGCATCCAATTCTCGAATCCGAGCGGACAATTTCTCAATAGCAGAGTCGCATTCTTTCTGACCAGGTGCTTTGTCACGGATAGATGCTACCAGAGATTTAATAGAGTCGCTTACACTCTTGCTATGATTAGCCAGCAACTGCCAAGTAGGTGGATCCTTCGGACTAACGGCTAAACTTTTAGCAGCTTGCACCATCGCACAGGAACCATCGATGATGGCCTTCCCAGCGCTGGTGATCGGCTCCTGGGCGGCTCTAGCAGCGATGGATATTTTCGCAGGCTGACTAGCAAATTCTGGTGAGCTAGCGAACGTACAGAGATTATCGACAGCTTCTAAAAGCGGCTTTGTCGCTTCCGCGCACTTTTCACGATTCGCTTCGGAATAATTCTGATCGAGAGCCTTGATTTCCTTCACAAGACAAGCGGTTGAATTAGCTACGTCTTTTGCAGACTGAACGAAGTGTCTTTTCGCGACAGGATTGCTAGTTTTGCTCGATGCAACTCTGCAGGCATTGCAAAGAGCACTCGTGTGTTTCGCGATCATCGTGGCTGCTGAGAGTACCTGTTGTTGTGTGCTGGTAGGATTACCTAGGCTCTGGCAACCTGTATGTATCGCCTGTGCAGCTCTGAGGAATTGGGCCTGATCGACAAGTCCCGGCTTCCCAGCGACGGATGTTGGATCGCTGACACCAGCCAGATATGCTGCTTGCGCGGCTGCCTCGATTAATCCACAGATAGATGAAGAAACTCCTCGAACAGCGACTGAGAATTGCTCGTGTTCCGATTTCTTCGCGTGATTAGCTATGCCGGTCATTCCATCACCGAGACTTTTGCTCTTTTCCATCACGGTTTCCAGACACTCGAAGTACGATGCATCGGAGATCGGTTCGCTTGGATTGTCCAGCAACGATCTCATCGATTGGATGTTCCTAATTGCATTGTCGCATTCGTTTTGACCAGGTGCTGCCGAAGTACAGACATCGACCAGGTAATTTATTGAGTCTGTGACGGCACGTGCAGCTGCTGAGAGTTGATTCTTCGCGTTTGGAGCGCTGGGATCGGCTGCCACTGATTTTGCTGTCACGAGGAGCTTGCCGGAAGTCATGCTCACGTTCTTCAGAGAAACGACCATTTGGCTGCGGGTCTCGATTGTCGTTTGACCCGCCATTTCCATTCCCACGCCTAATAAATCTCCGAATGCGTTGGTGAACTGATTCGATGAACTGGCTAATTGCACCGGAGAGCGGACTGATGATACTACGCTCGAAGATGCATCGTTTAAGTTGGCGGCTGCGTTATTGAGGTCGCTCTGTAATTGTCTGAAAAATAGGAATTACGCGCGATTGTTTTACACACGTGTTTTGAGGAATAGTTATTTAGAATTTGTGGAAGAAATCAGCATGATATTCTATGCAGCCTCTATGAAGTGAATATCATTTTTTTTTCAAATCTTAATAAATACTGCTACTTGGACACTTACAAATTTATGCCATATAGTTTTTTATATTTGAATTCCTGCAAACGGATATACGTCAATTATGGGAAACTTCTATGGCACATTTTAAACAAATCGTTATTTAGTTCTCGATTGGGCATTTTATATAACAGATATATAATATTGAAAGTTACATTAAATTTGTAATTCTTCAAAATTTCAGTTCTTTAATTCGCACTAAATATAATTTCTTTTCAAATATTAATAAATACTGCTACTTGAGCACTTATAAATTTATGCCATATAGTTTTTTATATTTTAATTCCTGCAAACGGATATACGTCAATTATAGGAAACTTCTATTGCACATTTTAAACAAATCGTTATTTAATTCTCGACTGGGCATTTTATATAGCAGATATTTAATATTGAAAATTATAATAAATTTATAATTCTTCAAAATTTTAGTTCTATAATTCGCACTAAATATTCAGCGATTAAACTTCCACGCGAGAATATTTCAAAATTATGTTTTCCTTGAATAAAGAAGTATTAAAAATATTAAATTCCATGGGTAAATATTACAGCAGTAGAAATACGCACGCACGAAAAAAGAAGACACAGAAAATAAGGTGAAATAAAGTAAGCAATTATCGGAATACCACTGATAACGCATTATCGGTAACAATACGAGCACTCACCCATAGCTCTTGTTGGTCTGCGGGAACTCGTTCATGCTCAGCACCTGCGTCATGGCGTCGATATTACGAATAGCTTCGTCGACGTCTCTCTGTCCCGGCAAGCAAGACACGCATTTGTTCAACGAAGTCGACACATCCTTGGCAACCGCCGCAAGATTAACTTCGTTATCCGGATTATCAGGGTTCTTCAGAGCCCGTCTAGCCTCTTTAACAAGATACAGAGACCGCAGAATAACATCATCCGCGGTCATCAACACCTTCTTCTGCGTTTCCGGTTGCGTAGACGTAGCAGCCACTCCACGAACAGCATAAGTCAAATCCTTCAATGCAGAAGCTGTTTCCCTGGCTGCACTTCCGGTGTAATTTTCATTACCTTGCTTGGCAGCGGAAAGAAGCTGAGCCATAGCAAATCCAACGTTCTTCGACGTGGCGCCAAGTCGAAGAGCAGTGGACTCTGTCGTTTCGTCGGGCAAAGGTCTCAAAGAGGCAGCTTCTACGGCTCGATAAAACTCTCCCAGTTCATCCTTCAAACTGTTAATCAATTCCTCCGCAGCGTCAAGTTCCAAACCGCCACAAGCTTCCCTCGCACGTGTTACAGCAGACCTCAGATCAGCTAGGGAGGAGCCTAACTGCTGCGAAGTGTTGTTCAGCTGCATAGCAGAAGCCTGATCGGTAACCGTTGGCAGAACGGCTCTCGCAGTTTTAACCACCGATGTTCCAGGTTGCAGGAATTGTTCGGAAGCATTGATGAGATTCAGCTGAGCAGTGGAGTAATCCGGTTGCGCCTGGGTGCCTTTTACTCCGGCAACAAGATGAGGAATGTGCTGGGCCATTGCTCGACACTCTGCATTCAATTCTTCCTGACTAGCCGGGTTGGTGTTGTGATGAACTACTCCGGAGGAAGCAGCTATGCATTGAGTAGCAGTAGAGGCAGCCTGTTTCGCACAGGCCTCCAATCGATTGATGAGCTTCCTTCTCAAAGCCGGAGTCGCAGCTGCGGTAGTTGCTGCTCGTAGTTCTTCGGCAGCTTGGCGCAATTGATCTTGCATTTTCGCATCGTGAGGACTACTGGCGCACTGTCTGGCAGCTTCGACCATCTTCGCCGTAGCATCAGCGAGAACCTTCGCTGCTGCGAGAAGTCTACGCTGTTGTTCAGAGTCCGTTTGCCTCTCGGCTTCGCCCTTGATACTTTGAATCAGCTGAGCAGTTGCTTGACCAACGACTCTAGCTTGTCTAACCATTTCTCCGGCATCACCGGTACTGGCGAAGAGTTTATCCGTGGCTACGAGAATAGTTTCTACCGCTCCTTCTTGGACAGATTCCTTGGCTCGTTCTCCTCTGGTAGCTGTTTTGATGTGATTCAAGAGGTCGTCCAATGTCCTTGTAACTTCTGCCGCAGCTGCGCTCAATTCCTTCAGCAGACTCTCGTCGCTGCAAGTCTCGTTGCAGACTTCGACCAAACCTTCGACCGCCTTCGACACTTCACGAACGGCATTCATCAGCTGCGTTTGACAAGCCGGAGAGTGCAAAGTTGGAGCCACTACTTTCGCACATGCCACCAGCTGTGATGTAGCGAGAGCACATTGCGTAGCAGCTGATATCACTGGATTCTGTGTCGCAGAATCTTCGCAAGTTGCCGCGATATTCTTCGCTTTGAGGACGAGAGCGGCGGTTGCGTTCGCCACGGCTTTTGCCAGGGCGAGGAGCATATCTTGAAGTTCGCGGTTGGAATCGTTTTCTTCGCCGATGGTTGTCAGAACTTGGTGAGATGCTTCGCCAACCCTCGATGCGGCATTCAGCAAGTTCTGTCTTGGCTGAAAGGGGGAGGAAAGATTTGCTTTTTATGATGAAAGTTGCCCGTGTAACTTGAACATCGCAGCGAAATTTCTCACATTTCTAAATGTTATCTGGCTAATGAAATTGTTTTGAAATAATTATTTTAAAATTGATAAAAAAAGTGTGTCGTAGGATGTAAAAAAAAGGGGTGGAAAATTTAGAGCTTGAATTTTTAAGAACGATGTAAGCTGTAAAATAAGCTTGCGCAAGTTCACTTCAACTTAACGAATCGTTGTAGTTTCATATGAAACTGATGGAATACTTTGGCGAAATAATGGAATTGCGGAAGCTATGGATTATTGCGGCTATTTTAACTATTAAGCTCTAGTGTTATTGCTTACGTATTTTTCTGAGGTAGTAGATGTTACGTAGAAAGGCTGTACAAAAAGAGTTCGATATTTAAGAAGTGAAAAAACTATGTCTAAAAATATTATCAAAATTTCTCCCATTTAGATGTATAAAAAAAAACAATTACTTCTTTTATAACATAGACTATTATCACTAAACATCGTACATACTACACGACCTAATTTACTTTCCCACCTCAAATCCATCCAACACGTTAAATCCGCTATTCCAACATCTAAAACTCTGACTTCGGACATCGCTTCAATTACCATACCATTTTATTCCCGATAACAACCGCTCTATTTACAAACTTAAAATGCGAAACTCCACAGAACCGATAACCCAAAAAACTATCTCAAGGTTACTCCACTCTATCGATACAAATCGCCATGGAATTTGCAACACCCAAAGACTCTCCCCATTCAACGACCTCCTTCCTAACGTCAAAGACTCCTCCACCTACCTCTTTGGTTTCCGGCTCGGTGGCCTTCAGCAGATCCGAAAATGCCGAGCAGAGTTTCCTGGCGGCATCCAAAAGTCGTTCACCTGATGACTCGTCGTCCATAAGAGCAGCGATCATTCTAACACCCTTCGTCATTTCCGGGAGATTCGAGGCGATCGTCGTGATCGCTGCACCTACAGCTGTATGATCAACGTCGTCGGCTGGACCGGATGTTAAGGTGACGACCTGAGCAGTCGCGGCGTTCATCGCTGCGATTTGCGAACCGACATTTTGCTTGTGCGTGTCTATCGTCTGTTCAATCCATTTGAGGGAGGCCGGATCAGTGCCGAGCTCCGGAAGTTGAGCCTTCGAGGAGAGTTCCGTTTCTGCGATGTGGATCACCTCGTGGCCGGCGGTGATCGTCGAAAGTAAGGCACGTTGTGGTTCAGACAGGACGGATGTCACCTTGGTCTGTTGAACCTGAGTTCAATCGGGGAAGGTTTTCGGAATGCATGGATAATCTTAGAGGTTGTGGTTCGATGATATTTGATTCTTTGCAGTTTTCAATCTGGCAGTCTTGTAATTTCTTTTTTTTTTTATTTTGTGAGGTTTTTTTTAACTTGCAATTGTTAATGGTGTGGTTATTTTTTGGAGATGGTTTAAAGAATTAGTGAATGGGAATTTTGGTCCGGAAGTTATTGAGCGATTCAAGATCAGGATTCTGTCAGGAGGTGGCCTGCAGGAGCTAATATTTGAATTCTTGATGTCCTGGATTGTGAATTGCATATTTTGGAACCTCATCTTGAAATGGATACAAGTATCAATTTTTACTCACTCTTAATTTAAGAAAAATCTGATCAGTTGCGCTGAAAATTGCAAAGAATTAAACATTCCCTTTTGTAGTTTTCCACGTTTTTCCTTTCAAATAACCGGAGATTCTTCGTCATAAAAATAAATAAATTTTTATCCGTGGTTTTGGATAACGAAGCATGGAATACGCGCCAACGAAATTATAAAACACTCAATTAAAAATGATATACTTATGTGCTAGAAAAACACAACGTTGTCACGATACAGAGTTTACTGATTATTTTGATATCAATCAAAATACAAATCGAATATAAACGGGAAGAAAATATTTCCAGTAATTCCTGTATCGAGTTAAAAAAACGAACAAAATTAAATCGAAATTAATGAGAATTCTATTGACATAATTAACGACGAGTAACAAAAAACTTTATTATAGTGTACCTACTCTGTGTCCGCAATAGAAGGCGCCTAGCATGAAAATAAATTTAACCGTCTATTAGTTCTTTGTAATTTCGTTCAAACGTGATATTCGTTTTACTTAATTTTTGTTGAAAATAAAAAATATCGTCGACGTACGCTGCGATCCATTAAGATGGTCGGTCTACGGCTTAAATTTTAAGCTATCGCTAAAACGAAGCACGTGTAGCTCCTGCTAATGTGAATAATCAGTGCCTCTTAATGGCCATGAAATCATTTACATTTCGAAGATCGTGGAAAAAGTCCTCGTGGAAGTATGCAAGTATAATTTCAATAATTCAAAGTCTACAATGTCGATAAAAAAATTCCACCGCTTTCACGAGATAATTCCTGATTAAAATCGTGGCTCAATCCGATTAAAATTTAATTTCAAACTAATTTCCTGTCAAAAGTGTAGTACTCTAAAAAAACAGCGAATTCGTCACAGAATTCATTAGACGTCAAAATAATAATAAAGACTGCTTGACAAGTATTTGATTAAAATTATTTAAATCATCCCCCATCAAACATGTAAATCAAACTGTAAAAAAATTACAGATTTAACACAAAATAATACAACATTAATACTAACTGAAACCACGTCACAAAGTTCAACTTTTGTAAAATATATTCTTTCATAAAAATAAAATGTTTCGCCCACCCCTACAAAATCTATATCAGTCCCCGAAGAATCACATTTTCATCGTCAAATATTTCACTTCCAAACATCAATGAAGTTTTTTTTAAAGTGGAAAAATCCTCCAAAAAGGGTTTTCACACTTGCCACAAAATGTTATCAAGATTATAAATTCCATACACAGTTCACACGAGGACACATCGGAACCAGCTGTACGGAGAACACTGAGATTCAACGTGAACACGAGCCACGTGTGTTTTTCATAGATCTTACCATCGGTGGAGCGTGAGCGATGTTCACCTGGCCGCTGACAGTCGTGTATTGAGCACCGCCCATGTACCCGGTCCCATAAGGTCGAGCCCCTACAAATCGTATCATGCAACCATCCGGTTCGTATTTACAATGATCGATCGTCGCGACCGATTCCTCGACATCGAGCTCGAAGCTAAACAACACCCACCGATCAGCTCCGCAACAATGTAACTCGACAGGGCGAAACATTTATTAGAAAAGCTCGCAACGGCTAAAGTGTCGAGTGTACGCTCGACGAAACTGAACGTGACACTTTCAGGCGCTAGCAGATGAGAAGGCATCTGTAAGATGTATTGTACGGTGCTGGAAGGAAGGCAAGTGAAAGGACTGCGAGTCTAATTGGTCAGAATAAAAGTTGGGAGGTCCCTTTTTGCAAGTATTTCCCAGTTTTGTCGCACGAGATTTCATTCTGAGGTAGAAATGTCATTTTTCAATATGAAATAATTTATTGACACGAATTCTCAATAATTTGGTGATGTCAGGTAGGAAGATTGTTAGTATGTGCATAAGAATAATAATGAGCTGGGACGGTTTTTAACGTAGATTGACCCGGTAAGTCGAACTAATTAAATTTATATGATTGCAATTTTGCTTTTTTGACATTATAATATTGTTTCATTGTGTTTTATATTCGGATTTTCAGTGTTACGGTTATTTCGCGTAGGATATTATAATTTTAGGTGTGTTTCGAATCACGGAAGCTTGATATCCGCATTGGAAAAAATTCTCAAAAGTGACTGGGTCACGAAGTTAGGACCTTTAGTTTGGAAACCCGAGACTTTGGGTCTGTAGCCACTATAGATTCTCTCTCTTACGCTGGTTTTCTTTCCTGGAATGCATTCTGTATATCTTAGGAAGAGGAAGCCTTCTTTTTGTGCGTGTAGCAATGGGCAAGTGTCAAATTCAATTTCTTTTACTGTACACAGCGAAAGAAATGCGCGTACGTATTTACGTGTATGTACAGAATTAACCCTTACGTTATGACAGTGTCCAACGGGAAAATGTTGTTGCTATAGAAGCATGCGTGGGAATGCGTGAGAATAAATTTTAGCACGTAGAAATTAAAGAGATGATCAGGTTTTTTACAATGCAAACTTGAAGTCGATCGTTCAATCCTGCAAATTACTTATAGGAAGAAATATCTAATTCGTAATAATTTAAATTTTAATAAGTGGTTGAAAAATTTCAATCGATAACTAACTTTGCTCATCCCGAAATTCTAATAACTCAAAATTTAATAATATATTTTAATTGCATAGGAATTATAATTAAAGAAACAAATTGCAATTGTTTTGCTGGTATTCGTAGGTAAGAGATTAAACACTTGGAACTTTGGATAACACATATCCATCTGGTTAATCACCGTGAATAACGGAAGGGTTAACATACAAAGATACAATCGTGCAAGGAACTTGATGATTTATAACGATAATGATTCCTTTCCTGGAATTATCCCCTTCAATTATGATTTTTCGAAAATACTGATTAATCGGGGATATATGAAAATAATACAATTAAAGAAATAAAAATTTGGCGGAAGGTGTTGGAAATTTGGAAGAAATTCTTTCGTCAGAATTTAGAAAAAGAAGTCGAATATACAAGCTGATCTATGATACAACGACACTGACTTTCGAGGATACACAGTTACGAGAATAAATTGAAAAAATATCTTACCGTCACCTCCGGTTCTCATGACAGCTGGAATGGCAACCGACACTGCTTCTACGTTTCCTTTGCCAACGTTGCTGGTTTCGTGCTGCATAATGGTCGCTCTGTCAAAATAATGAACACTTTCTAGACAAAAGGTAACACCTTCCTATCGAATCTAGCCGTCATTGTATTCTTTAAATATCCTATCACTACCACGAACAAAGTCACTTAACATCAAACCTTACGAACGTTCACTTCTAGCCACTCGAAAATTCCCCAAAACTTTCTTACAAATCAAAGGCCTCTCGAACCGTCCAAACTTACTAACTTTGAAAATCCTCCATCTCGACTTTCCACGAGCGCTTTAATGTAACTTTTCTCTCGTCGTCTCAGAAACTCTTCCATGATCCCCATGAAACGTGAAAATGCTACTTGAAACGTGCTACGAATCTAAAAGCTCGTAGTCTGACGAATCCACTCGATAATTATTCTAATGTCCTCTTAATAAACACTCGTCTCAATTAACAAATGAACACGTATTGCGTGCATGAGATACTGTGCGTTGCTGAAGAGAAGACTCGCGGAAGGAATTGTAAAGTAATGAAATTCTGATTGGTCAGAGAGAAAGGTACATGTCTCTGCTTATAATACAGTCAAGCTACAGCTTTTGGACGATTTCGAGCCACTGTGACAATGATAAACGTATCACCTAGCAAAAATTTCCTAAAGATAACGAGAGATTTGAAATTGGAGCTACTAATTAACACTAGATTTACGGAAGCCGTCAAATTGACAGGTTCCTACTTGTCTTATAAACATTTCTCAAATTTACAGAGACGCTGTACAGTAAATATTTCACGTGTATTTTATAATACAATAATGACTTAACGAATTACCATCCTTGCCGCTTGATCCACCTTTTTTCAAAGTCCTTATTTAATATATTGAAATTTAACAGATTTCACGCCCGTAAATCTAGTGTTAAGAGTCCATCGTTTAATTCCATATTACGAACTGGACTGAGAGCCCAAGCCTTTAGATCGATACTTAAAATCGAACCTACTAATTAACAGTCCAAGCCCTAACTCCACAACCACCATAACAGCTCGAAACATTTTTCTAGCGTCTCACAATACTTACTTTAACGGCGACACGCTGTCTTCCACCATAGTCGATCCCTCGTCTCCCTCGATGCCAAAGTGATCCTTCGCTTTTTGTTTCTTTAAAATGATGTCGATGTAGCCAGAAATCAATTGGAGGATCTGCTCGGCTTCCGTGGTCTGTACGCTGTAATACTGATCGGAATAGTCGCCGAAATCGAGGGTAAACGTGTTCGGCGAAGCACCCCAACGTCGGACGGTGGTCAATGGCCATGTCTTCAGAATTTCTTTGGTTTTCTCATCGAGCCGTAGGACGGAGTCTTTCGTGACACCTAACAGACGGGGGACCAATTTGTTTTTCCCCTTCATCTTCTCCTTCACGAGGAAGAACGTGACGCCGTATGTGCTCAAGGATCGGGCTGTTTTCGTGTAGAGAACTTTTGAATCCAGTTCTGAGAGGCCGATGTGCTTCTTGTGCTCGGCAAAGATTTTCTTCTCGATGCCCTTCACCTTCAAGTACGACTGCGGTAGAAATTCTTTGAGGCTGCGCGGAAGAATGATTTATTAATCGATTGTATTCCTTTTATTGTCCATTCTGAAAATTTCCATCGCTCCTCTTATAATACTCTTATCGACTGTGAAATTGAATTCATTTGAGGTATTGAAAATTTGGGAATATAATTACATAATTAATCGAATCTTCGTAGCAAAATTTATCACCCAAACTAAATTCAAAGAGGCATCGCAAACTGGAAGGAAATTCATTCGATGAATTGAAAGTTTGCAGGAATGTTGGAAACTTTTTATTAGGATATTATTATCGCATCGAAATTGCTTCAATGTTTCAGCAAAGGGAAATAAATTTAGAAATCCCGGGGTATCAAACGATGGAGATCTCTCTGAAGAAGTTACATTTAATATGAGAATTTTCCAAGTAAAAAGTCGCGAGATCCCTGCTTCGAAACTCACTCGAGGAAGCCGGGTTTGTGCTTGTCTTCCTTGTGATCACCGAATTGAATCTGACATTGTATTCCAGCGAAGGTGCAAGCCTTCTCCTGCGTTACCGGATGCGTCCCATCTAAAATCGCATCCCTCGCTTGGACGTATAACAGCGATAACTGGACCGGATCTCGGCTGTCGATATTTTGATCGGAGAAAAAGAACTTCCGCCGCAGTAGCACCGTTTCCGCCTCGTCTATTCCTTGCTCGCGCAGTGTTTTACTCGGATCTATCCAATTTACTGGAAGGAAGAGTAATTTCTTTGTGCAAGGAATTCAAATTTTCGGGAGATTCGTCGATCGAGGACGAATTTCTTGCTCTTTAAATTTTAATGATAAGAGCCAGTAATGCAGAAACACCAAATTACAGACTTCATTGTGTGCTATTATAATCGTTATTAATTTGCACGGTACTGCAAATACTCTCTTCTTTTTAATGAAATAAGGGGAAGTATAAAAAGGTATCAAATTTTAACGCGTAATTGATGTATAAAGCGCGAGACACATTGAAGTAATTTTCCAAACAGACATTAATTCGTGCACCGACGAATAGAAACTTCCTATTTTTCTCATAAATGGTTATTAGACCTATCCAGAATATTTAAACAAAACAATTTCCCACTGTAACATGAAAAAGTCAAAGGAGCAACCCTAAATTCCGCATCGGTGAATGAAATCGCAGAAACGCAAGGTACAACCCTCTCGACCGCACCAACGACCCATCCCAAAAGCGACCTAATTTCTCCCAACCCGGCGAAAAATCTCGCAAGAGTATCCTCGCAACCCCGTGTGCATCCTTCCACCCCGTAATGTCCGTGCAAGAGCCATAAAACATCCCTTCACCGCCGGAAGAAAGCGAGCGCGTTAAAGGACCGTAAGAAAGATCACCGCCGTTAACTCGGAATCTCTTCCTTCATCTTCAGGAGGCTCTTTTAAGGAAGTTTAATAAGTCGGAATTTTTTTTATTACACCGAGACACACCGAATAGATTGCAATCCTTACCTTCGTCGTCCGTCTTCAGCTTCTTCCTTAACTGATCCATTTTCGCGTCCCGCTCGCCCTTCTCCTCCTTCCTCCTCTTGAGGGTGAGGGTGCCGAAATTGCCAGGCTTCTGATTCTCCGTCTCCTCGTCGGCCAGCTCGCGCACCAACGAGTACTCGTCGTGATTCGTGATCCCTATCTTCGTACAAATTACTACCATGAGATTGGCGACAGGTTGACTGTCATCCACTAATAATGTCTTCAGAGTCCCGTCCAACATGCGCACGCGGAGGGTGCGGAGTTTACGGCGATACTCGAGAAGGTCACCGTTCCTCAGGATGTAATAATCGAGATTCCGTCCAGGCTCGAGCCATACTCCTTTCTTTACGTCTTCGTCGGCAAGGAATAGTCCGTAGTCTTTCGCTGTGCGGAGAAAGGGTGATCGAGTCATTTGAGGAATTATCGGGGGATGATTTGGGTTTCTTGGTATTGCGAGAGATTATGGACCTTGGAGAAGTATATGGTTGTTAGGTTCCTAGGTGAGTTATAAGGTAGCTAAGGTGAACCTTAGGTACTTATTTGTATTTGGTTTTGAATCTTGGATCGTTGATGAACCGAGTTAAGTGGGGAAAAGTGCAGGAGTGATTTGGCAGGGTTGGATTATTTTTGAAAAGACTATATTTTTATTGTGTTGAAGTTGTATTCGTTTGATGGAAATATCGAAGGTGGTGGGTGGATTTGGTGTACTGGTTAGTGATGAACATACGGTTCTAAACTTGATTGTTATGAAAATATCTAAAACAGCGATATGAAATAAAACCAAGTCATTGATTTACGTATGATTATAATTCCATAAAAATATAGAATTATATTATTACAATAGTCTTCCATTTTGTATATTTGTCACTAAATTCAGTGAGAAGATTTGGTGAAAATTACCACGATAACCTTGCATAAAATAACTGAAATTGCAAAGAGTTAAATCTGACCTTTATTGTACCTTCTGAAGAAATGCACTTTAAACGAGTTGATATAGTACTTTTACTCGACGATATATGAGATATGTAAAATATACAAACGTGCAATATGGTGTTTTAGTACTTATTGTTGAATATTCGACATTCTAAAAACGAGGTACTCACGTTGGCCCATGTTACTCGCTTCAGCAAGCTTTTCTCTGATAATACGACAAGCGTCGTAAACCGATGTGCTCGGGTCGAATTGCATCATCTTCGTGGCGTTTTTCTCCGGGATGGAGATACGCAAGGACAGGGTGGCCATTTCGACTGTCTTGGGTGATCTTCTACGTGCACGAAAACCACCGGAATCACTCGACTGAAAAGCAAATATCACCCTTGAAATTTGCAATTCTTGCAGTGGATGAGAGACACCCTCGAAATATTTATGCGATAAAGCCAGCAAGTTACGAAGTAACGTACTACGTTCTGCCATTCACTTCCGGTTGTATTAGTAGTATAAACAAATAGCCAGTAATGCTTAAAATGCACTTAAAATTGACTATATGCACAGAGGATGAAAGGTAATTTATGACGCGAATAAAATTAAATTCATTCAAGAATTAACAAGTTGATATAGAAGCCCGTTAAATATTTGATAAAGTAATTATAAATCATTTTGTATGCAAACAATTACCATTTAATTTAAGTAAACTTCCCTATGAATTAATTTGGATATACATCACTAAAACCAAATTGAAAGTATAAAATTCTTAACAATTAAGATAAAAATCTAATAGCTAACTTAAATATAAATGTACAAATCCCTGCAATTAATATTACATTCCCGCTTCTAATTTCGAATTTCATTTCAATCTTTAACTAAAACCAACGTGAAAAAAATCGTTCAAAAAAGTAACAAAAATGGAGGTGCTTTTCACTTAAAATTTATTGAACACCGAGAATACAAAAGTTCTCCAGCCATTGCTAAGGCAATTGCAAAAGCCGGGCGACAATTGTAGCACTGCAAAGCAATTAATTCCAACGCATTTATTCTTCCCGTGCTTTCGCGCAATCATCGGAACTTCTCACAACCGCAGACATCGATTCGGCGATTTTGCAGGCCGGCGCACGATCATCGGCCGATTTACGGTATTACGGAGAATATAAAGGGCTTTATGCGGATATACGATTTCTAGTTTACCGCTGAATCAAATGCAACAAGTTGCTAGGGTTTTATGTTCGCCCACGGTGACCGCGTTTCTGCGTGCACGCGAAATTCCACGTATATTAGCACAAAAGGGCGATCTCTTGCTCTCGGGAAATCGTGGAATTAATATTAATAATTAATATCTAACCGATAACGACACCTGTTGGAGTTTCTATCGTATTGTTAACGCTGCAGTATCGCGATAATTAAACTTTGCAATTTTAAATGATGGGCAATGAGGGAAGGAGTGAAGAATATGCAAATATTGGAAGTGTAAGAAGTATTTAGAGGATATTTTTTTATGAGAAAGAGATAAAAAATTGTACTTTCTCTATCTTTTGGATTTGTGTTACTTCTCGATCAGAGGTATCTTTCATAAACGCGGAGTTTTTTTAAATGTGACTTAACAGGGGTGGCTTTCACCTGCAATGTGCCACCCTTCCGTTAAAAACCACTATTTTACGTAGAGTCTGATTGGAAACTTTATGATGTCGGTTCTAATTAAATGATGTTTTAGTCTCTTTAAAATGCACTGACAGCATGTTTTAAAAAAATTATTTTTTCTATGTTGCATCACTGTTTTTAGACTATTTGGAGGACTTAAAGGTAGAACTACAATGAAAGAACAAATGCGAAAGAATACGAGTTGCCCGAAACGATGTTTAAATGGATTATAAATAATAATATGTTTTTTTCAAAACAATGATGCAACAGAGAGGACTTGTTTGTATTTCAAAGATTCTCTGAAAGCTTCTTCGAGTGAAATTTAAATGAAGACTGCACGAAAACTATTCTTATCCTTGTCTACGCGTTCTGATCCTACTCTTATCTATACCAGGGATGAGAAACACCCCAAATCCAGGATCAAAGTCCTCATTTTCCAAGGTTTCATTCTGAATCTTACAAGTTATATATCACAAACTTCAATATCAAACACCAAACACAAATGAAACTTCAAAGCATATCAAACACCTTGAATTTCTCAAAGATAATCTCCCTTCGCTTCATTATCCCACAAACTCCAAAATTTTACACACCACTTTGAAACTACCCCTCGAAAGAATCCACGGAATAACATTGAAAAAATTCTTCGATAAAATATTCAATATAGCTCGTAGAAGGAATTTTCCCATCGTTCTGAAAACGAAATGAAAATTGCAACAGTCAGTCTGGCAGCACTTTATATCGGTTTTCTGGGAAACCTAGCGGAGCAACGGATTAAAAATGTCCCGGTATCGGATGAAAGAAGAAGCCACCGTGGGACTTCTGTCTATATATTGATCTTCCGTGGTATGGTACATTTGCCATAGAATTTGCCACGGGGTGCACTGTGGGATCCGGCACGGGCGTAGAACTCACACCGTCGCACGATTCGGCTAATAAAAATAAATTGCTCTCCGCTTGGACCTAATTAAATCGATCGGGGGGAAGAATCGTCTGGTTTCTACCTTCAATGATAAAACATGCAATGTTTTATTCGCATCAACAAGTTAGAAATAATTCCTGCATAAGATCAATGATTTGAATCAGAAATAGATTTATTTCTCAGAAATTGTCTTCGTTCAGATAAAATAGATTCTTGAAAAATAAAAGTCCTTCGGCAAATTACATCTACAATTGTACAAAAAGTGAATTTTTATTAAATGGATTTTGTAACGCAGTTTCTTTGCACATTTTCAGAGTTCGATCTTCAAAAACGTGGATAGAAAATAAAACCTATTTTTAGCGAAGTTTTTCCAAAGGAAAGTAGAAAGTAGAATTGAAATTTTCAAAATTAAAATATTGCAAAAGGAAACATCGTTCAGTGATTAATTAGAAAATTAATATGCCATAGAATCTTTGCAAATTACATCCAACAGATTTGTAATTCGTTATTAGTTCGTCCAAAGTTCAGTTTCGTTTCGGCAACCCCTGATCAACATTTCACGGCAAAAATACCTCTTACGATTTCTAAAACAAACATCGACAGAGAGTCAAACGATCTCGAAGTGTCTCCGGTTATCCAGATTCTGCCAATTACAGACCGTTTCGTTCGTTTACTCGATTTTTTCGCGCACCCCGTGAACGGGTGAGGGTACGAGGGTGGCTCGCGCGCATAAATTCGTTGCAAGTACACCCTACGCCAATGTGGGCTTCCACCCTTAAAGGTTGCCTGGCAACGCCGGTCTCTGACTGTGTCAAACTCAAGCACAATCACCCCAGACCATCCCTCCTTACCATCCCAGTCGCTCTCGCTCTCTTCCCTCTTCTTTTTTTCTATTTTCCCGACTCTCTACCCCTCGATCTTTTCTCCCTCTATCCGAATGTTTTTCTCTGCTCTTTTCCCACCCCTTTTTCGACTTTCTCCCTCCCCTCGGACCTTCAATTCCTCGTTCTGTCGTTCACCGACACTTTTCTTTCTCACTTCCTGTCTTTCTAGGTTTCTTCTTCTTTTTCTTACCACCTCTCCCTCACCCCTAATTCACGCCTGATGTTTCTGTTGATCTTTGTTTCACACTTTTCTCTCCCTCTTCCTCTACTTTTTGTTTCTTTTATCTTTCTCCTTCTTTCTCCATTTTATTCCATGCATTTCAACCCTTTGTTTTTATCCTTCCGTTGTCGCGCCTTTTGTTTTTGCGGTTCTCCGTTCTATTTTCCGCCAGCGTTGATTTTCCTCACCCATTCGCGCCTAATTTTCATGCAATCGCAGAGACGTCTGGTTTCGATTTCGACCAGACAAAATTGTTGCTTACGAGGCGTATGCACCATGGAGAAGGGGTGGACGTTGAACTGCATCGCCAAGCTATGGGGTAGCGGCTGTAATTAAGGTTTAAGTGGGGGAATGTCTCTTGAGAAGCACGCGCCTCTTGAAAACCCGGTTTGAGGTTTAAAAAAAGATTCTTTTTGTGCACTCCGTTTCCGTAGTTTTATTATTTAGTTGGAAAGAATGTTTTTCTATTTTTTGTGAGCTTTGCGAAAGTGTTGAATGATTTATTATTTTGAAGCTATACATTTTACGTGCAAATTTCTTTGGAATTTTCTATGTAATTCTTAATTCGTGGGGAAAACTTTAATCGTAAAATACGTGGGACAGAATTATTTCTTTTTTTATTTGTAACTTAGGTGTAGAATATAATTTTGTATTTTGCGAGAAAGACGTTGAAGTGTTTGTACTGCTCGTTATTTCTGAGAGATTAATTTTTTTAAATATGAATGTCGGTGTAATAAGTTTCGAATTTTCTACTCTATTTTTTATTTATTACGGAAACGTTAACCGTAAAATTCCGGCAACCTGTGTTGCGGATACGCAAGAACAAATCAATTACCATTAACGGTAAACAACTTTCAATAACTACAGTAACCAGTAATAAAAGCGCAATTTGCAGTTAAATGTAAGATGAAATTGATCGCATTTAATTGATAAATTATTTTATGTGTGTGTTAGTTGATTAGTGAAAAGTGTCTCCATTTTATTTCCACGTCCAAACTATAATATAGCGGAATATTGAAATACAAAAACGTGAAAATCTCCAATTTCACCAAACTTCGCAACAAATTACCCTTACGTAACGACCTAAGAGATCGATACATTTGGGGTGGAAACTGAGCCACCGTTGCCTGCTTTTTTCCCCGTTAAAAGCCACGAATTATCGCCGGCGATAATCACCAAATAAATTCCATTAAACCCAATTGAAATTACACATCGTATTCTTCGAATTAATTTGTAACGGTAGTAACGCAAACACAGAGCGATAAACAAGTTGTATACATAACAGTTAATAGGTTCGAATATTAAATCCTCGCAAAATTGAATCACCATTTTACAAAGTTCCACCCCATTGGACCACGGCGCGTCACTTTCCGATTCACATAAACTGGATTTAAAGGAATGACCTCATTAGGTGCAATCGGGTCAACGGACAGGGTGCGAGTTGCAGTCGTAACTCATTGTCAGTTCGATTCTGCATCGAGTTGTCTTTTATATGCTTAACAATCGTTGATAATGTACGATGCACCCATGCACATACAAAGAGCATCGAACCCAGGGCTTATAGGGCTGTGATGGGAGATGTATTTAAAGGGTGTCGCGTCCAGTGGTGTTTAAGTTATGTTAATTATTGCCCTGTATAAATAAATATTTTACTTTCTTGTTTTGGAGGTACGATTAATACTAGATTATCAAGGTGGTAAAAATCACGTGTTCAGAATTTTTTATAAATTTTTTATAAACGATACTCTACAATCTCTACAAGTTAAAAAACAAAAATTCAAACTTTAGCCAGCGCAGTCCCCCCGGCCATTCAGACCCTTCGCCGATCGCTCCTATAAATAATACTTCTTCGACTTTGAAATTGAATATCTCGCTTGTTTTCGGGCCGATTCCGACCGGCCTTATTTCTACGTGTTTCTAGTAAAGTATATTACAACGTTCTCCTCTTCGATGTTTACCATTTACGAAAAAACGATTGTAAGATTTATCGCGATCGCCCCGTATAAAATATTTCTTATTCATTGTTTGAAGCGAATCTTGTTTTATTAATTACATTAAAGGGAGAAACAGAGCAAATGAGAGGGGGCTTTTGGTAGGTAAATGTAAGCAGTAGGCCTACGGAGTTCCACACTATCCGCAAAATAACACTATTGGAAAACAAAAATGGTGTACGACAGTGTAATTAAAGATTCCATTTGAAGATATTTCTCAAATTAGCGCAAACTAACAGACACTGAAAGTACATTACATAACTCAAAAACATAAAACATAATGTTAAATACACTAAGACAAATTTAATCAACAAAATAATTGTCTTCTACCAATATTCGTACACCCCAGCCACCTTATAGTTCAAAATTAAACAACAACATAATCAATCTAAAAACAATTTCACAGAGAAACAAAGTTTCCTAAAAAGGATCGAAAGAGAAGAAGGAATCGAAATAAAGAGAAATACGTTCGGTCCTGAATCCAAGGCCAAAAGTCACCCCCTCTTGACGTTAATGCTTTTCTCTTGTCATGAACAACAGTGGCTCTCTGAATCGTTTAAATCTCCAGAATCTTTCGAGGCCGTCGCCTAAATTTAAAGCCAGGTATAACAGAATAAAATGGAGAACAAAGAGAGAGAGAGGGGGGGGGGGGGTAGAAGAACAGCGATGAACGATATAAAGAAAATAAATAAAAGTAAAGCAGACACAATTTGCGCGTTAAACAAAAGTGGGTCGATCATGGCCTCTAAATTTAGACGTCACAACGGCAGTCTCTTTCCATGGCGATGACGCCTGACAGGAACTAATTGAGGGTACTACGATTGGCACGAGGTAACGAAGACGCGATTATGCACGCTCTACGAGACCCCAGTAATCACGGGGTTCGGTTCTCGTTAATGGATCCTGGCATACGTGCCAATCACGTTGACTCCCGCTGGTGATACGGCATGAAAAATAACATTTTCCTGATCCTCTCACCCCCTTCTGAGAGTTCTGTGAACCCAGCATTCAGATGTGTAAGAGTTCGAGCTATTTCATGGGAATAAGTATGCGTAGAATTTAGAAATGTTGTTCCGCTGAAGTGAGAGTCATATCGGCGGGGTAGTTAGTGATTGTCGTTTGTCAATTTGGAAGAGTTTGAACTATTTCTTGTGAATCAGTATTAGTAGAATTTTAGAAATATTGTTCATCTGAAATGAGAAGACAGTAACAGGGTAGTAATTTAATGATATTCAGCCAGCCTGGATTTTTCATCCTGGCAATTCTAAAGAAACCAAGTTTTTCATTCCATTTTCTACACCGTGGCTATCACTTGATACTGTAAATTAAAAGATTAAACCACCCTCCTATAAATTCTCTCTTTCCCTAATCTATTATTCAATTAAAATTAACTTATAAAAATTCTCTATCATTGTATTCTCAAACCAACTCGACAGCACTCTTGCCAAACAGAATCATCGCCAACTTCCAAACTCAAAATCAGATCTCCATAAAATGATTTGTAAATCTGAAGATTTCAATGTCAAAACAGTACACCGCAATAGCAATTCTCACTAATTGTTACTTCGAGGTAAAACATTATATTAATCCACATTACTTAATTTTCAAGATAAAAGTTGGTGCAAACATTTTCCATTAAATGTAGCCACTGCGCCGAAAAATTGATTCGCGGAAAGAAGAGGAAGAGGTGAAACCAGACAAAGGTATCCATCTCGGCAAAGCCCGACGAGAAAAACAGAGAAAATTGTTTCACTTTTCACCGATCAAAGACGATCGAAGATTGCGGAACCACTTGCAGCCATTTACTTTCGGCAGCTGCAGTACTTACTGCGCTCCATTCTAGTCGATCTTAAAGCGTCGTCGGAAGCAACGCCGTCAGCTTTTTTAACTCCATCGTCGCCTTACGAGCTTTTTCCCGACCCACCCCTTTGGGAACCCTGTCCTCGACACCCTTCATCACGGACAAACTCCCCGAGTCGTGCACACCGGTGTAGAATCAACTTTTCGACGATCGGAACACAATTTTCGAAGTTTCGAAAATCATTTTTCAGCCGGCACTTGAAGAGTAATGAACGCGAAATGCTTAATGATCGTAGAGGCGGTATTTGAAGCGCGATTTTGTAAGACTGGTTGTAAGTTAAAACCTTTCGTTCCATTAAAGTTAAAAAAGGAATTGCAAATATAATAAAAGCTGTTGTAACTATAAAAATATTCATTTGATTAAAAATTGAATTTTATTTGCAAATGTAACGATTACTGTAATATATAAATAACGACCTATTTTTTTAATCACTGCACTTTTTTGTATAAGTAATGATTTTTGTACTCTTTAACTCTTTGTGCTTTTAAGACAATGTATCGTAATTTGTCTGGGTTTCAATTCTCTTGCGTAATCTGTAAGCTACTGCGTTGTTATTATCGAATCTCTGTTCAGTTTACGTGATATAAAATACTTTTAGATAACATTTATTTATTAATCAAAATAGTGCTATTGATAACTTTCAATGAGTTATTGCATATTTAATTTTTATAAACTATAGAAGTTATAGAAATAAAAGTAAAATACGCGAGATGATTACTAACTATCGAAGTAATATTTATATCCGATGCCTATTCATCAGATATCTTCAATAATAAAATATATTTGAATAAACTTATCAAAATGCTAACATCATAAATAACTTTCTGAATAAAGAAGATCACAATAATAATAATAATAATTGCATGATATTAATGAACGAATACATCATTGTATGAAAGCAAAACAATGGATTAATCCATGCAAATAAATATTTGAATCGTTCCATTTTCGAAGCATTGCTGAAAACGTCGAAATTAAACGTGAAATCAGATCGAACGCGATATATAATATTGTCACGTAAAAATTGATTTTACGGCACTGTACAGCGGCACTTTTTTTATTGTATACGGCAGTACACCCTTCCCACGACCCCATAAAGAATGACCCTGGCGAGAAGTACGCACCCTGTTATACCCTGCCGAATGACTTATTAACTTACACCCTCAACCGGCACCCCCGTGTTTTTGAAGAAAACTTTCTGACGTCTTTCGATTCGGCGAGGCAACTTTTTCTTTTGTTCTTCAACTCCTTCGTGATACGTGAGACGAAATTTGTCTTGGTTATTTAGCTACTCCTTTTTTGTAAAGGGGATAAAAGGGGAGGGCTATTGTATTGTTAAAAAGTTGCGTTCCTTTTCATACTTTTATTCTTGAAAGATTCATTATTGTTATTTATACGATTTTGAAGTCTGACTCATTCGTAAGCAGATCTGTTAATTAATATTTGAAGTTGAAAGTATGTTTTATATTTAACAACAAAGTGCTTTGAAGAGAAAGATTGGGAATTATAAGTTTTACTTGTTTTCAGAGATCTATCATTCCATATTTAAATTCCCTTCTTACGATCGGGTTTTGCTAATTAATATTTACTTCATGATTCATGTTTTACTTAAATTTTACTTTAAACAACACTAGTGAACTTTCTTTTTCATAATGAGTACACTCATCGTTAAATAAACGTAGGTAAATTTTTACACATATAAATATTGAAATAATAATTCTCCAAATATCTGACAAGTATCCAATATAATTACAAACAATTTCATTAACCGTTCTTTACAAATCAATCCGAAAATTCCCAATCAATCTTTCCCATCATCCGCCCTTATTTAAATTCCCAAACAATCAAAAACCACATTCCCCACCGCTCAACTCGCAGCACAACCCCCAAAACCGTAAGACTGCATCGCTCTAACTCGAATTAGCAACCAAAGGAAATCCATTCGACGAAACAAAACAATATTTACCTCGATGATAGGTCTGATCGGCTTTCATTAGCGGCGTAACAGCAACTACACATCTACGATATCTAATTGGATATTGGGGACTCCCATAATACCCATGAACGTGGAACGTTGGTCGTCATCGACTGTCTTCGCTTCCGGTGCAAGCTCCTCGTGTAAAGATAATTAACTATCCCTACGAAGCTGCAGCACGGATTGATGTCCATTTTCCCGTTGAATTATTAAACTACCTGGAATTCTATTATGACCCGAATTCGAACTGTCGCGTTCGAGTTCCTGGCATTCAATTCCTCTATGGTGGCCGCGTTTCTGTCTCATCGAGGACTACTATGTATACTCCATACGTGCTGAACTACGATAGCCGTTCAACTCGCGAAACGTCACTCACGTATTTATCACCGTCACGTTTTAACGAAGTATCGATTCATGATTGAATTCAATAACTGCAGATGAATTAACCCTTTACGATGCAAAAAAAAGGGAGGAGAGATAAGCTGCGTTGAATTTCAAACGACCTATTTGCACTTTATTGGGACGCCGAATGAAAAGCGTTTCGTTCGGAGTTGGGTTAATTTATAATGCCTGTGTGTGCAGTGCGATTGATGATAAAATAAAATTGGTGTATGCTGATAATTATTGAGTGGTTGGCAGTGTTTTGTGTGGATGAGGATGTTATATTTGAGTAGATGTAAAAGATGGGTTATAGGAATGTTGTTAGTGTTGTATGGTGTGTGGCATGGTGTTGAACAGGAAGATCGAATTCTAAGGGGGGAAGTGTTGCGTTTGAATTTCAAATCGAATTATTGATATTCTTTTGACACTAAAATTATTTATGATTAGTTTGGTACATTTAAACATATCAGATAATTATATTAGAAGAAAATAATCGTCGGTGTTCTATTAATACTGGAATTATCAACGATTAATCTTGCACATTTAGACATACCAAATAAATATGTTTAAAAAAAGGAACTAAGATGGAAAGTAAATTAATAAACATAATCGTCTACGTTTTGTAGGATGTACGAAGAAAGTCAAAGAAGAAACACCATTAGAAATCTCAAAAGCATAGAAAATGTGAAGAACAACTCATTTTCATTGGCGTGGCAGATCTAGCGTTAAAATGAGAAAGTGCAAAATATATTCAGTGTATTCCAGTATCAAATAATTATTAAATCATGGATGCACTATTTATGGCAATGAGGAAATGAAATTTTCATACATGTGTAGGAGTAGAAATGTAAAAATATTCGGATAAAACGGCAAGTATCGTAGCACGGTGCCAGCGTGCACAAAGATCAAAATCTAAATGGCGAAGAGTGTCAGCTGAACGTGTTATCGAATTATCGATATTCTATAAAAACGTGAAAGTGTAAAATACATTTGGTGCTTTCTAATATTAGGTAATGCAATAGTATATACACTGTACATAACTATGAGAAAATGAAATCTGAATAGACACCTACAACAAGAATTATATAAACATCGGCAAGATGTTTAGTATTTTTCTTAGTATCTGCAGATATCACATTCCAACTTATTTCCGAATTTCTATCACAAGTGACATCAAATCGATTATAGAAAAACATGAAATTACAAAAAGAATACAAATATTCTATCACTTTATCGAAAACAACTGTATAAATTCCACCGTGTTTCTATCAATTGCAAGTTAAGTAAATAACTATACTTTACCACCACTTCATAAAGGGTTAACTCGTGCTCGTGTGTATTCTCAAATGTTTCCGCAGGCCGAACACAATTTCAAGTTAATCACAGAATAATTTTTCAACGCGCAACGATACACGGTAATCACACGAGGTATCGGTTGGATATTCACGTGAAATATTCGTTGAATTCCAGACGAAATATTTAAGAACGAGGACGACGTGCCGTTTCACTGCCGATCGGGAACTGAATGCGTCGCGGTCCGAGTTGAGCCTCGAATGTAACCGAGAGGATTGTTGGGGAACCACCCCTCGTACCGAGGGGGATGGTAGAGCGAGGGTGAGGGTGAAAGGGAAGGGAGAGGGATAGAGAGAGAGCGAGAGAAGGAGAAAGACAGAAAGTGGGAGAGAAGAGGAGAGAGAATGCTACCGACAGGGGTGAGAGAAAGAACGAGACTGCGGGGATGCAAGGGTGCAAAAGACAGAGAAGCAGTAAGTGAAGAACAGGCGGAGAAGAGAAAGAGAGGGGAAACCAGATAGAGAGAAAAGAGAGAGAAGGTAGAAAGGGAAACGAGATGTCGGGAGGGTTTTGGTAAATTCACATCAGAGATATTCGGGGCTTCTGCGCACTACTGCCCCAGTAACACACCCCCGTAAAACGGCTGAAGGGAAGATTTGAGCGACGCGCAAGCCTGAACAAATTTTCTCTTTGGTTTGCGACTTTGCGTGCGCATCGGCTCGTTTTTAAAACTCTAAAGGACATGATTAAGAAACTGCAATCATGAGTAATAGTGGTTGTTTCATGAAATTCTGACTGTCGTGTTAAGCAGAACTTCGATTTTAATTTTCAGTATCTTAATTTTGTTACGCACGTGCTCTTTTTTTTATCTCTTTCGTTCAGTCTACTTCCCCTTTCTTTTCACTTTTATATGGGACGTCTATAATTTATTATTTTTTCCCTTAATTTTCATACTGCACTCGGTCTTTTTAAATTTCGAACGTAAACGTTATCCGTGCAAATAATAATTTTCTTGCAGAAAAATTGCAAACATTTATTTGTAATTACTAGGTAGAGATAATTTTCTGATTATAATCCTTCAAACTTAAATATAACTTTCTTATTATATTCTCAATTTTCAGGTTCCGCTTTCGCCGGATTTCCGCAGAAAACCGGGAAGCAATTATTTCCCACCCAGGAATCCTCAAATTCTCGCAATAATTTCTAAGTAAAATTTCACAGAAAGCAGTTCCTTCCAGCGGGCAAGAAATCTTAAAAAAACTCTCAATACGCATTGTTTCCATCGTAACAAATATCCCTGAAGGAAATGCTACAAATATGAACGATCTATCTACGTTAAAATAAATACAACCCCAACCGAGGAAGCTGAGCATCGTAATTTTTCACCCCTATTTCCCAGGAAACATGATGCAATAAGAAACGTAAATAATTACGATTTATAGATGCAGCTAATTGGAAACCAAACCCACGGGGGTCTGGTCATTGAAACCCATAGTCCAGGATGATTTGTCCGACGAAACGATTAAATTCTGGTTATAAAAGACACACGGAAATCCCTTCCATCGTCATTACCACCCTCCTCTCTTGGTATTCGAGGGGGTAGGGAAACGAGGAAAGTTGACCCTCGCATTATACTATCTGATTTCGAGACCTTAAAGGTCTACTGTCACGATTCACCCTTGATAATTGAGTTCCCTATCTTGATTGTTTCATGGCAATCAATTTTGTACTTGGCAAGAATTCTCGCTCGCTCGTTTGTCCGTTAAATTTATTTCCAATACGAGGAAGGAGAGGGATGCGCGCGTTTTCTTTGACTTTCCGTGAGACGCGAGCAAAATTTGGCGCGTTTCTGTTGCACGAGCATCCCTTCCGGATTCGATACACTTGAAATACCGAATTGCACGTTATTGGAATTCGATATGTTTCTTACACTCTCTACGATTTCATATTTATTTTAATCTTTGCAATATTGTGTCTCGTGGGATCATTTATCACCATGAAATGTTTTTGTAATAGAACTTCCATGACGGTGTTATACAAGGGTTTGAGTTTCTTTAAACGTGAAAGTCAAAGAGAAAGAAATTTAACAAGTATTGGAAAAATCTTTCTACATTACTTAGTAAGAATAATATATAATTTTATCATTCTGTAAGAATAATAAATTTCTATATCATTCTGTACGAAATATTGTAGTTCTTATAAATTAAATTATTGTAACAAAGTAATAGAAAAACAATGTGAAAGTATTACATACATTTTTCTGTATCACCGTAAGGATAATATATAATTTTATCATTCTGCACGAATAATAAATAATTATATCAATTCTATATCGAGTATTGCAGTTCTCATAACGTTAATTCTTCTAAAGAAGTATTTTCCAAAATTCAAAATATATTTCTTATAGATTTGCAACCATTGAAATAATAAATAATTCTGCCTTCTAACGGAAACAACTTGAATATCAAGATGAAAGCGAACAGGGCAACAAATCAACACTGTTCGTTTCCACGCGATTGTACAAAGCCACCAAGAGATCCATAGATCACAACACAAAAGTTTCAAAGACAACCATGCGATTTAACAATGCTAAGAAATCTATTCGACTCTCGAACAATACGAGAACGTTCAAACAACAATAAACCACGTGTTCGTGACGGATATATCAGGTTCGTTTTACTCACCGAGTAAATGTCATGATGCACACGTTCGTCCCCGGTTCTTTCTCGAGTTTCTCGTACTCGTCGAGGGTCTCAAACGTAACGACACTATCGCTCGAAACTTGTTCCTCGAGATACTTTCGAGATATTCTCTCGATTACTGGTGCACGTTAGACACTCGCCTCGTTCCCGAGGCGTTGGTTAGGAAAAAAGTTTTCGAAGTTCAGGAAGGCACAAGAGGGAGGACGGACGGAGATTTCCGTGAAATTTCGTTAAAAATTGAGAGAGGAAAGTAAGGCTGCGAGGTCTTAAGGACCCCCTTTAAAAATTCAAAGTAAGGCAATCGCAAGTTTTTCGTTAAAGTAAGCTCGTACGATACGAAGATTCAAAAGGGTTTCGCGAAACACTTAAATATCAGGAATTGAAACGATCACAGTATTTTTAAGGCCCTTAATCGACGATCCGCGAGGATCACGAGGATTTCGCGGAGAATCGAAGGAAATGAAAAAAGAAAGCAACGCTTATTGTCACGAGTAGGAATTTGGACGGCAGTTTAAGGCACGGGGATGTTTTTCCGAGCACGACAGCCTGCCGGATGATTGTGAAGGTCAACGTTAAGATTTTGTTTTGTCGGGAATAACAGAGGAATTAGGAGTTCAACGTGGAGATGTGATCTACGTAAAGGTACAAAATATCTGAGGATTTCTGATTAAAAATAAATTTGTCCATACAAAACTTGAAAAGAAGTTGAAAGAAATTGAATGAAAATCTTAAAGGATCTTAACGAAGCAATTCAAATCCGCGCTTTTAACGTTTAACCTGACAGAAAAAGGTAAATTGATTTAACGGAGTTATGCTTTATGAAAAGATACTAACAGAATATAAAGCAATATTTTAAATACGAGAAAATTTCAATGGAAAACGTAACAAATATAAAATAATGACATATAGATACCCTAAATCAGTTACCTGAACTTGCAGAGAGAACCAAAAGGACTCGGTTCAACTAAATTCTCGCGGAAGACGAAAAGACCAAAATCAACCCGCAAACGCTGTCAAAGAGAAACTAAATTTTCGTTTTACAAACCAACAAAGAAAGTCCCATAAATGGAACGAAACCGAAAACTTCTTCACCAAGGAAAACAAAAAGGATCAACGTTCACCAGGAAGAGAATGAAAAAACACGTAAACAGGAAGGACTACAAGATCAGGAAGATGTCTGAATTCTGGTAAAATAGGATGGTTCGTAGGACAGAAGTTAAAAGTGCGGACTTAGTGCAAGGGATGAAGTGATTCCAAGGGATGGTGTGAGGACCAGGACGAGAAGGAGAACAAGGATGTTACCCCGACGGCTGTCGCCAAAGAAGTGATAGTTCTGCGGCCTTTCGCGTGGTACCCAGACCAAAGACACCACCAGAGATCCTACGATGCGCCTGCGCCGATGCACCACCAAGGATCCACCGATGGGATTGGCTAAAATCGGTGGGGTAGTTTTCCTCCTGATCTCCCCACTATTCCACTCGTATCCAACAACCCCTCTCGCGTGGTCGAGGATCGTCGCACGCACACTAACACCCTCTAGATAGCGCGTCTCTTGAAATTTGAGTTAATAACAGCTATCTTGGCTTCCCTGTTGGACTTTTTTATTGTTAAAAATTGAAGGCACTTGAAATGCCGAGTCGATCAAGGTCAGCCGAAGGATAATCGATGATGTTTGGTTCGCGGGGATTTGGTTTAGAGAAAGGGTTGGTAGATGTTTTCTAAGTTGCTGATGTCCTAATTTGCTAATGATTTAACAAATGATGCTAAATATTGATTTTCTATGTTGCTAAGATTCTAAGTTGTTGCAGTCCTCTTTTCATAGCGATTGTTTGAGGGATTGTTGATGTGGAGAAAATAGTTTGAAGAAGTTGATTGGTTGAGTTTTTGATTTTGAGGAGTTATTAGTAACGAAGGAAGATTCATTCTTTTTGTTGGGTGTCCATTGTTGCAGAATTGTGTTTTTCATTTTTTAGGGACATAGAAGTAGATAAAGATTTTGGACACGATGTAGATTCTTCGTAAGAACTGTGCCGATAATGTGGCATCAGAATTTTAACAAAGTTCGATATATTATTTGATAATCGTCAATCATTTTCTAACATTAAATTACAAAATACATATTAATTTTGCCTTGGCCCAGAGAAAAATTGTATTCCCCCTAAAGATTCACATTTTCAATTCCTTTTGCAGTTAAAAGGTTTTTCGCAATTTATAAACAACCTACTGAAAATGATCTATCCTCAAGCAAACATCAATAATCAAATTTCTAAAACCTACAAAAATTATCCAGATCAGAAACATAGTTCTATAACTTTAGAACACCATAGTCCACGTCATAAACATGGTATAGTTGACATAAACATCCAATTGAGCAGATCAGCAGACTCGTAGGTCGACGAGAAATTTTTGTAATAATTTTGGTAATTCCTTTATGACTGAATTTAAACAACCGATCGCACAAAAGGCTCCACGAAAATCGAGCCGTATCGGACGAGGGGGTGCAAAGGGATGGTAATGCGAGTCCGCAGGGGGGTGGTTGCCTGCCGAGGGTGGGAGAGTGTCACTCAGGAGCACGACGTGTAAGAGAATGGTCACCATCCCGGGGGGTGAATTGAGATGTACAGGCAATTTATGCAGCGGCACTTTCGTCCGGAAGTCGGGGAGCTGACCATGAACGCTTGCAAAACACGGGGGTGGTAACACCTTGGTTTCTTCAAAAAAATAGCTACAAGCCCCTCTAAGAATCCTTATCGTCGAAAAAATTCAGTGGCAGTAAATGCTGATCGTTTAATAAAATAAAGGTTGGTACTTGTTTAACTATTTAAGTTGGAATACAAGTTTTACTGTATTGGAATCTGAGTATTAAAGAAATACAATTACACATTCAATGGAGGACGTCCTCGTTTAATATCAGTGTTTTTATTTTATAATAAATATGTAGAAGAATTTGAAATATTATCACGTAAAATTGGGAGTTGTAATTATTTTTAAATTATTAAATTGAGATGAATATGGAAACAGGTATTAGACTGACACTGTAGACAGAATCGAGAAATGTTTATGTATTAAGTTTGCACTATAAATAGAATTCCTGAATTCTATTCATCTTAATGAATTTATTAAACTTAATGAAGTTGTTAAATTTATTAATTGTTGTAGTATTATTACCTAATAACTTATTCTCGCCTGAATTTGATGAAACAAATGCTCAGGTACATCGTGGAAATTGCTATTATCCTTTGTATTCTATGCAAACACTGAAGACTATATTATTTTAATTATTGTTAACATCTTTAACGCTGCCTTTAGGAAGTTTCTTTTGTGCAGTGAATGATGTAGACGAAAGCCAGGAAAATGTCGCGTTAACAGGGATGATTCACCCTTCCAGAGTCGAAAATGAATTAGTTCCAGAGAAGGAAGGGGGTGAAGCGTAACGCGGTGTAATATTCAACGTAAATATCGTCAAGGCTATGTTTTAATTACTTGTTATGCTTTGCAGTTAGTTAAACCGTTACTAATTTCAATTATTGCAATTACGAGGATGTCTACTCCTCAAAGTAGATCTAAATCTAACAGCAGATGTTTTTAACTAAATAAATATTTTACAATATATGTACGACGCCAATTAAGGCTGTATAAAAATGTAAATGTTTCTACAGTCTAAAACTGATTATTAAAATAGCAATCATTACGTTTAAAAATTCATGAAAATTCAACAAGCAACATGATTTTACAAATATCACAATAATTTCAATAAAACCCAATTCGTAAAATATAAGGCAAGTAATGATATGCAACGAAAATACAAAATAAAATTAAAAATAATCAAGTCCACTCAGAAACTAAGAAAAAATTCTTTGTTTCGTCTCAAATTAAACTATACAAAATAGTTAATGATCTCTAAGAGCTAAAATAGAAGCAATCAGGTAAAATTTAATTTAATTTCATTGCAACAAAAATACTCCCTCCACATTATGATTCAGAAATTTCAACAACAAACAACGATGGAAAATAAATTCAAATTACAAAATAAAAAGATGCCCTACGTTACCTGAACACTACAATAGCTTCAAGACAATTAAACACAATCAAAAATTAACAACTTGCAAAAATCCTCCCCAATATTACCGGATAAGGAAAATCACGAGGAGCCAAAAGGTTTGTAAGCTATCCGCAAGGTGGCTGAAGAGAGCCACCGAACAACAGCAAGGGGTGGTTATGGTTTATTTCTTAGCCCTACGTCCAATGGATGAAACAAGGGGCTAAAAGAAAGACAAAAAAAGAAACGAAAAGCTAGGAAGAGTCACGCAGGGTGGTTTTCTTCAGGAACGAAGTTAAGAACCCCGCTGAGCATCCCTTTTCCTCGCTTTTTGTTCTCTCCTTCCGTCTCTCTTATTTTCTCGATTGGACTGTCCCTCTCGGAGCCATCAAGCCTTATCGTGGTAGCGTCAATCACTCTCTTCGTATACGATCAAACTTATCGTTCGATTAATCGCCCTGACAATGCGCCTGTCGATCCAACTTACCCCCCTACGCCCACCCACCCCGTCCTAAATCCATATGGTTGCTGATGCAAAATTTGATCTCGAAACTTCGCCTTGTTTGGGACGCTGCACAGCCATTGTATGCTTCTTCGCGCAGGAAGTTACAAATATTGCAAGATTATTTACTGCGACTGTCTTGTATATACAATTAAAACTTTCGGATAATTTCTGGGGTTGCGAATTAGATATGGATTTATTAATGTCGATGTACTTTCGCTGTCCTATACGTGGAGAGTGAGAATTGTTTAGTATTTAGATAAATACTAAATGCAGTAGTGATTTGATGAATGATTAATCATTTCTGGGATGGAAAATATACTTTTTGCTGAATGTTTTTCAATTGAGATAGCTAATTTTGTGTATTTGGTATGAATTAATTAGTGAAGACAGAGTAGGAATTAATATGTAATTGCGAAATTTCCTGGAGTTATTTAATAATTAAAAAATCTTGATATCGGAAGACATTGAACACCTTCACTATGAAGAATATGACATCCTCTCCAAAATCTTTCATCTTAACTTCATTCCTCAAAAGTCAAACGGCCGATCATTCTACAATTGACTTATTTCAATTAATTATACCGTAATAAACTTATTCGAACGTATGTTACCTGCTTAAACAAGACCCCCAAACATTAAAACCCTGCCAAGAAACTACAAACAATAGTCACATTAGTCTCAAAACTATCTTACAAATCTCCGTATCTAGTTTCAAGGTAAAACCTGGAATAGAAGAACAAAATGAATCCACCTCGTACATTAATGACGAAACTCAATTAAGGAGAAAAACTCCGAAATTGCCCATAGAAAAAGAACCGTCCAGCGAGTTACGGTGAAATCGAGAACGACGAAAAAGAAAGGCAACGAAGAAGTGAGGTCTCAGGGTTACGTAAACCCGTCTTCCGAACTTCCGCCTCGTTGTCAGCAAAGCCGGAAGTGCGGTATAGATCAGACACGGCGTGGTACTTGTTTGTTGGTGGACGACTTTGTACGGTAGCTTGTATCATCGGCGCCAAAATGTCTGGGCCATTGCTATTGGCTGCTTGTTTAACCCCACCGAGGACTCGCAGGATTCTGGGTGGTGTCCTATGCCTCAGGATAAATCAATGTGTCGAATGTTCTCGATGTTAAGATCGCAAAATTGCGAAACATTATGTAACTTGGATTTGAGAGCGCGCTGATTGTGAGTCCGCTTCAGAACAGCTTGAACGTCTTGTTCGACTTCGTAGCAGTTGCTGCTTGGATTTTTTGAAATTCGATTCCTTGTGGGATATTTTTTTAATATATCTTTGTTCAGCACTTGTCTTCGAGGATAATATTGTTTGAAAGATTAACATGTTGGTTGTCGTGGGTCACGACTATGAACCGGGTAGTTTTAGTTAGATGGGGTATACTTTATATTTAATTTCATTCGGGGTAGTCTATTTCGAAAGTTGTATTTCGAAAATTGACCTATTAATAAAAATAAAATTTGCCTGACAGTGGAGAACACCATTAATTATTGAAAAACTGCGCCGTTATTAAATAATTCAGTATGGGAATCATCCGGAGCAACAATTTGAAATATGAAAGAATCGATTAAAAGTCGAGTTCCTTATCAAAAACAGAACTATCTAAAAAAATTGTAACTCAACTTCGCATTGCTAAAAATGCGCACAATCGATTGATACACCGTTAAACAAAGAAAATAAGTTCCTTATCTTTGTACTATAATTTTGAAAGCTGCGTCTAATTGCAAAAATGTAATTATAATCGTATATACAGTTGATTTAACAACAGTAATTTATACTTGATCCCTAAAATTGTACGTAAGTACCGAGAATTAAAAACAGGATGAGCCGCTGGGAAGAAGAGTAACAGAAACTAATCAAATAACAAATAATTTGTGGTATATTTCTGTCTTTATTAAAAATTTCGTTCTTAATCCTGCAGCTCACCTAAAGTTTCGTAGAAAATTTAATAAACGGAGTATATTATTTCTGATTCTTTCTAAAAACATTCCGCAGCGTCTTTGTCCACGAATGGCGCATTAATCGCCGCAAAGACGAGGCATAAACAAAGCAGCGTTTGTTGGGAATAGCGTGCGATTAAAACGAATGCAACTGGCAAGGCTGCATCGGTCGACAGATGCGCAAATTGCACCAGTCGCATACCCAAGAATAAAGATAATTCGGGGAGATACGGGAGAATCGGTCAATGGAGAATCTCGACTTTTGGTGCGCTTTACGACGCACCGTTTGTCGAAACTTCGTTCGATTTATTAGCTGATATCGCGTCAAGACAATTTATCGCAAATATTTCCTCACTCTATTTGCAAATTTTTCTTTATCACGATCTTGCTTCTCAAAGAACTTAAAAAAGTTCCAAAACTAAACAAGCGTCGTTTAGTTGCTTCATCGTTGTAATCTTTAAATCGCAGAATTAAAGATTAACAATAATGATAATTTAAATTTATAATAGGATGATTGTAAGAAGAATTCTGTAATCTGTATATTTATATTTTTCTTTGATTCTTGAGGTTCGTAATATATATTTCAACGTTGTCATACAAATTTTCGATGCCTTTATTATTATGAAAAAAAATCAAACATTGTGTGGGCTTCTTCGTTCTACAGCAAACATGGCAGCAGTCACAATTAGTCTTCGCAGCGATTATTAGTTCCGCAGGATTCAAATGCAGGAAAATTGGGACAGGATGCATAGCGTGCTATTTAAACAAGCCAGTTAACAAAAAAAATCCATCATGCAAGAACAGGAACGTTCTTCCCTGATGACTTCGTGCAATCATTCGCTAAAATCGCTGACCTGTTAAGCTCAAACAGAAAACCATGCATTGTTATATAACGCAAAGTAAATATTGTTATTATTTGTTAACGCCGGTTGTAGTACTTGTTAATGATAATGGCTGTTATTATGTAATGCGGTATCTGATTTCGTTTTTATATTAAAAACTGTGCTGCAGAAAGAGGTAATAAGACATTTTTTAAAAAGTTTTCTGCACTGTGTAGTACTATTAATGTTTATGCAATTAACAGTCTCTGAGGATTTCGAAAAATTATTAATAAAAATGAAAATGGATAATTTAAGACAAAACTGTTATATCTTGTTCAAGTTTACAATTATGTGGTGCTATGTTGTTAAAATATTTGGAAAAATGTGATAATAAACTAATTTCAAACTTCAGTTAATTCCTCGATCAAAATTCCCGCATTTCTGCATCAAAGTTTAATCAGAACAATTACACGCCTCTACAATTAAAAATCTCATTTCAGCGAATACATTTCTCCAGAAATATTCTCAATATTTTCAACAGAATCGCTAAAGAATTTCAAAAAACCTCGTCAAATCCCATTACCTCTTACATACATCACACCAAAGGAACAACAAAATGAACGAAGCAAAAACAAACACAAACCAGCAGCCTTACAAAAATCATAAAGAAACGGTTCAATCACCAATTTTCGCAAGGACCAAAGCGTTCGTGAAAATCATCCCTAAACCGGATCAAACCCGCGAACGTGCGCCAACCATCATCGCCACCCTCGTTCATCACTGGATGCCTATTCAAATTTAACGGGCCATATTTGTCGCAATTAAGTATTACGTTTTCGGGCTTATGGCCCAGAAGTATTCCATATATTGAGTACGGAAACAGAAGATCTCGCGCGCGGAATAAAGATAAATTCGCGGCGGGACCAAATCCAGAGGGGTAGGTTTATGACACCGCGGGGGTAGCAGGCACTTTCACGATTCGTCTGACTCATGCCGAGGAAGGAGAGCGAGATGAGGGTGCACCACGTTTACGAGGATGCCGACGAAAGGAACGATGAGATCCACGAATACGATTTGCGAATCGGAAGCTAGCACTTGAATAACTCATACTTACGACTGCTACTCCTCTTCTTGTCGCGGTTCTCCTTCGTTCCTTATCTTTTTATCTCTCTTTGCGCGTATGCCTTTATGAGTGTGCCAAAAATTGCTGCTCGTTCGTTGTCGTCGACTCGTTCCTCAGGCCTTTCTGAAATCTGAACGTGATCCGGTTAGGTGGTACCAAGTTTCACATTTGGAGAACCGGAAGCGGGTCCTCTGGGGACTTAAAGAGGGTGCAGATGTGGAGAGAGATACTTTTCGGGATGTCTTTTCGGTATTTGCAGGTAATTTGTTTGTTAGGATTGTTAATATTGGATCTACCAGGGTAGTCAAAGTGACGGGGTCTTAATTTTTTTTGTAAGTTCTTGAAATTTCTTAATATATGATTATTATTATTTCTTTTCGTTTGTCTTGCAAATTGGATGGGGCTATAACGTTCGGTTTGTTTCCTTCTTTTATTTCTGGTTTTTTGACGTAATTGTTTACTATTTCTAAATGTATTAGATAAATTTGAACCGTAAATTAAGTAACTATAATCAGCAAATATTTCGATTAATATATTTATTGTATTCAATATTTTTAGCAGAAACAACGGTTGAAATGCTGCAAGTATCAACGTGATATAAAGTGAATCGAAATAAAACCACACAGTCGGAATGGAGAACCTAAAAATTCAGTGCACAGAACGTGTTAAACTTTACACAACGTTGATTGGCTATTATTTTATTTATCATCACACGATAAACCGTCAGCTGGTGAAACTTTTCATTTTTCGATAAGCTCACTTCGTCGAGCTTTCATATCTAAAATTAATTCCTTCCACAATGTAGACAAAATTCAATACTATAGAAAAATAGCTAGCTTAGCTTTGGTATAACTCTAATACAATCCAGACATTAAAGATAAACCGACAAATATTTAATAAAAATAAGGAAGCGCTATCATTACCCTTTCGAAGATCCCTTGAAAATATCCCTTTCGTTATTTTTATTTCACGTAATCGATGCCTCGCGCAGTTCATCCAATTTGAAATTCAAAGCTGCCGCGAGGCGTGCAATGTGGAAAAAAAACAGTCGACATTTGAATAACAGATATCGAAGCATCAAATTATTCGACGAGAATCAAGGAGCACGATTATATACGCTCTCAAGACGCATATATAACGAGGGTGAATAAAATCCTTAAAATCTATCCTTAGCTAATTATCGCTTGAATTTTGTAACAAACAATGGAAGGAAGGAATAAAATGAGATTAGAGAAGGATGAGGAAAGAAAAGTAAATAAAAACGTTTGCGAATCGGCTGAAATGTCATCGGCTGACGAAGATCCGCGAGGGTTTTTCCCTGGAAAACCTCGGCCGAGACGGCGCCGTGAAGATTTTCGCGAATTTGGCGACACGAGGGCAAATAATGAAAGAACGCTCGAAAACAGGATACGGAGCAGTCCGAGAGGAAACTGGGTGGATAAAAAGAGACCGTGGAAACGGAAATGTATTGTTGCGCGGTCGTGGTGCCGTTCGCCAGGATGCTGCGGTGAATTTTTGAACTTGGAGAACGGGTAAAAATGTTAATCATTGTCACGCAATTATTCTGGAAATTTTATTTCTGCGACGAGGGATACTGCGAGGTCTATTATTCATTGGTAAATTGGGTTAATAATATTCCTCGCCGTTGAATATTCAATTTTAATCGAAGATAAATTAAGTACAGGTAGCTGAGGCTGTTTTAGTTAAATACACAAAAGCAGTCACAACATTCCACGTATAAAATAATTTTATGCGAAATTCTCTGCAAGGAAAATCGATATGGGGAGCATCTAAAATTGCAAGGGGTTGATTTTTGTTATTAACGCAGTGGTCCGAGAAGAAAATGCAGAATTCCTTGGATGCAATTGTGCTTGTGCAAAATGAAGTGCTCTGCAGATATGGCTTTCTAATTGTAATATTCGTAAAACATAATCAGTAATAATTAAATTAAAATTTAATTAAGCACCACTGCCTTAACATAACACACCCTGTACTAAACTCATTGTTCCATATCAGTAATTTGCCTCAAAGTAATTGATTATTTTCGGGCAATAATAATCCCTCTGAAATTACAGAAAAGGAAAAAAACAGAGCAACAAATTCAAGAGTTAACTTAACCCAATTAAAAAAAAATCTTCTCACTTATATTTTTATTAAAACTCGAAATAAACTTGAAACCTTTCGCACGAATGAAGTAAACACTTAACATAATTTATTAATAAACTACAACGGGATTCGATATAATCGAGGCCTTCTGCCATGATAAAACCTTTCATATAAATAACAAAATATTAATAGAAACAACACACAACTTAACATTTGAACATTTCGGATTACACCAGGGCTGTATCCTCAACATTTTTAAAAAACTCAGTATCAACACTGTATACCATCTTATCACCATAAGTTTCTTCCCCGCAAATAATAACCAACGCCAAAATACCTCATTCTTTTATCTTCAAACCACCATTTTAATTTTCAGCTACAAATAAAAAAATCAACCAAAGCAACCGGTAGACTATCGCCAACTCCGATATATTTCCCAGCCCTTCGTCCTCGCTTTGCAGCATTAACATTTAACACATCCGGCCGGACATTCGCCAAAAAACACGGGGGGGAAAAGGGGAGAAAGAAGAGGCGCGAGATAAAAACGAGAGATGCTGAAAGAGAACAGGTAAACCAGAGTGCACGACATAACGGAGAAATAAAGAGGCATGAGAAAGGAGGGAAGGTGAAAAGAGAAGGGAAAAGGAAGAACGACGCGAAAGAGGAGAACGGAGACGAGGAAAGAGAGGAAGGGTTCGAGAGAGCCAAAGGGAGGTGGGTGCTGGCGGCGTTATGGCGGGCGCCGGGGGTGGCGCCGCGACGCTTTGGCGCCTCCAACGCCGAGACGGTTCACTGATGCTGGCTCCATGTAGTACCTACACACACCTATGCATCTGCGTCGCTCTCACCCCTTCTTTCTGGATATTCACGTACACCTAAGTACGTGCTCGCGATGAGAGTTCGAGATTCTATTTCTCACATGCGTACACGCGTTCTCATCTTTGTAGTTCTATAGCTGTTATTTCTGTGGGTCTAGGTCTCTTTTTCTTTCTTTGTGTCTTTGTTTCTAATTTATGTGGGTCTCTGTCTGTCTGGATCTGTCTTTGGATTAAAATTCTGTAGCTCTGTGTAACTTTTACTTTGTTTGTCTTTGGATTTAATTTTTGTGGGCCTCGGTACCTTTTCGTTTCTCTGTGTGAACAAATTTCTGTGGGTCTCTGAGTTTCTGGTTAGATTTGTCCCTAGATCCAATTTCTGTGAGTCTCAGTCTCGTTTTTCTCTTATCGTCTGTCTGTGAATTTAATTTCTGTTTCGTGATTTCTGTGAGTCTCGGTATCTTTTTGTTTCTTTGTGTCTTTGAATGTAATTTCTGTGGGTCTCTCTCTTTCTCTCCTCCCGTAATTAGCGCCTGTTATCGCTCCTGTTCTCTCTCTTTCCTCTCTTCTACCCTTTTTCTAGTTTTCTCCCTATATCTGTCTACGGGTTCCTCTGCGAATTCGTACGCGAATGAAAGAGCGAGGGTGGAACAAAGGTGGAATGCATTCTCGATTTTAGCCCCGGCAGGACGAGGTCATCGTCGAGACACCCCTATTGTCGAGGGTGTGGCACATTTTGCACAGTTTTTGTTTTACTCGGTGGAAATTTTGTTTAGGACTTAATGATTAAATGTATTAGGGGATGAAAACTGTATAGAATTTTAGAAATTAAATGCCGAGGTTGACATACAGTTATCAGAACTATTTAAGTCACGATTCCGTCCGTTAATGCGAGTACTGCCAGTGGAAAAAATAATATATCTGCTGGTTTCTCTTATGTTATATGAATTTGAGTAAAATAATTCTTAGCTCTTTGCCTGATGCTCTGTTATTCAATGTAATTTTCTGCCGTAATTGACTCCATATTAAAGTAATTTCGATCTCGCGATTTCATGAATACTTCACATATCTCATAAAAGTGTCTAGAAATACCTGCAGTCACTGGTATCACGAAAGAAAAATGTCCAATGCTACAAAGTATTACTAAATGAACTAAATTAATTTCATTTCATCAACATTATTGAAAGAATTTTACAAGCAAGAACACTGACCGAAGGTTTGCACTGAAAATGGTTAATAACGTTATCACGAATCTCAGACTTTTTAATTGAACCTTCTGTGTTCTACGTACAGGGTGTTTCAAAATTATTTTCCCTGGCTTTCAGGGGTTATACACCTTACATTGGATGGAGATTTAAACCCGCCGCAAAATTCGCGGAAGGGTAGCTGATTTTTTTATTGGCTCATCGCATTCCAGCCAATAAAGCCAATAAAAAAATCAACTACCCTTCCGCGAATTTTGCGACGGCTTTTTTTACAAATCTCCATCCAACCGAAGGTGTAGAACAACCCCTGGAAGCCATGACAAATAATTTTCAAACACCCTGTACATCTACAGTGAATCATTTTGAATCTTGTTACATTTACAAATGCATATAACAAAATCTTGTAGAAACCATAGATTTTACCACCTTCAGTCGAATGTACAGGGAATAAAATCTGAAAAGAAAGAGCGAACACTACGTCCCATCGATAAATGCCCTCGTGAACAATATGTAATAAAGGCCCTCTTGGGTCGTCGTAAAAAAGGAGGCGAGAGACAACTAATAAAGCCGGCCGCAGTACTCATAACGCGTAATCTTGTAATGGGCTTGTTGCACACGTAGCGACGTTATGGGAGAATCATAACGGCTGTAAATCCGATCAATCAGCCTGCCCCTTTTTCTCGCCTCTTATAACCCTCTTTTCATCCTTAACGTCTACCCTGAATTTGTGAATTTATGCGATTAATAATCCGCTTCGACGACTAAGCATCGATCGTTGACAATTAAAGTCATTCGCTGAACCATTTACCTCGGCTTTTACTGGCTCATTCTTGTTTGACTCGAAATTTAATGGAGAATAGCGCGCTTTATACGGAACGGTGATTACTAGAATTGGAAGTGGGAATTTTACAAAATTTATTCAAGAAGTTACGAGCATGCATTTCTGGATAAATGTTCCTTCGTATTAATAAATAAAACAGATACCATTTTAAGAAATACTGATCTCGATTTCTTCACAAACCAGAAAAGACAGACTCTGAATATCAAATTTCCCACTTAGACCACATCTAAATCTTCCAACTTTCACTGTTCAAAGTAATTTTCCAAAAACACTTCAGACCTTTACTACTCACGCAAAAACCCACTAAGAATATTTCTCTACACGAATTTCCCAGAATTCTAATCCTTGCAAGCCACACCGAAAGAACGAATCACTTTCGAGTGCCGTGATATAGGAGCAAAAGGAATTACTCTGTCGTAGGACTGTAACATTATCCTGCACTGTTTCCCCCGATCTGAGGGCGGTAAAATCTTCTAATAAGTTGGGTAAATATGAAATCATTGTTATTTTTATGTGCAGCACACGGGCGTCCATTGAGCCGATGACACGGGATGAAATGGTGGTCCGAGTGAACGTACGGATAATCCATTAGATGCGTTGTAACCCAAAACTGCGCAAACAAGGGTGATCTTGGATTAAATGTGACGGACGGATGAACCATGGGGATGAACAGCTAGCTCTGAGAATAGGAATAAGACGTATCGGGGGACAGGTGCGCCATAGTAAAAGTAAATGTCAAAGGAACATTTCAGATTTTTCTGCTATGGTTGTTTCTTTCAGGATATACAGCCCTGGATGGTTTTAACCCTTATCGCACGCTAGCTTTGTATACATGATTCTCACTAGGTTGTAGTTGTTTTTGGGATATTTTTATCCCAGCAGTAAATATCGTCATATAAAAAAAATAATATATGGAAATAAATTGTACAATAATAACATGAAAATTATATGATAATGTTTGGGATATAAAATATCCCAGTAGTGTTGTAAAGGTTAACTACCGTAGCCTCTCAACGGCTATGGCTATTTTGCATAGGACCTACTGTGTTAGATATGTTCCGAATTATCGAGAGAATGATGAATTAATTAGTAATTTAGAAAAAATTTTACACAGGTGACGGAGGAGGATTTGAACTCGGGTTCATTGACTGCGATTTGTAGCTTTTAAGTTTTGATCCACCACAGACTTTCAACGGCTAAGGTCATTTTGCCTGTAGTCGATTTGTTGCCAGGTGAGGTCATGTCTGTTTGCGATTTTTCGCATTTCTTACTCGTGCTGTTACATAAATTACTTCAGGCCGTAGTAGGCTCAGCTGAATCCATTTTTACGCGACAAAGCCAGCACACAAAATCTGCACGCATCGTACGACATCTGCGTGCTGTTTCGCAACGTTATGCCGATTCGCGATATTATTTTCGTCGAACGACGCACTCAGTTGCATGCAGAGTTCCCTTAACCCTTTGCGGACAGAGACTACTTCAAATATTGGGAAATAATTATTTATTTGATGGTGGAAAGCCAAGCTTCCTAGGATGAAATTGTTTCCGCATAATAAGTATAAAATTTTCAGTAGAAGTATTTTCATTTCGTGTGGATTACTTCGCGTTAGATGATATAGAGTAGACATTTTTTGCAGAATACTTCGCATCGTGATGAAAATGGGTCTATCAGAACAAAAAACACATATTTGTGCCGTGACGTATTTGTGGAAATGAGTTTATCTTTGCGGGTTAATAAGGGAGACGTTAATTAATTTACACGTCTGAAAATACTGCCTTTTAACGACGCACATTGACACGGTGTAATTAAGTAATGCAATTAAATGGAAGGATACCGTTAATTGCTTCGTCGATCGTGTTAAAAACCCTATTTACGGTGCATAAAAACATTCTTGAAAAGCAATGCATACCGTTTTCATAGAACTGCACAATGATTTCTTCTAAAGGCGCCGTTTTTAATTCAAAAATAAAATCACCTCTCAGTAACACTTAATTTCTTGATTAATTCGAAGAACTAAAGCTAATCGTATATCCAATTGCGACATCTTATAACATAAGAATGTATAAATCCCCCAAAATTCCGAAAAATTTAAAAATGTAGAAAATTATTAATTTATTGGTTATTGTAAAGAATTGCCGTTAATCATATTACGCATTAATAATTGAAATTATATCGGACACTGTTTTGATGCTCGATTTATGTTAAGTAAGGTTGTTTTTTAATTTGCATTTCATGCAAATCGGTTCAACAATTCTACGATCATTTGGAAGGTGAACCCACGCGATCTATGCAAGTGTAATTAATTTGTAATAATGAACACGCCGACACATATTCGTTCCGTGCAACTGCTTTCGAAAGTGTTCACCGCATTTCCTATAAATAAAACCGCGTCATTTATGAAAACTCTGTCTATTCCTAGATGCGATATTTTTCGTTCTGTAAAATTAGGGAACTTAAATCTTTCTGAAAGTGTCTTCATCACTTTTCGCCGTCTATTTTCATTCAAAATTCATCATTTCAGCGATACAGACGATGATAAGTGTGCGCGGGAAAAGTTGCAGGTAGCGCTATCACTCTTTTAACAATGTAATCATAAATTCATTTAAAATTTGAGAGAATAAGTTCAATTTAATAATTTCATCTTGCTTGTTATATGGATGATTTTATTAGTCTGCGTTTTACAAAAATAAAGAAGGCTTAGACTCCGAAGTGATGAGCTCGAATTTGAATTTTTAGCACTTTCGCAAAATTTCTCGTAAGTGCTGAACAGCACACGCACAACTTAAACCTTTTGTAGACAAAATTACTATAATAATTGCAATGAATAATGATAAAGCGAACACTTTGTAGTTATCTCAGTAGCATTCTAAAGTCTGATGGGTTATAATACTGTGCTAAATTTGATATAAAAGCGTTTAAGATTATTCTACATCCTTCTTCAAAGGGGTTGCAGCATCTGTACAAGATAAAGTTCTATAGCTCGTCAATTAGTCAACCTTCTTTTCTGCTAACGTATTTATTTAGTAGTTTTAAACATATTAAATTAATCGTTGATAAATCTAGCGTTAAATTTCGCCATATATCATATATTTGCACAAAGTAGCGACGGTAAAAAGCATGAGAGACACTGCGCGAAGAGATTCGATTGAATTGGCTGTAAGCAAATCAAATACACGACGAAAGATGTTCCAGCTGCCGTTGAACGTGAGAGATAGCAGACACTTTCGGTCTTGTAATGCCATTTAGAGTTCACGTTATCCACCATGGCTTTGTTTTCTATCAACCAGCAAATCGATCAGACACCCTGCCGTGTTTGCTTTCGACGTAATTAAAGAATTTCTCGTAATCAAGATCGATCCAAAATATTAAACCTATTAATCTCAATAAACTAATCTTAATCTATCAATCGGTTTATTAAGGTGGCCAAAATATTTCACGATTTTGGGATCAATATGTTGATTTGAAATATTGAAATTATCCGGAAACCGGGGAAATTTAATCAGACTCAGAATTCATCATACTGTTGCGCGTGTTATTAAGATTAAAGCCAGCAATTTATTCCTGTTTTTCCGATATATTTATCTCCTATATCTAAATATCAAGATTAATTCTCAGTAAATCTTGGATTACTCCTTAGTAATTTTGCTACTATTAAACTTGATATTTTACACCGTACCAAGTTGAAAATTTCTATAATTTACAGCATCGAACAATTTTCATATTGTCTGTTTCATTTTAAAATATATAATAGAGCAGGAACAATTTAGCTAATTCCCTACATACAAATTTAACCCTTAACGTATAAAACACATAACCAAATCCCCAGAAGACGTCGATACAAGTTAGATGCAATTATCTTCCCATGAAAATGAAGTTGACGATTATTATTGGTTATTAACGGCGTAACGAGAAACTCGTATTATAATTTAGGGTAATTAGAATTAAGGAAGATGTATAATTGGTACAGTAGCCTAAGACTATCCGATAGATACCTAACAATAACCCCCGTGTCTCATGGCGGTTTACCAATCATCATAACGATCCCGTAACGAAGCCATTTGTCTCCTTGGAGAGGAACGAAGCCGCAGAAAGGAGACGTATTCGAACAAGAAAAAGGCACCGCCAAATGGTCATGGAATTGGATGATTATTCAAAATTGCTTCGACCTACCAGTTACGACGAAAATGTTTCGCGGCACACGTGAATATCCTTATTGCACAATAGGTCGACGTTCGCATGAATTGCATGGGAATTAAGGGATGAATGTTCGAAATTTTACGTTAACTAGATTTTCTGCGTTTGAAAGGTTATTCGGTGTCTGGAAATATCATGGTGCCAGATCTTCAGTTAAGCCGTGATAATTGACTGAGGTTGTTGTGCAGTTTCATTGAATTTTCGATTTTTCGACTGCCGGGTGTTAATTAGTACGATTTTTGTCAGTTTTAGTGATTACAAATTTGTTTATTCTTTCTAGACAGCTTTATGGCAAAGAATTATAGTAACCGTATGTTACGGTTATAACTAATATTAATTTTCATTGTGGTAATTTTGTCGGCACAGTGAAATTTATAATTGATTTTGGATTTCTATTTGCTTTTTAAAAAATGCTCAGCGATCTATTCTATACCAATATATAAAGAGCAGAAAAATTTAATACACGATCAAAGTTCGTTTTAATTATCAAGAAGGCTGACGTAATTTCTAAACATGATACGAACATGTATTAAAAGTTAAAAACCCCATGAATCAAATTGGTGAAAACAACGGAATTTTCTTTGTAAACGTAAACATCGCTGGATAAGGCGAAAGAGCGAGAGAGATAACGTGACATAATGAGAACGATATAAAAAGAACAAAGATAACAGAGATATTAACGTCACAACAGCGTAAACCTAAGAGAAGAAAAAAAGATACCAGTAGCCTGAGACTCTTAGGAAACTGCGAACTTTTCAACACTTTCAAGAATCCGTCAGGAAAGTCATTCCAAAAGCTCGAGAAATTCCAAAATGCTACATTTAGGACAGGAAGAGTTTCCGAATCAAAAATATTAACGTTTGTACGACGTTTTCATTTTTGGAACAAAGTGAAATCATCTTTCAGGAATAAAGGGGGATTTGAACTGGGGTCCACTAATCGAGAGTCCCAGCCTTTGCCTCCATATTCACCATAGCCCCTCAAATAATATTGTTTTTCGTCAAAGACCTACTGTTTTAGATGGTTCCAAACCACCAAGGCTACTATATATTGATTAATAATATTGATAAACTTTCCTGAAAGTGACAAAGGAGGACTTGAACTCAGGCCCACTAATTGGGACTCCAAGTTTTTACCTTCTCACCTACCAGAGCTCCATGTTATGATCATTTAGCCTAAGATCTACTGTTTTAGGTAGCTGCAAGCCTCAAAAGGTGACAGAAGAGGACTTAAACTTGGGCCCACTGATTGCAAGTGTGAGCCCTTCACCTCCTTACTTACCAGACCCCCATGCTAAGGTCAGTTACCCTAAGATCTACTGTTTTAGGTCGTTCCAAACCTCCTAGGCTACGATATATTATTGAATAATATTGATAAACTTTCCTAAAAGTGACAAAGGAGGACTTGAACTCGGGCCCACTAATTGGGACTCCAAGTCTTTACCTTCTTCCCTACCATAGCTCCATGTTATGGTCATTTAGCATAAGATCTACTGGTTTAGATACGTCCAAGCCACAAAAGGTGACAGAAGAGGACTTAAGCTTGGGCCCACTGATTGCGAGTTTCAGCCCTTCACCTCCTTACCTACCATACCCTCATGCTAAGGTCATTTACCCTAAGATCTACTGTTTTAGGTCGTTCCAAACCTCCTAGACTACGATATATTATCGAATAATGTACATAAACTTTCTCAAAGGTGACAAGGGAGGATCTAAACTCGGGCCCACCGATTGCAAGCCCGTGCCTTGCCACCTTACCCACCATCACCTCCCAGAAAATTCCGTCTGGTACCGCGATGGACCAATGACGAAATCGAATTCGTGAGATTATGCATCACCATGCTGGCAACGAGCCCAGTCGGTACTCTATTATGATTTTCGTAGAATCGCGTGCACACCGTGAAGAAGAGTCTCGTTAACGCACGCACATGCGGCCCCATACAGCCACGCACTGTTTCATATACGAAGGCCGCGCTACTATTTTCAAGCATTCAGCCGTGCGTACTCTGTACACGCACCGGACACACGCATGTTTCTATTTATACAGCTCAAACCGGAACTATACTTTCCACAGACGTATATTTAGAGTGCGTGAGATATCGTCGGATGGCAGACGAATCGTTGTTTTTTAAAACTGGCGAGCTTTAAGTTCAACATGTATTCGAAACGGTAGGGTGATGGTTTGGAGGTTTTAAATGACTTTGGAGGTAGGGTGGATTAAATCTGTCATGTTTTTGACTCTGGTACTACCGAGGATTAACTCTGAGTTTTTTTTTATTAGCTGTTTAGAAATAATTTTGGAAGATTTCCTACCGGTAATTATCTATTTTTATTTAATAATTAAGATAACTGTAGGGGCTGAGGAATATTTATGAAATGAATTTTATGTGAAGATGCAAAGTCATTGTCGAATTCCAAAGGCGAAATTTAATAGATAAAAAGTTAATTACAAGAGAAAACTGTCTAGTGTAGCTCAACGTAGGAGTGCAACGAGTTAGTGAAGTACAATGGGACACCGTATAACGCGATACTCCTACAATGTGAATTAAAATTTGCATCCTTGGTGTAAAATATTCCAATTGCATGTTTGAATGCTTATTCTTGGTATATTCAGCAAATTTGTATCGTTGATAACTATATTTTGAAATTACACGGGCAAATTTATGTTTGTACCGATATACATTTCGACTGCAGATAGTAATTCCTTTGCTGTATTATGCATGTTAATTATATGCTAAAATATTTATCTTCATTACACAATGTACTTCAATTACATGTACAATTTATAGGATAACAATTGAAATACATAATGTAACACATACATAAATTCCTACTTCAGCAACACGACAGAAAATTGCATATTCTTTAACATCATTATTGCTGCAAATTCTAAATCATATTATAAATCATGCATACCACTTTATACTATGAATAAATAATCAGTACTGAATTTTAACAAAGATCGTTAACAATTTATTTTACTCTTCCACATTTTCATTTGACTAAAATAAAATATGTTCGTAATTCAAAAATCTTCAGTGACGAATCGCAAAATACCAAAACAATCTGAGCAGCTAATATCATTCGACGATAAGATATTCAATTTCCATTCAACCAGGAATGCAGACGCAACGCCAAACGTTTTCAATCAATTTGCCCGATTCATCAGCGGCATGACGATACTTCAATTGGAGTTATACGAAGCGCCATCGATACTTTCCATTTCCAGGCTTTTTATCCATCCGGATCGGAGAATAAAGATCGTCGCTTCGGATAAATTCAATGAAGCCTTAAAGCCGATGTTCTAACAGACGCTGCGAGTCGATCGCGATAATTAAATTGCGACCTCGCCACGATTTCGCGAGGATAAATACGTGACGACGCGCGATGCAAAAAGGCGGGAATTATGACATCTAAATCCACGGTTCGAGTTTACCAAAGATATGGAAAAATACTCTTTTTTTCTCTCGACGGAAATTGAAATCCGCCGCTTCCTTGTTCGTACGATGTAACGATGTATGCGCGGAACGACATATTTTTAACGTTAACGTATGACGGCACGAACCTTGCGTCATTTCTTTTCTCAGATTGTATTCTAAAGCGACAGTTTAGGTCTTGAAAAGGAACGAAAAGACGCAACGATGTATTTCAGTGATTGTGAAGACATAATTCTGGGAAGAATGCGTGAGAAATATTTCGTTTGGTTTTAATTCTAGGGACTTTTTTTCATTTGGAAGATTGAAGGATAGATGATGCGGATGAAGACTGTGAAAAGTTGATTTTTTGTGTCATTTTAGTTTATATCTTTGGATTATTTTTCCGGAAATTTCGCGTTTTTAATTTACGGTACTTTTAGATGCTGTGATAGATATTTCACGTAGAAAAAATTATTCGGAGGTAACGGAGATTTGAACACGGACTTGAAAATTGATAGTCTGAGAGTTTATCTCCGTAGCTATCATAGCATAGCGGTATAATTTTTTATTTTCTAAAGTAACTTGGCAGGAGAAATGAAATAATCAATTTTGAAAAATTATATTGAACGAAGGAGCAGTAATTTCTTTTTTTATTTTAATAATCCTTCAAAAATTATATACGTTTTGTCATAGACTGCAAATTGTTTAAATATTTACTCCATAACTCCATAATAGTAATTATATTCTAATAAAACGAATGTAAAATAATATGTAAACGTTCAGCAATTTATAATAATAAGTGGGCAATTTAATTTGTTTATAAAAGAGCTTAAAAGTTGAGTATTTTGTATGCAATATAACGGTAATAATTAATAATGTTGAAAAATGCAACGAAATAAATGAACACTAACCTCAGAATATAGATTAATTGTCAAATCTTAACAAAATCATTAATAATCTAAAGAAAAATATTAAAATCTACATATAACTTTTCAGAAATAGAGTAAATCTTATATTATTTCACACAAATTCAATAAACTAAATCCCATAAAGTCTCATACACAATGCAAAAGTATCGTAATCACATTTCTCACACGATACACCGATAGCTCTCTGTAATCTCACCGATATAAAAACTCCAAAATAAACTTTCCGTCGGTTCCGCAAAACCGTGCAAAATCACCGAAAAGAAAATGCCCGAATTCTGATAACACCGTTGAACAATATGGTCACGCAGGCCCGGCATAATGCAAAAATATGAAATAAACGTAAAGTGTAATTATCAAGCAAAGAAGTATAACGAAATACTAAAACTTAATAAAGCCTCGTGCACGATGGTAGCAGATGGGTTTCCCTATTTAACCTCTTACAGTCTGCCTATTGATTTTCTCCGGTCCTATTGTTTTGGCACGTCGCGTATTTAACGAAACGTGCAAGAGAAACGAGGAAGGAACGACGCGGCGTAACGTTGACCGCGATAATTCTGTGATAGAATCAACGTTGAAATCTATCACGTATGAACGAGAATAATGTATCGAGACGCGACGAAAAGAGGCGAGAGCTGTCAATTGCTACGATGTTGTGAATCATCTCTATTTCGGGAGACACCCGTTGGGTGGTCCTACCCCCTCGTTTTTGAGGTTAGCTCCACCATAATCCTCACCGACTCGCAAACGTACACGGCACTGCACGGGAGTTAGGATAATAACCGTGAAAAGAGTTAATAAAGTATACGGGAAGATCGCGTTTTATCGTCCAGAAAACGAGCAGGAACGATTGGAAAAGTCCAAACGAGGGCAGCACGCCCATCTGTCGGAAATCAACGAAAAATCAATATATCCGACGAGCATCGTCGCCAATCGTCAATTTGCCGATGTTATCAGCCAGCCGTGGAATTCGACTCACCGTGAAAAATATCCATAGATAGAAAGGGACCCGTCTTTCGTTGCACAAAATCAATTTGTCACTTCGGGCACAACCACACGTCCGACAACACTCTTGCGACTCCGCCGTTCCGGTTTCGAGCGTTCCTCTCGTTCAAGGCCAGTGACGGCACGCGACGCGAAAAAATTGAGGCGCCGTTGGTACCCTTTCTCTCTCTCTTGGCGAACGTGTTCATCCTTATTTAAGTTTAATTGCTCTTTTTCGTGTAAATCGAAAGTCTTGGATATGAATTACCACGATGACAGAGTATTACCACTGGTGTTGCATAATTAATTGTGACGAAGGGGATACTGCAATTGGAGATAAATATGTAACTGAACTAATTACAGGAAATATGAGAAGTTTTTTTTATATGAAATTGTTTATGAGGGTTTTCTGTGTTGTTTCTTGCTTGATTATTTTGTTATTACCTTTCAAGTAATATTGTAAAATGTAATAACGAGGAGAATATTTATATTATTGATAGGAAATTTATTATTGTTTGGAGTTAAATGTTAATTGTATTCAACGGACAAGTTCTTGCGCGTGAAAATATTTTTATAACTGTTATAGTTATTATATTTATGATACAGAGAATAATTATAACTTCTTTGCTAGCAGACTTTAACTCTGGGCTTCAAATAATTCTTTTAATCAGCACTTTCAATGCATTCATTTAATTGCATTCAAATTAATCTGCAACCGTTCGTGAAAATTATCCCACATTGAATATTCACTTTTATTTTTATTTTGAAACTGTTAATAAAAAATCCTTCAGCTGAATATGCAAAATTTCAATATCAATTGATCAAAGAAATTAAATAAAAAGTGGGCTACAATAAAAAGCTTGTCGAACATATTTCTAAGTCCCTAAATCGTCCCTATATTCCGGTACCAAAGTATCAAAACAATAATTCTTCCCTGAAAACTCACCCAAGCTTTTCCTACGATAGCAAAAATGTACAAGCATTAAAAACTTTTCATTTCGACATTTTTACAATGCACAGTTATCTCATTCACAATTTTAAATCCATACAGTTGCATTAACTTCAACAAACAGAAGTCTTCATCGAATACCGCGTCCATCACCGTGATACACGATACTTTTACATAATTCCGGAAGTCTCGGTGTCATAATAATCGATAACAATTACACGTGGCTCTCAGCGCACCACATACTCCCCTGTTCACGTTCTAATAACTAATTTAAATAAACATACATTCATCTAAAAATACGGACATTAATGTTCACCCAACGCGGAAAAAAGACCATTCCATCTGCATCGAACCAATTTCTCAAAACTCCGTGAAAGAAGAATTACACGAAATCACTTCCCACAATTCATTCACAAAATGATCTCAAATTTCAAGCAAAGAAGACAAATAAATCCTTGAATCAATGACGCTAGGATCATCGACGAAATATCTGTTTTGAAAAAAATCTTCAAAATACGTTCGACGTCCGTTGCAAGGAATCGAGACCGCACCAAATTTGGTCATGCCAGTCTCCATTCAGAACTCCCTCTGTTTCGTACTACGCAATGATGTAACGGCGTTTTACACGGCGCTCAGAGTGTATTATGAGCTGTAAAATAGTATTAAATCTTTAGGATAGATCTGTGGATATTAACAAAATTCGTTCGCACATTCAACACGCCAGCTGACGCGAATAACATCGTAACACTGGGTGACGAAATTTTCTGCGAATGCTATGGGTACACCGGTGATATCACTTTCATTGTATGGCACTTCCGAGGATTTAAAGTCGATGAGTTTGCTACTTTCAACATTGTATCAATGTTTTGAAAGAGTTTTTGGAGGCATTGAATTACAATTTTTGCAATGAAAGTAATTTTCAATCGTGTCTGATGCGTTTAGTACTGATACTTGGATGTTTTGAGATTTCTTCTGTTTCTTTTTTAGAAAACTTGAAAGTAGTTTTGTTACAATAGTTCTGAAATATTATATTGAAAGTCGCAGGATTATTTTTACCGCTGTGTTTCTAAAAATGCTCCGTTCTGCATAAATATTACTGTCTTCAATGATTCACGAATTTTTCTTTGAAATGTTTAAGAACGAGTGATTCATAATGCAATGTACCTCTATAAATAATAGTGAACATTTTGAACACGAGAAATGTTGAACAGCTTTGTGGTCTTCTCGAATTCTCTAATTTATTCAACTTTCTAATTATTTTCAATGGTAACAGGATAAGAATTTTCTTAGTCGCTGAAAAACATAGTAAAAATTCGCCACAATTTTTTTTGCAGTGATAAGATTACTACATCTTAACGAATAATGAATATTCGAAACGTCTTAAACGTTCTTCCGTTATTTATCTTTGCTCTAAATGCTGGTGCATGATTGTGTCAGTTATAATTATCAAATTGAGCAATTAAACTCGAACAAATCCTAGGAGCACAAGTATGACAAATGTGTACACTTGTTTTCCGGGCATTTATCTAGCCTCGAAGGAAGTGGTCATCAATTTCCTCTTGACGCACGATGTCCAACGTGAATCCGCTCGCGATTGATAATATCAAATCGCGATATTCCCTGGCCACTAAGGAACAAAGATAAGAATAAACAAAATTGAAGGGAACATTCTTACATGAACTCCTCAATATACGATATTTTGTCATGTTCGTGTGTGTAGTTGTTCAACTATGTTATTGAGATTATCTCGTAATCGGAATTAAAATCAAACTGATAATACAAAATGAGCTTCGTCATTGCATTTTATATATAGAATAATTTCTGACAGAATGAAAATTTTAAATCTGGGTATATTTTTGTTCCTTGCATATCATTTTGTTTTTATCTGCAAAGAAACTGGATTATAGAGCTAGAATGAATATTTTGGAATAATCTAGAAATGTTCTAGGCGGAATACAAATTTCAAGAGAATTTAAATTAAAGAAGTATGAGTAACCTAGAAATAAACAATTTTTGAATATGGTTCATGAAAAATTCAGGAGCTTATGATGGCGCTTGATGTAAATAATATTCAGCTCTTAAGTGATGATCCCTAATTGGAATCTCTTCATCGATACTTTAGTAGAATCATTCTTTTATGACGTCAGGACTTTCGAAAAGTGAAATTCCTGGCCTCTAGCAGAAATTATTATAACAGAAAGTGAAGATATAAAAGCTACAAGAATATAAATTATTTAGAAGAAACATCAAATTTAGGACACAGTATAGGTGATGAGCTGAAGTCTCAAACTTCCAAATAATAATTCTAAATTCAAAATGTATCGTCGTCACCTTCGGGGAATTTTTCTCTCTGCCCACTTAAAACCGTAGACCCCGTGCAAAATAACCATATCAGTCGAAATCAGAGACACAGAAGCAGCAATTATAAATTATTTCCCACAACCATCTCATTACTGATACAGTGACAATGACAAAACCTTCTGAACATCTATTAATTATTAATAATTATAATCGACCTAATACAAATCCGTTCAAACCTTACACATGCACCACAATCCGAACAATTAAAAACTACCCTAAAACTACACACCCCCAATGAACAAATCACTTCAAACATATCTAAAAATACAAAAATAACATAACATCCACACCTTTACAATAAACGAATAGCAAAATTCCAAATACCATAACATAGTAACACAATCCAAACAATTCAAAACTACCCTAAAACTACACACCCCCAATGAACCAATCATATCGAACATATCTAAAAACAGAAAAATTAGATAACATCCACACCTTTACAATAAACCAATAGCAAAATTCCAAATACCATAACGTAGTAAACCAACAGTTAAATAATTCCTCAAGATTAATAGTTTCCTACGTCAAACCTTTCAAAACGCAAAACCGGTTCAACGAAACGCGGCATTTCTTGAAATCTAAGTCCTTTCGTGCCCTTGTTTGTCAAGTTCGAGCAAGAATGAACGCCACGATCACGGCTCGATATTACAAGGCATGGGGTTAATTCAAAACCGCCCACGATGCACGTACGTTTGCACATTCCAGGAATGCCTATGGCGTCGGAGGTAGGAAAAAGAAGGCTGCGAAACGTTTCTCTCCCAAGTGGGCGCCTTTTTTCATGCTGAAGAGAATGCACCTGTGCGTGAACCGCGAAACGTGGGCGATGCTCGATATATCGAATCAACCGGTAAAATGAGTGGGCACGACCTGCATTTTAACGCATCGAGAACAACGTCACGTGTTTGCGGGGATTTTTATGGTGACAGTGTCGGACAGTTTCTCCGATGGATAATTCCAGCTGGTGGAGAATTTTCCGACGAAGTAACGGTGAACCTATCAGAACTTGTAGAATAGGATGCATTTTAGGTATTGGAAAATTATGTTTTTTAATAATTACAGCTAGAATCGTCCTTGCAATTTTCAGAACAGTCATCCGCATCTTCGTTCTCCCTAGGAATATCTGATAAAATATTAATTTCCAGATATCCTTTCGCCTCTTCTTCATCCCCTATCTTCGCCATTATGTTTCAAGCAGTCATATATAAATGGGAAATTGTATTTTACGACGTTCCGAATTTGCATTAACGTGAGAATGGAATCCAGAAGTATTTAAGAAAGATTCATCAAATAAAATCGTCCGAAAACAATGTCGTTATGAATACACAAACGACTCTCGGTTAATTTTCTCAATGACGCATGTCGAGAAGACGAAAATTGGGTCAATTTAACGTTGCCAACATTTTAACTAGCTACTTTCGTCATACGAGAGCCACTAAATCTTTGACAGTCGTCTGTCTGTCGCGGCACAATTACCATAATTTTGATAAATCATTCCATTGTCTATTCAAGCTGCCAAAATTTGGACAAATCGTGAGCCTATAAGATATTGCACAATAAATTTTTTGAAAAATATTGTTCACCATTTTCACCGAGCATCAGGAATATGTTCTATGTTACAGTGATTGTTGTAACTTTGCATATTTGAACATTTTCTATTCTCATAAATGAAACGCGAGTAAACGATATTTGGAATCTTTTCAAAATTCAATCTTTCATTCTCTTGAATAAAATAAATCTTTATAACGCAAGATTTATCTATCTGTTCTGCTGTAGTAATTATAAATTTAACCCTTTGATACCATTCCATTGTAGTTAACATTGATGAATGACTTTACAGTTTCATCTGAATATCCCTGAGGACTTGTAGTTATTGTCATCATCTCAAAATCAGCGAGTAATCTGCGACCAACAATTTTTCTAAATTCATTTTTCACAGCTAACGAAAAATTGGAAATGTATTTCGAACTGCAAAGGGTTCAGCCTCTACGAGTTTTTAAGTCATTGAACGTTTCTTTCAAATCCCTTTAACTTTACGAATTATTTGAATTTAAATGCAGAAAATGGCAAATTTATTTTTCGATTAAAATTTACAAATCAATTTAAACCCATCATTGAAAAATCTGTTTTTAACATTTGCCAAAGTGCTACCATTAATCTTCAAACATGTTAAAAAATTCAGGCGCCTCTTAATTATTTATTTCGACGTTTATCTACATCGTAAAAATTTCTATTCCGATGCATAGCGAGTCGATAAACAATTTGGGAATTTTTACAAAATTTAATTACCAACTTTCATTGGACGGAAACCAGCATTAACTCACGGCTGAAGAGCGTGGGACAAATTTCGCGCTTTCGGTGCCAGAGAAGAGTTTTCGACTGGACGACTGCCAGGAGTCCTCTCGTAATCCCATTTTCATTCATTTCGGCTTTTTTACCGTGGGTGGAAAAAGCTTCCATTTCTGCGGGAACCATCAGTCTGGCCTGCCTTATCATCCGCTTCCTTCGAGAACTCCGAGATGGAGCGAGCACCGCTTATATTACTTTGATAACACGATATTTTCATTTAAAATTTGCCTCGCTATTTTCGATGAATTTTTACAAAAAAATTCCTGCACACTGGGACGTCTGTTTTTGCAAATGAGATCATGTTTGAGATCGGGGATGAATTACTGATGAAGTAGATTCCGAAACGGAGTAAACGTATTATTATATTTAACTTTATAAATTCTTAACTTTTATATACCTTCCCCAAAGTAGAAATAAGTATTCTAATTAGAAAGAATTGATTAGAATTTTGACGCAGTGCAAAGGAAAAGGTCATTTTTGTAGGCATATTCAGTTTTAATTTCAGCTTTGCTAATGTCTTTCAATATAGGACTTTATTTTGTAGAAGGCGCATTGTTTTTTTTACAATATTAAATCGACCTTATATCGGAAGGTGATTTTGTTAAAAACTGGTTTTAGGTTCAAATAATGCGGGGTCACTGTTTAAGGAGACTTTCTTACAATTATCCAAAGTGATACGCAAGCATTCAAATATACTTCTCTGACAGAAAAATCCTACAGCAGAATATTAATTTCTCTCAAAAATTCTAATACGAATTAGAACGAATTAAAATCTACAGAAATTCATGTGATTCCTATTCTTCGAAAGCCACGAAAGTTACAATTTCACCACCCATTTATTCAAAACTAACATCTTCTAAAGAATTGAAAATACAGTCACTACCATCAAGAATACCTGATTTGAATAAAACAAATTTTACGACTTTCCTATAAATAAACTATCAGATCCGCCATTTATATTTAACTCCGCCATATCCTCGAGGTTAATATGAATACCGTTATCAACCCCGTGAAGGTACCTCGTATACACAAGAATGAATCAGTTGATCATTTGTCTGCGAACCTCCCGACAACTCATTTTTGGAGAAAACCGGGAGACGCTGCCGTTCCTCCACCCTACGACGGCAATAAATATCGAAGCAACCCCCTGACACCACCTCCCACCAATTTCCCTCTTTCTCTCTCGACGAGTTTATCGCCCCTTTTGTCCTATTCGCTATTCGGCTGACTCTCTATCGTCGAATCATACACGGACTCCTGGGTCCTAGAAAGTTTCACCATTATCTCAGGGAGAAATTTTATCGGCAACCGAATCGGATTGATATCTCTCGAGGTGGATACGCAGAGGTCGTAGGGATGAATCAACCACTCAAATGTCCGACGAGCAGAATGATTCTTGTTATCCGGCATTTTAGCGTTTGTTCCCTTTACAACCGTGGCTGATGGAATTATTCTCTTTTCATACGTATACCCGTGTTGCCTGAGTAAATGTTACTGTTGTTTTTTTATTGGTGAAGTAGATATTTGTTTCGTGGCGGCAATAATTTTTTTATGGAAGAAATATTCGTTTTTGGGAGCTATACCTGTTTGATGGTGAGGGGCAATTGCTTCCCTGATGTTCTTAATTGTTTATATTCTTTGGGTAAAATTTTTTCTTTGGTAAAATAAAATTAGGTAAATATATATTCGATGAATTTTCTACGGACATCCATGAATTTAAAGTCCTTTGATCTTACAGCATTAAGTCAAACACGTATACGAGAGTATGCAACTGAAAAGACTTCAAAAATTTTCATCTAAAAATAGCTCAAACTAATTCCTAAATTGTTTGGATATTTTTTACTTAAGTACAAACGCATAGACCTAAAAGTAAATCGCAGGATATGGAGTTCATATACTGCTACCTTTATAGATTTGATAGCAGAATAATTAGATTGTCTCGCCAAATCTCATTAACCAAATTATCAATCTTGAAGAACTTGCTCAAAAAAAATTTCCGCAGTTGCATAACCAAAATCGCCCCCAAACAAAGGCGAATCAAGTCAACTGGAGGCCCCAAGCGACAAAAATTGCGGTGCCTTCAAACTCAAAAAAAAAGATTTCAAGAAAATTCTCATTAAGTTATTAACAAAACAAAAACTGGAAAAGTGAACAGGTGTCATTTTATGACCTCAAAATTCTTTGGTACTCCGAAGTTCTACGCGGCCGTTTAGTCCGCTTACAGTTTAACCCTTTGCCCTACAACAACGAGTCACACTCATGATGCGGTTGATGGAACAGGAAATTTTGAAGCTTCTCAAAAATTATCAAATTGAAAATATTAGAGGGACACAACACGATAATATTATTTCTATGTTATTAACACCAGATTTACGGAAGCCGTCAAATTGACGGGATCCTACTTGTCTTATAAACATTTCTCAAATTTACATAGACGCTGCACAGTAGATATTTCACGTGTATTTTATAATACAATAATGACTTAACGAATTACCATCTTTGCCGCTTCATTCCTCTTTTTTCAAAGTCCTTCTTTAACATATTGCAATTTAACAGATTTCACGCCCGTAAATCTAGTGTTAAAGCTGCGTTTAATTCTAAAATATATCAGAAATCACTAGCATATTTTTATTTTAGCAATTTAATTTTCAATTATTGTGGAGGCACGTGCAGAAGAAATCGTAGGGCAAGGGGTTAATCTGCCACTCCCCCCAATTTTCAATCCACAAAGAAAGATCTCTCTCCGCGTCACCCTATCTATGAACTATCTTCACCAAATCAGCTCTTCAATTTCCTAAAATACAATCTCCGACAAATCTGCAGCATAAACTGCATCGTGCATACAGTCTGAAACTAATCTCCGTAGATCGACACGTGCTAGACCTCGGAGCAGACAGTCTCCGCAATGAAAACGGTAGTATTGTCATTGGTAAGGAAGAGAGGAGCAATCGTCGTATCGAGAGGACGCAGGGAGAAAGGAAGAAACGCGAAGGGTGAAGAATACGACGGGGTGGAAGGAAGAATTTTATGGGGGATCTTCGGGCGCTGAAACCGGGGGCCGACGCTGGCGGTGGCCATAAAAAAACTAGGCGCCCGCTCCGGGATACGACGGGATAGGATGTGTTTTGCCAAAAGCTGGGAAGCGTCGCGACGGCGCCAGGGGGTCTGGAGCCAATGTTCCGGGCTCTCCCAGTTCCTGTCAATTCCGACTTCCATTCCCGGGATTCGCCCCAAAACTGACTTCCCATCGGATCCTCCCTGTGTTTGCGAATGTTGTTTGTGCTGTCGCTCCTCGTCGATTACGAATTGTTGCAAATAGGAATTTTAAGTTTAGCAAAACTTTTTCTGCTTGCGTATAGAGATGGATATAGGGTATTTTGTGGAGCAGGTTTAGGGGAGGTGATTAAATTAATTCTAGGGGTTTGTGGATATTGTTTACGTTGGTAACTTTGTATAATTATTTGATGCGATATAGAGTAGGCATGGTGAATTTTGCAAGAATGTATAATGGATATTGTAATAATTAATTGCGTAGTATAAATTATCTAAGTGGTTTTGTTTAGTCGAGGGAGCTTTTGGGTACGTGGGTGATGATTGAAGGATAGATTTTGAAAAAGCATCTTGTATATCTGCTGTTTTTAAGGATCTTGGAACTAAAATGGAGACCTCGTTAATTTGGCTTTTCAAACTATTATAAATAACTCTATATCAAAGGCTATATAGTTCCAAAGAATTTTATAACGATTACCCTCAATTATAATTGTCCTCATAAAGGAAATATCAAATCTTCGAAGCTGATTACGCAAAAAGTACAGAAATTTTAATTTTTATCCGTCATCATTGCTTTTTCTAAGGAATTTCAAAACAAAATAAAGATGTACTCTCATTAATCCCGCTTTTCAAATTACTATAAACAACTCTGCATCGACGTCAGCACGCCTACAAAAAGTTTTGCAATTACGATATCGAATCACAACAGTTACCATAAAGAAATGCAAGAGAGGATCAAATTTCCGATAGATTTTATTAAATCCTGTTGCATTTACTGGTCAGGAAAAGTCTCACTTCTATGATCTACGATGTTTATAGTTCGGCGTTCCGTACAAGTGTGACTACCGAAGGTGAACAGTTACGGAAAAAACTTATGTTTATAAATATACAATCACGACAGTTAGTCTTTGCGACAGGTATCACGATTGGTACTGATTTCAAAAAGTCCCAAGAATTCTGCTTACAACGAATCATGCTTGGTACCACTAACAAAGTGGTTCACACACGACGTCCGTTTTCTCAAGAAAGTCGTAACTTCTTCCCACGACACGAAGAATCGTGCGATATCCAGTAACTAAGAAAGATAAAGCGTTGGCAGAGAAAGAGCAATCGAGGACAACCCGATATGCAGTGAAGGGAAAACTTGCCAAAATCGTCCGAAGGGGTGTTCCTTCGCATTCCACCCCCGTGAATTCATCGCCGTTCTCCATCGAGATGATTTACGAGCGGCCTGACGGCAACTTGCGGACATAAATCCATGGATAAATTCATTTTTCTGAAAGGTTTCGATCTTCCATGACCGTGGCTCCTTTACCCGCAACTATTATTCAGAATGCCCGAAAGAGATACAAGCTGCATTATGCAAAGCAGAGAAGAAATAATACGTCCAACGAAAAGTAGCTGCTCGACGAAGATGAGATTTCTCTTTTGCCTTGCTCGTGGAATACATTGAGAGGCTATTCATGAAGGCGAATATCGTGAAAGGCTCAGAAGTTGGTCGGTTTTTGCTGGTACCCTCTTCTGATCGAAAGTAAGAAATTGCCTGACGATATATCTTTAGCGGGGACTTAATTTCCTTCGTGGTAAATGAAGAAAATTTCATTGAAACTTATAAGATATCCTCAATTTTATGTTTAATGGTATAAAACTTAGGGGAAGATGCAGTAACATTGAATACATCAGAAGTTTTTAAACCTATTAGTTCATCAAAATTGCAAGCAAATAATTGAAGAAAAAGATTAAAGTAACCTTTAACATAAATTTCTCTAAAACACAAATGCGCAAATTTCGCCATCTACGCAAAAAATAATACACTTCTTGGGGCTATGGTGGATAAGAAGGTAAAGGGTCTTGCAATTAGTGGGTACAAGTTCAAATCTACCATCACCTCTGGGAAATTTGTCCTTAACTGTTAATTAATATATCACAGCTCGGAAAGGTTCCTCATTCACCTAAACCAATCAGTTTTATGCGAAATGACCATAGGAGTTAAAGTCCAGAAGCATAAATAAAACAACATATTTTTCATTCTGAAAAAATTGCCAATATTCAGCTACTAATCCAAACTACCACCTTCTTCAATTCTTTCTGCATTTCTGCACATTTCTCGGAATACTTTGCTGCAAACTTTTTCCAGAAATCTTCGATCAATCTTCACCAATTACTGCATACATTGAAACACAAAATCTGCGCGCAATTTAACAGCAAACACGAGTAAATACTTCGCGAAACACTTAACACCGAGAGAGTTCAACTTGAGCACCTATTCAGGCCACAAAGTTTATTCGTATTTAGATGTTTCTACCTCATATACTTTACGATTCTCCGCCCGACGGAAGAAAGGGAATGCAGATACATCATAAACCCCCGAAAAGAATACAATGGGACGAGCCCTTGCCTGTACAGTCGAGGATGATTTGTCAAATTCTCGATCGTCTACGCGTGTACATGGGGGTTGAACATGGAGAGCGAGAGCACGGCGTGCGCAAGTATCGAAATCACCATAAAAAGTCACCCATGTCTAACACGGGCATGGTGAATCGTAAATTCGAAAGGAATTAATGTGCGATGAGAAGAGAGGTGAATCGTCCCTTTTCACTGGAAGAGAAATGATTATTTATAGCGAGATATCGACGTGTTTTGTTGTTGGAAAATATATAAGCGTTGTGTCGTAACTTATTCAATTGCATTGGCGTTATTTTGGAAATTTTGGGCGTGGGAATTTACCGAATTAAAATATAGAATTTTTAATGCTAGAACCACCGATGATTAACTATCCAAATTGAAATTTAGAAACTTTGAAAATTTAGAATCGATGAATAATTTTCTAAATTAAAATGCACAGCTTGTAACGCAGATACTATCAAAAATTGATTTTCTAAACTACTTTTTACAAAAGACTACAAAAAATCATATCAATCTAAACTTAATCGGTGGTCCCATAAAGGTAACTTCATAAACAAACCATCCAAATATGAACCATCACCCAGAAGCACTCGAAAGACCACACAAAGAAATACCTACAGCCCATTAAAAATAAACGCCCAACTACTAGAACCATCGTCAAGCAACAACAATTTCACTCAATTTTTATTATTCCTCGTCATCTATCAATAAATCCTACAAATAACTAAAACCACCCATCAGTTACAACGATGCTGGCTCAAACTCCGAAGCAAAACTCGTGAAGCATTCTCAGAACAAAGATTAGTCCATCGAGTTCCGGTGTCCGGTCGTGGCAAAAGTCTCCGAAATCCTGTCACTTAGTTTTGCCTGCAAATGGCGAATTTCCGGCGAAACTCGTGCAACCGTCACGTGTCCTCTCTCTGACAAATGACACGTCGTGATTCTCGAACCGTCCGAGCGGATGTGACGACGTATCACCGGCTTTTCTCTCCCCCCGTTTCTGCAATAACTGTTTCTTCCCTTCTGCTGGTCCTCCCTTTTCGTACATGTTCACCGTTCTCGCTCCACTGACTTTTCAGATTCCGTAGAATCATCGCTCCCTTTTCCTTCGGTCGTTCTCTCTGCGCCCGCATAAAAATCGCTACCGGAACCGGATACCGGAAGTGGATGGGGGGGCACCATCCGAAGAACTCGGAGAACCGTGGAATTCAAGGAGGATCCCTCGCCCTCGGATTTTCCCTGACATCGTGGTTCCCGTGGACGGAGAAAAATCGCACTCGTGTGTAATTAATTCGTGAAGCATGGCGCAGAATCATTGGCATTGTAAATGTCATCGTAAGGGGGTGATATTGATTTTCAGCTTGTTTTTATAGTGTTTTTTCAAAAAGATATGATGGCTGAAAAATTATTAACCCCTTGCAGTCCTATGTCGAGCTATATTCGACATAGCTTTTCACTACATATTATTTTCTAAAGATTAAAAATCGACTTTTCAATTTCATAATGATATTGTAATTACATCTAAATATCCGTCGGTATCTGTAGTTATTGCTATAGTTATAAAAAATTGAATAACCAATGATAGAAAATATTTTAAAATTCATTTCATTCGACTCACTACGAAATTGAGAAAATAATTCGGACCGCAAAAGGTTACAGTATTATAAGTATTAGATAATGTAAATAATGTTATGTGATAGTAGAAAAGTATTGTGTAATTCTTCAGAGAATAATGATTCTGTTGTTTCAATGATTCTTTGGAATGACCTCTGAACCAAAAATTAAAAGATTTTCGTATATATTGTACAGAATGCAGTAAAAGGTCTATGATAAACATTTTCAAAAGTTTGATACCTATTATTAATTCAAAGAAATTAAGACAAATCGTAATGAAAAATGATATTAATCAACGATCCAGGAAAATTAATTGAAATGCAATTATTTTTACGCACAAACTAACTGGAGAGGAGCATTTTGTTTTGCACCATTGTCTCTGTATAACCGTAATGTGCAACACGTACACAGAAGTTACTGGTGTCGCGAGAAATGGAACCCCTGGGATTAATTAAATCAGTGAGAATTGCCGAGTCGTTTCTTTGCGCGCCATTAAAATTATAAACTCGAATTGGCACACGTGCCTCTCGTAATTTGGCTTGTTAAATTAGCCCCCTCGCGTAAAACGAGGTGTCGAGCGTTTTAACGCAACTGATTCATCCCCTGTGACTACCAAAATGATAAAACGTTGCTTGACGAATGTTCCGGGAGAAATTTCAACTTCGAGGCCGGGAAAATGGAAATGTGATGTATGATGCTGCTATTTTTTAATGGTATTTAATGACAATGTGTAAATGTAATTACTTATTCCTTGCAATGTTTTCTTCTTTAGAAAAATAATTTTTATTTAACTCTTTGTGTACTCTAGTGAGTTTAAGGTAACATAAGATATATGTACCTGTGTTTCTGCTTTGTGAAATAATTTTTATTCTAATAAGTTAAGGCGGATAAGCAATATTTGAATTGTTTCATAATTGAATTCTTCAATTCTTGGGAATTAACGTGATTTTTCGTGATGTCTTAATATTTCTGAATCTAAATTCACAGTATTTTGTTCATTATCTATGCTGATAATTAATTAATAGGGTAAAGAGCAGAAAACTTCTAACGTTTTTCTCAGACCTTAAAGAGAGAGCCATCCAGTAGATATTCTACGTCCATTTTATAAACATAAGTTACTATATTAACCCCTTGACCTACAATAACACTCGTGTGACAAGGCAAGCAACTGAGTGACACTCGTGATGCGATAAATGGGATAGAATATTTTCAAGTTTTGCAAAACCTATGAAATTGAAAATATTAATGAGACGCAACGCGATAAAATTATTTCTATAATACCAATATTACGTTAAATTATAAGATATATCAAGAATTGCTGATCAATTTTTATTTGAGCAATTTAAAGCTGAATTATTGCAGATGCAGTTACAAAATAAGTCGTAGGGCATGAGGTTAATCATCTATTCCACCTTTTGATTTCTCTTCATCTAAACTGCCTATTTCATATATTTGAATACAATAGATTTGTCACCGGGAGTTCTAGCGTTAGAGAAAACCCAAATGAACCTCTAAATCGTAGAAAATATATTGACTCTGCTCGTTTGGACATCCAAAATCGTGGACATACGTGGATTTGGAATAAAGCGTCAGTTAACAAGCCTCTGGAGAGACGGAAGAAAAGGAAGGTCGTCGGAAAACCCATGCCGAGGGTGTTAACTACCGTAGACGGGATACTTAACTATCCCCCGGCATTTAAATCGCATCGAACATTTGGCCGCACGGTGCATTAGTCCTGGTAGAATGATCATGGATATACGACCAAAGGGATGCATCGTGCCGGGTGTGGACTTAAGTAATGAACACGTTCACGGGGTGCGAATATTAAATTACGCGTATACGTTATAGTGCAATACGTGTGATTGCGTAATGCACGGTGGGATGTAGGAAATTTTACGATTAATCCTGGATTTTCTTTTTAAACGATAGTATATGAAATGTGACGAAATTGCTAGATTTTAATTGCGACAAAATGAGAAGGGTTTATGATCTTTGATTTATAAGCTTTTACAATTTATAAATGCTGATTGATTGGGATTTTTTTGGAATAGTACATTTTGAAGGGATGGCAAACTTCATGTGGTTACAACGACACATTTATGGGGATTTTGAGAAGGGATAATAGTGAAATTTCATAAATCAAGCTAGTTTTATGTTACATATGTTAATAGTTAACCGAAAATTCTGTGGATATATTGCACGGCTGACTTGAATTATGCGTTCTTCTATAAGTTATTATATATTATAATCTGATATCAGTGTATAAACAAATTTTATTTATGAAGGATATATATTTCAGAGTTGAAAATCCACTGAAACTTGTTAAAATTTGTTAAAACTTGCTTAAAACTTGTTAACAATTGATAAAATGTAAAAGAAATTCTTGTGGAATAATTTATAGTGCTATTCTGCTTCTTACAATTAAGTACTCGTACTAAAAAAATTAAATTCACTAAACAACCGATAAAATTTTATTTCTTATTCACCCAAAATCCTCTCACCCTGCTACAAAATTTTATTCAAATGAGAACGTCAAGGGTACCATCTCTTGCAAGTTGGTACCAAGGCGAATCGAGTCCTCGATCTCAGAAATAAATTCACGAAAAAGGAAGAAATGCCATCGATACATCTTTCCAACTGTACCAAATTGACCACGAATATTTGAAGACTCGATGAACGGGACATACGCGAAAAGCGGAAATTGAATCACGCCATTGCCTCGCATTTTCACGAGGTCCGCGTCCAATTTGTACGATATATAGCCAAGCCCAACGACATGACTCCCTCGGACTTCCCTGCACCCCATAAATATCCAGAAACCACATAAACTGACCATTCGAAGTGCCCCATGTCCATCTATGTGCGCCGAAATTCTCGTGAAAGCTTCCTGCTGAGTGCATGCGAGAGAGAAAGAAAGAGAGAGAGAGACAGGGAGAGAGAAAGAGAAAGAGAATCGTTTGTGTCTAGGAGAGACAAAAGTTACTTACCCTTGCGGCAAGCTGCAGAGGATACGCCCCATAAGGGTTGCCCGGGGTTACTAGTATACACAAACCACCCCTGATAGAGGCAAATAAAGAGGACACTCCTGGACAGATTATCGCTTAAGTGCCTCGATACTCTTCTCTTAAGTGGTCGCTTCATTTTTTTCATTTGTTCGCCAGTTCACATTCCTGCTTGCTATTGTCACATGGAACAAAAATACGGGGATGTTAGAGATGATTGTAAAAATACCGAGGGGAAATTAAATATTATTTTGTAGCGAGGAATATGTTTGTTTTAATTTCAGATTCGTTTAGAAGATAATGGCATTCCAAAAAATAAGGGCTGCCATTTTAGGAAGACGGGGAGGTATGGGAGGGGTGGTTGGCAAAGTTACTTTTGGATGCATTTAACGCTGTGGATACTTGAATTGTAAATTAGTTGTAATATAACACTTAGAATTTTCTGGTAAAGTTTAAAAAATTCTCAGAAGCTTTTCTGACAAATAGAATTGCAATCAATTTATTTGCAATTCTGTTGTATTAATGTTAAACGGTGCATTTCAGTAAAAAGAACAATTTGATTTACATTTCGACTCCTAATTAATAAAGTTCTACGAGTCTAATAGGAATAATGAGATTGATGGAATAAAATTATATGAATTAACTAGTAATAATTAGATTGGAAGTTAAACACGATTAACGTTAATGAAGATTATTCCAGAAAATGCATAACCCTAGCGCAGAAAAACGGGGGAATTTGGGGTGGCTTCCCTTTGCGCTCGATGACAAGAGGCAATTAATTATAATTAAATTCGAATTCAGCATCGAGCCACCCCTCTCAGCCGAGCAAAAACATCGTTGATCTATGTTCCTCGCGAAAGATTATAAATGTCATCATCCGCGGTGCTTTTTTGCACGATGAATTCTCATTGTTCTTTGCGCGGCGAACCTTGACGAGGAACGGGGCTTCCGTTTACGAGGGTGATCAGCTTTTTGTCTTTGCGTTCTCCAGTTATTTTTTTCCCGGCGTACAATTTTTGCAACATCATCGATGACTATTTTGAACCTGAACAGTCTTTCGATGACTGTTAATTAAATGAAATTTAATAGTGAAAATAATTCTTTAATTAAGGTAATAAAATTCGTCGCTAACGGTATTCGTGTGCTGATCGAATTTTTAGCACGGCGATAATTATCTGGGTGATTAAATGGTGCAGGTAAAGTTTTAAAAGATTATATTAAAAGAGATTTGATCTAAAAACAAATTTTAACTTGCACAGAATTATTAAATCTTTTCATTATCTTTCTTGTAAAAAAATGATCTGTTACAATACGCAATACTTTAAAAAACTGAGTCTATGTACGTCTATGTTTCTAATCTTTTCTGATAAGAAGTTTATAATCCTAAATACTTCTTTTTTAACAATTTAAATGAAATTCGTCAACACCTAACCCAACAATACCTTCTTTCCAGAAGATATTGCATTACTCTATCAATTTGCATTAAATCATTGTCAAGGCGATGCTAAAATTTGAAAAAACATAATACATTGTCAATTTATCAATACATGCGATTATGAGCTTAAAATAAAGTTTATTCAAAGCAAAGTGTTTCCATCATCTCCCAAAAGATGCATTAAATCATTCACAACACCAAAGATGAATTTCATTTTTCAATTTTCAGCAAATTACAATTTCGTTCCGAAAATCGCACAGTAATGTATATATATTCTGCAAATTTGGTCGAAGTTTAACACCAAACTGAGTTAAATCACATATAAATAAAATCAGGGGACCCATATCAGGGGGATGAACCACGAAAGCTAACGCAATCCCGACAAAAGGCACAGGAACCCCCGCGAATATGAGTTTCATCCGTAGCCACCCCAAAAGTGCATCCAGCTTTTAATCAATCGTATCGATGTAAACGATTCGGCAATTCGATCAACCAAATCACTCGTGGAATTACATCCCCGCCGATCCTTAAATCATCCCTTTTCATACGACCGGTTACATAAATCGTATCTCCTCGGTTATTGCTCCACATTTGCACCGCCTGCATTCGCGTGTCTCTACGAATCTATTAAAAGATAACCACCTTCGTCCCTTTTACTGATCTACACGGCCGATAAAATATATTTCGATTTGTCACAGTTGGTACAGGGTGCATTTACTCGAGCAAGTCGCACTATCGACGATTGGACATGGGAAATCGAAGAATTGATTTATCGATAGACGCCCGAAGTTTTCTTTGGCTGGATTAAATAAAAATGCTTTGGTGGTTGTGTCGATTAATCTAGTTAATTTGGGACCATTTTAGGGGTGTATAGTTATTGTAAATGGGAGAGGGGTGCTGTAAAAGGGATAGGTTTAGGATTGGGACAAATTGTATTGATAAAATTCTAAGGGTTTTAGGTGTGCAAGTTCTTCTTTTTCACTTTACATTCTTTGGCTTTAATTTCTATGATCATTTCGCCTAGGTCAAGGGTCGGAATCACACGGTTCGTTCATCTAAAGACTCTGACTCTTCAGTCAAACTAAAGTAATTAGATTTGACTTTAAATTCTTTCTATTTAATATTCAAATTAATATTCGTAGTATGATATGCAGTGATTTGACTGTTTGTGGCTGTTTATAGAAATTACCAAATAAATGAAAAGAAAAATTGATTTTTATTAAAATAAAAGAAGGCTTGCAGGCCTGGACTAGAGATCACTAATTATCAGTTCATGCCTATATGCAAATTATTTTTTTCTTTACAGTAATACTAATAGTTTGTCATGTGATGTAAATTGTATTATGGTTTCATTCCTAACAAGATAATAATCAGCGATTAATTTTCCGGCTGTAAACGTACAATTTCCTTTGTCTTTTTTTGTGAACTTTGCGAAATACAGTTGTATGCTATGAATGAAAATGTTATATTAGCAATATTGATTACATTCAGCTAATAAAAATAGTGTAACAGTGAAAAGAGTAATGACAAATTGATAGCGCGATCTGGTTGTTACAAGAAGTAGAAAAATTGCCTCAAAAAAGACCAAATATTTTAGTACACATTTATGTCATGTAAATATTAAATTAGAATTTATTTTTCTCAACCATTCTTGAAGGAAGAGAACTAGATATTTTTAGACGTTCAGAATATTGTCATTCTCCGCAAGTGCATCTTAGGAAGTTTATCGTGCTAATGGAAATTTTACGTAGCATACCATTACGAACGTTGCTTCAATCTCTGCTTACCCAGCAAAGTGGTGCTAATTTTTTTGCAAACTGTTATTCTAAGGGAGGCCACTTTTTCGCCTTTCATCGTGAAACATCCACTTCGTTACGACAACAATCTCATCCGACGAAAGCATACATCGTCGCTCTCAAATCGAAATTGCAATTTTACCGATATAAAAACTACGCAGATGTGATTTTTAAAAATAATATCTTAACACTACAAATATAATAGATGACGCAAAAAAGAACGCACGATAAATAAAATAATATATCATTTTTTACTATAAAAGAAGGCCTAAAATTGATGCTTTAATCATGTCCATACACCCCTGTAAATAATTTCCCTTAATTTACTAAATTCCTGAACTTTGCGAGTTCCTTTTTCCTGGAACTTTTTTCTGTGTCATTCTCGTACAATTTTATATTACAATTTAACTTCCTCAATAGCAAAATAGGACAATTAAAAAGTGCCAAAATCCCAATTTTTCCACCAGATTCTAGAAGTACCAAACATGAAAAAACCTCATTGCTATTTAGCCTAAAAACTTCTTAAAATTTCTAACTCTTTGGTTCATTTGATTCTATTTATCTACCTTACAAAATGTGAACAATTAAATCCCACAGTTTTCTGCGTTTCCTTATTTTTCCAATTTCAAGATATTTAATTAGCATATCTACCTACGTACACAAGCCATATAAATCCTTGATAGTCCTAGCGTTGCTAAAATAATTTCGAACAATAATAGGAGGAAAAGAAAACAAGATACTACATTTGCAAATAAAAATCGTACACCCTGAAGGAAAACTTCTCGAGACGGAAAATGATAATAACCATAGATGCCGGTCATTTCAGCGAATCCTCTCCATTAATTCGCAAAAGCATCGAACCGTCTCTGGCAATTTTAATAACTCATGGTCATCACATAACCCAGCCGGTAGTTCTACGCGTCGGTCATAAAACACTTTACAACTTTGCCAATAAAAAAGTTTCAACAATTCAACCCTCCCCCAAGGGGATCAATAATAAGTCTGCTCCGATTGGACATCTCTGCTCCAATCGAAGCTGCTTCTAGGAACGAGGGGTGAATTCTGCGGATTCTGCGCCCCACGATGGACACCCTTATTGGTCGTGTTGTCGCCAAAAGGGGCTGGTACTTTTCTGACAGGGTGAAATGTTTTAGAAATGGACGACAAACTGAAATGGGCAAATTTCCAATTTTTATTCCACCCTTGCTGCATTTCCTCGAACGTTGTAATGGCTGAATGTTTTAAGGTCTACGTTGGTTTTGTTCAATCAGGCGATGTCAGCCATTGGATGGATTTTGTTTATGTTGATTTGAGAGAGAGAATATTTTTTGGGAATTTTCGAGACGTTTCTTTGTGATGTTAATTCCAGATTGGTGTTGTACGTTCTCTGATAACTTTTTTTTTAATTTTGAGGGTTGCAATTGCCCTTTTTTGGTATTTTGTATATTTCGGGTTTAATTGCTATGGTTATTTCGCCTAGAATTTAGCGTTTTAGGGAAATTCTGAACCACCGATTGAAGATGCTGTCAGATGATGGAAATTTCATGTTGAAAGTAATTTCTTCTTATTTAAATTTGTATTTTTCTGAATTTCAATTGTATGATTTATATTACATGCCAATGCTAGTTGAACATTTGCTTAGTTCAAGAAGTTAAGCTTAATTAAAGAAAATATACGAGTTTTAATATCCGAGAGCATCTTGAAAATCTTAAAACCTGTAGCAGCCATTTATTATCTTTGTATTTCCGTATGCAAAAATTATGTTAGCCGAAATTTAATAAATTTTATGGTGAACGCCAAAGAGCGGTTGATTGAATAATATTATTTGCAGAAAAAATTCTTACCGATTGAAACTTTGTTTGAAACATTTCATAGAAAAAGAAAAGGATTTATTTACACATGTTTGCCTACTCTTGTAATTTAGGAAATTTGTTGCTGTAGCTATCTCTTATTAAATAAATAGAATCGTTAAACATTCATTAAAGCAAAAAACACTTTTATTGTGAAAGTAAGGGACCTCTCTAATTTGCATTAAATTACTCGCGAAATTTCTCCACGCAAATGTAATCCACTTATTCGCCTCGTTTAACTCTGATTGTTTCAAAATTTATGAGCATTTCTTTCACCAAGGAAGTCTGAATTTCAAATTGAAATTTACATTTTCGTTGTAGAACGGTTTTTACAAATTAAAAAATCCTGTAGAATATATTATGCAGATTAAACTATTTACATCTTATCTGTCCCGATAATCAAGGAAATCGTAGAAAATATACTTTATTATTATCTTAACTATGAAAAGATTACAAATTAACATTTCTAAAATTGCCTGTTTCAAAATAATTATTTAATTTGCTAAAAATAACTAAGACTTTGCAATCGATAAATATCCAATTCCTAAAGTAAATATATTTTGTATGTACAACTATTGTAATAAAAATAAATATTTTTATGAAATGAACACACGAACAGAGAAATAAACGTTCAAATAATGCAAATACAGTACTTTAAAAAAAACGATGTATTACGAAAAAAAATGTGTTTTTAAAATTGAACAAGAAAATATTTTATTGCTAAAAGTTCAAGACAAAAATTCATGGATTTGGGAATGCTAACTATTCAGAATAATAAAATTCGTAAAGTTAATTTTATTTATCCAATCATTATTATTATCGTATGAAGTACTTTACAATTCAGGTTATATTTTGCGCAACGCAGTCTTTCAAAAAAAGATCCACGTATATCTCATGATGCATTGGAGGGAATTGTACAATACAATATGATTTATTTATAAAATACATATAGTAATAATAATATATTAATAACATTATTTTTCATTGAACAAAATGCATTACATACCAACGTTTGGCCTTTCGTCAATTTCGATTCTTCTCATTCATTTCGATGCCAATGAATTCATTCATTCTTCTCTTCACTCTAGACCACGATTATCACCACGAAAATGTTAATTTACCACACAATCATTAAGCTCAAAAGTTATTTTAAACGATACACTAAATTATCTCGATATTACTTAAAAGAGGTTACACATCCCGAAAGAAAAATCCGATCGGACTCAAACCGCCATATTGATCGATGCTCGTTACTCTCGCTCGATAATTCGACTATCTCGAACCGTTCGATAGTTTCGATATATTCAGTTAGCGTTCGGTCCTCGGGAAGTCACCGTTCGAAAAGTGTCCATCAGTGTTGTTTTCCAGTTTGTGTGTTTTATTATCAGATATATTTCATCATACATTTACAATCTTTGATAAACTTTTATAAACGCAATTGAGATTTACGAGATTACCGGGCTCGCGGGTATCTCACTTCCTCATTTCTATGGTGTTCGCTATTCGAGTGTGTCCATACATCGCATAACGAAGTTTTGACGACAGCTTCGAAGACACAATTTGACTGTTCGGTGTTGGTTTCACGAGAAAAAGGTAAGAAATACACGTATTCGCAGTAGGACGTTCGACAGAATTATTGTTAGTGACGTTTTAATGTTCTTTTCCGTATTTTCTTTATAAATAACATCAACCTTACCTATACAATCAATCGTCTAAAGGAATGTAGTATACGTGTTCTAAATCAGTGTTTCTCAAACCGGCGATCACTTAGTATTAGTTGGAAATTTTGGCTTGTTGTCTCGACGACTAAGATTTGCCATTGTCTGAATAAATAATTGCTTGTCGACAAATGTTTTGGTAACAGTAGCCTATGTATTAATTGTAGTTAAATTTAAAGTGTCCGCGATTAACCTAAAAAACTGTAAAAATATCGTCACGAATGGAATCCTAAAAAAAGTTTGAGAACCACTGTTCTGAATCGACAATCATCGGAAACAGATGTAAGGGATTTGTTAGAATCATTTTTCATTGACAAAAATTATCTTAACTTTATAAATCCAGTAAGCCGATTACCGTTACAAAATGTAGAAATATCCGCGCATTAAACTGCACGTAACACTACCGAGAGTATGTAAAAAAAGGGCACCGTAAAATGAAACTAGCAAAAATGTGCGCATAGCGCGAAAATGTTCGTAATGAAGGACAATAAAAAAATATATATTATACACACAACCTTCTAAGCAAGTCGTGAGAGATTTGTCACGTTCGATTATTATCGGACAGCTATACCTCGCAGCCAGTTGACCTTTTTTTGCTTTTTCTTTTTTAAACATAATTTCACGCTTAATTTCCTATCACCCCATGAGTAGCTGTCTATTTGTGAAATCGTTAATTAGAAACATCGAGTGCCGAAGGTATTAAAAGGACTGCAATTACACCACCAAAACTGAATATAATCACGATCAGCATCGTATCTCGAAAGAGCGTTGCTTACTCCGTATAGTTAGCGTTAGGTCTGTATCATCGATGAAGGATGTATTTATTATACAAATGTCCAGCAAAATGCATATTTCACGGATACGATTAACGAGTGATAAAAATATTGAGTCAGTACGTACGGTACGTATTTGATCTCGTGTGTACCTTTATTTCTGATGGTAACAGAAACGAGCACTAATACAACTTCTTCGCCTGTGCTTCTTTGTTATCTCTATAAACGAAAAAAAGCAAAACAAATTTATATTGTATATTAACTGTATTAGCATCAAGGAATACCGCGAAAGTATTGTGTATACTTACCGGTATACGCTATATGCTAACAGAATAATCATTTGGATTCCCATGAAGAGCAAGAACATTGTTGTTGTTAGACAGTTTGCAGTAGGACAGTCTATGTTGCCACCTCCCAATTTGACATTCATTTGCCCCACGTCTCTTTTCAATCCGTTAAGGCCATCTCGCATTTCAGAAACTAGAGACTGATAATCGTATCCCATTGGTTGTACCTGTGAAAAGTTATTAAATTTAGTTTTGCATCTATATATAACGATGTTACAATTATTAGATTAAATAATTGAAAAGTCAGATTAAACAGAGGGAAATTATACCTGAGCAGTCGGAGCACGAGCTTGATTGTTCAGGATCGCGTCAGACTTGGAGTAGACTTCGTTCACGAAAGACTTAATTTCTCTAGCTGTGTTTATTATAACATTCTGATTATTCAATACTGTTTCTACTTCTTGCCGGCGAATCGTATCGATCAGCTGAACTTGTTGCCCTGGTTGACCACCCGGTGTTTGAACACCTGTATATATGTTTGTTTCTTAATCGATGATCCTCATTTTCATTAATTTTAAATCGAAAGAGAAAATGAAAACTCACCACCTAACTGAATTTGAGATATTAGGCTTAGAGATCTCTCTTGTCTTCCAACTATCTCGTCTAATTTTCTATTAAGCTCGCGTAATGCGTCAAACATTTGACTTTGTCCCAAAAATATTTGCCGCAATTCTCTTTGATTGTCGTTTTCGAAGTATTCTTCAAATTCTTCTTTTTCGCGGTGTTCATCCGGATGATCCCTGTTAAATGAAAACATTCAACATATATTTCGTGCATCGCGTCGAATTTAAAGTTTACGAATGTTTACTTCACCTGCGGTATTCTTCTTTTTGCTGTTCTAATTTTTTCTGATAATCTAAATATTCCTGGCTCAATTTTGCCTGTTCTTCCATTGAAACTTTCTGTGAATCTGCTCCCATCTGACTGGTAGGATGCAGCGAGTGGGTTAAGAAATGTGAGACATCGTGATCATCAGCCAAACCACCTTAAATTATGCATTATAAAAACAAACGATTTGCAATTACTAAGAATTAGATCTGCATCCAAATTTTTTCAATATTGTTAATACCAGTAGCAGCAGAAACACCAAAGTATCCTGCCTTAGGTAAAACGACATTTTCTACTCTGAAACACATCTCATAGCCTTGCTCGTTGTTTGTCATTCCATTATGGAACAGTACCTTTAGGAAAAGATGAAAAAAAAAATATTTCAGTTGAATAACACACAAAAATAGCAGTATTAAATAATAACCTAGCAGAGTATGATTTATACACATACCGTTAATGTATTTTGATAGTATTCTATCTTCGCTCTGGTGGCAAAAGGTTTATTGCGAAAATCTCGCAAGCAACCGGCTGACAGTTGTGTCATACCATCACTGTCAAAGGTAATTTAAAGGGTCATTTAAGGAACATTTTGTATCAGATTAAAAGAAAGGAAACAAGAGTTGTAATTCACTTAGCATGGTCGAAAGTTTTTGTGCCATCGTTGAGGACTGCCATGATATAGGGGTTGTTGTGTTGATTGTCATTGTCAAAGGAGTCAAAGAATATTCCCAAACCATTCCACTGATCGGAACTTCCAAAGACAGTGCCATTGTAAGCACCCTTAGTACTCGTGTACCAAAATGCTAAACCATCTGCTCCAATTCTTCCTCTTCCAGTTATTCTAAAGATCAACTCAACTTGCCACCAGTCAAAGTTCACTGGCTGTTTGACCCATATTGCACCTAAATATTATTTTAAAACTTCCTTATAATACTCTTCTTACAGATAAAGCATTAATTTCTTATATATCCTAATTATTCTTATCTCATGAAAGTGGAACAGTAGTTCCAGATTTAGTAAAAATTGCATTAAAAAAATCAGTATCCCCAAGTAACAAAAAATATTGGAACAATCAGAAAGTTTATTGCTTAAAGAATTAATTAACATTAACATATACAATGTCTTGTCTAGAAATAAAATTATTTTAATTCATAATATACATGTACAAATTAATTAGACAATTATTCGTAAACATTCTCAGTACATTTAGATAGAATATTTATTGCAGATATTTAAAAATATGTAGTCTACATATTTACCCTTTTGACTTCTCAATGATGGAGCTACTCTGACATTTTCTGCACTAGCGATTGCATCTGTAATGTAGAATGGAACCTGACTTTGTGTATTTTATGATAAGCGATCTATTAGCGATATGTTACGAATAATAAACACATGTTAAGATTAATAAGGGAAGGGTAAAAAACAGTGTACAATAATACAGTCAGTATAGTGCAATATTATGTCTTTAATATCAAAATATCGTTTATTCTTATTAACGAGCAGATATAATCATTCTTTTTAAACGTTTAAATCCAATTACAGAACATTCTCAGTGATAAATACGAACGTATACACATGGCGCAAATGTTTTGCCGACTATTGTCAAATGAACTTCGCCGATTTTACACGTCGAAAGGCTCACTTAAAAAAGAGATTTAATTAAGAAACATATATAATAATGAAATACCGATGCATTTTAGTAAAACAATCGTTATATCGTCTATGAAAAAATAACATACGGAAGTGTTTTACGATACTCGTGCATGGTTAGCTTTCGTCATTACTTACTTCCTCCGTATTCCCAGAAAGGTACACTGTTGTCCTTTTGCGCGAGATATGGCGGTTTAAAGGAATACTTGTACTCGAACTTAAGATGAGGTACTTCGCCGAAAACCGCTTGAATTACAGAAAATATATGAAAAATTAAAAGCCACCTCACCTCGGCAGCCATCTTCATTTCGACTGTCGAACCGACAGAAGATTGACCGTGGTCGATCCTGCAACCGACCTAACCGATTGGCAGAACCCTTTACTGTTTTCTTTTGATTGGTGCATTATCAATGACGTGTCACTTTCGTGGCCACATTTCGAAGGGTCTCTTAAATTTCGTGAAATTTTATTTAACTACTCTTATTAAATAGATTTTTAACGTTTCCACGATGGTTTTGGAAAATACGGGATTTCTGGGGGTATAACGGTGCTTTACCGCGATACGCATAGATTTCTTTTGGAATTGCAAACGTGTCACGCGAAATATGGCGTTACTGTACGTAAAATAGAAATTTTCCTTACGATATCATACTTTTGTGTCACGACCTATAGTAGAGAACGTTAAAAGTCAATCTTTTCCAAAATTATACTTTTATGAGCATAGTGAAGTGATAATACGTGTCGTAAAGTAGATAAGTCAATTTTTGTAGATTATTCTGCATCGAAGAGTTACTGAGATATTTTCAGCTCGGTATACGTGAATATTGTTAATTCATAGTGTCAATCAAGCATTGATAATGATACTAAATTGAGAACGATGATAATTTTCTGTTTTACTTTAATATTAGCCTTTTTCTTTCGCATACATACAATTAATGCGATTATTACACATAAATTATGATCTGAGACTTCTTTAGAATTTATCAGGTCAGTCTATAAGTTCGTACATATTTCATAATATTTAGATATTATTTTTACTTAGATATTTAGATATATCTAAAGATTATAAAATATGCACGAACTTATGAACTGACCCGGTATAATTAATACAAAGCAGAAGAACAGATGGAGAAGTTTTTCCAGCGTCTGTTTCTTACTCTTGAAGAAAGAAAGGGATCAAAGTATTCCTGATACAATTGTCGATATATTTGCATTCCGATAAGAAGAATTGCAAATTTATGCAATGATAACTGTCAGTAGTTTCAGCTGATTTTTGAACGCAGCTGGTGATCCTATGTGATCGTATGACGTCGAGTCGAAACGAAAGTTTCGAAAAATGTTTCAAGTGCGCCTTTGTAGGAAGCGCTTGCGTCGCCGATTTTAGTGCCCTCTGCAAAGAATTTGAAATGTGGCGCGTTTCATAACTTTCGTCTTTTGTTTCTATATTGTCCTTTATCTTAGAAAAAAGAAGAAAATTGTTACACCGTGCATTATAATTGGAATTATGAAACCGAAATATATTATTTATCAATGAATTGAATTACTACATTAAGAATCAAATATTTATAAGCATTGAAAAGTAAATCGTAATATTGTAAAGTTTCCTAAATTCACTCATATTATTTATGTTCACTCTAAAGTTAATCAAGTATATGCAGAAACATATTTTTAAACAATAATTTCATTTCTAATAAATAGTTATTCAAGAAACTAATTGTAACAATTAAAATTTGCAAAATTATCCTCTACGTCACGAAGCTACATTAGACATGAAACATTTTTCGAAACTAAGGTAAAGCCTGTTCCATCTAAGCTTGGACCTATCAGTTTCCTTATACATGATTGATATCGTTTCGTAATTAATTTATCAATTACTGTTTTCTGAATATGTTGCTGTTATAAACAAAACAAATGACAGTAAATAAAGCCATAGGAAAGTGACGTCGATAAAAACAAGGTATCTAGTAGAAAAAGTGGCTCCGAAATTCTTCAATTAGATAGAATTCTTTACGTAACAATATGTCAATTTATTTTATTAGACAAGATAATAAAATTATAGAAAAATAAAATTGCTCTTATTTAAGCTATGGGATAATTGAGAATTACTATCTCCAATGTATATATGAGAAATGGAAGCACTTTAAGTTTTCATAATTATACAAATTAGAAAACCATTTATACATGGTAAATATATATTCTTATTCGTTAATAATATTTATTAGGCAATATTATTTTTGTGTGTCGTTCATTTCTCAGAAATCATTAATTTATAACTTAATTATGAACGGTATTTGCTACATCCGGCTAGAAACCAAGATGGCTTCTCCTCACAAAATGGTTGAACTTCTCTGGAATACTTATTTTACTGCATTTTCTTAAGGAAAGCTTTTCCGAAAGTTATATTCATTGTATAACTGATATATTAAAGTATTCAAAAAATCTATATGTATAGAAATTTCGGGCTAAAATGATTAAAATACATATTTTCAGCAACTTACTATTACAGCGTTTGTCCAGAATGTGTATTAAGTTACGTACACACTGTCCCAAGAGTTTCATAATTTTAGAAATTTAAAGCACAAATATATGCTACAGTTACAATAATTATAATGATAAATATCTACAGTTGTACGTGTTCCACATTTTATTTCCTTGAAATCAAAATAATATTGGGATTCTTAGAAATGATCGACGCCAGTTCCAGGGTCACCATTAGGTCTCAAAAATAAAACAAAAGATTCCTATAAATGTAGCGTCTGCTAGAACATTGACAGTACTTTGTTATCACAGCTACGGAAATTTAATCTTATCTATTGTAAAAATTCAAATACCGTACTTATGAGTCAAGCTCATTGACCAATCCCTAATCCGAATGTATCTTCTTGGTGGTCATCGGCGGCATAGCTTTGTTATAACATTGCATAAGTTATAACAATTAGTCATAATGTTACTAATTATTTATAACCTACGCGTAACGTTCTTGAAATAAGGTCGGAGTCTAATTATTATATTAAGATTCAACAATATCTGATTAAACGATGAGAGATGCGTACCAAGGGCCTGCTACTGTTGCTTATCTGCATAGCAGGGAGCAGCATTGTCTTTATTGCCTTCAGCAATCAGAGACCTTCCATTCAGACTTTGGTTACAGAGACACACAAGCAACTAAGAAACTTTCAAGTAAATATACGTGTATATTTTGAACAAAATTAATTTGATTCCTGTTATTATTATGGATATTGATAATTGAGTTTATCATTCTTTACATTTAACAATTGTTTATAGGAGAACTTGAAAGATGTTGAAGAGAAACGCTTGGTAACAGATTCAAAGTACCTTGCAATGCTTGGTCTTGATGGACAGACAAGCACAACGCCTTATAGTCTTAAGTCTCAGAATGTAACAGTCGTCTCTCTTATAAGGCCCGGGAATGAACAGCACATTTACGGCTTTGTTAGAAATGTCAGTCATTTTTTGCCAAATAATAGTATTGTCATTTACAGCGTTGGATTAAACGACGATTCTTTACAAAATATTAGAGCTGGTTGCAATTCCACGAAATGTAATGTGATTCACTTTGATCTGAATCCATTTCCAGCACATGTTGAGGATGATAGACTGCATGTTTATAGACCTTTAGTGATTCAGGTAAATAATATTTACCATTATTTACAGTACAATATTATATATTTTGTCACTTAGAAGGTATGTAAATTGCTGTTGCATAATGTATCCGTATACATTACAGACAGCTTTAAACACATTAGGAAATATATTGTACATGGATTCAAACATACGTTTGAATTCATCAGACATCTCAAAATACCTTCTACCAAAATCTGGAATTTTAACTTGGCCTACAAGGCTTGCCATTAGCTCTTTAACGCATCCAAAGATGTACGAATACTTTCACGTTTCCGCAGAAAGTTTCTTTTTCCTCCCGTTAATAAGAGCATCTCACTTAGTAATTAGAAATGTTAAGGAAATTAGGGAGAAGGTGATGTTGCCATGGGTACAATGCGCCCTGACAAGAGACTGCATTTGTCCCATTGGTATGTATTTCGAGCAAGTTCGAAATATTCGTAAAAGTGTTCCCCATAATTAATTTTATTCCCGTAATAGGAGCTCAATCCGCGGGTTGTCGATTTAATAAAAAACCGCAATACCGCTATTCCGGTTGTCACGCGTACGATACCTCTGCGCTGAACATCGTACTCGGTTTGCATTTCGACTTTGACGATACTTATTACGTACATCAAGAGCGTGAAACGTACTTCAATAAAATGCAGCCGGAAGAAATTGCAGAGGAATATCTTCTGATTGCCAGACAAAATAATGCAACCGAGACGAACATAAGGAACTTCATATCAGCCGAACGTTAATTCCTTTTAAATCTCAATCCATTTGCAATGGAGGATTAAGTGATACGTCGATCAAGCACAAGCTAATTTAAGGATACGTAATAAGTTAAAAAGGAAATAAAACCTTTATGAAAATATCATCCACTTTTTATTACAGTTCGATCACCCACGATCCCAGACTTCCTGTATATCGTAATTATAATCCGTACTCTCGTCAAAGATTGATAACGGTGCTCGATAGCACCCAAGATTGAATACCATTGAACTTTAAAAAAAAACATCGACTCTTATTTGTTTTCTCTATTAACTAACTGATTATTTATCAAAATCATCCATGGCCATCTTCAATCTAGTCATCATCGAGATTCAGTTACTCTAGCATTATCGAGAGTCTCTTAATGGAGGGTGTTACGCCCATTTGAAGGCGACACCCCCGACAGTTTCAAAATCCAATTAGCAAATCACGCGAAGTTCTGTACACACACTCGACAAAAAAAGAAATCCATTCGCCATTATACATCGATAGAAAAATTGCGCCATTTGTTTGTAAGCGAAAAACACAACATCGCGCGTATCATGGACGAACATGCTCACGTGAGTTTTCTCCGAACATTTGAGGATTAGAACAAAGATCTGCATTACCCAATTAACGATATGTGACAAGCCTTTAAAAATCTACCACCCTTTAACTCTTTTCTAAACTCGTCCATCATCAGACCAGGGTTAAAAACACTTGACGATGGCTGACAGGAACGTTGACAACCCATATGATTGGAAGAAAAGGGCCAGTATATCTAAAATGCCCTTTCAAAACGACTCGGAGATCACGAATAATGTCGGATTAGTTGATTACAATCATTTAAATCATTTAACGTCCGATGACAGTCGAAAAGGAAGTTCACGGATCAACGGTATGATCGAGTGTCACACGGTGCCTACAACCTCGAGATCCGGAACGGAAGTTCGTTTCATTAATCCGGCTATATACTCCGAGTCTCTGAATAACGGGAATGAAGAGCACGAGGTACAGATTCGTTTAAAAGTCAATACGGAAAATGACAACGAAGATCGCAGATGTAACGGAGAGGTCAAAGGGAATTGTGGTGATACTTCTGAAATGACTGGCTTGCTGTCGACTCTGTCCATCAAGAGTGATCTCGTCGGCTCCATCGGTGGCGATGCTGACGATCAAGTCTCGAGATCGGCACAAGAGACTTATCGATGTTATTCCTTCATCTCACCGGCTGCGACTTCGTCCTTGGATTCTACGAGTGTACGATCTGTGTCTGCAACTTCGTCCAAGCCTGTTAACAGAATGGAAAGACGATGCAAGATTGAGGACAAACCTTACATGACGAATGATAACGATCTCTATTCTGCCAGGAAGTCCGAACCGGAAGTGCAGAGGTATCGTGTTCAATTGTAGTGTAGACCTTGAACGAGTATTGTGCAATGTTCACTTTTTCTTTTAATGCATTGACTGCATTAATGGTAGCAATCAAATTGCACAATCTCTTGCTATCTAACTGGGCGTTAGAATGGTGCAAGAGATATCGATGAGGTAAAACAGAATGAAGGCAAATAGAGCTTTAATTTATTTACTGCGGAGCGATTCGAGTGAACGGATTTACGGAGGCGAGGTTTAGTTGTTTTCCTACATTTGTTAATCCGTGACAACGACTGATGCCGGTTGCAGTAAAAATGTAGCAAAAAAGCTTGAGACTTTTTAGAAATTGTTAAATTAAAAAAATCGCTGGTATATAACAGCATCGAATTATTTTCGTACTGTCAGTTTAATTTGAAACTCTATGATCTCGCGGGAACCACTGGTTAATGTTTATTTTAGCAATTTCCCAGCTAACTGTTACCATTAATCGGCACCCATTATGGTGTCCGCAATTACTATGGTGCCCCACAGTAAGAAATCGAAGGGCAAAGGGTTAAGAATTAAGAGCTATGATGAGCATAGAGCTAAAACTTCAGCTTTAAAATTAATAGGGTGAAGTTGAAGTCTTCACCTTTGAGAAGCTTTCTGAATTATTATTTGCCACTATCTTTATTGCTTTTTTTTAAAATTAAATTAACTTCCCCAAGTGTAAATATAACCGTAAAATATAGGTATACCTTCAACGGTCATCGAGTCGTGCAAATATCCACGACATCGTTCTCCAGTACCAGTTTATCGGAGGGAAAATCGTACGGTTCCGATTTCGCGAGGAAGATCGCTCATGACGAGTGGATTCGCAAGAAGCAGGATGCCGCGAAACTGAAGAAGGAGGAAGAGAGTTTCGCGAAGAGGAAACGAGAAATTGAAGCGGATAGATTGATGCGGGAAAAGGAAGAGAGGGAATCGAAAGAGCGGGATAGTTTTCTGAAATGGTCCGAGAGGAAGAAGAAAGAAGAGGAGAAGAAGAAAGCAACGATCGAGGGAGAGTTGGAGCTGCAAAAATGCTTGAGAGACATCGAGGACAAGACCGCACTGGCTAAGGCTTTGTGTCTCCGACAGTGGAGTCGTAAGAAGAAAGAGGAAGAAAAAGGTAAAAGGGGAATCCCTCGTCGTTCTTCTTCAGTGTGTTTGAGTTTCATAAAATCCTTGATGTTCGAGCAGCTCGTCAGAAAAAGGAAGACATCAGGCAGAGGCTAATTGATGAAGACCGGAAGAAGAGATTAGACGAGAGCACGAGAGCATACGAAAAGTGGCGAGAAACGGCGAAGAACAAACCTAAACCTGCAACGCAGGGACTTCTTCGTTAGTTTATTTTCTAATGATTTCCATATTTTAGAATGCATAGTATATTTTGTCTGAGTGGAAATGATAGAATATTATTTACATATAAATAATTAATGGCAGAATGTCTCATGAGTCATTAAAGTTATCTATTAAATATTGCAACGAAGGTTGCTTGATAACCTTATACGATGCAAACTATTACAGGTCCAACGATGGGCTACAGTTTGTAATCAATTTAATTTTTTGAAATAGAGCAAACAGCCTTCGTTAAAATATATTTTTTTATAACCAGAATAACTGCAGTCACATTCTACCGTTTCCAGTTAAATAAAACATACACCATATCTATAATTAATCTAAAAAATAATAAAATAGACAATATTTTTATCGTCCGATTCATGATCATCCGGACCGTCAATCCACACTATATGATTTTAATATTAATTAATGTAGTAGTATCATTAAAATGACTGTATCAGAGAAAATTAATCACCATTAATTCCCTTCAATTCTTACACTGCTAGCTCATCAAAAAGCGAAGCCAGCGTATATAAATCCAATACCTTGGCAGGGAGATATCGAAGATTCTGAGGACGTTCAACAAGTTGCATCGAGCACAAAAAAAAATCAGAGTCAGACGAAGAACAATAGCAAAAGAAGGGTCTCGTCGTATCAGTGACAAAAACATTTGCAAGTGGATTTTGCCGTTTGACAAACTATATCAATGCGTTTCGGTCGTACAGTCTCGAATCGTGGTAGAATTTTAGAAAAGTCAAAGAAGGAGCACGAGAGTCCTTACCATATGCAATAGAATTAGAATGATTTTCATAGATTGAAATAAGAGAATCCGACGAACAACTTCGTTTTATAACAGATATTACGCGATACATTTTATAGCCTTGATTATTTACGCTCATTCTATGTAATTAATGAATATTAACATATCTGAAAACGATCGTCCTTCGATCGCTGTTTAGACGGATTAAAAGAAGAAAAGAAAAGAGAATGGCAAGGATAGAGCGACGATCTGTTCTTTGATATCCGATGGCTTGTAGATATTAAAAGGAGAATTTACAGAGAGGTAATTAAAGGGAATCTTATACGGAAAAGCTTGTATGTCGTTATTATTCCTATCGTTAATATTATTCTGTATGTTATACATCATAGAGTCAAATCGTGACTGCTTTTTTCCATTTTGTTTCTTTTACATGGAATCGCAAAATATTTTCTATCTTTTATGTCGTTCGCATTTCGAAAAAATATCTATGCGTTAAAAAACTGATCGGAATAATTATTTTTATGTGTACATCTCTTAACGTCTCTCAATGACTTTAGTTAAATGTACTCCAAATATCACACACGCGTTAAATTATTATTTTTAATGATTGCATTTTTAATGTAATTCGTATTCGTACGTGTATGAATATTTGGAAGTGTAACTAAATAATAGTCAGTGTGTAGAATAGCATCGTTCGATGGATCTATTTGCTCAAACTTTCCTCCTCCTCTTGAAGTCTCTCTATATCGGATTTATTCATAAAATAATACGAAGGCTGTCGCGATTTCTGAAAGAAAAACAGTATTAATATTAGTGTTTGTAAATGCTCTTTTTCCTATTTACAATAAAAGATACTCACCAGATCTTTGACAATGCGTTTTGCCCCAGCTTTGATGAGAATATTGCTCAATACTTCCACCATTGGCAACCCCATTGCATAATGCAAGGCTGTTCTTTCCAGCTGAAATGAAATATCTTAAATGTTGTCTGATTTCTCTTTAATTAATTGAAACAGTAAAATATAATAATTCTGCATTTTCAATTTTTTACGGAGCTTCTGTTGTTACATTAAAAGTACTCACGTTATCCCCAATTCGCAAAGTTTCCGGATACATTTTTGCAATGAACCGAACGAGTTCCTCGTTCTCTCGAAGAACAGCAATGTGCAATGCACATCGTCCCATAGAATTTTTCCCAACCGCAAGAAGCTTTCCACCGCCGTTATTTTTATGCAGAATTTCTTTCAGTCTCCCGACATTTCCGGTTCTGATCTCGTTGTGGACTTCTTCCCGCTGAGTCTGTTGAAGGAATGTTTCAGATATTTAATGTTACCATTATTTTCATGGTAATTTTCTGTGAATACGGGAAACACGTATAAACGTGACCATATTTAAGTAAATTGGTTTATTTGAAATAACACTTTTTTCCATCGTTACCACGTAGTTTGGAATCGACTGGAGAAATTGCACTGTCGCTTCATGTTCTCGTTCTGCGGCGACGTCTATGATGTTTGAACCGCCGTCTGTGGCATCCAGAATGTGATCATATCCTTCGAGTAATAATTCTACTAGCTTCTCAGTTTCACCTGAAATAAATGAAAATAAGTTTCATACCGACAGGAATATCATCAGGGTAACAGATCTTTTCAACCCTCTGCGAGCTCTTGTGATTTTGAGATAATGCAAGATAAAGTTCTTACTTTCATTTTGCAAACTATTCTATTTTAATTCCTGAAGGTCACAAAGATTCTTTGCATTGAAATGATTTCAAGTCAAGATAGATCTATTATTTACAATTAGATATCTGATATACGCCAATGCGCTATCGTCATGTGATCTTTAACACCGGATCAACCGAACTCGTGAAATTGGCTGGTTTCTATTTTTTTTTAAACATTTCTCAAATTTATAGAGACGCATTACAGTAGATATTTCACGTGTATCTTATAATACACAAATTAATTGACTGATCATCTTTGCTGTTTGATGCTCCTTTTTTCAATGCACTTATTTAATATATTTAGGTATATCAGATTTTACAGTCGTAGATCTAATATTAGATGCAATAAAACATGTGAATTATAGAAGGTTAACGTTGCATTATTAACATGTTGAATGCCACCCGTATTTCGCTAGTTTCATCATTTCCACCGAAACAAAACTCTTTCTATTAAAATCACATATTTATAGAATAGAAATCTTAGAAGTAATAATAGTTATGTACTCAGTAAAACTTCACTTTTTCATCAGCCAAATTTTAATATTGAATATATTAGCATATCCGTGAATATCGCAATTTAAGAATCATAAGAAATTTCATCGCCAGTTACAATATTAAAATTGTTAAGTACAATCTAATTTTTATTTGGCGTGAAAATCTACCTCTCGCTGCCAGATAAACCACATAATGATCAATTTCTTCGACGTTCTCCCGAATGTTAGCCTGTTCTGCAACGTCTCTGGCTGTTCGATACAATTCATCTCTGAAACCAACGTTGACTTGTGTTTCTTGTAGCAAATGAAACAGACGATCCTTTGAATATGAACGAACGGCTGCAAAGTGGATCATACTTTGTCCATGCTCATCCTAAAAAATCACGTTTATAATCATAACAAATAATTTTCAGTTTGATTCAATATAATTCAATTTGAACGTAATTGTATTCAATATTCAACATGTATTAGATTTTGATCATACTCTGTTGGGATTGCTGAAGGTCGATTCAGGAACGTCGGAGTCTGGACTTTGTGGATAACCAGCATCTTCGTCTGGATTATCAGCCTCGACATTTTCAAGACTCTCCTCTTCTCGATCAGGAATGATTAGCACGTCCGATTCCTATAATTAGAGATCGTAATATTGTATAATATACGATCATAATGTACGTTCTTCTAACGCGGAATATTCGAGGCTGAAACTCATCACCTGTTCTTGCTCATTCTCCTTGTTTTTGCTTGCAAAATTGTACAAATAAGTGGCGAGATAGGTAACTGGATCATGCGGTCGTGCATTAGCGACTTCCGTTAGGCCTTTGATCAAAGGATCGCCGAGAGCTGATAGGAGAAATTCATTTAATTATACATCTCATTAGTCAGTCTGTTATAATATGTTAACTGCCACGCGAATTTTATGGTATTTTATCGTCAGATATGTATCGATGACCATGAAGGTATTTTAAATGAATAATTTCGAAAATTGAAAATATCATTTAGTTTATATTGCATCAATATTCATTAAAATATTTTTAATTAAATATAAAAGGAGATTAAGATGCAACGTTAGCCATTGATGGCCTAAAATGGCAGTTAACAATTTCATCAATGCTTTTTTTTTACTTACACGATGCTAAATAGCGACCTTCTTCTGCACGAAATATTGGAATATCCACTTCACTGTCGTCTGAAAAATAATTTACTTTTACAACTTCGAATTAATTAGCTAACGAGGAAAAACGCATCGCACTTGTTCAAATCAACATTCTTAATTTGCAATGAGGAACATCGTTCCCCTGTTTTCTCTTGACTTATTCATGAATTCAGATGTAAGTACTATGCGTCTTTGTGAAAGAAAAATATTCTTCAACGCATCAACGATCGTTGGTTAATTGTAAATATTATTATTTCAAACAATCGTGCAGCAAGATTTAGGTGCTTATCAGAAATTCCGTGCATTGTTACACTCGAAAACCGTGACGCACGCTCACACAAACGCGTAAAAATATAAAAACAAAAGGCAGTACGTTTGATCATTATTGCATTGGTTTACGCGACATCGTTGAATTAAAAATGTAGAAGCATATGTACACGCAGCTGAGCAAATATCAAGGTAAAATTTCACTCTGAAAGAACAGTGCACCGGAGAATCACACACATATGATTACGATTGGATAACTCATTTATGTAGTAACTCTTAAGGGATTATATACAGTTAGGAGGCCCAAAAAACTCGATATTTCAAGAATTTTTCCTGAGAAGACTTTTAACTCTATTAATGTAAAAATTTGTAAACATATTGTGGTAACTTTTAACTTTATTTTAACATTTTTTATTATTAAAAATAATAATTTTAAAAGCTGCTATAGCTGATCTCCAGGAGTCTACGGCACACGTAACTCCTTAGCCTACAATAACGTGCGACACTCGTGATGGAATAGGAAATTTCGAAGTTTTTCTAAAAACAATTAAATTGAAAATATTCCTCGGTCACGATATGGTCAAATTATTTATACACTATTAATATTACTTTCAATTATACGAAACATCAAAGATCAGAGAGAAGTTTTGATTTCAGGAATCAATTCTGAGTTATTGCGCGCGCAGTGAAAATAGGAAATCGTTGGGCGAGGGGTTAACGATTACTTTAAAATACATATTATCCTTTTGTAAAATGAATACATCAAGTTGGAAAGACATGTGCTACGCCATTTCAGTTTCGTGTGAACATCGAACTCGTGCATGACACAAAGAAAGCCTATGGGGAAATTCTGACATCATTCAAAGCTTGCTTTCACCATTCATTTTCAACGTCACGAATTCCATCGTCATTGAATTAAATCACGCGATAATTTTGATGCGAAAACTTCAAGTTTAAAAAGGAAAGAAAAGGAATTGATTTTCAAATTCGATAATACATATACACATTACACATAAGCATGGTAACGTGCGACAATGATGTCAAAACGTCGATTTTCCATTTACGAATAATTATCGTCTACTAACCTAAGAAACAATCCGGCGTTCCTCCGAGTAGTTAATCCGATTTAACATGCGAACGAGTTTGAATTGAATACGCCTAAAATGGTAATTCGGTGCACGAGAATGAAAGTAACGTTTGCACACATCTTTCCAACGTGTTTCTCGTACGATATGTATGTACTAAGATGTGTCTATGAATTGTTTTTTCAGTCAGCTTTAATTAATTGACAACCGAACGTTGGCTTTGAATTTATCACAGAAAGTTTTCACGTAAACGTATAAATATTCATAAGACGAAAGAAATTAAACATGAAAATTGTCAGTTCGTAAGTAAAGAAATATCGCCGGCGATGAAAAAGATATCGACCGCGTGAACACACAAAAGAAACAGTCCATCCTCAATTTCCATTTTTTATTTCTTCATCCCTTATTATCCTTCTGCCTCTACGCAACTTGATGACGTCTCGAGTTGCTCCGCTTTCGAAAGATTCCAGCCAGCAAGCTAGCAATTTTCAAGGAACTGTTAATAGTCAATTCCTTCTCCAACGCCAGAATGTTCAAAACCGCCCTCGAGAAGTCCTGCAAAGTTTGTATTTCCGTGATCGACAACGATTGCTGATTGCCGATTCTAACGGTGTCCCTTCGCGCAGTCTCGCGTACGCTCAAACCTCGAACAACACACAGATGCCGTAGATTATCGAACTCCTTCGATAATTCCGGAAACTTGATGATCACGTTAAACCTAAGAGTGTTGCCGATGGCATTCGGCCGGGCGCTGAGGAAGCCCAATTTTCGATCCCGCTTGAACTTCAACCTCTCGTCCAGCACCACCATCACCTTTGCCATTCTCACGTAAGCTCGGCCGATAAGACCGGGTCTGTTTTCGCTGGTGCGACAAACTATCCTCAAATGATCCTGCACGTTCACCCAGGCAGCTATATCACCGGCAGCAGCCACGTAAACACCACGACCATAAGGCCAATGTATACCATGAAGACGTCTGTCGTCGTTGAAATCAAAGTCTGTGATCGGAAGCAGCAAACCAGCAGCAGCCAGTTGCGCCCTGATCGGGCTAGGTTGATCCAGGACCTCGTTCAGGGTGAAGTACGTTCCTGCTTCGTCTTCGCTGCAACCTTCTGCCATCATCGTCGCAATTTCCGAGGACAACAGTTCAGTTGTGATCTCACGTTCCACCTCTTCCAACTGATTCACCGTCAGGGTCAACGGGAAGGTGTAATTATCAAGGTTACGACAGCATTCCAGTACTCCAGCTTGGACGTATTTAGCCGGAGGATCAAGATCGTACGCCTCGATCGTTGAAAGTGTCACCTCGTCCACGAGTTCCGGATTCTCGTCGCTGTCTTCGTCGTCGATGATGAAGTATCTTGGTAATGGATGATCGGGTAGATCGCCACTTGCCGTCACGCAGTGAATGTCTCTTATCAGAGGATCGAAGAAGTCTCCGAAGACGACGTAACTCTCGTAGTCAGGGGCGATGACACCACCGGTTTCATCCTCCTCGGTGCTACTGACGAACGAATGAGCACTGCTAGCTTTGCTGTTGGCATTCGAGTGCCCGTACTTTTTCAAAGCTGGCCAGATCACGTCAAAGAGATTGTGGTCCATGCGAGTCACACGGTGCTTGATACGATCGAATACGGGCCGTTTTAGGCAACGGCTGAGCAGTGTACCAGGATTCCCGGATGATGACTTCGGGGTTGAGCCACGTCTTGCACCTGCCAGGAGACGGAAACACCTCTCCAAGGTAGCTAAGGTTTCCGGCTCGGTTACGTCTCGTCGTGCAGAGTACACGTCACCTCCGGGAACTGTTCATCTCGAACGTGAAGACAGCGAGGGATGTCCAGTTGAGGATGAAGAGGAGAAGATGAGGAGGACCGGGGGAGAAGTTAATCAGGAAATTTGTCGGAATTGTTAGCAGCGATGGGATAGCATTGTATCTACAACAATCGGTTTGCTCGTAGAAACCGAAGGTTGTTTTGGAGGTTTTGTAAATTGGTAATAGTTGGAGGGGTGGTTGAAAAGTATTAGCAATTGTTAACCCTTTGGGGTTCCGTCGAGGTATGATAATCATGAAGTATTGTAATTCATTTTCTATAGACCCACATTTTTATAGAGTCTAGTGTCTTTACTGATCCTTTTGAGCCTTGAGGTAGTATGAGATACATTTGTGTCTATAATCTTTGAAATAATTTGTTTAGCTTTACGAAATACTATGATTTGATCCTTGAAAGTCTCAAGCTTTCATTGCGATTAAATCCTCACGGATCAAGATAAATATGTTATTAAAAATTTTATTTTTAACATTTGCCAGTGTGCAATTGTATAGCTAATTTCGAGACCCAAAGGGTTAAAGATACTCCATATTTTACAGGAACATGTTACGTTAAAAATTCCAACAAATAATATTTCCATCGATATTACTTAATTATGATTAAAATATCTACATGGTGATCGAAGATACTCACACTCCTACATCGTTATTGAAAATATGAATTTCTACAAATATCGTTCACAAGACGCTGAAATATATTTCAACATGCTCAAGTTAATAAATAATTTTATCCTTTAATACTCATTAAATAACGTAATACGAAACAACGTTAAAGACACAACGCAACGAGTGATTATAAAGCAACGCGAGCCGTTCGACCGATTCAACTGTATAAACGATCATCACGATTCGTGTGCTGCAATGTTGCTCAAAATGCAATTCCCAAAGTTTCAAAATGATAAACAACGTAAAGTGAGATTCTTCGACGGTGCTACGGACGAACTTTTATACATTTTCATTGTTTGTGCTCGTAAGTGCCTCGATAAATGAAATACCTTTGTCCGTCAACATTTCGTCGGCGAGTTTCTCGCTAGCTCCAAAATCGCGCAGAAGCTTTTTGTGAGAAAGGTCGTTTTGATTTTGCTTGTAATAATCCGCCTTTTGTCCGAACTACGTGACAAATCGATTAGTTAAATCGAGAGCTCATCATAGAATAATTTAAAGGATAATTAAACATTTTTAAAAAAGAAGAATCGCGATCAATCGTAAATTCCTCCGTGAAATAATTATTATACTCACGTTATCCTGAACCAAAGGATTGGCACCGAGGTGAAGTAAAAGGTTGTAATAATGTCCGTTATCAGCGAGGGTTGCAGCATAGTGCAGGGGAGTCCGTCCATCGAAATCGATAGCATGTGCAGTTTCTGGAAATCTTCCTGCCAGGTATCTGGCGTGAAACGAAACGTTCAGAATGGAAATCGATGAAAGTCGATGGAAACCGATGACAAGGTAATGGACGGTAGTTACCGTCTACGTGTATTGCACGATTATACGAAAGTTTCAGAACGCAGAAGGGAGTTGCTGAGTAATGATGGTGTAAAGCTGGTCACGTTATAGGTACTATATTATTTTAAAGGCAAAGTTGGGCATATCGACGTTTAATTCTTGTTTATAGAAGAAAAACAGTGTCGATTGTTTTGGGGAAACAAAACAGTTTTGCTTTGATTTTAAGGGATAAGATATGGTAATATTTCTTGCAATTTAATTCTTGCTTATAGAAGAAAAACAGTGTCGATTGTTGTCCGGTCTATGCGGTCGGAGAAAAAAATTGATTATAGTTTATCGGTGCATGTATACACCGTTAGAGTTGTAAAATTAAAATATAACCGTTGAAATATGATTATGCAAATAGCAATTTATAACTCCTATATATTAACACTCTGATTTTTTGATAAAAAAGTGGTTTTTGATCGCCAAATAAATGATTATTTCTCAAAATTCAACAAGGTCTCCGTCCGCAAAGGGTTAAGGGATAAGAAATGGTAACATTTCTTGCAATTTTTTTGTAAGTAATTTTGTAATTGTCTACTTTGGCAATTATACAGACCTAATGATGGCAGTATTGCCAAATACAACGGCGACATGCAGCGGCGTTGCACCGTGTGGCGAAGAGCCGTCTCTTGCAATTGCAAATTTGCGTCGATCCAGTGCACTTTGCAGATCTCTCAGATTCCCTTCTCGCGAGGCGATGTGCACCGCGTGGATTTTCCCCTGTGAACCACCCGAAAAATTATTATCTCTCATCTAATCTCTCGCAATGCCGATTACGATTCATATTTTACTCCACGTTAAAAAATTCCCTTATCAAGCCATCACAACGATAAGGAAAAAAAGTACCACCGGCTATCTTAAACACATCAAGATCTCATACAAGAGCAGACACTAAGATCGTCCAGATACGAAATTTCCGAAGATGACGTTGCAAAGGAACAACGCAAACACTCAAATTACAACCGCACACGCACGCAATAATCATTCGACCTTACGATTCCGATAAAAGTAATAACGCTGCAGTTCCATCGTACAAAATAGAGAAATGTCCTCGCGAAACATCACGCAAATGGGCACGTGTTCCGTTAAGGAAACAGAGCGCTCCGGTAACGAGCAAAATAACATGAATCAGAATGATCTCGAGTGGCACTTCTTCCTATCATAAATTAAAAATATAAAAAGGAAAGAGAAAAGAAATCGCTTGCGAATGATAAGATAATTAACGTTAAGTACCATGTAAGAGGGGACGTTGTCGATGAACGCCTGAAGTTCAGGATTCCCCGAGTGACGGCCAACCAGTCGTCTCCCTTCTCCGTTCAACACCAACGCGGCCAATTGCTCCATGTTCCCGTTCTCCAGTAGATTGTCGATTTCCGGGTCCACAGCCATGCTACCCTCGTTCAACTCTGCTTCCGGGAGCTCCTCGTGTTCGCCGACGATCACCTGCCGATCATGTGTCTAGGTGCAAAACCATCCGCGCATGGTGTGCGACGCGTGCCGATCGATAGGAATAATATTAATCATACGTAAGAATCTCTAGGTATGAATCGATCGCCCACTGTCATTGTTTCGTGTCTGCGCTCTTTGCCGTGTGTATACGGGGTGTCCTTAGATGAGCGGAATTTAGGCGAAGGCTACTTGTATCGAGGATGAACAAAGATCTGAATGGTTTTGTTGTTGAACAATGGTTTTGAATTGTTGGTAATTAAACCGCGTTTAAGCATTGTAGCTGACGAAAGGTCGGATGATTTACAACATTCAACGCAGCTTAAACCTGAAAATTCAAAACTATTCTTCCTTTAACACTAGAATTACCAAACCAGTCAAAATGACTGGTACACAATTTTTTCCAAAAATTCTCCAAACATATAGGAGAGTCATAGAATAGATATTCTCCGCCCATCTCATAAAACATGAACTACAGAATCAATCATCGTTTCCACCCCTTATTTCTCCTTGTTTCAAAGCACTTATTTAATGTATTTAAATATAATAGATTTAACGCCGGTAGTTCTAGCGTTAACAATGGACGCGAATGGTTCTGTTTTTTTGTATTTCGGGGTCGATAGCTTCGGTTGTTTTGCATAGGACGTACAATTTTAGATGGGTTTTCAACCATCGAGGCTACGATATCCTGACATAATTGATATTATGGATATGAAAAAGGAAAATTTGAAAGTTAGCAGAGGCAAAGGAAGATTCGAACTCGGGCCCACGGATGAGTCGGAGCCTCTTCGTTAGCCTCATCTGAACGGTTTTGTTTGACAATCGGTAGAGTTGTAAATATACTTTTTTTATGAGGTTTTAGAATGGTTGAATCTTGAGATAAATATTGACGATATCTGTTTTTGTTAGTGAGACAAAGTAATGGTAGTTCTTTTGATCGCGGAAGTTAGCTTGGTAGCGTTTATTGAGGTATGAAGGGGATTTTTGAGTGAATTTTATGTTTTGTAAGACTGTATAAAGAGTATGTTGTTGCGGAAGGAAGTCATTTTCGGCGGTTCTTTTATTTAGGACTTGTAAAAAAGTTTCCTGATACTCTTGCGAATCTTTAATGACTTTTTATTACTGAGAATGGATTGTTCATTGGGCGAGAACAAAACATTCTTAATACTCCATTGTACGGTCTTTTTTCATCCTCTTAAGTAAAATGAATTGCGAAAGATTGAGTTTATTTTTAACACACCCTGTATACTTTCTACGTCGCACAGGCATCCGCTATTCGAGTTGCACGATGCAACGAATACAATGGTTTCCCATCGGATTGTTTGTTCGTTCGTAACTCTGGATACGTTTCATTTGTTAAGTAATTCGCAGATATACGTTTTCTATCAATTCTTCTCTTCGTGCACTACTGGAGAATGGTAGTTTGTATAATAGGATCGTTTCATGACACGAATAGAACTGTTCATTGCATGATTATTTATTTATTCGTATATTTTCTTGTGACACAGATCACTTAGTATAATATATCATCTTCTTGTCTCTCGTGTACACAGTTTTATTTATTCCGAAGTACATTGTTCGTGTATCGCATTAAATCATTATTCTCGCCATGTAGACTGTAAATTGACTTCAAAGGAAAAAAAAAGAGGAGAAAATCTCTCGTAGCAAATATCGTGGCGCAACTTTCACAATCGTCAATTCAAATCGTCTTTCGACTCGTCAAAGACTTTCGTCACTCGCTCGAGGGATTCTGTGCGTCTAAAGCTCCCGCAGCTCTCTCTAATCCTACACTTTTTTTTGTTCGATCCATATACTTACACCGGTATCTCTACGCTTCTTTTTTTTATTCTCACCGTTTAAATCGCACGAACTTTTTTTCCTAACATTGCTACGCGAGTCGATTAAGATCCTGAAACTGGATTTGATCTCCGTTAAATATCTCTAATGGACTGTACCTGATCTTCGTCGTTTCCCGGATCATCGACCCCAGAATCACCTGTGCTCGGATCGTTTCTTTCTTCTTGCTCGCCTTTACTCTCATCTTGCACGTTTTCACCCGTATTCCCTGAATCAGCCTCGTTCCTTTCCTTCCGACCGTTATCGGAACCGTCCGTTGCCTTGTTCTCTGATTCATCGTCATTATTATCCTTTTGTTTCTCCTCCATCGGTGTACCTGTTACCACGTCATCGTCCGAGGACTTTTCCTCCGAATCGTCGTGCGGTTTTGCTTCCTCTGCGTGGCCATCCTTCCCCGTTTCTTCCTTCCGTTCCTCGTCATCGGCCTTTTTAATCTGTTCCATCAAATCATCCATATAATTCATCGTTGCGTGAATCTGAAATTTCGAAACTTGTCCCCCCTGATCTCGGGAAAATCATCTACTTTCCAGGCGAAACATCGTGAAAATTCGCTCTCTTCGCATGCCAATGATGAAAGCGAGTGTTACAATCTCAGGAGGATTCTACAGCGAGGGTTACAGAGCGAGGATTTGTTCTTTTGAAAAAAAGTACCTGTTCGGTGGATCTACTTAAGCTTTTCGTTGCAGACTCGGCACTGCCGAAAGCACTGTCGATATCAGCGCTGTGGATCTTCTTCATTCCTCTCGATATAGATTCCTCTGCTTCCAGAATTCTCCAGTCCCAGTTTTTAGGGTAGGATGTCCCGGCTACTCGAGGAGCTTCCGGTATCACTACTAGGTTTGTCAAGTCCACGTCCGAAGGTCGGTTTTTGTAGAAGGCTGCTGCTTTTTGCTTCTGTTTTGAAAGTTACAAATATACCAGAGGAATTTATTACGAAGGACTTGAGATAAATGATGTTCAATTACAAATGAAATTTGTATAATTTTCTAGCGAAGCCTGAACTGTACTACGTCTTTCCAGCGTAGTAGAAAATAGCTAGTTTTGCAAAACTCGATGTTCCTTCTCAAAATTACTCACATTATCCAATTTACTTTCGTCAGCTCCAAATTCTACCAACAAATCGTACAAAGCTCCGCCGTCTTTCAATGCAGCCGCGTAATGCAGCGGCGTTTTGCCATCGTTATCCTGCACCTCCACGGTAACTGGATACCTCGCAAGAATTTCGCGTGCAATTTCCATGTATCCCAACCCAGCAGCCTGTCGTTCATCAAAACAGTCATAAATGACGTAGAATTTCACGAGTCTCCATTTTATTTTATTTCAAATATTTCTCTACCTTGTGCAAAACATTTAAACCGTTGGTATCCTTGCTGCAAAGGACGATTGGCGAAGTGATGTCGACTTTCTTTTTAAGTCCTTCCAAGTCATTCTTCACCGTTGCTGTATGTACATCTTTTATGGTACCCTGCAATGCGAATTGAAATTATCATCGTCCAGGCTTTTATGTCATGACTTGCAAACGGAATAATAACATCTATTTTTATCACCGTACTAAACAAAGTAGTTAAAAGAATAATACGACAGAATAATCGAACGTTTTACGATAATTCACGATGTGCGTGGTAATCGATGAGGCAAACCATTATAAATGGCACAGCTTCTAAGAATTTCCTGACTCGTGGATTATTGCTCGTCTCGCAGCGTAGTTTTGCACCGTGTCCTTCCCATAAGACTTGCTGTAACTTGCCAATGTCTCGATTGTGTATCCATATCCTTATGTTGGATGGCTTGAAGTCCAAACCTGCAGAGGGAATATTGTCGATTTTGTTTTTGTTTTGCTTGGCTCTCAGGTTCGTTATGAATATTTCTTTTAGGATCTACAGTTTTGAGTGGGTTTTGAACTGCCGTGGTGATACACGTAACACATAAATAAAACAGATCGATGGGAAAATTCTAAAACTACATCCCATTTAATGTTAGATGGGACAGGGATTCAAAATCCAGGTAGATAATTGAGAGCCCAAGCCTTAGACTTCATGACCCCCATAGCCCTTTATCGTGTCTTGATGTCATTTTTTTATTTTTTCACTTAAATGCTATGGTAATTTTGCCGAGGGCCTACCGATTTTAGACAGGTTTCAAACTTCAGAAAATGTGATATGTTAAATGATAATTTAATAATGTTCTTCCGGAAGTGATGGCGATTCGAACTCGCACCCCCTAATTGCGAGTGCCTGCCTTCAATTTTATAATCACTATAGTCCCCTGTTACCATTTTTCATTCAGATCGAACAACGAATCGAACAATGTCTTTCTAAAAAGAACGGCTTTCTTATTAATCTCTGCATTTACTTGGAATTGATGTTTGATCGATAAACCTCGGCCATTGAAACGTTCCACGTAAAAATTCATTAAGTAAATTGGATTAATTCTATTCCTATGATATCAAAGTAATGCTAAACGATGTCTATTTGTATTCGAGACCTACATTTTACAGAATATGAGAAAGTAGGGTCGAAAAGTGGCAGTATCAGTGGAACCGGTGGAATTATTAAAATGGTACCTGGAACAGTAATTTCTTTATTATACAAGGTACGGCCAGTTTGTTAAGAATTTACGATTGTCAGGATTTGTAACTTCGCATCGCGTGTCGGAGCACGTTGCATTAAATATTTCACACGCTTCGGGGAGATTCTCCTTCTGGCGAATATCGATTCTGCGGTGAACTTTCCGCAGTCATGAGAAGGATGCAACGAGCAAATAAAAGCTGCAATTTTCGAAGAAGTTCGAGCTTCGTCTTGATGACGATAAATCGCAATTTGATGACACTTTGTTCATCGAAACGAACGCATCTTGATATATGTAACTTGTACTCGAAAAACAGTCGAGTGGATGAATAACAGTGAGTTTGCTGCATGACGATAGTCAATGAATATTTTACTATAATCGGTGAATCATCAAGTTCTATGTAATTCTGTCGGAACATGGCAAAAGTTGAGACGTTTACTGTTCAGTGTTTTTGACCTATATTTGACATTGATAATGACATTGTGATGCTTGACAATTGAATTGAAAATGATGGAATTTATGACAGCAATAAGGACAATATTAAGAAGGATAATAAACTCAAATTAGAGATTCTCATCAAAATGGTCGACTTATTAACTTTTTGAATGATACAGGTACTACCGATGACCAGCGCTCCTAAACTTGATAAGTTTCCTTGTCAACGTTAAATGATAATATTTACATATTTGCTGACACATTCAATATTAAAATACTGTTGCAAAATAAGTAAAGCAATATCGACTATATAGCTATTTTTACCTTTAATATTTGTACTCTATAAAGACGTAAACATTTAAATTTTATTAAACTGCAAGAAGCGCGAAATACCGCCAACATTCAACGTAATAAATCTCAAAAAATTTGAAATACAAATAATTACACTCAGAAAAAAGCGAATCAATGCCAATTATTTCACGGAATACCATCGAGGAATCTCATATAACAATAAAAACGAGTAACGCAAAAACAACAAAGTTATTTCTGCATATTCGCTGCTCACGCAGCTGTAAAATTACAATAATCAGAAGTACCGATAACGATCTTCCATCAGTATGAGAATAATCGTGTGTAAACATTAATTAACATTATCGATTAACTCGGTTTCCACTCGATCATTTTACAGACTGATATTCCTCGAGGCATGTATTTCGTACCGTCTTGAAAATTGTTTCGTGAGAAGCGAGAGTAAAGTCCGAATATGTAATGACTGCGAAAATGATTGTCAGTTTTAACGAGGACTACATGTATGTACGTATCGTGCGTGTTTTGGGATTACGAGTATGTTGCACGCTATGCGTAACGTTTCACTCGATCTTTTATACACGGTTGGCGTGCTCGATAACGTGTTAATAAATTTTAGAGAAGCCATGGAAGACAGTGCACGGACCTTCTCGCATTATTGACACATTTCGCGCCATCGTTTACAGCGTAAAGGCATTCGCGTTTTCTCAGCAAATAGATCAATCAAGGAAGATGGTAACGTCTGCGTGCAATTTCTGTCTGATTCGAGAAAATATTGGTAAATGTTGTCATCTATTTGGAGTATAATTTGAGCAGGGAGAAAAGTGTGTTAAATTTTTTTTTAGAATTGTTGCCGTGTTCTATATTCTATACCTATTCTACAGGTATTGTAGGCGTGCAATTTCTGTCTGATTCGAGGAAACATTTGTAAAAATTGTCTTCTATTTTGAACATAATGTGAGCAGCGAGAAAAGTGTGTTAAATTTTTTTTAGAATTGTTGCTGTATTTTATAGGTATTGTAGGCGTGGAATTTTTATTTTGCTCGAGAAAATATTAGTAAAAATTGTTTTCCGTTTAGAAGCTAATTTAAGCAGAGAGAAAAATGTTTTAAATTTTGTTTAAAATTGTTACTGTATTCTATAGGTATTTTAGGCGTGGAATTTTTGTTTGGCTCAAGGAAATACTGGTAAAAGTTGTATTCCGTTTGGAAACTAATTTAAGCGGAATGAAAAGTGTTAAATTTTTGTTAGAATTATTATTGTATTCTACAGGTATTTCACACGGAACGAGGAAACTTTTTGTTCCATTTGATAAAGTTGATCGTATGTTAATTTTATTCTTCTCGTCGAATGTTTATTCCCTGTGGTACAACTTCTACCGTATTACACCGTCGCCATTATCTTACATTAATGTTATATCCTAGTTGTTATCGATTTCGTAAGGAAATTTCTCCTTTAACCTTGCGGAATTACTACTTCCAATTTCTGCGAACAGTCTCGTTCGTAATTGTCGATGAAAAATGTCATTTGAGGATGAACTTATGCCAAGTTTTTCTTTTTGTATGTTAACTTTTACATTAATGACGTATCTTCATTAATGTTAGCATAAGGACGAACGAAAAGTTTCAGGTTTCTTAGAAACTAGGATATTTTCCTTTCCATGAAAATCGATTTTCTTTTAAATTTCGACTGCGTTGTAGTGCGAGCGATTTCGAGAAGTTGAGGAACATTGTTTTATGACAATGTTTGACGTGGAGACGTCAAATTTAAATGGGCATCAATTATTTCGAATCCAATCGACCAGAGCGCGTCGTCCTATCGACCTCGGCAATTTTCCTCGCCTTACGAATTTAAGTTCTATCGATTCTTCCGCATCGTTACCAGTGAATATCTAGGCTATAAGTCAAGGCATCTATGTTCATCGTGCACAACGAATATACGTAGAAAAAGGAAGGGAAGAGAGAATTGTCAATTACAAATATTACTGTAAAAAAAAATGAATACTCGATAGAAAATATGAAAAAGTATTCATGTTCATCGACATGAAAAAATTGTTTGTGGTCCAATTGCAATTTGCGCTGTTAACGTCACTCACTCTCTCTTCCGGTGTTCGTCTTCCGCCGAGACATGTTCTCAGTTTCCGGTAATTCAATTTCCGAACTGTGCTCGAGATAATAAGCCGCTGGGTTTCCCCTTTTATCGCAGATGCTCGCGTCACATCCACCCTCTATGAGAACATCCCAAATTGCCTCTGGATCTCTGCAGGCGGCACAATAGTGCAAGGCTGTTCTTCCCTCCTGAAAAGTAGTGCAAATTATGCAATTATAGCAACTAATTTAAACTGTTGAATTGAAATCACGGCTCTTGATGATTCGGGGATTTTTTGGAATTACAAGTGAAAGATTATTTTTCTATGATCTCTAACAATGATGTTAGGGGTCTTGGTTCCCAGATGGTCACCGTTTCTGGGACTAATTTCTTGCCAAAAATTAATAAGAACGCGAAAGACTGAAAGCTTTAATCTAACAATAAATTACCTATATCTTTATAAAATCTGTATTTTAGAATTTGACAATTATTTGTAATATTTGTAGAATTAGAAGTATATGAGGCTGTAGAATAATTGTTAGTTTAGGACTCTGCACAGTGACGATTACATCCAGATTAATTCGAATTGAAAAGTTAACTTAGAGACTGTGAATTTGAATATATTAAATACTGAAATAATTTAATGATCTTTTGTGCTTCGAATGTTCGGTTTTCTTCTGAAATTTTAGTGAAACTTTCAGTCAGTTAGATACATTATTCTTCTCTATCCATTTGCACAGTGCCATCCAGTAAAATCCTATAAAAGGCAAATATTTATCTATGATCCCCCCATGAATTTATATTCCACCGATATAAATTAATTTATCTACAATCCCCAAATTTACTTAAACCCCTCCATTTTCCACTAAACAAATGGAAATATTACCCACAATAAAATTCGATTCTTCCAAAAATATCAAAATAAACTACAAAATCCATCAATTCTAAAGTAAAACAACGACCTCAAAACATTTCTTACGAACGAGACCGAAGGAATTCCGTGGAAAGTACAACAATATCGCCGTTCAGCGCGAAATGAACGACCGCTAGGAAGTGACTGTTCGAGACGAGCGATGATGGCAAACGCGGCGTTAAACGTTGAATACGTGACACATAACCGATGAGAATTTAGATCAAGGATGGAAAGGGGTAAGAAACCTCCCCCTTGGCACGCCGAAGGCACAGCGTGTGCCTGGACACGAAGCCGGATGACTGCAGGGAAGAACAGGTGGTTTACACTTCGTTGTTATCCGCGTCACGCGATGCGGAAAGGACGATAATCGTTTGCGAAAAATGGCCTTTCGATTATTCACAAGTCCACGAACGGACAATCTCGCAAATTTCTCGCAAACTTCAGCAGGCACGGCACCGATCGTTTAAACAATCACATCCCACGGAAGAGAGACGGGGGTTGGGGAATTGCACGAAATTACGAGGGAATTGCTCTCGATCGCCATCGCGCCTATAAACGGCATTAAAGAGATTGACTTTGAGTCATTAAGAAAATTACGTGGGTCAATCGTATTCCGTTAGGAGAACCGTGATTCATGCGAACGTTCAAGAACTTCGATGGATCGTTTAACGTGGGTTGTTAAATTGTTGGTTGGCGGTTTGCACTTTTTTTCGTGATGAATGAAAAATGTATTAGGGGAATTGTGATAAGTTTTACACTCTTGCTGATCGTTTGATCATATAGAATCAAATAGAGTCATATAGGGTCGCTCAAAAGTCAATGCGGTTAAGTCCACTTTTCGATACTTTCTAATTTTCGTCAATTTTAATACAAGGAAGTTTATTCCATTAAAATTTACAAAAATCAGAGAATATCAAGAAATGGACTCAATGTGAATATATCGTTTGATATGATGATATATGAATTCCTAAAGGTGATTATGCACATTTATAGCAATAAACGTTTAGAATACATTCTAAGGTGTGAACTCTTTTCATCTAAATCTAATAGGAAATTGGCTGAAGGATTTTCTAATTCAATAGTTCGATATCTACAGAATTATTGTAGAACCTAGCTGTAATGACCACAGTAGTTCTAATCGAAGTACAAAAACAAATTTCTGTTTGAGAACCGGATTCTGTAGAATCATTCTGAAAGAAAAATCTACTGATATTATAAATCAAGTTATCAATTAAAGATACAAAACGTAAAATGTAAAAAAATTCTGTCAGTGATCAGTAGGCTACTCAGCATTCCAAGTGATACATTTTCCATCAAACGCAAAAACGAAGAATTAAACGACGCTATATTTTATCTTTGATCACCAATGACCAATAGACTGCCCAACATTACATTTTTCTTCAAAATTAACACGTTGAATGCCGTGGGGGTCACCGCTGACCGGCGCTACTGAATTCAATGAAATTTCATATGACTTTTAAATTGTAATATTTACGAATTTGTTAATTCACTCGATATTTACGCGTTGGTCCTAAAAAAGTAAAATCCTGCCATCTATATATTTCTTTGTATCTTTAAAGCTTCTTTAAAGATGTGATTTCAATAGAAAATGTTTCACTTCAGTAGAAATGAAGAAACTAGCGAAATACCGGTGACATTCAACGTGTTAAAAAGTACGAATCAACTGATAAATATACTTTGTCCTTCTGTTGCGCTGTGATGGGATAATTATGTACGAGCCACTCGACGATGTCTTGTTGATCGTAGTAGACTGCTTTGTGTATCAAAGGTGTCCCCGAAGGATCCTTCGCAATGGCTAACTTCTTCTTAGGTTCTTCCGAAACGACCCTCTGAGTCTCAGCCAAGGAACCTCGCGAAACTGCGTCGTGAACTTGAGAGATCTTCGTCTGTAAGAGAAAAAGAATGGTCCACGATTTCGATAACACGCAGAGGTCAAAGAGATTTTCCTGTAGGCTATTTTTAATCGTCTGCTGACCAAGTAATTCGGGAGTCCTTTCAGGAAGACCCGAGTTCTTAAATCCGGTGAGTGTTCGCCTAACAAACGGGCTCCACGTCCCTCCAAGCAGACATGCTCGAGTTTTTCGAGTTCACCACGTTGCAGCCAGGTTTTTATCGTTGTCGGGTTCATCTGCGATTCTGGAAAGACACATTCATCAAGATTCCATATAAAAAAGAGAACTACCGAGAGTATTCGGGAGGATCTGTCCATAAATATTTCAGTAGGATTCACGTTGAAGGACTGCATGCTACAGTATCCATCAGTTTTAGAAAAAAAACGCTAATAATCAGCTAAATGCAGGAAGTGACGACCGTAAATTGTGTCTGAGACACTCTATAATCGATTTATAACTTAACGTTTCCATGACGTTCGTAATTCGCATTAATGAAACTTTGAATTTGGCGCGATTTTAACCTACGCTCACGGTAGCAATATGCGATACTATAATTGCATTTATCGTCCGCTATAATTACATCGTATTTTTTTCCACGTGTACCATGAAGTAAATAAACCTTTGCAAATTTGAAAAAACATTGAAACCACCTATATTACAATAATATCTCCCCAACAAGATACAAAGACAGAAACTCATACTCTTGTTACATCTAAATATTCAACATTCGTTCGGGTATCTATAACCGAAGACCACATAAAATCGACGTTTCCACCATTTCCATTCTCTATTGATTTCCCATTATGCTTATAGTAACTACGACACACATACAACCATACGGAAATTCGCATCGTTGCGTAAATCAACAGGGAGCTTCATTCAGAAAATCAGAAAAATGCATAAAAGCCGCACGTGCATCTCGCCACTCTTCCCAAGGCGGTTTATCAGTAATCTAATCGTCCCCGTGAATTAATTACACGTACGATTAAAAAAAAAGACGAGACGATTAGACCTTAGTACAATTATCATGCCGGATATCAGAGACGCGCTCTTCTCATTATTTTTTTTTCTTTATGCCGTTAACAACATAAGCGGCTAATCACCGTGGACTTCTGACTTGACTTTTCCTCCTGCACAAAACGAGCGGTGAATTCCCCCAGTTTCTCGCTCACACGTGTGAAGCCCATATGAAATGCGAATAAGCGGGGAACGTGCTGTCGCCGTGAGTTACGTGATCTTATGTGTGCCATGCTATCCGTACAAGGATGAAGGTTGAAGGTGACCAAAATATTCGTGGGATTGCGCTTTATTGCACAAGTAACGAGGAAAAATAAATGACTGGTCAAGAGTAACGATATCACCCTTCAACTTCAATTTTAGACTGCGTATTGAATATTCTGGAGGGTTTATTTAGTTGTCGAATTGAAGTGTGGATTTTTACATTCTTTTTTAAAAAGGTTGAAACTACTTGTGCATTGATATTGGTAATTTTAACGAGGCTTGGTACTGGAATTGCTACGGCAGGATTGGATGCTAATTTTTTATGAGAATTCCTTGAAATAGGGATGCAATGATGTCGATTTTCTGCGTCTATCTTGCGAAATATGAAGGAATAAATTTATCAACATTGTTGAACCTTGATTTTCCTTCTTTGAGGTAGTTCTAGTGCTAATTATAATTCGTGATTATTAAAGCGAGGAATATTATTTGAGGTATGTGTGATTATTCTTGGACCACGTTGTTGAAGGTTTTTACAAGTATTCTAGAATTGCGATACTTTAGAAATATTCTTTCAATGTTGCACTGACAAGTAGTGAAAAATAACGTGGGCGTCACGTGTTGTTGTTACCAGCATATGTCACTTTCAAGGTCATCGATATTCTTCAAGTATAAAGGGTTAAAATAATAGGAATTTCGAATTGGAGTGAAATTAAGTTTATCGTCAAAAAGCATTTTCTACAATAAATAACAATAATACACGGAGCTTTTATAGTCACTGAGCAAAAGTGCAAAGAAAATCAAAGAAGCATGTTCACCGCGTGGTTTCACGGTCTTCATGGTCCACTGTTACACTCGAAGAGCTAATTACCTGACTGATTTTTTAATTATGGGATTCGTGTCATAACGAAGCCATGTGCTGCGCGATACGGCGGAAACGGAGGCTGCGAATAACGAAAACTGCAACCGGGTTGTCGGAAGAAAATCGACGATATGCGACACGAGGAAGCGTCGCGCTTCGAATGAAGACGACGGTGAGCGTCGCGACGCCACCTGTGAACTCGTTTCCATAGATTTCTACGAGGCTTTCGAGGATGGACACTCGATTCGTATGAAAAGGGAAAAGGGTGAGAGCGGAGAGGAAGGGCCGGGTTATGCTTTGTCTCGTGTAAACTTTAATAAGTAACGAGTGATTACGAATTTATAGAATTTCATGGAAGTCATGCAATCAAGAGAGATGGTGGGCTTTGAATTTTGTGAAACGTCGTGAATAATTTTTTTACGTGGAGAAGATGGATTTGAATAATTTATTTTGGGTTTTTCGTTGAATAGAACTGCTGGATTTCATTATGGTAAAAAAGGATTGAAAGTATTGTAATTATATCTAGTAATTAACGGGTATCAATGATGTAAATTGCAATTTTTGGCAAAACAGCAAAGTCTGATTCCGTTAGAAAAATATTCTCAATAATTATAGTTGTCAATGAAGTGACCTCAGTGATATAAATTGCGATTTTCTTGGACAAAACAACCACGACTAAATACACTAGAAAAATATTCTTGCTACTTACATCCAATACAAAATTACGAAAACTGTAGCATCTAACTGTATTAAAAAAATATTCTCAGTAATCTTTTCCAATAATAAGCAAGTATGAATGTTATAAATTATAGTCTCCTCTTACAGTCCTGCTGCACTTAGTCACGTTAGAAAAACCTTCTCGCTAATTACATCTATTAATAAACAGCTCTGACCGATGTAAACTGAGATTTTCTCGTCTAAAACTTCCGAGTCTAATTACCTTAGGAAAACATTCCGAATAATTGTACACAGCGAGCGTAGAAATTTAAATGAGGTAAAATGTGATTCCCTTGGACTGAGCTGGCACGTTTTACCGTAGAAAAAAGAAGTATCATGAATAATTATACGAGCGGCGAGTAAATAGATTACAACAACGCGGAGTCACGTCAATAACCCTGTGCGCTGATTTTAGAAAGCTAAAATGTCGGTACAGAGTTGGAGAACGGTAAAGTCCCGTCGTCGAACAGTTGTCAATTAGATGATAATTGTAACATGAAACGAGAAGTTCACGGAATCACGTTTACGCAACGACGACCGATAAAAACGCGATTAATTGTAGGGGGGTTGCTAAAAGCATCCATGACGGGGAAATAAATATCTTCTTCGCGTAATTCGATCGAAAGTGTAACACGTGAGTACGCAACTTTTCCTCGTAATAATATTTTCATAATAACCATTTCATAAGTGAAAATATTTACATAAAGAGGATATTAGCAGAGTTCTAATAATCGTTTCAAGGATATTAACACTAGAACTACCGACGATAAATCTATTATATTAAAATATATTAAATAAGTACTTTGAAAAAATGGGAATCGAGTGGTGGAGAAGATGATTGATTCGGTAATTTATGTTTTATGAGATTGACGTAGAATATCTGTTCTATGACTCTCCTATAAGCTTAGAGAACTTTTGGGAAAAATTGTGTACCAGTCATTTTGACTGGTTTGGTAGTTCTAGTGTTAAAAAAGTGACATTCATTTTCACAGAGAGAAGTACTCATTGTTACACATTTTTAAATTTTTGACTTTGTCGAAGAGCAAATAGAATTGAATACTATTTTATTTCTAATAAAAATATTTCATATCTTTTTGTCAGTTTCGTATTAGAGTAGAGTATTGTCCACCGATTTGCATCATGGAAATTACCGTACTGATTTGTTATTCAGATGAATATTTTTACGGGTTCTTCTTTTTATCAGTTTTCTTTTTAGAAATGTGGTATCTATTAAAAGTACCGAGGAAAAATGACGAAACTTTTGAAAAGTGCATTTTAAAATGTACTTCCTCGAAGAAATGTTAAGGATAGTGGATGCAAATATTTTATTCATCCTCGTCCCCATTAGCCTTGGAGAGCCTCCAAGTTAACGATTATCGACGTTTATTTTCGGTTCGGTATGCCTCGGACAATTGTTGTATTCGTTTGGATAGTCGTTTACCTTCTTTACTTATTTAACTCCCACCTCGCCTGCTGAATCGATATTCTCTGGAGCAATGACACATCGATCACACTCACATGCCAAGGTGTCATGCGAATCTTCGTTCCCTTTCCCGGAGAGATATTAACTTATCAGGGAATATAACATAATTGGGAGTTTAGAGCGAGGAAAATTCAACCCAGTTCTACGGTTTCTGATGAACGATTGCGATTGCAGATAGAAATGTAACGCAGAAAGCCACCATTCAGCAAGAATTTATTATTTTACTTTTCTTATGTAAAATAATAATATAAATTTCTTCTACAAGAAAAAGTCGAAAAAGATGGAGAGAAGAGAATCTAACGCGAGGGAAATATAAGAAATTTTTGCCACAGATTTTGCTAAAAAAAGTGGTTGCACCAACTTATGGACACCGGAAATTATCGTTCATGGAGGAACATTTACTCCTTACGTTCTTTAATTGCAACTATTATCCGGCAAAAAATACTGCAAAAGATTGCAATACCTATTCATTGAAATGTAGGAAAAGGAGGATATCATAATCAAGAATCTAACACAACAATTTAACCTACTTCTGCCATAGAGTTCGCCAAAAAAACTCAAATACATCATGCAGAAACGAATGTACGCCGGAAACCACCATTCACGAAGATGAATTTAAATCTTTACTGTCTTTAGACGCTATTATAATAGTCATTGTGCTTTCAACATTATTGTGAATATAATCAAAATAAAATAACATTGAGAAATCAGTAACAGGAAACTGCAACCCTGTGCTACCGTAGATTTTCTCAAAAGCACACGAATGTTCGCCGGAAACCACTATTTGCAAAGATGAATTCATGCCTTTAGAAGGTACTATATTAATGCTTTTACTCAGAGTATTACTATAAATATAATAAAAATAAAATAACTTTGAGAATCTAGTGCCAGGAAACTACAACCCAGTTCTACCGAAGATTTTCTCAAAAGAGCGCGATTGTTCGCCGGAAACCACCATCCAGACAGATTAATTCACATTTTTCGTTATTTAATCGCAACTATATTAATCTTCTTGCCCGTAATATTAATTGCATATCTTCGCTGTTACTTTCTCATTCTCAATAATGAAACATAACACCTAAAATTAAATAAATTAAAAAAAAGCACTTACCTTTTAGAGCTATGCTCTCACAGTTCCACTAAAAAAAACGTTGATGCAACCTCACAGAGTAGACTCAAAGAAGATATTCTTCATTCGATGATATGCATGCCTGCATTGAAAATCGTTTATACCGACGAACTTAACAATTTTATCGGACATTCACCGTGAATATCTTCCTCTACTTTAACGTTCCGTTACATCGTGAAAATCACAGGTGACGAGTATAATCTTCACATTAGAAAGACTCGACGTATACGAAGGGTACGATGTGTTTCCTACGACTGACGATGCGTAGTTTTCCACGTGTCCTAGTAAAACGCATTTTCAATTATTCAACAAGACTATAGTTGCGGAATGGCTTCAGTGCCACAGTAGCACACTAAGGAACGTAACGAGACACCGAGATCAATGCTGCCAATCGAACCTTCCTTGGCTATTCGAGTGATCTTCATTTTAGATACCATCGTTGCATTATTAAAGACTGTTCCTCCTGCTTTTTAGTTTAAGCAGAACGTAATTAAAGTTCTCCGCTAACTCGCTTGGAAACACGCGAACGTTAATGGCCGTGGGTATCTGTTTCTGGTAGATTCGTGGGTGTATCAATTTGATGGTGGAGTAACGTAGAAAATTGATATAATTAATGTATTATTTAGGAAGGTTCAATTCTGTGGGTATTTCAGGAGTTTGATTTTATAAAACGGATCATTAACTCATTCACTTTTCTGAAATTAACTTGAGGAGGATAATGATCAATGAAATCGATGGTTAGCAAAAATAACAATTGGTTTCAGAATTACTAAAGAGTTCTTTTAGTTAATTGTATTCGTTACAATTTGTCTTACAAATGTTCTCGTTACGATCAATGACCCGTTTTCATTTTTTTAAATTTTGTTTCGTAATTTGAGCACTGTAAAGTGAGTTTCGAACGACAGGCGAATTCCAATGGTTAATGTGCGAACATCAGCGAATGTTCGCGAACCATTGTAAAAATACGTCGTTGTAGTTCGTGGTCAGTTGGTCTTTAAGCTAGGTGTACGACGACTTTATAAAATATTAGCGAGAAAATGCAGGGACCGAATTTATACGTGTTTTCATTAATCCCCATCGTTCTTGTCTTCGCAAGTGGTAATTATAAATTAATTCTTATATGTTACATTTAATTTTTGAATAATTTTCTACAATTTTTGGTAACTCTTTATCCTATAATATGACATTTTTTTTATTATGTCACGTTAGACAGAAGTTTAAACAGAACAGATCTTAATTGCTCGGGTCGGGCTCATTATAATACCACAATGGCTGCTTATTATCCAGATTATAATAGTGACTTTGAAGATGATTATTTAGACGCAAGGATGAAGAGACTTAGAACTCTGCAGGTTTGTTTCATTAGCAAAATTGAGACTTTTTAAAACTTATATGTTTGTAAGAGATTTATCCTGTTTAAAATACGTTATCAATATTTTTATTACTATCGGTTTCACCTGTTATAATTTAGAAAGCAATGTTGAGATGACAAATAGAAAACTAAATTTTGTTTGCATGAAGTACTTTTTTTTTGGAGAATCTGAGTTACATTTTTATCATAGGATTTCCTCGATGGTCGCACTGAATTTGTCACAGTTTCTATGGACTTAGACTCGGGAATTCCATATGGGACGAAGATCTGCAGTCCCGAATTAAATGAAAGATTTATGCGTCAAATTCCTCTTCAGGTACAATTAAGTCGATTTTTTAAACTAATTTAAATGCAAATTTGAAGAAAATTCACTTTTCATATTTTCTAAATAGCAAAGTAAAAGAGAAAATGTAGCTAAACTGTTAAATATTCATCCATGAAAGATGTTTTTCTGTTTTGACCCATTTTTCCTGAAATCTACTTGAGGAATTCTACAAACAACCAAGTAAAATTGTATTCTGTGAATATTAATTCCATCATTGAAACAAAATTAATTAAAGTAAAATATAATCTATCTAATTAGGTTAAAGAATCATAGATTTTAGATGAAAGCCTCGTCAAATAAAACTCCCCGATTCGCAATTGAATATTTGTGCTTCAAAAAAAAGATTGCCTTATTTTTTTGAATAGGCAAGAGACAAAAGTAATTGGTACGAGCGCAAAAGGAGATCTCCAGACTTTTCGCACATCGATATCTGCGTAAGAACGGAAGAGGATACTTACGACAATTCCGTGAATGGAATAGCGACTCTTTACGTGTAACGATTACACGGAATTAAGTAATTGATAAACAGCATCGAGGAACAATTTATCTTCGACCGCATACATTTCTATCGGCAGATGTATTTACACGATGAGATGCAGTATAAATGGAGCGATCGTTTTTTATCTGATGCAATAATTACCAGGATTCAATTGATTTAATTCAAACTGAGGAAATTGTTTCTAGAACAAAAAGACAGTCTCATAATTAAATTACTGACAGTAACTGACATTAGAGGAAGATTTATTTTCTGTTAGATGCATTTTTGCAGTAGCACTGCTGACGATAGACTTGGTTTCAAAGATGGTAGATAAATATGTTGAACCATAAAGAATAAATGGTGAAATTGATCGGTTCGATTAACTATATTTTACAAGATAACCGTAGAAAATTATTAAATTGAGTTAATGTTAGTTCGAGTAATTTTTGTTAGAAATTCTGAAGCCTGTCATTTTGAAGGTCTTGATAGTTCAAGTGTTAACCCTACGAAGAACTAAAATCAGGTACTCAATTCAGTTCTACAGCAGGTGCTCCTGTTAAAATGGAAACGAAAGAAATAACAAAAATTGACATTGAAGGAATGTTTATTGCGTGCTAGATTTACTTATAAATAGATGTACATGATGAAATTCAGCATACGTAAAGTGATCGTATATCGTTAAAGAAAATTAAGGGTTCTGAGTCCAACGAGGCCAGGATTTAATCAAATTGTATAAACTGTTCCCAGGACAAGAGGTTTGCGCGGTTTGTCGATGTCCAAGAAGCTTGTAGTTCTGCTTTATCTTTCCAATGGACACCCCATAATTAATCAGTCTCTTTACAGCGTTCACAGCAGCAGCGTTTGGCTGGCGATCTGTGAATTAAATCGTAGGATATCATGAGCTTGAATTCCAAGCATATTGGTAAAATTTCTAAATATAACAGTATTTGATTTCTTAAACGGTTAAAAGATGTTTTAATGACTTCATTATCTTATCTTTACTCATCGCGTACGGTAATTGAACGTGCAATTTTCATATCTGATTTGATAAATTTTAGTTGTACATATTGATCCTTGAATATGTATTTAGGCATTCCGGCCACGTGTCGTGGAATTTTATGCGACTGATTAATAAGCAAATGTACGTCCTTTAGCTGAAGTAAGTGGAACGATGAACTCACTGGTGAAATTGCCGATAATGCAAATGCCAATACTCTTCGAGTTGTATTCCACGGAATGGGAACCATGCTTTCCCCATCCTCTTCCCTGGTATATGTTGCCGTCCTCGCCGACTAAGAAATTGTAACCGATGTCGTTCCACCCCTTAGTGTCCATGTGATAAGTCTATGAACAATTGAAGTAAAAAGAAATATATTGAATGCTGAAATTGAGAACCGTCACTTCAAATATATTTAACCTATTCACTGCCAGGAAAATTAAGCAAGTATTACCTTGCGTGACAAAATTTGAGAAGACGACAGAAAGTTTCTAGAATTTGTTATTCCGAGATTATTAGCAAAATGACTATTATAGCGCAGCTACGAGATATCTCATCGTAGTTGAAAGCGAATGAGTTAAGTAAAAATCTTTCAGACTTTTATTTAAGATATTTGGGAAGAAAATTAATTAATCATTAGCAGAATTACAGTAACTATGAGCTGGTTGAGTGTAAGAATTTTTCATTAAAAAAATTGAATTTCAACGTGAATAATAACGATATTAACACTAGAACTACCGGCGTTAAATCTATTATATTTCAATTTATTAAATTAATACTTTGAAAAAAGAGGAATCAAGAGGCGGAAATATGATCGATTCGGTGATTTATGTTTTTTGAGATGGAAGTAGAATATTTATTTTATGACTGTACTGTAAACTTGGAGAATCTTTGGAAAAAATTGTGTACCAGTCATTTTGACTGGTTTGGTAGTTCTAGTGTTAAAAAAGGAATTGTAGCCTGGAAACTTGCATATAAACAAAATTAATTTGTATTTAGACTTCACTTTTTCACCCCCCTGCTTTGAAACCGCTATGGTACCGTTCACTTTATGGGGTTCCGCCAATTTATCATCTCCACATTGTACTATACGGTATATCTACTTTCTTATGAACGAATTAAATCTTTTCATCATGTATATGCAAGTATAATATCAAAATAACAATGTATATTTGATTTATATTTATCAAATACAATTTATTTCTTCGTGCTACAGTGTTAATGAACGTATCATGCTGCAATATATTTTCAAAGGAAACAGTGCATTCGAGTTACGTTTGTTTAGTTATTTCATGAACAAACGAGGAAATTATTAAAGTAGTTATTACCTGGAAGCCTCTCACTCGTGCTTGACAAATCGCCCGGGTGGTGCAACCGTCACTTGCCGAGTGATGAATTATGACATACGGGGGTGGATTTTGAGCCAAATTAGTCAGAGGACGTTTTGGCGACCTTGCTCCCCATTGCGCCCTGGTTATTATAGTTGGAGCGGCTACAGCATCTTGTTAAATCAAAATATTATTATAATTATAGCAATTAGAACAGTATTCTTTGACAAACAGTCCGTGGACCAGCTGGTTTGTTGAAAATTCGAGCGAATAATGCAGCTGATTGAGATTTCATGAACGAAAACTGTCTTACTTCTGAATCTTTCTTAAAAAAGAATAGCCACATCTGTACTATAGAGCTATCTCTTATTTTATCAAGTACTCTACAGTAATCATTTTGCAATTCTCTAAGTTCTAAATCAATATCGACAAATTTCTAAGTGCTGTCGTTTAAAAATGCTCACGAATTTTATTTATCTTAACCCTTTGCGAACGGAGACTTTTTTGAATATTGAGAAATAATCATTTATTTGGCGATCAAAAACCACCTTTTTATGAGAAAGTCAGAGTGTTAATGTATAAAAGTTAGAAATTACTATTTGCGTAATCATATTTCAACAGATTTATTTCAATTTTTCAACTCTAACCGTGTATACATGCACCGATAAATATTAATCAGATTTTTTCTCCGACCGCATATATGCGTCCGTCGTCCTCAAAGGGTTAAAGAAGAAAAGTGGAATATATATTTGATACCTAAAGAGAATTGAAGATAGAAAGAATTGAAACTAACAATTAACCTAAACTAGGTTTAGCGTAAAATCGTCTTGAGACTCGTTTGTAATTCAAGCAGAACGGTTTAATCAGGCAAATTGAATATTCATCGCGAAGAAAATGCCATTCTTCTCTGCGCTACTTCACGAAAGAAAGACAAATGATTCCTCTAATCCGAGGTTTATGCCTGTCAACCAAAATAATGATTTCCGTAGAATGATTGAATCTCTCGTAAGGCTCATGGTCAATGTGAATTATTCTCTTCTTAGATGTAGACACAGTGTCATCGTACTGACGTAACAATAATTATCTCGCCGTCGCGTTAAGCGTTATTGCCTGCTCAAAGCAGTTGCTGATCGAGTCATCGAATAGATTATCTCCGGGATTTTATGCAAATCGAACGTTAATCAAAATACATTCGTTGATCCGAAATGAAAAATGTTGCAAACCTGTTCAGACGGTATTAATTTGTAATAGCTTATAAATAGAACAAAATGTAGAGATCAAAGGTCTACGAAACCATGTCATGAACGATATCGTTGACTTTAATTACAATACTTAAACTTTATCCACGTTATTATGAGTCAAATTGAAAATTAGAGTCGAAGTATGAAGGATGAAAGTAAGAGGGTGAAGTATAGAAATGTGAATTAATTAGTGAATGGATGAAAAAAAGTAATGAGCTCTTAAATAATGAAACGAGTAATTACCAGCCTCCGGCTCGGCAGAAAACGCCAATTGGCAGATTACGAGGAGCAAGAAGGTCGTTGTGAGTCTGTCCATCTCCGCTGTTCGAGTGCTACTGACATGGAAATCCTTAAGTTTAGTTAATATATATATGCATATCGCTACGTGTTGGTGCACTTGCTCAAATATCTCATAGTTTGAAATATTTCATCGAATGCGTATACATTTAGGAGAGAATTATTCGTGTGCGTGAATGCAAAACAGATAATGTTGAGTCAATGTGGTAACGGATTTTCCCAGTACGGTAAAACGACAATAGAACCGTTTCATTGGGGGAGATTTGAGTCATTTGCATTTATGGACACATCGTCTATCATAATTCGTATATAGCTGGCAGGATGACATCGGTGAAATGTTACAAAATCTCGGTGATTTTTCGAAACAGGAATTCCAGATGGTCATTCCCCTATTGTAAATATTTCGTGTCAATGAATTCCTTCGTGTTGTTTATTTAGCAACTTTTGTTGCATCCTCTGTTTTCCTTGATAAAAGAAGAAAGATAGAAGTCGGATGAACGGGGAATTAAAACGGCAGTTTGTTGAAAAGCTGAGATTTATTTACTTCGCTTGTACAACCCTACATACATAAATAGAACGGCAAGACAAATTAACATATCTGACACGTAATCCGTCATTGTTTGTACTAAAATAATAAGGAAATTTCTTAGGAACACAACCCAAGTAACTTCACGTATGTTCGTCGATTATAATCTGAACAAATTCCATTACATAATGCGACGTATATTAAGTCGACCTTTATCGATACGCTTCACACTCCCGCGACAGAAATAATATTAATCGTATCAAAATTCGCACAAATGTGCGAGAGAACGACGCCGTTCATTAGCTTATCGGTGCTACTCGATGCTACTCAATAACTTTCGCTCAAATGATTCACTCGAGGAAGAAGCGAACGACGATTAAACGAGAAGACAAAATTATCTGTCGAATTGTTATCGGTTCGTTGCGGTAACTTACACGCTAATAGGTTATACATAGTGCAAATAATATGGATTAAGAAGACCTTATAAAATAACGCGAGTTGACGAGAGGTAGAATCGGTTACTGCTTATCTAAGTCGTTTGCAGATAGTTTAATATTAAATACAACCTACGTTTCTCGCGACTGACCCAGGGTCAACGTCGCATCTACGTTTCACGATTCTCCGCTGGTCTCGACGATATTTTCATTCACGACGACACTCGCTTCCGTTGTGATCGCCGTTGGAAACCTTGGGATGGGTTTATCGGTCCATCGTGGATGGGTTTTCACGTATTTGTAAAATTCTTCACCTGGACATACGGTATCTCGTACTTGACGATGCCCAATGACCTTGTAATTCTTACTTATTTTTCCGATCGACACTCCGTAGTTGATTAGGTCGTCCAGAGTCTTTAGAGCGGTGTCGTTGGGAAGGAAATCTACAAAATTGCGAACGGTAATCGTTAAATGAACGGAGAAAAACACCTGTATTTGCATTATGTGTTAGTCATCGTTAGAGATACACTCTTTACGTTCGGGTCTACGAACTCGTTAAACCGGTACCGTGGTATTTGTGATCTGTGATTTCAAGTTTGTCGATTTATTAATGAAATATTGCTTGCACGTTCTTGTATCCATGTGTTGCGTTTACTGTGGTAGGGTCAATGGAAATTTTCCGTAATTTCTGCGTTGTAATATTTCAATTTGAACTAAAGTCTTTGATAGAAACCTCTTAATGTCTCAATTCAAAATCTCATTAGCTCTTTATACTTGGAAATAGTACATTTCAATTTTTCTCCAGCAATTGTTCATTCCAACGACTCACAAACTTTCCACTCAATTTTCTGCTTCAAATCACTTTGAATTTCGTACAAAGATACTTGATCCACAATGTTTCAGTAGATCACAACGAACGCAAAGGCTCGAATGATCGCTAGAGATTATTCAAGGCACAAACAATCATAGAAACTCAAAATAGTTCTGTCATATCGTAACTTACAATCTCCAGCATACTTCCACCACATTGCAACGTACGTTAGTGCAAAACGGAACTCCAATTCCTCAATCTTCAAGACTTGGCCCACTTTCACGACCATCATCACAATCATTCAACGTCCTTTCATACTCATATTTGTAAGATATGAAACAACTTACTGCTAAAGTCGCCCATGACACATATTCCCATGCTTTGACTATTGTAACCAGGCGCATGAGCTCCAACGTAATCCCATCCACGACCCTCATAAGCACTCCCATCCTCGCCGATGACGAAACTGTAGCCGATGTCGAACCAACCACGATCGTCCATGTGAAAATTCTGATAGGATCTCACGATATCAACGCATTCCTGCCGATCTTGACAGTACTTCGCTATTCCACCATGATGAACCACCACGTAAGGTGTCGGGGATACGTCGAGTGGTACCCGCGATAAGGGCTCCCGTGCGCCCCATTCTTTTCTGCTGACGATGCATGGCAAAGCTGAGGAAGAGGAACAGGAGAAACTACGGTTAGATAATGACCGTGGAATGTGTTGAAAATATTTCACGGGAACAAAGTGAATCATCTAATGAGGAATCACCCGAACAATCCGGAAGGGGCACACGGTAAACACGTTCTGAACAATTAGTTACGCAACACTCGCGATGAGAAAATGGTGATATTTCAACTGGCGAATGCTCGATATGTAATCGATGAGTTTTTGATTAGAACGTCGTATCTAGAAGAAGTTTCTTTTTGCAATGATGATCAAATGGAGATCCCTGCTGTTGGATAAGGGGGGCGGAATAATGTAAAGATCTTTGCAAGGTGTGATTTCGTTGCCTTTCAGTCTTGCCAAAATGGATGCAATATTTCTGAACGATCTATGAATATTTATAAGCGCAAAGCTCAGACGCGAGGACACATGAGACAGATTTCTCAAGTTTTTCACTTGATCATGATCATATTGAAAGAGGCGACTGGAAATTTCCGATAACTTCGGACACAGTGATTACAAGGTGAAACGAACGTCTCTCTTTCTAGATTCTACGGTTTCTCTATTCATTCATGGAAACACGAACCATCTAGTATCCAAGATTTCATCAGGATGTTACATGAATGAAAATTCCATCGATAAAAGTCTTACCGGTATCATTCTCAATGTTCGTCCAAGATATCGGTATGGCAGAAACGTGATTATGAAGTGAGACGAGGTGAATGAAAGCGTAGAACGCGAATATGAGAAAAAGGGAGGATCTCATGATGATCGGTAGCGCGGCAGCTCGTGTTAAAAATGGAACTGAACGGGGATCGTGAAACCGCGTCCGCTTTTAAACGAAAAACGGAACGGAGCCGGGAAGTCCCTCGGAGGCGCACGTTGGGTCCTTTAACCCTCTCCCCTCTTCGAATCGCGATACTCGCGAAAACAAGAACAAAACTACCGTGCAAATACAGATTCGCCACCAGGTGAGAAACGACAGTCACTGGGAAAGGTGTGTCTGCAACCCTGTGCAAGAAACGATTCGATTTGATTGCAATCAGTGGCGAAGGAAAAAGGATAAGGTCGATACGATGATAAAGAACACTATTAGAAACGATAAGATATTAATTTGATAGTACAGTGCATAAATGATAAATGAAAATACGACTGAAATAAATTCTCTTTTCTTCCGGCGAAACTGACGATACGATGATAAGGAGACGTAAACATGAAGTTGGTCGATTTGCAGTGAATTTGACGATTTAAGAAATGTTTTATCGGCATTGACGTTGATCGATGCGGATCAGGAAAAAGTTTCTGAGTTCCGGGAAACAGTGTCGTGTGATTTTTATATGAGCGAATTCAATGTACGAAGTTATTTGTCGTAGTAAACATATCGTTCGTATGCTAAGATAAGTATACCAGTGGTAAAATGTTCTAACAATAGTCTTGTTTATTGTTGACTCGACAGAATTGATGTACAGTTTGAATCGTAACGATGAATGAAAACATTTCCAGTTGCGATCTTTTCGTGGTAGTGCCTTTTCTTTGTAAGATTGGTGAGAATTCACCATCATTCACCAATGATATAGCGAAGGGATGATTATTAGATTGTATTTGATATTTTTCGTTTACATTATTGCATCATAAGTAACAAGTAATTGCGTGTCAAGATATGATCGCCGTTGAAGATATAAAATCAATTGTTATTCTAAATACAACCGATACAGTGATAAAACGGGGAACAACTCTTACATTATCGATGTCATATCGTTAAAATAAATTGTCCCTTTCTTTAAAGCCCCGCGAAACACTTTCACAGATTAGATTAACGGAAGAAAACGACGATGAAGTTAATGATACCACGTTTCTTGGCTTACTAAATTACTGAAAGCCAATAAGTTACTGGAAACTTGCGTCGCGTAGGACTGTTACGGGAAAACAAACACTTTTATCGAGAATATATCGGTATTTTCTCTTTGACAAATTTTTTTCAGCTATACTCCACGATAACTGAAACTGTAGAATGATTTTATTAATCATCGGAAACAACTTATAAACATAGATAAACATTCGTAGTAAGAAATTTCAATTTTACGAGCTATCGTTGTTACAAATGTAATTTATTGCTTTTTAACGAATAGTACGTTTTCAAACCAAATTTATATTTCACCTTTTAGTGCCATCAGGTTATCTGTAGAGGTCGTCGCGGTCATGAGGACTTTTCTTCGATAGAAACCTAATTTATCTTCGATGATGTTGCAGCACAGACGAAACAAGCAGCGCAAATAAAATAAGACGTCTGAATAAAGTACTATATTCGCGGTTTTAGTGCTCTCCAATAGTTCTGTTTATGCACGATTAATTTTTTTATGAATCACATGTGTAAATAACAAGCTCTGAAGATGTTTAAATTTGGGTTCTCGAGAGACGCGGAGGCCGAAGGTATTTTAACACAGATATTCTACTCGAAATAAGTCAAACGTGTAAGTTCAAGCTTTGAGGTTATACGTTGCATAATTTATCGTTTTTGTAAATACCCAGTAATGTCTCTGTTAAACGTACAACTAATAGTTTTTACCTTAAACGACGTCGGCAACGTGCAAGTACTTTGTTAAAGTTTTTTTTTTATCATATGAGCCATTTCAGAAAAAGATCTCGATACAAAAACGTCGTCCGTTGATTGGATACCTGCAACGAAGGTCGAGGTATCGTCGACGTATTTCGAAAATTTATTCGAACACGATGATTATACGGAAAATACGATATTTCCGGGTTGTAAATTAAAGGTGATACGTACTGAAAAAGCTTTAGTCGATTTAGAGAACCAGAATTGTAAAAATATTATCCAGGCAGAGTCGCAGCATTCTGATCTTGTTCCAGCTGTATACGAAGGTAGCTTAAACAATCCTTTTAAAAATAGGTAGTTTAAACAGTTCATTTTCGTGATGATTATAATTCATTTCAATTGTACCATATAATACGTGGTTTCTGAATCAAGGCGGCTTAAAAATTTGGGAATGCAGTTACGACTTAGGGCGATATATCTTTGAGAGTAATATCGAATTGCGAGATAAACTCGTTTTGGACTTAGGATGTGGTGCTGGATTAATTGGTCTCGTTGCACTTTTAAGGAACGCTTTCGTTCATTTCCAAGATTATGTTCGTACTTTTCACACGAAATTACTCATTGATATTAAAAATAATCGGTTAGGTAATATAACGAAACATTTTTCAGAATGTCGAGGTAATTAAAACCGTTACGATTCCGAATATACTTTTAAATTCGGAAGAGCGGGAAAAGGCATTAGAAAGGTGCGAATTTTATTGTGGTGATTGGGAATCATTCGCGACATTGTTTGACACGGATGAGTCGAAAAAATATGATATCATTTTTACGAGTGAAACGATTTATAATCCCGAAAATCATAGAAAACTTTACGAGGTTTTTAAGCAGAGACTGAACCAAAATGGCGTCGGGCAAGTACATTTACTAAGATCTTATATCGTTCAAAATTGCGAATTTTTCTTCCTTTTTTTATCGGATTCCTTAACGCCATCCAACGTATTAAAATTACAAGCAAAAGGAAAAAACTGAAAAATAACATGATATTAAACGAAACCTTTAGATTTATCGCTGGTAAAAGCTATTATTTCGGTGTGGGTGGAGGAATGAAGCAGTTTCAAGATCTTATATTAAAGGATAATGTCTTCGACGTTGAAATAGCATGGAAAACGGAAGGGGGTAAATAAAGATACGCGAATAATAGCGTAAATGTATTTCAGTTAAATCTTCACAATAGACAACAATTGTAAACTTTTCAGGATTACAAAGAGAAATTCTAAAGATCGCATGGAAACAACGTTAACGACGAAACTAAGAGACCGCACCTTTCGAAAGCACTTTTTTTAAAAGTCTAACAAAGGCCACTATTTTATTATACACTTTGTACTTTTAATAAATAAATAATACTCTCTTCTTCGTAAACAAATCTTGTTTCCTTCAATAATAATTGCTTTTTCTAATTTTTATGGCGATAGTCTCTCGTAAACCCATCCGTTTTCTCCCTGGTGAAGAAGAACGTTATCAATCTTATCGTTAGGCTTCGGTCGTCTGAAACGAATTCGATCGTGCAGACGATCGCTCTGACCTTGCCAAAATTCAACGTTGTGTGGAATCACGATGTAACCACCCCTAAAAAAAAGATTATTAGTAATATTTATAATTATCGATAGACCCTTTCAACATCGATTGAATTAATTACCAACAATCGGGCCTTTTAACCTGCCCTTCTGGAAATTGAGCCATCAGCTCTCTTTCTTTCACTATGAGCGTTTGTCTGCCTGCGATCACCGAACTTTGTTTACTAGCAGACGATCCTATTTGATTTGAATACGGACGACTTTGGAAATACCGATCCGAGTCTTCCGGCGAGGTTTTTTTAACCTTGCCTTCTATGCGGACCTAATAATACAAATTTAAGAAAACAGCCAATTGTAGTCAACAGAGAATAATTACTATAACGTAATATAACAGGCCAAATTGTTATTGGATAACGTCTTCTTGAGGCAATTGACTATAGAGGGTAGAGGAAAACGCAAAAAAGACACAGAAAACTGTAATTTTACTTAGGTTAAGCTAGGTCAAAACACAGTGGTTCAGAAAACAATCAGCTATAGTTAACGAGGGATAATAATTATAACCTAATATGCTAAATTCACTGGGATATTTGGACTAACTTTGTTAATTTATCGAATACAATATTTCTTTGATATATATTTCTTTTAAAATTTCGATAGCTTCTAATTGTTTAAAAATTTCTTACGCCTCGCCTGAGCGGTTCCCAGTAGAATGTCAACGCGGCATTAGGATTCTCGGCCTGAAAATCAAGTCCACAGAAATTTCATTCATCCTACGATGAAACGCTACCTCTGTTAGCCAGAAATAAACTTACTAGTTCGCGACCTTTCCTACTCTCGTAATTCGTGTAAAACTTAAATCCGTCCGTGCCAAAACCTTTGAGCAATACCGCTCGTACGGACGGAATACCATCTCTGTAAGAATCAATTTTTTTTTATTCCCGAAATTCGTGCGATTAGCCCCTTGCATCGCAGCTTCACTGCAAGCAATTTGGTCGATGTGACGCTTGAACTTAAAGCAATTGTTCTAACTGAAATTCCTATTGACAGAAGTTACAGAATATGTTTAAAAACCAAGTAAACAAACTGAGAATTTTATGATTAAATCAAACTATTTTTACACCTTTGCAGTGTACAGTTTTCAGCGGAGACGAAGTAGGGATAGATATAATTCAAAGTGACAGTTTTGGCACAAACATCAGTTGGACATTCAGTTTTGATAGCTTGCATGTGTCGTTGCATTGCAAGGGGATTAATATTTAAAGGGATATTGTTCAATATAATACTTCGTTGCTGTCCCGAGAAACATTGCGTTCGCCTCGAAAATTTGCGGAGTATTGCATGCCTCCTCGAACCATGCTTTAAATTGACCTATGGGCTCTTTGCTTACGAGTCGGTCTTCGGTGAAAGTGTCGCTTTTGTCTTTGTACTTAATTCGCATACCTATAATAATTAACGTGACAAAAAAAGATCCTCGCACCGATATTATCAAGAATGCAAACTACATATTTTTTTCATAGGAATAAATGTATACAAAAATTGCATTTTATTCGTAGGAAAATTGAGGCTGTTTGGGAAACCTTTTGTAAATACACTGTTTGCAAATTAAATTTCCTTATATTCGAAGATTGGATTTGTATTGTTTCCATTTGCAATCAGTGTAGTTACGAATGGCTTTCCAAACCGCTCCAATTTTTCCATGATTAAAATACAATCTTTTTTCTGAACAGATATTCATTACTTATAACGCGAAACGTATAGTTTATTTCGAATTTGATGTTCTTCTATTCTATAAATTGGCCCGTTTTCACAAAAGAGAGTGGTTATTTAAATTATCGATAATTTCAAAATTCGATATCGCGCGACACCTGCCGTTGAATTTGCACGTTTGATAACAGGTAGTCTGTTACTCGCTGTGAAAGTAATTCTTTTTCAACGTCTAAGGGGTCGGTCCCGCACGTTTTCACGCTTCATCGAAATTACAAAATACACTGGTAATATTACTTCTAACGAGTGTGTCCTAAGATAATTAATACAACAAATTTTAAAGTAACTTAGGAAAAGTGTCGCCTAGTAGACAGGGTGTGTGTTACGCTTTCAACACACGGTGATAGTAGGTGTAGATCAACGAAATGACGTATCAAATTTGTACGAGAATATGATGACAGTCATAGAAACATTACCTCCAATATCGATGCTGTAATTAACATCTTGGCAGGCAGGTTTGACAGCGGACATACCGTGTAACACTTTGCACTTTGACCTAAGAATGAGAGAACCAACACTCGAGAGGAAAGGACGCAATGCCACTGACATGAAACGTGATAGACAGATACGTCAGAATGCGTGAAATAAAAGAAAAAGTGATCAAAGAACAATCTCGTTTCACTGTTACACGCTTTGCTCTCGTTATCTAAGTAGTGTAAGCTCGATTCGTGAAATTCGAGGTTATATCCCCCCTCCTTTATCAGTTCCCTTCACTGTTTCCTAAAGATGGCGCGGAATGTCATAAGAATTTATGGTAGAGATCTTTTTGTAGCATGTTGAGTAATTTTTCTAATTCAGTGTTCGATGATAACGTAAAGATTATAAAGATTGTATTATTTATTGAGGATTCTATAATTTCATTTAGTATTACGATGAAAATTTGCTAGGATAAATGGATCTTTATGGGTAATAATTCAATTGGCTGTTTGAGGATTAATTGTAACATTTCATCTCTACGCCATTGCCATTGCGTGTAATACGAGATACGAAAACAATGTTATTATGATAGTAGTTTGAATTACGTAATTAGCAACTCGTATCACTGCTATGAAGCCTTCTAATTAGCACTTTGCTACATCATTTCATTTTGAGCACCTGTTTAAAATTCGTATTTTGCCCTTATCCACATTTAGGAACTTAATCATAGATGGAGACTTGAGTCAACGTAAATTTTGATTTTATTACTTTAATGTAGGCTTAGGGTTTTATGTAAATAAATAATATCCATAATGATAACGCTCGAGTACAAATTTGAAAATTAGTGCAAAGGTAATTGATACTTATTATTGTCGAAAGATTCTTAACGGAATGGCACGTGGTTCTTAGATTGGAAACACAGCACTGCAAATATTGATTCAGTATATTGTATATATGGTACGAGGGATGCTATTGTCACATCGATATATTTCCTGGATTACATAACATAAGTTTGAATTATCAATGTAATGATAGACAGTGGCTGTGATTGTTGATTTGTGGATAAAAAAAATGACTCAAAGCATCGGTGAAGAAGTGTCTATTCTCGTGACGTAATATGGTGCAAAACGATTTCAGTGATTACATATCGATACATCGAAACGTATTTGAATAACTTAAAATATCTTGATTGAAACGTCAAGATAAATTGATAAAGTTTGTTTTTATTTCTGTGATCGCAGAATTGCATTTGTATGACAGTGGAAAATTTATTTATTCTGATAATACAGTTTACATTTACAGAATGATGCAAATAGATCATTATTATCTTGTTTTCTTTTTTTCGAAGTAAATTAAGTAATTACGGTCGATGAATTACTTTACGATAATTATACAAATTTGAACAAGGTATCGTAATTACAGTCGGTCATGCACTTTCTTATCACCTTCAGACACGATTGTATTTTATATGCTGCACCATCATTCAGTAAGTCTGATTGTGTCGGTTCAATTAATAATAGTGTTAAAAGTCGTACTTTCGTTATTGTAGTGACAATTTGATTTTTTTCCACTTTAAAAAGTTCTGCATTACGTCAATTTGATTTTGATAATAAAGAAATCGTTCGCATACTCGATGTACAACGAGTGATTGAAAAGCCGTTTGATATGGGTGAACAACGAATAAAAAATGCAGATGCATTGTTTACATCAATGTGAAATAACCGTGAGAATGAATATTCAATTGAATACTGTGGTATCAGGGAATATAAATGATGTATTCGCGCTTTAGCGAATAACGTTAGGTTAGAATAAAATGCGCCTTATGCCTTATAATGTATTAACATTAAAAAATAACAGTGTTTATGGTATTTTGGGTTTATACGAACAAACTCTCATGAAATAATTCTTTTTAATATCGCACAACCAAATCTCGGCGTTAAACGCACTTTATGTTCATTAATTTATCTTACAATTTTTTTATTAAGTATGCATTAAAATTGATAAAATAATGCATACTTTGTAAAGTCTTTTTGAATACATTTGTTTGATGGATGCATAAATAAATAAAACATTTACAAATGAATAAGTTATATTTAAAGATGTGCATGTACTATATATGTTCATGAAATTTTTTGTAACCAATTTTCTAGTTGCTTAATATCAGCAGGAGTTTCAGGATCCTTATTAAATGCAATAGATTCTGCAAAGTCAATTTTGGTGTCCAGATGAGAAAATTCAAATTCTTTTCCCTCTTTACCAAGGAAGACATTTGTTGACGACGCGTCTGTAGCTTCCAGCTGACTAGTCTTTGACATACGCAATAAATTCATTTCCTTTTCAAGCAATGCTTTGATCACAGTAGAACCCTTTGCCATAGTTTGATCTTGCTTGTTACACAATACAAGAACAAACATTTTTTTCGTTACAGGATCGGATAGCAAGGTGTACAAACATCTATAAATAAAAAGGTCTCATTTCTTTGTTCCAGAATGTAAGGCAATATTGTCTACCTCTACTTACTCGGCCACGTCCCGAATATCTTTCTGGAAAGTTACTGAATCAATCACATAGACGACTCCTTTCGCGGATGACTTAAATTTGTCAAAGAATTTGTATCGCAGCCGCTCGTGGCCAGGTATATCGATAATTCTAATAGACCGCTGAACAATAGATATTTCTATAGATCCGACATTACATTTGATATTGTTTTATCTCACATTCATTTTACTGCAACTTACATTATTAAGTGTAACATCCCCTACATTTTCCTTTACAGATGTATGGGTTCTGATAAATCTAGAGCAAAGCAGACGCACGTATATCAATGTCTTGCCAGCATCACTGAGACCAGTCAATAATACCCTGCTGCTTATGGATCTGTTTCTCCGCCATATGGCGAACAACACTATACAAAGAAACAAACCAGAAACATATACAAGATATAGCGATGCCTGAAGTGGTAGTACCAGCGTTGAATGCCTGGCCCTAAAGTATAGAATCTATGGACATTACAGCCACGGTCTAAGGGGGTGCTACACGTTCAAAAATGTACCTGTTTTTGTATTATATATACAATCATAATGTTATGTTCGTTTCATTCCTAGTATCTGTATTTGTACTATTTCATAATTACTGTAGGTATTATGACATACAACTGCTTTAAAAAAATAAATGCAACGTTCATGAAGCTCGTTCGGTCGCACAAAGCTATTAAATTTGCACATTTTATAAAAATGTAGATCGTTAATATTTCCGTGAAATATACTTTTACCATGATACCGATTTGAGTTACATGATTACAGATGAACGAGTGATACATTTAATATATTAATCATGAAGTATCGGGAAAATGTATATAATTTTTAATACATGACAATTGTTAGTTCCAATAGGTGTACGTGAAACATACGGTAGTAACCTATAAATACTAAGTGTAATTACCTAAAGTTATTATAATAGCGATTACAGCTACCAATACGCGGATAAACTCCGAATCCACGTTATGATTGGATAACCATTGTTCTTGTTTTTTCATCGCGATAGTTTTTCGACTTCTTTATCTCAAATCACCTCGTGTGGCATAAGCCGATTGCCAGGAAATCACGTTTGTAATCGTTTATGCTGTAAAATCGATTCAGCTTCTGGCTGGGTGACATGGATTTTTGCATGCAAAGCGCCATCTATTTAAAGTAGAGATTGATATTCACAACGTATGGTATTACGGAAAAAATACTCTTTATTAGCGATAATATATAAAATGTTAATATTGAAAAACCATTAAAAATACGAGACCGTAATTTCATCGCAAAATAAAATCTGTATAACGAAATATTAATTACTTTGTCAATTTAACAAGATTCAGTGAAGAAAGTTCTGAAATTTATTATTATAGAAAATTATTTAAAAAGACAGTATATTATTTTAAAAAAAAAGACAGCCACTGATATTTTATCACTATGACAATTACTGAAAAATCCATTAGCTATCCGAATAATGCATAATGTAACTTATCGTCACATTATGCATTATTATACATCACGTATCGTCTTAATATTTTCTATCATTCTCTTACATTTTATTCTCCAAATAACATTGGAGATTGCTTGAAATTCATCCAAACTAGTTGGAAACATATTATATATCAATAAGACAAAAGTATTATATACAAAATATTGATGAGCATTGAAAAGTAAATCGTCAATTATCAACCCACGTAACTTCACACATATAACTTCTATTCATCATAAAATTTATTAAAATTAAGCAGAAACACGTTATTAAATAATAATTACATTGACAATAAACAATCAATCATGAAGATTGTTGTAATAATTAAAATTCGCAAAATTATCCATGGATAAGGATAACGTAACTTCACACATATAACTTCTATTCATCATAAAATTTATTAATATTAAGTAGAAACATGTTATTAAATAATAATTACATTGACAATAAACAATCAATCATGAAGGTTGTTGTAATAATTAAAATTTGCAAAATTATCCATGGATAAAGGTGAACGTAGTGTTCGACCATTCCGCCGCAGCGTTGAGGTGTACTGCGCATGTTCCGCGCCGCCTCACCGGGTCGCGCCACGGCATCGGCAGTAGTGCTCCAGCAGTCGGTCGGGTCACACGTTTTGACAGGCCGGTCTCTGCGCGTACATTTCGACTTGTCTATCGGTACGTAGTCACATATGGCCTTTAGTACCGACTATTAGTGCATGTGTGCTATAATATTACACTGCTTAAACAATAAATTAAAAGTGATTTTAAATAATTTTAACAATTAAATACAACTTTTTGTGGAAGTGTTTGTGACCTCAAGTGGCAGTTACCTGCAAGTGTTTTTAAATTATTTCGACAATTAAATACAATGTTTTGTGGATGTATCAGTGACCTCAAGTGACAGTTAACTGCAAGTGTTTTTAAATTATTTCAACAATTAAATACAATGTTTTGTGGATGTATCAGTGACCTCAAGTGACAGTTACCTGCAAGTGTTTTTAAATTATTTTGACAATTAAATACAATGTTTTGTGGATGTATCAGTGACCTCAAGTGACAGTTACCTGCAAGTGTTTTTAAATTATTTCGACGATTAAATACAATGTTTTGTGGATGTATCAGTGACCTCAAGTGACAGTTACCTGCAAGTGTTTTTAAATTATTTCGACAATTAAATACAATGTTTTGTGGATGTATCAGTGACCTCAAGTGACAGTTACCTGCAAGTGTTTTTAAATTATTTCGACGATTAAATACAATGTTTTGTGGATGTATCAGTGACCTCAAGTGACAGTTACCTGCAAGTGTTTTTAAATTATTTGAACAATTAAATACAAGGTTTTGTGGATGTGTCAGTGACCTCAAGTGACAGTTACGTGCAAGTGTTTTTAAATTATTTCGACAATTAAATACAATGTTTTGTGGATGTGTCAGTGACATCAAGTGACAGTTTTGTGCAAGTGTTTTTAAATTATTTCGACAATTAAATATAACGTTTTGTGGAAGTGTTAGTGACACAAAGTGATAGTTTTGTGCAAGTGATTTTGAATAATTTAAGCGATTAAATACAACGTGTTGTGATAGTGTCAGTGACATAAAGTGATTAATTAGTGTTAATGTCAATAACTTAAAGTTACGGTTTCGCGCAAGTGTTTCTAAATAATTTAAACGATTAAACACAACGTGTTGTGAAATAACCATTAAAATATTGCACATTTATTTTCGATAGTTGGTTCCCCTAGATGTTGTATTATGTTATCAATTCATTTTCTCTTTCCTCGAAACTCCCAATTATCGTACTTTAATATTTCCACCTCCATTTCCTCCGTAATGTCAGTTCGTAATTAATTTTCACAAAAATAGATTCATTTTTTCAAGTCCGATTGTTATTTCTGTTTACAGTATCTCCGGCAGAAGGTTTTGGGATGTTGGGCCATTCTCAATCAGTTGGAACTCACGTTAAATGAGAAATGACTCACTTTCGCTACAATTTCCCCGTGTTTCGAGATTCTTGATATTTTTCAAATGATATAGTAGAATCTGCCATCTTTCTAGAACTCGATTGCACTATCATAAAGTCTGTAGTGCGAGTATAGAATAACATTCGCGCTTAGAAGTTCACAGAATTATGAAATCTTCAATTAGAAATGGGACTTTGATCTGTGTAACTCGTTTGGGGAACTGTATCGTTGAAATTTTTTATTATTTTGTCATTCAATATTAATTCGAACGACGACAGTCACAGTATACGATATAATTTTAATTTCAGTACCTTATAATTAAAGTATCTCGATTATATAAATGTAATGTTTCATTGACAAACGCTTGCATATTAAAATTTGCGACCGATTTATCGGTTTTAGAGTCAGTGCCGGGTTTTGTATCGCAAATATTTAAAACATACTCGAAACGAATATTCGCGAAAGTAGAGTCAGTGTTTCTTCGTACCGTAAACCGTTTGCAATTACCGGTCGCGAATTTCGATCGCCGAAATCGCGGAAGTCGAGTCAGTGCCTGCTCCTGCGGAGAGGACCTCCATCGTGCAGTCGGTGGACGATGGAGGATGTAAGTTTCATTATTTGACTAATATTTTCATTAATCGACCCCCATTTCAATTGAAACTTAAAGTTCACTTCAACCGTTTGAGTCTCAGGATCCGAAATATCCGCTATATTCTATCTCTATAAAGAAAAATGTTTTATCAGTCTTAAAATTTGTCCAATATATCCTGAGACTCAAACGGTTAAGAGAATTAAATTAGAGTTTAACTTTACCCACCGTATATTCAAATAATTCTCCTTAGAGATTCTATAATGTTGTCTTCTCTTTTGTTAAAGGAAGGACTATCTCCAGTGCATGGACGCAGTGAAACCATGGACACAGCCAGGCCATGGGTGCTGCCGGACCATTGATGCAGCCGGACCATGGATGCAACTGGACCCTGGATGCAGCCAGACCATGGACTCTGATCTCAACGGGGAGGTAAACACTTCTCAACTATCACTTTCTTCGGTTGGTGAGTGACAAAATTCAAAGTTCCTCCGGTCGTTCGATCATGCCGTAGGACGAATGGTCCGAAACGGCACCGAACGACTGGTTGTATTTTATGTGTGCTAGTAGTTTGCGAACATAGTGACCGCGATTATGGTAATTAGTACCATAGTCGCGAGTAGTAACGATTTTTCTAGGATGTTTAGTATGTAAGAATTTTGCGGGTGGTCAATTCCATTGTCAAAGTAATAACAACGAATGTATATTGAATTTTTCGAAGAATTACTTTGACGATGGTATTGACCGAGAAATTTCAATGTTCTCAGTAGAGTCACTTTTAGTCAATTATAATTAACTTTTAAATTCATTTGCATATAGAGTGTCAATGCTCTAAGTAGAGTCATTTTAATAGATTTTAATTCACTTTTCAATTCATTTACATTTATGGTGTCTTTTGATTTAAAGTCATGTTATTTATTGAAATTTCTTACGCCGCTTTTATTATATTAATTAATCATTCTCGTTAGGATTTTCAGGTTTAACCCTAATTCATTCTTTTCCTTTCAGAAATGTCCAGTAAGTTCATGTTTTACGTTACTACTTTGTCACTATGTTCGCTTGTAGTAGTAGTAGTAATAGTTGTGTGGTAGTTAGTTGCTTCGCCGAATCGCAGCAAAAAGCTGCGAATTCGGCTTCGTCCGCGAAATTAGTGTTGCGAAAATATCAATACGCGTCTTTGCTTCTTTCATTATTTTATAAAGTAGCGTTGCGAAAATATCAATACGCGTCTTTGCTTCTTTCATTATTTTATAAAGTAGCGTTGCGAAAATTTATACGCGATTTTGCTCTTTTCCTTATTTTTCAGAGTAGTGTTGCGAAAATTTATACGCGATTTTGCTCATTTCTTTATTTTTCAGAGTAGTGTTGCGAAAATTTATACGCGATTTTGCTCTTTTCCTTATTTTTCAGAGTAGTGTTGCGAAAATTTATACGCGATTTTGCTCATTTCTTTATTTTTCAGAGTAGTGTTGCGAAAATTTATACGCGAGTTTGCTCTTTTCTTTATCTTTCTGAGTAGTGTTGCGAAAATTTATACGCGATTTTGCTTTCCCCTATTTTTTAAAGTAGTGTTGCGAAAACAAGTACACGGTTTGTTCGATATTATATTCGCGATTTCAGCACTGCGATTAGTATCGCAAAATTGCGATTAATATCGCAGTACAGTACTGCGTCTATGTTATGACGCCAGTGCGAGATTCTATCTCGTCAATTTTATAAAATACTCCGATTATTAGAGTTGCGAAATTAAAACTGCACCTCAGTAGAGGTTGCCCGCGATTTTGGTCTTTCCTTTATTTCACAGACTAGTGTTGCGAAAATTTACACGCGGTTTTGTTCTCTTTTTTATTATTCAAAGTAGTGTTGCGAAAAATTATACGCGATTTTTCTCTTTTCTTTATTCTACAGGATAGTGTTGCGAAAATTTACACGCGGTTTTGCTTTTCTTTATTTTACAGGGTAGTGTTGCGAAAATCTATACGCGATTATGCTCTTTTCCTTATCTTACAGAGTAGTGTTGCAAAAATATATACGCGATTTACAAATTTTCTTCCTTTTTTAAAGTAGTGTTGCGAAACTATGTACACGGTTTTTTCGATTACATGTTCGCGATTTCAGCTCTGCGAAAAGTCGCAAAACTGCGATTAATATCGCAGTACAGTACTGCGTCTATGTCATGACGCCAGTGCGGGACTTCTTCCCGTCAATTTTATAAATCATGCGCGATTATTAGAGTTGCGAAATTAAAATTGCACCTCGGACAGGTTGCCCGCGACTTTGTTCGATCACTTCTCGTGAACTTAGCGTTGCGAAAATTCACAGTGCCTAGCGTAGGTGCTCGCGATTATTCCTCGTCGCGAAATTAGTGTTGCGAAAATTGACAGCACCTCGGAAAGGTGTTCGCGATTCCGTTAGCCGCGAATTTCCGTAGCGCCTCGGAAACAGGTGCTCGCGTTCTTTTCACGATTAAAATCAGTATAATTAATAATAAAGTGAAGCTGAATTCGCAAGCGTTTGTCAAATGAAACATTACGAACTATAAATTGAATTAATATATTGTCAAAATATATCATCTTATTCTACAATAATATTGATACTGTGACTGTTGGTCGTTCGAATTACTTGTTTTTTCAATTCAATTTTTCATCGAGGATCGATAAAGATCCCCCGATACATTTCCCCAAATAATTTGCATAGATCATGGTTTATTTTTATCGTATATTTGCAATTGTATGAATTCTCATAAGCTCGCATTTTTACTTTAAGAAACTGCAATCGAGGATTCTAGATTGATGGCGGATTTTGTTTCGAATTTTCTCGTATATGTGATATTCTGTGTATCCTGTAGCGAAAGTGAGTCGTTCTCTTTTAACGTATAACATTCCGATCTTCCATGATGACGATAATTATGATGTTGATGATGACGATAATCAACGATTTGAGATGATCATCGAAACCGGTAAAATTAGTTTCCGTCTAGTTAAGTCCCTAATTCTCATAAGATTTCAGGTGTTAGAAAATTCGATTCTCAAGAATTTGGGAGGTTTTTTTTTATCGGGAGGTAATTTCTTTAGCTTCAATGGCATCCACATATCGCACGTACAGATTTCAGGTTTTAGAATATTTTTTTTATCGCCTTAATTAATTATTTAGAATTTTAGAAGGTTTTTGTTATGAAGAAGCTATTTCTTCAGCTTCATCGAAATCTACGCATCGCACAAGCTGATATTAGGTTTAAGAATATTTTTGTAACCGTATAATCTAAGTTTTCGGATAAGGTGATTCCTTATTTTTCAAGAAATTTCAATCCTACATAATTCTCATGAGGATTTAACTACCAAACATTTTGGTATAGTACTTAGTTTCTGAATAGGCAGGTTATTTGTTATTAAGAAAACATGGTAACGACGTTACTTCTAAGAGCTCTTAAGTATCGAATATATGGGACTTTAATTTTAAGAAAACTTAGCTATCGAAAAGGCAGGCTTCGAATTTTAAGACGAGTTAGTTACTGTATAGGTAGGCGTTTCCTTTTAAGACAAGTTAGTTTCTAAACAGGTAGGCTCTTAATTTTAAAACGACTCAGTCACTGAATAGGCAGGTTTAAAATTTCAAGACATGATATTTTATTTCTCGAGCCGGCCAGCTCTTAATTTTAAAGCGAGTTACTTTTAGAATAGGCAGGTTATTAGCTATAAGACGAGTTAGTCACTCAATAGGCAGGTTTTAAATATTAAGGCAAGATATTGTCTTTATCGAGCAGGCCAGCTCTTAATTTTAAAGCGAGTTACTTTTAGAATAGGCAGGTTATTAGCTTTAAGACGAGTTAGTCACTGAATAGGCAGGTTTTAAATTTTAAGACAAGATATCGTATACATGGAGCTGGCTAGCTCTTAATTTTAATGTGTGTTACTATTAAAATAGGCAGGATTTTAATTTTAAGACGAATCAGTTTCAGAATAGGTAGGTCTTTAGCTTTAAGACGAGTTAGTTACCGAATAGGTAGGTTTTTAGCTTTAAGATAAATTATTAATATCTTGTTCTAAGACAAGGTATTTACCGAACAGGCAGACTTTTAATTTTAAGAACAGTAAGTTACTACTAAGTGCTACAGGCAGGACCTTAGTTTTTAAGAAAATAAACCTCTTACGCATTCAAAAACAATTCGTTCATTATAACGATTTCTAATGCTGAGAAATTAATACGATATAATAATCTGCCTCTCTTCTCGAACGAAGTTAAAGGCTGCTGCGATGTGTTTTCCTAAAGTTTATTGTCGTCCTGTACTTTCCTCTTTCGCTTAATTCGTTTTCCCTTTCGTAAAGATCATTCGATGTTTCTTTGCAGATTAGCGCAAATAGTTAGTAAGGCTAGATTTAAGAGTTTAGTATAAGTAAATATTGTAAAGGGAGATCGACACCAAACGGCGGGTGTCTATCTCTTTTCGCGAAACTAAATGATAAAAGTAGAGTCAGCGATTCCTCTGTTACACTTTCTCTCGACATTGAATTCTTCAATGTCGAGGGAAAGTGTCTCAGAGGAAGAGCAAAATGAAATGGAGGTTGGTTGGGCATGCCTTTTTGGGTCCCGTTTCGTGGCAACCTCCTCGCGGTGGGACCTGGGTCGATACCACTTGCTATGATTTTAAATTTTATTAAATGTGCTTTTAGCACGATACTTTGTTCAATAATAATACTAAATAGCAAGTGGTATCGAGCGAATAGCCACGAAATCCGAATATTCGGCAGCCCTGGCTACCGAATGTTCGGATTCCTAGTTTTAGTTACATCTAATACTTTGTGTTTAAATTAGCTTTCAGATTTGAGAATGTAACTGCGTCGAATTACGATAAAATAGATTTGCTTTTCAACAATAACGATCGGTAACAAAACGAGAACGAATGTGATTGTATCACTCGTTGTTCAAAAGTAGCATTCCGCGCCATCTCTATCCGCAAGTAGCATTCCGCGGCATCTCTAATAACGAGCGCGTGGTCGTACGTTAGGTACGTTGGTCATCATCGATTCAAATCATCTCCGTATCAGAAAAAAGTGTAATTAATAACGAACGTTCATGTTTAACATTATATCAAGTTGAACATAAAAATTGAGGAAACATGTCCATGCTCGCGGAACCCCGCCGCAAACAAAAATGGACTCTAAATCCACGCGGAAAGCAGTGGAGCGATGGTAAACATTTTTATGTCGCATCTTGTATTGCATCTGAATATACACTTTCAATTATCAACACGTACAATGTCGTTCGGTTGTCATTTTAGACTCGAGCAAATTCGGTCAGAAAATGCTAGAGAAAATGGGCTGGTCGCAGGGCAAAGGACTTGGTTTAAACGAGCAAGGCATGACGGAACACGTGCGTGTTTCGGTTAAGAATGATACAGCGGGTGAGCAAGATTTACTCATGCAACAATAACTTAGCCCTTTTGATAGTACGCCTGCCAAATATCGATCGAATTATTACTGCTTTTACGGCGATTATAAATCGCATTATTGTTACCAGCCTTTAAATATCTGATTGAAAATTACCAAGCAACGTGATCATGTCCCATTGGTATCATAGTGAAGAGTACCTGGGAGCACGATTGCGATACTTATTTTCTTATGCTGGAAAGTTACACAAAAAGTTTCTTCTTTGTAATAGTAGCTTATGGTAGGATCAGGAATAACACAGTACTTCTATAACATTGCATAATGTTTGCACTATAACTACGCATAATGCGATCTGAAATTATTAAATAGCAAGGTTGTACCTTTCTGTATTTTAGAATTACGATAAATTTGAGAGATAAATTGTAAACGTGAAATAAAACTCTGAATGTATTTCTTATGCTGTAGTGGTTGTATTGTATATTACTGATTCTAGCTATTGATCAGCATAGCACTTTTAAGTAGCAAATAGGGAAAGCATGATCATGCTATTTGACATTAATAATATTTAAAGAAATTGGGTACTAATGTACTTGAATCTATTTTGTATTAGGTATGGGATTTGACAAGGGTAGTATGGATAACGCATGGACTGAGCATCAAGACAGTTTTAATGATTTTTTACAAGAACTTCAAAAAAGTCAAGGTGTAGAGGTAGCAGAACCTAGCGAAACTGAAAGCAATGCGTTAAGCGGAAAGTCACTGGAACTGAAATCCAAAGAGAGTCGTGCGAGACTTCAGTAAGTGTCTTGTATAATTTAATTTAATAATTGTATTAATATAGGTACAAAAATTGCAGTATTTCTTATTTCCATTAGCTATCAAAAGTTTACAAGGGGGAAAGATGTGAATAAATACAGTTCAAAAGATTTAGCAAATATATTTGGGCAGAAAGATTTAAATGTAGGTAAGCATAATGTAGATGAAAATGTGGTAGAAGATATGGATTCAGTTGGTACAAAAGACAATAGAGGGGGTGTTATTACAATAAACGGTGGTAATATGGTTGATTACTTCATGAAAAAGGGTCAGAATCATTCTGAAAATTCTAGTCATTTAAACGGCGGTCAGTCCGTTGATACAGAAAGCGAAACCGAGTATGCCGGGTTTGGGTATTCGTCAGGTAACGCTAAAAACCAGTCGGCTGAAACAGTACCAAATAGGGGGAAAGAATTTTCGTATAATTATGCTTTCGAAAATCCTTGTCTAAACTTAAATAGTCCTAATACTGCGCCGGACGAACGTAATACACCAAAAACTTCGAAAAAAAGAAAAAGTAGAACTTACGAATATGATGTATTAGACTCAAGTAGCTTGTCAAAAAGGGTAAAGGAAAATCCCGTGACTGAAACTGACTGTAGAAATGGTTTTGTAAATACTGCGTTAAATCTAGATGATCAGTCTAGTGAAAATTGTAATGGAAAAGAATTTGAAGTATCGAGAGCACAATTTGGCTTAGCGAATTCGGCATTGGATCTAACGGACGAAGCGGATGATAAGAAGCGCGTGAGGTTTAACGATCATGTAGAATACAGTACGGATTCCGTAAAGAAGAAAAAAGGCAAAACGAAATTGGATAAATTTGAAGTGGAAAATAAGAAGCACAAGAAGAATCGCAAACAGGAAGATATTACTGCTGATAGTATGTCTGGCTTTGTTAACCAAGCATTGGATGTTGAAGAAATATCGGAGGAGATAAATGATAATGAATTAAACGAACGTAAAAGTAGAAAAGCTAAGAAAAAGAAGGAGCATAGGAGATCTCACTTGGAAACAATAGAAGAGACGCCGGAAGAGGATAAAGAAATTCGTGAAAATGGAGAAAATATCGATAGTATCGAAGAGGAAAACGATGTAAATAAAGACTCTGTACCTGAAGGAAAGGCTTCGAGAAAGGAGATGAAGAAGAAGAAGAAAGAGAAGAAAGAAAAGATGAAGCAAGTCGGTGTTGACAATAAAGATGATACAGTGGATATAAACGTAAAACAAATAGCGCAAGAAACAACGAACGGAGAACAAATAGAATCTGATAAAAGTGGCAATCTGGAGAAAAATTCGCAAGAAAGCAAGAAGAAAAAGAAAAAGAAGAAAGACAAAAGTAAAGATGATGCAGTTATGGCGAAATTAGAAAATACGCCTGATAATGATGAATTAAAAGTTGACTCAAGAAACATTACAACTGAAACTGTGGAACAAGAAGTTAAAATCAGTAAAGCATCTAAGAAGAAAGCAAAGAAAGATAAAAATCATGACCAGAGCGTTAATATGGAACAGGAAGTATATACAGAAGTTACGGAAGGTACTGATAAAGAAAATGCCAATACTGAAGAAGAAACTGTTGTAAAAAAGAAGAAATCAAAAAAAGATAAGAAACGTAGGAAATCGGAAGAACAATCGACCTTAGATAACAACGAAATTGGTCATCAAACAGTACCTGAAGGAGAGGAGATTCCAGAGAAGCTACAAACTGCAGGTACTCCTACCAAAAAGACGGAAATTAGTGAAATATCGAACGTTCATAGTCCTTGGAACGAAACAGCTAGAATGTCGAAAAGATTATTAAAGTCTCTTTTTCATAGAAATTCAGTTTCACACTTCCCAGGCTCGAATATACATGATATAAAAGGCTATGGTGTGGATGTAGAATAACATACATCGATATGATTATACGAAAATTAATTTATTCTTGGCTATCTGTGTATATAATTTTTTTACCAAGTTGTGTAAAATAGAAATATAATAATATAATCTATCGACAGATGCGCATACGAGTTTCAAAATGTTCTACCATTTACCTATCTTATTTCCAAGATACTTCGACATATCATGTCATTTGTTTAAATCACACCTTTCTTTCGGTGGTTTTATACGTTTTTACTATCGGTTTATTTATACGTTCGCACGAATATTTATTTCGTATATTCTTTATTTATTATGTACATTTATACATGAAGATTTATTAAAGAATACTTTGAACAACGTCGTAAAAAGTATACTAACACTTTAAGCGCAAGGACCCGCTGTAAGACGCTATATATGGACTCTTTACTTTTACTCAGTGTTTTTTTGATAATTTCACATAATTACGGAAATAGAAAGTGACTTTTATTTTCTAAAAGTCCATGTTTCTATAAACTTCGTAAATATTACGAAGCTTCGAGTAAAGTTTCCAGGAAAATAGCTGCTGTTTTTAGTATTTATTCATTTAGGATGATCATATCAGGGAGTTATGCTATGTTATCTTCTATTTTTTCAATTGATTCAATTTCTAAAAGCTTTTTCTTAATAGTATTTATCTCTTCCAAATCAGATTCGTCTAATTCCACTAAATTCTTAGGCACGCAAATTGTTTCCATTTCAATTATGGTGTAGTTTAAGCTCTTCAGTTGAGTTGGAATTTTTACTGCTATTTCTAAGCTGCATTTAAACTGTTAAATGTAAAAGAGATGTTATTAGTAAATTAGGAAGAATTGTATGTTGCGTTTGGAGTACCTTGAAATATGTATCATCATTTTCCTTTATTTGTTCCACATCCTCTGCACCAATGTTTATGGCATCATTCATTGCTTCATCTAAGCTGCAATCTTTTTTTGTTGTGATATATCGTCCATAGTCAAATAACATTTTAGCTGATGCTGGTGCAACCTGACATCTGCATGTAGTAGAGTAATATGAAAAAACAGTTTCATCTTATGGTATTTAATTAGACTAGTTTGAAGCAAAATTATATACACCTCAATTTTTTTATTTTAGCATTTATGTCTGCTTTGAGTTTAACTAAGTTATCAGTCGACAGATGTAAAATCATGATTGCACCACCGACTGTTCGCATTTCCAACAAGTAACTTTGACCATTTCTTTTCGACATTTTCTCAAGAAATGTATTAATGGAATTTACTGGCATATTCGCCTTTTTAGCCTGTTCTACAAGAGACGCTAGTTGCGAATTTTCGGAAGGTTTTGCACTTCCACCCTCTAACAGAAAGAAATTTTTCGTTTTTATAACACAAAAGTAATTTGCCAATTACTTTAAATGAATTAATATAATTTATAAATGCATATGTCTTCATTCTGCAAAGCAATTGTGTTCGAAAAATATTTCTTTTTAGATATAATATGTTTAAACCACCTGCAATTGCTACTTTCATTCTTTTTCTGAAGTTCATAAATATTATCGATCTTTCCGCATCCTTTTCTTGTTTTACGTGTTTTATATTTTGCCATTTACTGTGGCCGGCGTATCTTTTGCTTTGTTGGAGGAATATATTTCCATGTCTGTTAAAAATTAAAAAATTGACAAGGTACTTCATTGTCAGTCTTCGGCACGTGAGGTTATTACAAAATCAAAACAGAAGTTGGGCTAATCTAGGAAAGTTCTTGATATTATGTTGCTTTTTATAACTAAAGGAAATGTTTGGTAATTCTCACTATTTAATGTGATTAAATGATTAAATTTTCATAAAATGCAATCTGCTTACGAGATTTCATTTAGTTAATATTTTAATGTTAAATATTTCGTAATATTGCCATGTAAAAGTAGGATAAGCTAAGATTTATTTCTATTTTTACATTGACGAATCATATATTGATACATTTAGTAAATAAATAGGGAATTTTAGAGTTTTCCTCTAGATGTTCACGATGAAATGTCCCTATATTTCAGCCAATAACTTTCTAGATTTTATAGGGCGCGTGGGGGGTGGATATATAAAATAATTTTCATATACGATACATGCTTTTTTAAATTCTTGTTGTATTAAAAATAGTATTGTAATAAAATGTAACAAAGACAAATATCAAAAGATTTCTAAAAACAACATGATGTATTACATCCAAAATATTTTAAACGATACTTCTTAATTTTAATGTTATTATAAACCTATAAGAAATTTCTAAAACTCTTCGATTTCTGAAATTTTTAAAAGATTATCGAAGGAAATTGAGAACAATACTTTTCAACAAGAAGAACAAAGTTTTAAATACATTTAACACAAAAATATATGTTTAAAATAGGTATTTATACTATATAACTATCAATTCTGCCTGAAACATTTTAATTAAGAACTGACTTAATAAATTCTGAACATTTTCATAAATACAAATTTACGAACGTGATTTAAAGCTATGAAAGTAGTATCAGTTAAAAACTAAAAATATGTGTAAGTCATATAAGGCACTTAAAAATATTCAACATAGTTTCCTTATCACTTTTATCTTTGACTTTCGTTCGTAATTAATCTTAAAGGTTGAAAAATCTTTAATCTCCCTATAACAGACAAAGTTCATTGAAAGTGTTTAAATAAACACACTTGGTAGTCTTCTGCTCCTTTAAACGGACGTAATTGTTGTCGGAGGGAGAGGGTTGAAAACGGAGGGTGAATTCAAACACTGGCTGCCTGCGGGCTGATACGATTTCAAATTCCACAATCCATCGGATGATAGCCACCATCGGAATATCATTCAGATTCCAACTGTACTCCATGTCTATTATTCCATTATGCCATTATCGTGTACAAGCACCGCTTGACTTGTAACCAGATCCGCATACTTGTGTTTGCATAGGCTAACGATAGAGATAAATACCGATGGACAGAAAATGATTTATTATCGCTAATGTGTAGACCTTTTGATTTAATTAACTCCCCCGTTATATGGATAACGAATGGAAATAATAAACGGATCAAGCGCTCACTTGGAAAATCGTGCATCCGGCTTTCTTGCTAATTCGAAGTAATGATGATGCGCTTGAAAGAACCTTTATTTTTTTTGGTGGATATTATATTTGCTAACATTATATTGCTCGTTTTATAATACGTTCTTCGTGGTATTTTAACAAGGAGGTCAAAAGGGCCGTTTCTTAATTTTTTCTAAAAATTGACTAAAATTGATAGGGGAGTCATGCAGTAAATATTCCACTTGTATTTTATAAAACTTAAATTATTTAATTAATCTTTTTTCTCTCCTCTTGATTTCTCTTTATTCAAAGTACTTATTCAGTATATTTAAATATAATAGATAAAACTAGAAATGGAGCGTAAAATCATTAACAGTGATTTATCACAGTGATCGCAGTATCACAATCATAGTCGTGATTTAATTTCGTTCACAACCGTGGCTGCATTTTTTTGCCTGGAGTGAATCTGTACATATTGATTATAGTTTTTGATCTTCTAAAAACGAAATATATTCAATATGATTTCCTATAACCATACGATAGAATGACAACTAATCGGTATGTGATAATAACGAAGAAAATGATTTAAAAAACGGTTGTTAATAATGTTGCAATTTATTATTTAAGATAGTCCGTAGGTATAAAATATATAAAATATGTATTCCATGAAATATCTACATTGTTAGACAATGTTAAGTGCTTAGACCACTTGAAAGCAATAACGGGCTAATTGGCTTCGAATCCCTAAAAGTGTGGAAGTTCCCAGATATATTTTCACTATTCCCCATCTTTATTATTATGTTTGAAACAGTCAAAAAATTTTAATTAGATTTAATTTCAGGTAGGTAGGATTCAAATAAAATTAGCAGAGCGCATCTTACAATAGTTTGAAGTTTCCACCGCTGTATCGCGCTGGTTCGTGGCGTTCTGCCGAAGTAGTGGCGCCGCAGTCGTCTTCGAAAATTTCCCTTACTTGGTTACGGGACTGTGTGCTCCAGCATTTTATCTGTTTTTTGTTAAGAACTTTTCGAAACTCGTGCTCGAATTCCATTCGCAGTTCGTCATTAATGTGTTGTGTGTCCGGGCATATCAATGAGTCGCCGATTTCTTCTTCTTTTAAACAAAATGCTGGTTGAGATCTTCCGCTCTCGTCGACTAGCACGCTATTGCTATGCACAGTCGAATACTTTGGAATATGTGAGTTATGTTTCTTCCATTGTTTCTTAGTACGAGCAGTGCTTAACATTACGACTCGAACTATCTCAGTTTTCTTATTGTGTTTAACGGTATACAAGTAAAATTAGTATACAACTGGAAAATTGCATTTTACGACGGTTCGGATTTGCCTTCGCTGTTTCAGAGTTCCTCTTTTACCTACAGCTATCATGGCGTCTGCGCAGAAGACGCGTGCGCATGTATCGCGCAAACGCAACGAGACAAACAGGTCGACATCTTGGAAAGTTTGCCGCGCTTGTTTGCAGCAGTTTGTGCTCCTCAATCCGATTCACTTTTCGGTAAGAAATATTCGAAAGCTGTGCCCGAATTGTACTCTCAGTTACTCCTTAGTGTTTGCGCGTTCGAATGTAATACTGATTCCTGAATGTCTTCTCTTTTTACGACAATAGGACGAAAAATGCTGGTCGAGATGTTCCCCTCTCGCCGACCGTGATGGCGGCAGGATACATTTTTCAGTATTTCGGACTTCGTGAGTATTATTTCTCCAAATAGTTTGTACCTTTAGATGCAAAATATCCTCAACAGAGACGCTTGACTGTTGAGTGACAGGAAAGATGAGAAATTTGTTGTTCTTGTCTTTTTTGGCCTTCTGCCATCCCCCCATCCCCCTCTCCCCTCTCCATCACTTTTGTTTTCAGCAACTAGTGGCCGCGCGCAATGCGGTCTTAGAGTCAGTGTTTGATACGTATTAGCTGTACCAGTTTTGTCTTTATAGAGCACCTGCCTCTGACTTAACCTTAAAATGTATCATTAAAGATTATTAGAAGGCGTCGTTGCCACTGAATTTCACCGCGAATGTACAGTCAGTGTTTGCATCGAAATTACAGAGATAGGACATATATTCCAGAGCGTCGTGGCTCTCGTTGAAATATTTTGATCGCGAAGAAAATAGATTCACTTTTCTCGCCGACTACGAGGGAGACGGCCGCGTTTTTTTTTATTTTATTTTACGTCACGGTGCTAGAGTCTGTGAAATTCCAGTTGGCAGATGTACCACCACTGGAGCTACGAATTTTATTTCGTAAGTTGAATCTTTTAAAATATTGTTTTCCGTAATATCTTTTCTCATCGACTACGGTAGGCTGATCATCTTTAACGCAAAATTTTGCTCCCTTTTAGAGATTACCTCCTCCAGACGATCAAGGAGCTCTGTGCGGCGCTTAGCTGGCTCGAAAAGGCATCCCGTTAATTGTTTTCTGCGATCGGTGAGTCGCATGCGCTTAGATTCCTCCGGGATCCCTATTCATGTCGTAGGACGATTGGTCCTAATCGGCAAGGGCAACTGGTTGTATTATTTCTTTTTGCGAGCACCGTGACCATGGGTTCGATAAATAGTATCCTACTCATGTATAATTGCATATTTAGAATGTTTATTAGCTCAGGCTAGGTCTTCTTGTGCGTCGCGATTGCGCGTTAAATGAAAGCACGAGAACGATACGCTCGAGTCCCAAATGTATTCCGCGAAATTAACTTTGCGCGTGTAGATTCTGAAGACGGATCACCCATCCGACTTCGTATTTTTTATTATATTTGCTCGAACTATCGCTCCATGAGAATTGTAACGCACAATTTCGTGCAGCTTCCCGATTTTTCTCCGTTCACGTTGGTCTCGAGAACAGTAGAATTTTGCCATGTAAAAGTGCAAGAAGACACTTCGCGAGGGGCAGGTTCTAAAATCGAAGTAACAACTTGTACAGTCCTTTCAATATCCTTTAATCCATTTACTTCGATGACGGAATCTCCCGAGGATATTGCATGCCTTTAGTCTACCAATTCAATATAAATTTCACTATGATATTCAATGTAACGTAAAGTATTTGTTCTTTGGAGATATTATAAATATTCACAGTAGAGTCTTTGCTTAAATCAACAATTAACTTTCATTATTGATCAATATCTGATTTCAATGAAGCAATATTTTTGAGAAAGAAAAATAGATCGTTAGATATCACTAATTAAACATTTTTTGAGCTCAGGATTTTCAGCACAAACGGTGAGTTCACATTTGCTCGTGCTCGCTTTTCAGCTCGGACGTATTGACATGCCCAGGTGCTACGTCGATAAGTCTGGGCGGCGAGCAGAGCTCTAGCTCGTAAGATTAACAATTTTCAGCGACTGACAATGTCAAAAGCGAGTCGTGCACGACGTAATTTCCACGTTTGTGTGTTTGGTTAGGCCGTGGATCTTGCGTCGCATTTAAAACTCCTAGAAACGAACGATAATTTACCGTTCGTACTTGCTCGAATCCGAATCCATTCTGTTGAAAGGAGCCTCCGCGGTTATAATTTATACTCGGTTTCACTGCATGGTGAATAAGTTAGCGCATATGGTATTTGATATTAAGTTCACGTAGCATCTAAAGACACATGGATGAAAAAGACATACCATATGCGTTACCGTTTTACTTAAAAATATTTAGAAATTGTCTCCCACGACCTTCCATAGGTCCATGCGATCACGGTTCCCTTGTGCGCGACGTAGACGATAGATTCGCTTTACATATTACGCAATGTCCGCTTTGCTTGTTAGTCGATTTCAGGAAATGGTACGTAACCTTAGAGCGTGAATGTTGAGTACGGAGCTCGGGTGTCGGAGTCACCCCGGGGTGGCTCTCTAGTGTAGGCCCCTGCGCCCGGGCTCTTGAATGATGATCGATGAGTGATTGTATTGTGATTCTTGAGTCGCGATTTGCCATTTTAAATATAGGTGATAGGTAGGTAGGTAGCATACCATCTCGACTGAGTGTTTGTGTTTCCCTAAGATAAGTAGGTAGGGCCAGGAGGTGAGGCTATCACAATCGCGCGCGAGTAGGGTGAGACGTCTGCCCCTGGGATTAATCGTGGTCGAACGGATCCGGATCTCATTCGGCCGCGATTGTTAGTTTTAATCCTTACTTTCAGCTTGCTCGAATATCATGCCCAAATTGGAAGCAACGCGAGCATTGGGGCACGTACGGGGGGCGATTTCTGTAATCGCTCCTCGTCTGCGCTTTGCTCGCGTCGTTTCGTCGCGAAAGCTCCTCATGGTAGCTGATAATTGTAAACGTGCTGGCGAGGTATTCGAGCAACGTTCCTGGGGCAGGAGCCCGAAAAGAGAAAAGGCATCCGCCGAAGAGGCCCGACAAACTGTCGCAAGAAGGGCCGCAACGAATGGTTGACCATTTTCAAATCCTCGGATTCTAGAATGGGGCTCCATTACCATTTTTCTTTAAAACATTTTGTCACTGTGCTCGCTTAGTGCATGTAGCAGTAGTCAGTAGTAATAGATAGTAGTTAGTGATTTGGTGGGTGTGATGTTTCCCCGCCCAACGAGGGAGTCGCTGCTGCAATCGCGATTTTCTTCGTATTAGCCCCCGCGAAATTAGCGTTTCGAACAGAAATAAGCGCGTTGAATTGTTTTATTAGATGCGCCAAAGTAGCTTTGCGAGACCAAGTGCACACTTTGTGCCCGGGATTTTGCTCGGTTTCGGATCTTTAGTAACGTAGAGTTGCGAAACTGCTTGCCCTTGAAAAGGGTCTTCGGGAGTTTGCTCTATCAAAAAATACAGTAGCGTTGCGAAACAATAATCAGCACAGAAAATGGGTGCTCGGGTTTGTCACGTATTAGGTTTGTAAAACGTAGAGTTGCGAGATATATCGCATCCCAGATGCATGCTCGGGAGTTTGTTGTAATAATGACTCGTTAAAGTAGCGTTGCGAAATTAGAAGAAGCACTAAATACGGGTGCACGGTTTCTGCTCGTATCAGGACATTGTAGAGTAGCTTTGCGAAATAAAGAACGCCTCAAAGAGGTGCGCGGGAGTTTGCTGAAATTAGGGCTTTTCAGGAATCATCTCTTTTTAGTTTTTCGCGATATTAGCGTTGCGAAGAAAATTTACAAACGGGTTCTTCCTTGCTCGGTACTCGGTGAATTAGAGTTGCGAATAACTGAGCAGCATGCGGCAAGTTGGTACCAAAGGTGGTACCGGATTTGGTGCCCTGGAGTCGCAAAACGACGGCTCCTGCATGAGCGACTTCAATATCCGCTCCCTTCTGCCGCGAATTAGTGTTGCGACAATTCATCCTCGCGATTTGCTCGGGAATTCGATTTATTACAGTAGCGTATCATAATAGCGCCCACAGTGGCTGCTCGGGATTTTTCTCGCGGATTCGTCGAAATAGCGTTGCGATTGAATAGCGGGCGAAAAAATTGCACGGGATTTTGTTCGCCACAAAACATCGAGGAAGTTAATAGACGCTCAAGTAACTTCTCGGGTTCTTTCTTGCTATATGATTTTTGTATGGCCCCCTAACAACCCCCCCCCCCCCCCCTTGTTTTTTATTATACCCATTGTCATTTCATGAAAATCAAGCGTTTTTGAATAGATGCATTGGTAAAAATATGTTTCTGAATATTCTGGAAACTTTTACAAAAATTATTAGTGTTTTTTTTTCATCTTTTTTTTATTATCTAAATTTTGATTGCGCATGCATCTCTTCATTCTTTTTTTTATGTATTTTCCTTTTCTCGACAAAATTAATGAGATTCTGTTGCAGATTACAATAGTAGATATTTGAGATATGTGTAAAAGGTAATTCTTGCGACGGCCAATGGCCACGGACATCAATGCCGCCGATTTATGAAAAATAAAATGCAACCATGGATATTTAATGGAAATGAATTGGACAAACATGGAAATTGAGAGACACAGACGTCTGAAGTCATTGGAGGAATTACCAGTGTAATGTAATTTTACTAACGAATGGGTTTTTACTACAGGAAATGCATCGATGGAACAAACTCGAAGGCTGATCAATGGATATTTGTCTCTTGTATCTTGTGTCGTAAACTGTGTGTCAGATTTCCAAATACTTCTTCTGAGATTTCGTAGCGGTAGTTCAGCTACCACATATTTTAATGGTTTCTTTGTTAATGGTTTCGATATGTTTAGTGTTTTGATGAATACGTCGTTCGCATTGTCTTGGAAGTCTGATTCATGGGATAATTGTTATTTCATGTCCTTCGTCCTGGTATTAATAGGATGTTCCATTTCGTTCTGTTTCAAGCAGAATACATTTCTTATTGTTTGGTCCAAAGGTTTGCTTTCTGGTTCACAGATAGGGATGCAGGCAATATTCTTGAAAGAAATTTTCGCTTTTAATTAGGCAGATTGTCATTGGGTTTATATTCTTTCTTAAACGGAATTCGATCGTTATGACGTTTCCTCGGGTAGGGCTTCCGAATATGCAAAATATTTTTATCACAACTGGGGTGATTTATGGGAAAATAAAATCATCACTGAAGATTTTTAAGCTTGTCAGCTGAAGAAAGAAGAACAAAAACAACGAGGGTAGATTTAAGTATCCACGATCACAAATAATATTTCAGGAGTTTACACTGAACACTTTATGGCACCAGTATTTGTACAAACATGCAGATTGCTTTTCACTGTGTGCTAAAGTGTGCAAAAACTGCTCCCATATTGATGTTCAGCCTGAAATAGGGGTGGGGAGGTTCAGATCGTGGTGGGTTATGGGATATTTAACTTTTAAGTTTAGAATTAATACATTGCGTACGGGTGACGAGATATCTCGTATATAGCAAACCGACCGTCGCGGCTTACGAGATATCTCGTCTGTCATTTTTTTTTATATGGACGTATATATCAACGACTCAAGAAATTAAGAATAAATTGATTTTTACTATGGCAACGTAGCCTTTGATATTCCTATGACAAATTCTTAGCGAAATAAATGTACGTCGAATTTCCGAAAGAGTGCAAAATAATTGGATACACAAATCGCAAAGAGCACCGTACGCAATGTGTTAAGTATCAGAATGTGTGGAATGAATGTTGTGTGCTAGTCGCTAAGTATCGGATTCTCGACGCGTCACAGTCGGATATCTATCTCCCCAAACTGCGAGATAGATAATGAAATTAAAGTAGAGCAAGAAATTTTGCCTGACACATTTTCCCATTCTGTATCCCATTTTCTTCATTCTGTCGGTTAAACCTGTAAAAATGACGGGAAAATGTTTCACGTGAAAGACAATATGTGATGGAGGATGGATGGCAATTTTTTTGGGTCCTCAATCGCAGTAACCTCCACGTGGTGGGACCTGGGTCGTTATTGCTCGCAATGAATGGAAAACGTTTATTTAATTTTTTTTCTCGCATTGAAAGCAATAACGGGCTAATTGGCTGCGAATTCAAAAAATTTAGAAGTTTCTAAATGTCTTTCGACCATTTTGCGATTATTTCATTTATTACGTCTTATATTTATTTTCTTGCCCGTAGTCTGCCGGCACGAAGGATCCGACACTCTCGTGACCGTACTCTCCGTTACTTTGAAATCTCTCGAAGTACGAGTAATATTTTGTTCATTATTCCAGATTTTATAATTTTTAATAGTTCGATGGAACGACAGTCGATGTATTACATCTATAATTTTGTATTCTTATACTGGCCGAGCTAACAATTTCCTTTCTTTCTCCGGGGCAAACGACAGTATTCAAATAAAAATCGAAAGTTAAGTGCGCCATATTTTAAATTTTTATAGAAGGCACTAAATTCGGTGACATATACTGCAGGCACTAAATTCGGTAACACTACCACCTCCTACAAGTATTAAAATTAAATATTTTTCGAAACTTTATTCTTGCTGCACCCATTTAAGCGTGGATATATATGATTTTGGTTTAAAACAATAATTCGTGCCTCTAGTTAAAGTGATTGATGATTGGCTTGCGTGATTTTTTTCTCGAATCATGCATACATATCATACATAGTAGTAGTCGACGTGAAATATTTTTGAAACTTTGATATCGCTACTCCCGTTGAAGATAGGACACCCTGGTGATTAGAGTTTCCAACAAGGTTGTAGCTTGTAACAAAAATGCATTCTTTTTAAACCTCTAGATTCCAATAAAAAGTGGATATAGCTTACAATAAAGAGTAATTTTATAATTTCTGTCTACTCGTTACATGTAGCAGATCGTTTTATTATGCTCCGGTTGTTACGTTTCGCGGGAACACGAACTTTTGCATTTGAATGTTAATCAAAAATAATGAAAAATTCCGCGGGGCGAAAACTGCAATAAAAATTTCGTCTCTTCCTACTTTAGTCTTTTCTCATTCGAAAATTTTTAATATTCCACGGCAAGTACAATTCAGTAGCAGAAGATTCGATTAAAAACGGACGGTCGCGGAATATTTCAATGTATTTGTCCGGTAATTGACATTTTTCGGAAAAGTGGAATAAAAGTCGGTGCGCGTCTATTTCTGTAAAATTATCTTTCTGTGAGATCAATTAAAATTAACTCCCTGTAAGAAATTAACCCACTAAGAAATTCATCAATGCTTTCACATAAGCTATAATGAATAATAAAAATACCCCAAATTCCCAATTAGTTTCTAACAAATATCATTTCACAAATATCCTCAAATCAGGCACCAAATTCCAAATTTCACCCTTCTAAAACTTCACTCTACAGATACTCCTCCTACAATAATCTAAAACATGACGTCTTTCAAGTTCCTGCATTTCTATCCGATATTCAAGGAAAAGATTGTCCTACATAGCATTGCCAATCGATCAGTGTCTCAGCGGTTCCAGATTCGCCTTTGCCTTCGAATTCTAAATTTAGTTTGCCTGCTGGTGGTCATTCTTTTTAGTTACTCTCGAGCGACTCGAGAGAAACGAGGGATCTAACCCTGTTAGCTGCCGTTCTGGGCGGTTCCTTTGACACACCAGGTATATAGTACACGTTCAACGCCTCGTCGTTGCCTTTAATTCACGTACGCTCACCGCTTTCTGGACGGTTAACCGGACAGAGTGGAGGGTTTTAATAAATTTTGCACGAGAGTTCACCCTCTACTCACCATTCCTATTAAGATGTATGTATTCTTGTTCGTACAAGGGGCGCAGTTTCGGGGATGAAAAAGGGACGGTATTTAAAGGCGAGGCTGTTTGCTCGGCTAGGCGTTCGATAAACAATTTGTCGAGCAGAATTTAAACACAATTACGAGGAATCGATTTCCTTTGAAATTCGAGGGCGTGTTTTTCCTCTTAATTCAAGAACGTTGCTAATTTTTTCACTTGCCGTTGGCTTGTTCCTACATGATGGCGAATGGAACTGTTTGAAGAATGACTTTACCTCTAGATTGAGATTACTTGCAATTTGTGGAATTTTTGGCAAATATTTCTTACATTTCTGGAAATACAGAGAAATATGTAGGTAATTGTAATAAGAATATTTAATTAGAAACGACTGGTTTTCCGAGAAATCACAGATAGAATGACGAACATTTTTCTAGCGTTAGTTTTGCAGGTTCGATAAACAAACTGGTGATAAATGAGACAGATTTCAATGCACCTCCTATAAACTTATGGCAGTCTCTATAAATTAAACAAACTGTTTAAAGACTCTGAGCGCTATAAAAAATAATCGAATGCCTTATAAAATTCATTTTTCTACAAAATTACATTAATATCTCTCTACATCAAGATGTTCCCTTTCGCCGTTCAAAAATTTAATTTGCCTATTCCTCGTTCGATAGTATTCTCGTTGAAACATCTCCGTAATTTAATTGAAAAGTATCCTCGCCCTATTTGACACATTTTGCGTCATATTCGAAGAAATAAAAGGTAAACTGTAAAGGTCCGAGGAATAAAGCTTCAGCTATTCCATCTACCTTTAATACCCACTTTACCACCCTTACGGTGCGAGTGCCCCATTACCGTAGCAGAACAGCGATATCGAAACTACTCGTTCACGGTTAATGTTATTTGTTGGCCCCGCCCAACGGAAATAATTTTGCTTTTCGTCACCTTATTCCGTCGTAATTAACAGACTTCGGATCCGGGATCTAATAAATCTTGTAGCTCACGTTGTCTTTCCGCCCTGATTCTCACCGGATCGCTTTAATCCCTCTGCTCTCTCTGTCCTTCTCATCTTTGAGAGTCTTCTTCTATTCTTCCTTTTCCCTCTTGTCTCTATTCTCTTCACCTTCGTTATCCACCCTTGTCATTCATATTTCTCTCCCTCATACGCATTTATATCACTCTCAATTATTTTCGTGTATTTTGCCAACCCTCTGTCTCCCGTCCCGTTCTTCTTCCTCATACACATTTATTTCTCTCTCGATTATTTTCGTGTACTTCATCCTACCCTTTCTCTCACCCAGTTCTTCACCCTGACATGTCTCTTTCACCGTGTTTTTCCTTTCATATTTCTCTCGATGTTTCCTGCATTCAAACCCCGTCTTTCTTCCTTATGGATTTTCATTCGTTTTCTACCTTTCTTCAACCACTTCTCGGTCTTTCCTTCTTCTATTTGCATCACTCTTTTTCAACCCCTGTCAGCTTTTCCTCTCCTACGCTTCTCTCTTCTTCACTTCCTCAGTCTTCTCCGTTTCTCTCTACTCTGCGAATTTTCCTTTTTCCTGGTTTCCTCCTTCGCTCCTTCAAGCAGTCTCTTCTTCTCTCTCTCTCTCTCTCTCTCTCTCTCTCTCTCTCTCTCTCTCTCGTGTGTATAGGTATGTACGCCATGTTCAATTTTATGAGGGGAAACGTATACGGGGAGCCGACGGGCGACGTTTAATAAAGGCGTGGGTGTGTGCGCTAGGGGTGCTAGTTAGCACGGCGCTCGGCGCCGGCGACGACGTCGCCGTCTGGACGCCTATGGCCTCCTCTCAACGTCCTACACCGACGACGACGACGACGCCGACGACCTCGTCTCACTCTCTTGAGGCACGTTCTGACACAAAGTGGTCGTTCTTTAAAAATCCAAAGAGCGCCCCGGTGATTTGAAATAATACCGGCCTCGGTGCTTAGCATCGTCGCTCTTCTTCTACTTCTCTCGGATAGAAAACGTTTATTTGTCCTCATAAGTCCCCGACACTGCACCTCCATTTTACGTGATCGAATTTATGACGCATTGTTTCGAACTGAAAGGATACCGGCTTTTTCTACGATGGTATTTTAATTTACGCCATTGTTCTCGGGCAGATGAACGTCAGGCTCGCGAATTTTCTAACGATTTACAGAACCCACGGTTTTCGTATTAAATTTTTAATCCTTTCACTCGGTATAGTTTACAATTAACGCGGTTTGTCACGGGAATAGCCTTTGTTTCGGTTGATTGGACAAAGATTTTTTACTTTATTCGAGATATTTAAATAATTTCTTATCACACTCGATATATTTTAGTACTTGGAAAATTTTGCATTTTGTTCAATGGATGATTTCATTCTGTGGAATTAAATTATGGCAGGAATAAAAAGTAGATTAGATTAATAGGTAGAATAGTTAATAGATTATTAACAATCTTCAGAGTTTCGATTTTCCTTTCTATTGTGAGCATAAAAGACTTGATTAAATAATTAAAATATTTCCAGCTCCCCGAATTGCTCTTGAAATTTTATAAAATATCCACAGCGCAAGATTCTTATGAAGTAGACTTACTATTAAATTTGCTATTTAAATACAGTTATCCATATTCAAAGTATCAAACAATTATAAACATTATTCCATTTTTTATTCTTACACGTACTTACGTAATAGCAATAAACCGCAATTATTTCTACTTCGTTAGAATTCCTTTTAAATGCCGTAGCATTTCGCCGGTTAAAGATCATTCCTTTATTAATTCAATAATAAGAGAATTCAGAACGTTGCCGTTTATTTCCTGAAATAGTTGAAATTCATTTTCATCTCGCTCTATAATTCAGCTCCACAATGCCGTGAGAGCGTTCAAATGATTCAACGAGCACTCGCGCATTGCCACACGTTCTGTCATTTCCAGATCAAAAACTCTTTGTTTTTGACTAGCCGTTTTTACGCGTGACATACTGTCAGCAAATGGAATTGTTACGTGCTGACGTACAAAGTAATATGTTGCCTTCGTGCGCCCATAGAAATTTTACAATTTGAATACCTCAGAGCTCGCTGACTCGAATCGACAATTAAAGCGCAGGCGACTGTTTATGTTTCCTATTTCTCTTCGTACGGCACAGACGATGATACCTTTTTCGTTTTATAGATATTTCACTGGGACGTTGGATGTAACAGTTTCGATTAGGTATCAGTGAAAAGTGTTCTTTAAGATGGACGGTATTTCTGTGGAAATGGATTTACGAAATGTAACAAAATGATTTAAACGAAATGATCATAATAGTTTATTTGCTATGGAGGGTAAAGAATTAAAGGCTAGGATTCGTAATTAGTGGTTCCTTATATAAATCCGTATCCGCCATCTCTGGGAATTTTTTCTAAATTATTATTTAATGTATCATGGCCTGAGTGGCTCAGAATCACCTAAAACAGTAACTGCTAGGCGAAATGATCACAGCAGATTAAACTGAAAACTACAAAAAGAAGTTGGTCGGAGTTTGAATATTCTTTTCAATATCTTTGGGGAATTTTTCCTAATGAACCTATTTCAATGTTTGGGTCGTCGACAAAGTCAGTCCAGTCATTGTACTTAAATATATGCAAAAAATTAGAATATACAATTACGATTAAAATTCAACTTGGTTGTTCAGCGTGGATCAACATGACGTAAAAATGAAAAGTAAATTGTCGGGCGTAGCACAGCGGTGATAGAAAATCTGAAAAAAACAATTCCATTATTTATTCAGTAAAGAATCAGAATTTATGATTATATAATTTATCGAGGAAACATTCATGATTGTTTGTAGTTATCAGTCATCAGGCATAGTCGACGCGCTCGGAAATGCTGAAAGCTTGACAGTTGTCGACCATATTTGACAGTCGAAAGGGTTAAAATAGAAAATCGCATTTCAAATGCATTGTCCCACGTCAGACCAGTGAATTGTGCAAATTTTGCGTGTAGAATGATGCGCTGCATCACGTCCAGTTAAATATTCGTCATTTCCATCGGATTGTAGAATTTAACGTTGGAAAACACGTCTGCTCATTTCGTTGCTTTCACAGCAATTTAATTTTATATTTTCGTATGAAATCAAATTGTAAAATTCAAATTATAAAACTTGTCAAATGGTCAATATTTTCAAGTTATTTCAAATATTTTCATTAATAATTTATCAAACTGAAGAACTCAGTCGTAAACGTCTTTTGACGACTGCGTATGAAATTGAAGCCTCGAAATTCAAGGCCTGTTTTGCATCAGAAAAAAGTATTCATTCGTTGACAACAGTCGACAATTTTCGACGATGAACCTTCGACGAGGCTCGTAAGTGGCACGATTTAAAATTCTCCCGAATATCATTTAATGACTAATTACGCGGGCGCGATGCGAGGGCATGATTTTTATTCAGAAAATAACTCGGTTCGTGCTGAAAGGAATCAGTGAAAAGCGATTTTATGGAAACCTTGATGCAGTCTTATGGAACGGAGTACTGCACACGCTCGTTGGGACTTTATTAGTCGCCTGTAATGAGGGTGAGGCAGCGAACAGGAGGGTTGCACCGTGATTCAGGTTAACTTTCGGAGAACAAGAAGATTTCTCTCTCTCTCACTTTCTATCTATCTCCTTCTCTCTTTATCTTTCGTTTTCCTTTCTAATTCCCCGTCGCCCTCGGTCGTCCCCTTTTTTTCTCTTTCTCACTTTATTCCCTTTTTCTACTCTCTCTCTCTCTATCTCGCTTTTTTCTCTCTTTATCCCATTTTCCTCCCTTTCTCGCCCCTTTTTTCTCACTTTTTCTCTTTCTTCCTCTTTCTCTCTCAACTCTTTCTGTACTTCTCTATGTACACTCACCCCATTTTCTGTGTCTCTTTCTCCCTCTCGCTCGTTCCGATTCTCCCGCCTAACCCTCCACAGCGTTTCAACGTATTTAGCGGGCAGTAAAAGCTTTAATGAAAAGGATCTCGACTCCACGAGGCAGTAAAATCGGTTATATCGACACCGAGAAGGGAAGTTCGATGAACGGACGCGCTTTATCGCGCAATCATATAAACGTGCGAGTCCCGCGATCGTTTCTCTCCTCGAGCTTGTGGACCACGAAATTTCGAATTAAATGACTTTAATGAGAGATCGTTATGCCCGGCGAGATTTCTCTCCCTTCGGGACCTGTGGACGGAATTGTGCAACTAGGTTTTAATGTGGTTTCGTGCAATTAGTTGATTATCTTTTCCATTTGAATCGATTGTCTTTTAGCAAAATTGTATTTATTATGTAACATTTGAATCGTGGAGCTATGTTAAACCATTGTGGTAGTTACCTCTTTTTTCGTGGGGATTCATTAATTGCTGATTTTTTGCGGTACGACTTTTATGTGATGTATCATAAATAAGTACTTTATTGGTGAAGTAACAATTTAGGAAGGGTATTTGATAATATCATGTGTTCTTCAAAAAGAAAAATTCAACTTTCTTCTTTCTTCTGTATTCTCAACATGAATGTTATACCTTTTTTCAATCATATTTTTATAGTTTTAATTTGAAAACATCGTGTCTCACTCTCTTGGCAATTATGCCATATGTGCGGTTAAATTAACAAAGCATTTCTCTCATTTTTAGCTCACGATTTTTATATTCAGCATTTCTCAAAATTTTCAAATCAAATTAATCCAACTATACAAAATTCAGTATCCTGAAATGAATTTTTTGCGTCCTAATTATTTCTATTTTCCAAAGAAATTCAATTTCCAGCATCAGAAGCATACAAAATTTGTAAAATTGTCGTAACATTCAATCGAAAGTCTTCCATTTCCAAAATGCACTCCAACGTGAACTTGGAGAAACGTCGATAGATACGGCGGTGCATTCGATCGGTCATTATCGCGAACGACTCGCACGAGGACGGGGACAATGTCTGTCAAATGTAATTTCTCGCAGACATTTTTACTCGGTGCACGTGTGGGCGCACGTTTAACGGTGTGTTCCCATCGTTCATTAAGTTAACGATCCATCGTTAACCTCACCTTTATTGGATGCGTTCGACGGGCCTCGCGGATGGGGGAAAAGGCAGGGAAAAAATGCAGGGCTTTCCGACGTTGTTTCTGACGCCATATGGCCGAGGTGTTTTGAGACGAGCGATGCCATCCATTTCAGATATAGTACGCCATTCTCTTGGGTTATGGAACACCGAGTTTAAGCATTTCACCCTACGAGAGCGTACAGTCTCGTTTCTGTTGCCTGTGTTATTCCTTCCTAGATTGGTTTTATGAAAATAGATGCATCCTCGAAGGTGCAATCTCTCCTGGACAGTGTTTTTACGAATGTGACGGGAAGATTGTGTGATTTTGTTGTGCACGAACATTGATGTGTATTATGCGATATGTATTTCCATTGAAATTTCTGATTTTAGTTAGTCACTTTTAAAGTGTCAGTTAAAGAGATGGGGTTAATGAGGAAGACAGTATAGAAATTAAACGGTACGCGTATAAGAAAAAGCGTATTTTTTTAGCTTTAACTGCTATGGTCATTTCGTCTGGGACTCAATACTTTTGGTAGATTCATTAAATGTTATAAAGAAAATCTTTCGGGAAAAGACAAAAGAAGAAAATTGAGGTGATTATAAAATTATGATTTTGGTTAAATCGGATAACTGAGCCACTCACTTTACAAATCGATTAACTCCAGAAAACCTAAAGTGGAGAAACGTGATGAAATGGTATACACTCTTTTTCAAAATTCAAGGGTTAAAACAAGATACCTATTCATTCAATTCCCTTTAACCATGGCAATATCAATAATTAACCGAAAATGTCAAAGTACCAGCCCCATTGCAAATATCAGCGACCTCGTTGCAAGAAATTCCTCTAAACTCAACGACTCCGACGATATTCAGACTGAGGTCAAAGGATACCTTCACCCCGTCGAAAAGATGACGGCGCAAACGACAGGAATAAAATTTCGGTCGGATCAAGCCGAAACAAAATTCGGTATTTTCGGTATAATAAATGTTTGCTGAAGCAGCGGCTAAGAAGGGAAGCGGAGACATTTCGGATGACCTCGACTCGTGATGGAAGGAAGGAAGAAGAGAAAGAGTGCCAGCAAGAGCGAGGAAAGAGAGAGAGATTGAGAGAGAGAGGGAGACACAGGGGTTGATAGACGAGGGATGAAAAAGGAAACAGATCCGTAGGAGAAAAGTATTTCATCCTTCTTTCAGGGCTTTCCCTGCCGGATTCTTGCCAAGTCTGGCTCGGGTATTACCTTCTTTGAATCTACCCCGAACAAGGGTTGGTCTTTAAGACGCTCGGGGGTTAGGTTAGTAATTTGCGGATTATACGGACAAGGAGGGGGGTTCGAGCAAGACCGAGTGAATGGGGAGCGAAGAAGGGGGAGGAAGATAGTTCGAGAGGGGAATAAAAAGAATGCGGCATTGAGTGGTGGAAAAGTAAAATCAAAAGGGAAGCTGTGGAAAAACCGCGATTGAAAGCTCTGCTGGACGTTATTCGCGTGAGATCCCCCTTTTTTTAAATAATTATATGCTTTCGGTGAACCAACTCGACGTTTTTCTTACGAGTGGTAACTCAGATTAAGAGGGATGTTCGTTTAAGTAGCTGATTGCGTGAATTTTGAATTGATATATTAATTAGAGGGGATTTTAGATGATTGGAGTAAATATCTTTGGAGGATTTTTATAGATGGGAATTGGTAAATTGAAATTTTTCTATCAACTTCTACATATTTTTGTTTATCGAGAGAATGCTGTTAATAATTGCAAATTTTGTTGAAATTAATTTAAGTATTAATTGAAGACTTACAATAGAATGCTACAGTTAATGATAAAATATAATTCTTAATTCCTGCTGGGATGTTAATTTGGCAGGAAATTAGTTACGACAAAAAACTGTTTCGACTATACCTATAAAAGAATATTCTATTACATTCAATAAAAACAGTTTATTTAATTTCAACCTTCAAGTTTCCAACATTTCGAACGGAAGAGTAATTATCGTCGACCCAAAAATCGTCCCTTTGCTCCAAAAACTACGATAATCCTTCAAGCTCTCGAAGAAGAGGCAACTCCACAGAATTCCCACGAAAGCATGGAGGTAGACATGATGATAAAGAGTGACAGAGAAAATCGAAAACATGGAGAGTCTATTCGTGCGATAGTACGCGCTCTCATCTGTAATTTTCCAACCATCTCCTGTCTTGTGGTTTACTCTTCCTCCCATTCCTGTGTCGCGGAACGGTCGTTCGTCGAGGTTCGTCGTCTCGCCCTGTCCTACGGCGTAAACTTTCGAGGGAACTTTTCATTTCGACAACCGTGGTAATCTGTCATTTAAGCGGGAGCGGAGGGTGTAGCAGCTTTGACAGCAAATTACGTTATATTCTCTGCTCCTCGACGTCACCCTCTCCTGGGAGGATCTACGCGATCGGAGTTCCGCGATTCATAGAGCTCGTTATGCGCTGACAATTCGCCGATGATTAAAGACATTTCACGGAGACGTCCTTCCTTCTGTATTATGGCGCTCGATGTGAATTAAAGAGCGAGATGTTTTAAGACTTTGGCGATGACACGTCTTCATAGGGGAGAGAAAGTTGTTTGAATGTGTGGTGTGGATTTTAGAGGGATGTTTGACGGACTTTTCGATTATGATTCTTAAATTTAGTGCAGTGTTTGTAAATCTTTTTTTTTTATTTATTATCATATTGAAGGAAGGTATTGCGAAAAAATCTGTTTTCTTTTAATTTGATGTAAAATTTATTTTCGAAAGTTTGGCAGTATTCTAAATATTTTTTTGATTATATTCTAGTGAAGGCTGCAATGTAAAAGTACAATTACTCCTTTGAAATATTCACTGTCTTGTAATATTTTAAAAGATTTTAATAGTGTCATTAATGTCTGCCATTCTTCTAAAGTTTAACATTCTTCTAAAGCCGCTCCCACAAAAATTGTGGGTAAGCAATTCCATAACGTCGATGCCGTATGTCTAATTACTTATATTCAATTGCACTCCAGTGCACGCTGCAATATAGAATTGCAATCATTTAATTGCAGTCGACACAGCCTATTGCTGTTTTAAAAAGTAATAGTGCATCCCTGTATATTGCCAATTTCCTCAAATTTTTAACATCGCACTTCCCTAAATAATTCCAGCTTTCCGAATCCCTAACGTCATTACACTTCAACTTCTCCACACATCGAGTTATTTATTTAATTGCACTCCCCTGCACTCTGTAATATAGAATTGCAGTCGGCATTGCCTCTTACTATTTTAAAAAGTAATAGTGTATTTCTCTATATTGTCAACTTCCTCAAATTTTTAACATCGCACTGCCCCAAATACTTCCAGCTTTCCAAATCCCTAACGTCATTACACTTCAATTTCTCCACACATCCAGTTATTTAATTGCACTCCCGTGCACTCTGCAATATAGAATTGGAGTCGGCATTGCCTTCTGCCATTTGAAAAAGTAATAGTGTATCCCTCTATATTGTCAACTTCCTAAAATTTTTAACACCGCACTGCCCCAAATACTTCCAGCTTTCCAAATCCCTATCGTCATTACACTTCAACTTCTCCACACATCCAATTATTTATTTAATTGCACTTCAGTGCACGTTGCGATGCAAAATTGCAGTGACCTCGTTGAAACACGAGGCGTTCCGGCGGACTCTCGAGGAGCAACATCCTTATCAGGCTTTCACGCAATCGCGATTCGCGCGTGTACGAAGAAGGACAAACCGCAAATAAACCGCAGAAATTTATCGTGCCAAGTTACACGGTACCTTAATCATCCGTCGCGTGGTCGGGAACGAAGAAGTTAATTGACTTAAAGGCTGAATTACTACGGGTTAGTACGGAGTTAACAGCCGTCAGGGGTTTGCCAGGGAAATTTATCTCTCGAGTTCTCTCTACGCATGCACGTGAGTCTCTTCTCTCCTGTGTCCCTCTCTTTCTCTTTCTCTCTTCATCTCTCTTCGTCCCGAGGTCTCTCTCTCTTTGTACATTGAAACAGAAATTCCCTGGTCGAGAGCAGAAATGCACTTTGAACACGTTCAACGAGTGCATCGTTAAGTACTGACACTCTGACCGTTGAAATGGATCAACAACATGGAATCTGTATCGTCCCTTTCTATCAGCGTCGAGCAGAAATATTTCGACTATCGTGGAATGCTATTTCATTTAAATCGTTCTATCTCAGAGAGTCAATCTTTGTTTGACAATTTGATCTTTGGATTTGACGGGATTACTTTTAGCATGTGGACTTTTGTTGCTTATCGATTGAAATTTCCCTGGCTTTAATCGAATATCAGTGCAGTTAGGTAAAATGGATTTAATAATGGGGTGGGAAATAGGACGAGGGCTTTGCTTAGATACTTGCAATGTTTAAATGAAATAAGTTTGATTGGAATAGACAGTGAGTAGTACAAACAATTGAAAAAATAAACTTATGAATTTTGGAATTCATTAGGCAACTGGCGAATATTTTTAAGTAGATGCTGAAGTTAAGTTAGAACAAACACCCAGAGAAAAATTCGAAATACTTGCCATTTTTTATATTCTGAGAAACTTCCGAATTCCCGATATAACAGTAAAACTTCTGGCAAATTCACGAGAATTTTTATTCTATTTAATTTCTCACATAAAATACAAGAGTAATCTATTCGTTTCTTTCCGGATAAATTTAAAAAAATACTGAAGAATTTCTACTTTACTTCTTCTTTACTTCTTGGACTGTTAATTATTCTACGTTTGTCGTCATTGACTTTATAAAACCGTTAGAGGAAATGGGGAGCCGTGGTGAATATGAGGACCGCTAAACAATTATGACGAATAAAAATTCAAACAATAAGGATATTCCAGTAATCTAAACTACAGCTGGTACGCAACAGCATTAAACTCATCGCTTTAAAAAAAGAAGACCTTATATTTATCTGCTAACATCCAATACTATATTAATCGCCAACAGTACCAGTGTTAAGTCCAACAAAAAGCCCCTCGATTCCTTCGCGACTTCGACATTTATTGCGCCAAATTTACGATCGAACGGCAGGTCGAAGAATCGAGAAATAAGAATGGAAACGTGCATTAAGTCGCTACGGGGCGCTGGCAATTCCTTTTCGAGATATTCTTCGGGTATTGCCGCGTAAATAGATCGCATTTAGAGGCACTCAGTTCACAGCGAGAGGCCATTTCGAAACAGACGAAAAGCTGCGGGGTACATAGTGACATTACGGGCTTTCGCTCGCACGGTGAAACGATGTGAGGAGAACAGGATGACGGAAGCAATCGATTTTTTATTAACGGGGAAGAAAGGACCGTGGCTCTCTTTCTCGAGGAACTCTGGCGTGGTTTCAATGGATAGTAGCCGAGGCAATCGCGAAATTGGGTTATTTCGGTAATGTCCCATATTACGTACCGACGCTGTTCCGATTTCTTTGAAGTATTGTTTAACAAATCGAATTTTCCGCTGTATCAAAAATGTGCATGGATATGGAATTAGATTTTTGGTTGATTAGGATCGTCGCGGTGGATGATCAAATTACGATAGCCTTTTGAAAGAAAAAGTATCTTTTAGTTTTGTTTTCTTGTGTAGTCGATGTTTTTTAATTTGTTGAGAATAAGTTGGTATCCTTTTCTTTGCTTTTTTAGTGTTTTGGTATTTTATTGTCGAGCGTCTTTTGTTATTTTCGATAATCTTTGGTATTCTTCGTCAATTTTTCCCAGTGCCATGCTAAATCTCCGAAATTCCGACCTCATTTTTCAAATTTTCGAAATTCTAGCAGACACTTCATCATCGGTATATTTTTGCAAAATTTAATCAACGGTCAACCTTATTCTTAATAGAATAGGCTCTTAAAGATAGAAAACCATTAAGCAGTATTTACATCTTTATAGTCACCCATCCCACATTACAAATTTCGATTTACAAGTGCCCACGACCACCCCTCCTAGCAAAACGATGAAAAAACCAAAATATCCCCATCAATACCCTCAGAAAACACAGAACACAAAATTGACCTCGCACTTTTCAATTTTCCACAAATCTCCCGTACCATTATTCGCAGTTTTAAATCAATTCCAAGTGGCAAAAACTTCTATCCCCAACCGTGCTCTAAATATTCCATTTCTGGTTCAATCAAACCCCTCCAAAAGATCTATAGCGCACAACGGCGAAAAAAGATAAAAAAAAAATCCTTGCAACACGATGCAACCGAGCAGCCTGGTTTTCGGTACCGCGGCACTTCCGGTGAACCAATTAACCGCGTTACTGGAGGCATTACAGTAAATCAAAGCGCGGGGAAATATCGGCGAGTGAAACGCAGCGATTCGCAGCTATTGATTGCGAGTCAGAGGAGTGACACATATGCGAGGGTGGCCGGGTGATCGATGATGCACCCGTGTCACCAGCACACGCTCGTTCACGGCAGAATTCGCTGTACGTGTCAGTGCAGGGGTGTGCGATCAAGGACGAACAGGTCCACGTTAAAGCAGGTACAAGCTGTAGCAAAAGGACTATACTACTGCCCTTCCTGTCTGTTCGAATGAGTAGTCATGGTTTAGGATACTAGAGACCGAGTCAGATCTGTGTCTGACGTTTCAAGTCCGGCACTTAGACTTGGCATGCGTCTCGTAATTATTGAGATGGTCGACGTCGAACGATGTGAAAGTGGTAGAGAGAATTCGACGGAGATGAGATGGAAATTTTTGAGCAAGGATTGCATCCTTGACCTATGACATGGCATTGTTGTGGATCATCAGTTTGGTGGGTCATGACGTATGGATGAGTTTCTTCTATCGGATTCTTTGGATTTAATTGATGTGATTTTCTAAGGGACTTATGGTTTAGGGTGGATTTCGAAGATCCGAGGTTACGGTGTATTAACTTTATTAGTGTTAATCGAAAAATTGAACGTGAAGGTAAACTGGAGGATGAAATTGATGTTTGGTATGGGTTGAAAATGAAATTATAAATTCGAGACTAATTGTATATGAAGAATAGAATGTGGTGCAGGGTCAAAGAGGTTAATTAAGATTGTTTATAATAAAATAGGCATTTAAGCAGTCTTCATGTTTCGAAGTGGGAAAAGGTGTTTAAACTTTGGAAACTTATAGCTTGGTTATGCGATTTATGTTCTGTGGGATTGCAACTTTTTGTGTGGTAGGCGTAAGAGTTCTAAGGAGATTCTACGAATGCTTCTGTCATTCAGGTTATCCGATGGGTTTTCATTGTTTTAAGACAGTTGTGTAAATTCTTGGCATTCGCGCGCAGTAACGTCGACGATCTTTCTTTCGATGAAAGCAATGCAGATAAAAAAGCTTGCCAACTATTCCTGCCTGGCAATGACGACGTATCGGGGTATATATAATACAATGGTGCCACCATAATGGCATTTTGTCTTGCAAATTCGGTCAATGATGTGCCTCTATAGTCGTACTTGATATTAAAATGATTAAAGAGCAAAGTGAATAATCCTGACTGTTTTGCAATAATTATTATGAGTTCATTACCATTTGTACCTGTTCTGAGTTAAAACAGTGACATTAGAATCACTATAATGGTATTTATTTCTAAACATTCGTGTAGCATGAAGTCTCCATAGGCTGGAACCCCTGATGTATCCCTACACAGAAACCATTTTGCTCATTTTAGCGCGTTGTATTTATCCCTGCCCCACTTCTCACATGGTGCCAAACACCCCGCATAAGTTGTTTCTTCTGTTCCATTCTTTCAGCTTCAGTCCCTATAGTAGTTTCGCTTAACAGCTACCGTTCTAGGTGTGTTCCAACTGTTATAACAACTTAATAATATAAATGAATCAATAATACAATTAACAAATAAATCACCCGCCATAATGAAACAACTGCTCGACTGTTATTTTTCATACACACTTTCTGTTCTCATTCCTATGTCACTTTTATCTTTTCTCTATCACGCATTCACTCGTTATCAAATTTTCATAATAAAAACAACTTCACACATCAATCCACCCACAGTATGATATCACATAGCAAAAATTTCGCAGATTTGACAAAGTATTCGAACTCAGATTCATCAATTGGGAGTCCAATCCTTTAACTCCATAGTCGTACCTTAGTCCCATAAGCTCTATAACACTTCCGTTTTTTCAGAGCTAAAAGAAGCAATAAAAGTCGCCATAAGCATGTAGCCATAAGTACGTACACAAAAGAACCAGGCTATCGAGTGTCACTGACCCATTTCAAGTACGATTCTCATCGAGTGGTCTTTTTCGGCCCTGATCGTTCCATTCCTTGCCTTTCCATTCGGCTCTGCGGAGGTTTTCATGGCGCGGAGTAGATCATAATCGGATCGTGAGGTTTGCTCAGCCACCGGAAGAGCGAGCATCGAGAGATATAGGCCAGACGGCGTCTTAGGTTGATTATTAATTTGATTCTAACGAGATAGATAATTACGGGGTCGTCCGAGCATGCTGTAAGGGCGCGAACGTTGCTAGGGGATGATGGAGTTAATTTTTAATCTGTGATCATGTTTCGTTAAATTGGGTCTCTCTGAGATTCAGAAGGAGACGGGGACACTCGAATTCCGGGGAAGTGGGATTAATGATTGTTTTGACTTTGATGTAGCTTTAATTGGACGCTTATTACTTTTTGTCAATTTCAACTACGCCTCTTGTAATATTGTTTCGTGATTCTTCGAATGGTCTTACAGTTTATTAGAAGATATTGTTAGTTGCACTTTGGTTATAGTGCAGTTAAGGGGAAGAGGCTTAGAACGAACGACTCAGTTGTTATCGAATTTTACTAGAATAGAATTTCACGATTTTCGTTGCAATATCAAGCTCATCTGAGGTGTAAAAATTGATAGAGAGAACTTCATAAAGTATCAAATTCAAAAATCCAATCGCGATAAAGCCCATTGTAACATTTTCACATCGTCAATTTTATTCGAAGCTATACAACGTGAGAGAAAAGAGTTGTTAAATTTGTATTTCATCAATTGAGCGTTTAATCGTGAAATCCGCCATGGAATTTACTTGTTACTAACATTACATTATTAAACATTACACAATTCACGAAAAATTGTAACACGCATAATCTTGCCCCAATCCTACGTCAAAAATCAAGAACTTCCCTGGTTAATATAATTCTAACGAGATAGATAATTGCTCTATATATCGCTGAATCATTTTAATGTAACAATAATGATCGAAATAATTAGCTTAGCACCGGCTAATTATCGTACGTGCCGGTTATGACTTCCAATGACCTCGGTGTTCGCTCTCTTGAATGATAATGCATCGAAATTTGAGGCGGGCGCGTTTTAACTCCATTATTAATTCGGTCGCAGCCGAGATGTGTGGATGATCATAGTGTGCATATCTATACTACTTTATGCAATAATGATTATCGAGGCAATTAAGTTTATAAAACGAAGAATTCCGATATACAGGGTGGCCCACGCAGCTTGTTCACCCTCATTAACTTCTAAAGTATGCGTCGTATGAAAATCATTTATAATATTATCCACTTTAAAGTATAAATATCAACACTTTCTCCATAGCACATGACAAAATTATCACGACAACGTTTATTTTATAATATAAAATACAGAAAATGTATAGTAAAAACCAATTCATTAGATTTTCAGTAAATAAAAAATTCAATACGTCACTGTAACGCGCGTAATAAATCCGTGAGACTTAAACAAGTAAAGGGTTCCAGCACTTCCGGTGCGTCAGAGTCAAAGAAAATTCCCAGAGACACAAACAGGGCGCGATACCTCGGGAACTTTCCGCCGTGTAATTATCACAAATCGACTGTTTAGCGAGGAGTGCGTAAGAGTTCGCAACATAGTTAAAGGTAGAACTAATTTCGCGATATCAATTCCGCTCTCCGTCGTATCCAAGGGACAAGTAACGGTAATGTCGTTATAATTACCCGCAGCCGAGAACTTTGGCTTTGAATATTCAGTAGGCAGAGACAGCGAGTAGTTCGAGTCCCCGGTATAACTTAACGGGCGAGCGTTTTAATTGATTTCGAGAAATAAACCAAGGCAACTCGGTATGCGGTAATGAAATACTTCCGCTAAAAGGTGCACCACGAAAGATTGCCGAAGTGAGGCCGCAGACTGCCAGTGAAGATTGGCAAAAGAGATAGCGGAAATCGCCTATGCTTCGAATTCGCACAAAGGAGCATCAGCTTCGATCCTCTTTCGAGCCAGCTCCTCTGCCAGCTTCTTCGCGTGCACTGAAGTAAGGAAATTCGAGATGAAGACAATTTTCTAAAGAAAATTACGAGCGGTGCACACCAGCATGCTTGAAAATTTGGATGCGTTTTTATTGATACAAAAGTATCGTTTTTCAAGTAGTGCTGTGTACAGGATGCTTCGAAAATACTTAATATGGCTTTTAGACGTTATTCGACACCTTTGAATCGGTGGGAATTTGCAAAAGAAACATTGCAAAATTGTCCTTGGCTTTGGAATTCAGGAGTACTTCCGCTGGAACATTCACAGTCTACAGTTACAGTGTATGTATGGAGTTGAGAAGAAAGCATGTTCAAGTTTCGAGGAGATTAGTGAAAAAAGAAGAGAGAATAATGGATCTTTTAATGCAGAACCTCGCGCATTTGATGCTTTCTTTTAAATCCTGGCCAAAAGTTCAAAACACCTCCAACTTAGCCAAATATCGACATGTTACAATTATTTGTGTCGCTGACTACGCGTTTGAACTGAAAATTTCCAAAAACAAACTGGCGGTCAAGTGTATCTCTTTCGTGCTCGCACACTTACAAACGATGAGCTTCCAACTTTTATTTTTTTGCAAGTTCTTACTGTCTATTTCTATCGATCGCAAGAAAACCAAGCATCCTGCGATGAAATTTCCACATTGGCACGGTAGCTAAGGCTTCAAGGAACGCGGGGAGCCCAATTTCATTTGCAGAAAATAAAAGTTGCAAGCTAGCCATTCGTAAGTGTGCGTACACGAAAGAGTACTAAATTCTGTGTCGAACGGTACAAAGTTCGCCGCGCTACGACATGACGGAGGAAAAACAAGGATATCCGAGAAGCTTTGGCTTTCTGACAACAGAAAACGTAGTGTCATCTGTTGCTCCCGTGTGCACCACCAACAAGTGGTATCAGCCGAAATTTAAGGGGTCGAGAAAACTCGGGTCACCCACCCCTCTAGCGTTGTACCATTACCCCTTCTCGTGCCGCCCTGGCTGCCCTCCTTTCAACCGTCGTATACCGTTCTACGGGATGGATCTCACGCTTCCGGGCTTTAATTGTGTTCCGGAAAAAGAGCCGACGAGATCCTCTCGGTCTGAATATCCGGTCCGATGTAATGATTCTCAAGAAAGAGGAGAGAGGATGAAATGACTCCGATATCTTCTGCATCACGTTACTTGCTATATCTTATGGTGGAACGTTGGAAAATGGTTTGCTAATGGACGTTTAAAAGTGAACGTTTATGATAATTTGTAATTTCAGAGTTAAACTATGACTATAAATATGATTGTAGCGTGTAATTCTGATTGAAATTGATCCGCATTTCGGTGGGCATGTAATGATTATCGTTTGAGGGAATTTATCACTGGAATTTTCCGAATTTCAATGAGATGGATTGTTTTCATTAGTTCAGGCTGTGTTATTTATCCGGTGCGTGATGTTTAATCAATTAAGCGGATAAAGGATTCTAATTATAGATGAAAGTTATTTTAGAGATTATTTGAAAAAAAGTAAACTCTTTGATGAATTGATATGTGATAAAATATTCTAAAGGATATAAAAATTTACCAAATATCAAATAAGAAAAATGATACTAAAAGAATTTCAGTTATTTACATAAAACAAATATATAATAAAATAAAATTCCGAAGAATACAAGACAAATAATTATAAAAGTGGAAAATCGAATGACATGCATTTCTTTCATTGACTGCTATCTTATGTACAATTATTCTGCGCCATGTACCGTCGTTATATTGTTAATGAGCATCGAAATTATACATTAATATCTCCGCGAAAAGGTCGTTCGAAGTCATACTTGTTAATCCGAGTACTGGGTATTCCGAATGAAGAAAATTATTCGGTAAATATAAATTGCGTTAATTAAGTGTTCAATATCTAATTATACATAAAAAGACACTCTCGATTCAGTGTGGATATCGATTAAAAAGTATCGCGCAATTTCCTCGTCGGCTTTAAAGGCATGCGGACTTCGCCAGTTGAGTTCTGTATATTTATTAATTAACGCAATTCATTGTGAGTTAATTACAAACGCAATAATTAAACGTTTGAGCGAACCTGCCAACAATTTATTCGGTCCAATATCATTTCACATTATGTTATATCGGGCATTAGTGTTTTTTGAAAAATCACTGTAATCACAGAAGCAACGAAACATTAGACAATTTATTTTTTTAATTACTCTATTTAATTGACCGCAAAGACTGATAGAATTGCAGTTCTTTCTGTGCATTGATGCATTTTGAGCAGGTTTAATCGAACAGTATAATAGATAATAGGTTTGTAATCGAATTGGGGCAAAGGTGCCCAAAGTAGATTAGTATAATGTAGTACAAAATGTTTCTCACAATTGTTTCACTTTTTTACAATGTACCTACTGTGACAGAATAACAGTATAGTCTAATTTAAAGTATCGGTGGTCCAAATTAGACATCCCATTTCCTAATTTCTACCATTTCCACTATCCTGAAAATATTTTGTCCAACCAGTCACATATCGATTCAATTTATTTCTTTATCATTAATCACACTGTCAAAATTATGCTAAATTTTTCTCGCTCACAACCATCAACACATTTCCAATTTACAGAGATTTATAAGAATTCCTTAATTGTCTCAATATTCAGAACCTTTCCCTCCTAACTTCAATGTTTTTGCAGTTGTAAAACACAATCATAAAAAATTCCCAGCTGTAAAAATCACGATAGAAATAAAGTAAATATTGGTGCTCAGCGAACCACTAGCTGCCGAATCGCACGACCGAAAAGTTTAATCGACTCGGTGAGCTATCGCCCTTAAAATGTGAAGTCTCCTGTGGAAAATTCAACAACGTTAATCATAACGTCACAAGCATCCATTCCGACAGACTGACAAAGCACGTACACACGCGTCCACGCAACGCTTAATGAATCCCCTTGTGCTCAATGTGTCCGGACGAAACGCGGGCAAAACATATACGAGGATTCGACGAGAGAGAGACGGGGCTGCTGATGGCACGTACTCGTTCCCAGAGTTAGGACACATCATGATGGCCCATGGTGTAGTTATGGGTGGAACGTACCTGTAGGTTCGTTTTATGCACTAATTTTGAGGATTCTTCGAGAACGTTGAAGCTAGTGATTGTCGCGTTGGATGGAAAACTTTAGTTGCTTCAGGCGCAAAGGAAAATATGGAAGGTGGTTCTAAATCTTTTTGGGGCATTTTCTTTTTAGTTCTTGGGCTCAGGTTATTTTGGTAGCTTATGGTGGTACTCTATGGTGAGTGCTACTCTACGCTTGCAGAATTTAAAATCCTACTGAAATGTTTGAAGCCCAAAATCTGTAAATGATTGTATATTATCATTTAAAAAAAGTTTTGAGTATTGCAAATGTTATTAACCGAAATGTATTTCCTTAAAAATTTTTCCTGTACGACAAAGCTACTTTGAGATAAAAAGAACATGCGATTGAGAGAACCAGGACACTTTGTGATAGCACTGAAAACGTATAGATAGGGAATTTCTGTGATCTGTTTGAAGATGTATGCAAATGTTTGGACATCGTAGGATCGTACCTTTACTTAGTATTCTAACGTCTACTTAGACGTTATAGTATCGTCATTTTCTGAGAAAAGGTTAACATTGTTCAACATTTTTTTCGAATTTTTAAGAATTTCAAAATGCAATTTTCAACTTAACATTCCCTTTTAATACGCAGTCATTCAGATAAATAGATGCTTATTATCATTACTTATTTATTTCATAAGTACTATTTTCGATTTAGGAGGAAAAAATTAAATCAGTAAAGTAGAAGTTCCAAAAACCATCAAATTTAAAAGTTCAATACGACACGAAGTTATCGAACCATTTTCTTGTCATCAATTTAATATCGAAATTCAGAATATAGCACTAAATTATTCAAAAACATTTATTTGAATAATTTACTATCTAACTATGACTCACGTGGGCCAAATACAAACCGTACATCAAGAGGTTAATCCTTTCTGTCCCAATGGGTTATGTAAGTCCTAGAAAATGTTTAATAATGCAGAGAAAGAATTAATATCCAGTGAAACGTGTATGTCCGGGATACCAAAGTCTCCTCTCTTTTGCAGTAAAATATTTCAAATTCTTTGTGATCAATATTAAGATTAAATAAAAAATCAAGTCAATTGAAATAAATAAATAAGTTGAGACGGAAAGTGTTAAACGACAACGCGATCGAACTTGTTTATTACAGTTCAATTTTGCTCGTGTCCTAAACTGTAACTGATACCTAGAGTTACGATCCAATCCCAGTTTAAACATCGAGGATAATGCATAGGGTTCGAGGAATCCGATCGTATTCTACGTAATGGCTCGAATTGTAGTAGTTTCGCGCAATAAAAATATCCTTTATAAATAATCGCTCGCATTGAAGGATTTGCGTAGAATCACGTCTATTGATCGTGTCAGGATGTCTCGTAACAGCGACAATTAATTGTCCAGTTCCAAAAATTCGTCACGTGCTCCATTTAGATTTCGCACAATCTTATTAATAACAAATTACGTCGTGACTCGAGTACTACAACAATTAAAACGTCTCTTCGAGCGAATGATTTAATTCGCGTAGGAGGGAGTATTTGGTTCCGTGGAATGGAAAATTCGCAAGTATTTCTATCTTTGTTTATTTCGGGTTTATCGAAGGAATTAGGGTTGCGTTTTATCGAAGGGTTTATCGTAGAAAGCTAGAACTGTTAGGGGTTTTTCAAAGTTTAACTATTGGGATCTTTTATGTTAGAAACTATTATCAGTAATGTATATATTATATAAAGAAGCTGCTAGTAGAAATTTGTTTGGTAGAATTTTTCAAAATTTAGTTCGTTAGAATCTTTTATGTTAGAGACTGTTAGCAGAAATTTGTTTAGTAGAACATTGAAAATTCAGCTCCTAGATATTTTAATGTTAGAAACTACTAACAGAAAATTCTTTATTAGAATTTTTTAAATTTAACTGTTTAGAATGCCCTATCCTTTTTATTCAATAATTTATTTTAACGCTTTTACTTGAATGGCGATTGAAGTAAGAGAAATAGGTTTGTTGAATCTCTTGTTATAAAGGTACTTTCATCAATTAAAATTTGAAGACCAAAAAATCGACGTATCACTATACTTTTCTATTCTTTTCTTAAAAGATGCAATAGAATTTCAAACTAACGATTTCCGATGATATTCTCTGATTAAATGAAGATTGAGATAAAAATCTACTACACCAAACATTTCAACTTTTACACAAAATCCCATAGCCTCGAACACCACTGCAGAAAGCATAACTGACGAAAAATTTCCTTCGGCGGTAAATACGATAACGTGCCCCATACCTTTGATATTTCACATAACACACATACTTTACATTAAAAAAAATGTCAATTTCTATAAAATCCCAAAAATTCCCCATCTGCTCTCGTCCACATCTCTGAAAACTCATCAAACCATTCAGTAAACGAACTAAAGAAAAATCCAGTAAAATCTACATTCAAAGCGAAGAATTTTCCGACGGTATTCGGTGGTTGGTAGAACGAGGACACCCCATAACAGTGCGAAATAATCATAGACGAAGTGCTTCAGAAAGTGGAAGGGGTTGTTGGTAGAGATCGGCCGTTCGAAGAATTGGAAGAAGAGGCGAGAATAGTCGAGGGAGGAGACAGGGGACTTGGATGATCGAATGAAAGGGGAGAGGGATGAAGATGGTCGCGCAAACGGGTGGTGGAGAGCAGGGAATGTTCCAGTTAGCGATGGGCTGAAACGTGATTCAAATAACATCGATATCTCGGTAGAATCGATATTTAATGGAAAATCTACAGTGCTAAATGAAAAAAAAAGCATATTCAATTAATTATTATTCTATACTAACATTAATGACAGTAATCATTCAATGACTAGACAAGTCTTTCACAAAGAACTTTCACTCATTCCCCAACTTATAACGTTAGAAGTACAGAACTAGAAATCATAATTACATTTCATCATATTAACATAGAGGGACTATTAACATATTATCAGACATTCTAAACTTACGTGATCGTCTTCAAACATCTATTCCATGCTATAGAAAGTTAACTTTTATTAGGTCAATTTCAGTTCTCCTAATCCAACAAAGGAATTGCTATTTCTTCGTACAATTTGTATGAATTATTATATGGAATTTCGCGACATAGTTCTACGAAAGGAATGTTCCCCATGGACAACCATGATAGAGAGCCGTTGGCGCATTCGGTCCGATAGAAAATAGCAAATTAAAAATCGGATTGGGTCCATCACTAGCTTCGTCGTTGGGAACGGCAAGGAGAGGAAGGGTGGTAGACGTTAACGGGGGATGGACAGGAGTTGAAGCAGGAATTTCACGCGCAAGCGCCATTTTGCAAACATAGCCGGCCATCTTGCGATGCGTACCGTTTCGCAGATGGGGTAGGGATGGGAATATAACCGTTCTTGGTATCGAACTGCGCTTCAGTACCTACGGAGATAGAGACAGGCATAGAACGTCTTCTGAAACTTTTTAAATCGCTGCGTGTTCTTTTCCTTTTCTTCTTCTTTTACTTTCTTTCTCCACTTCCGTTTCCCTTTATCTCTCGATTCGGTATGCGACTAAGCCGCACGAATATTTCGCTTCCCGGGGCTTGTTGCAAATTTGTGAAATTAAAATCCGCGGCTCCGAGCATCGATAAAGATAAGGGTTATCCGTTGAAATTTGCAGAATCTCGGAGATTTCCGTTCCTTTTAATATCCCCTTGAAAGTATGGAAACCTGAATTTTAAGTTCGCAAAAGGGGGAAAAATTAGATCTGTGTTATGTCATTTAGAAATGAAATTTTGATTCAAATCATTCCCTTCTCTTTTGGGAAGCTTTCTAAGATAAATTCTGTAAAAAGTTTCAAGATTATCGCAAATAATGTTAGATCAGGAATGCCTCTTTAATCACTTTGGAAATTTATTTTTTGCAAAAAGAAAAGGGATGAAGATAGAGGCATGGAGTTTCATCCGTCTTTAGACTTCTTACGTGCCCTTAATTTCTGACATTTTAGTTTCTTTCTCTCGCCACGGGAAACGATTAGCGTCGAGAAGTAGTCGCGGATCAGTGTGAAGCGAAATACGACTATCATCGTCATGATTGATGACTTTAATCGCAGGTAATCGCATGTTCGTGCACGCTCAGAATTTCTCCGTGAAAATTGTCGACGGTCATTTGTTAAAAGCGTTACAAAGCTTGCTCTAAAAACGGGTCGTGAACTTTGCGAAAAATCGATACGAAAAACTTGTCCGCATTCTCTGTCTGACCACTAACTGACTTGTTCTACTTAATTCCAACGAATCCGCTTGCTTTTTCACGCACGCATTATTTTACATTTCAACGCAGTCACATATACATATTAATTTTCACGTTTGCTGACTTCCATCTACATCAATCGTTTTTGCTAAAATTAATAAAATACGATTGGCTGCTTAGAAATTGTTAAAATTCAAAATCATTGTACATCTTGAAAAATGCATTAGATTGCAATAATAAGAGAATCTTCCACGTAAAATATTTAAAATTGCATTTTCAAAATGCCCGAATAACTGATGTAAATTGATATTAGCAGTTGGTTACGTCATCCTAGAAATTTTCATGTTCTCGTCACAGTTAGCACTGATATATGTTTTTCTTTCTAAATACACGTTATTTAGTTAAATTATCAACGATTAAAGCAATTATTTAGTTGATCACAATTAATAATTATTCTCTAACGAAAGTGATTAACGCGAAAAGCATGTTATCCTCTCAGTGTATGGCGTTTGAAGTTGATCGAAGTCCTTTCGACTGGGAAATTGTCAGCGTTCAAAATCTCAGCCTCTCGCAAATGATACGATTCAAGTTAGGCGACGTCCCTACCTGTTGCACATTGCTTTTATAGGAAATTACCTTACCGACATATTGAACATTGTCATCTCTGTCTGTGGATGATAATCTCGTTCAGGAACGTGCCATCCAGGGATTACAATGCTTATCGGTTTCCTTTTTGGCGCTCTTGATCGTTATTCTTTCGATGTCACGAATTAACTTGTTAAAGAGCTTAGGACCCTTCATTGAATCGTATATAAACTCTCTAAGAGTCGACAAATTTCAAAATTAGTCGTAACATTTACAAAATTTGCGAGATATTCTCCCTCATTTTCAAATATGATATATTTCTGTAAGAAATTAGTGTTAAATCCAGGTAAAACGAACAAGAAAATAATAGAAAACATAGCAGCAATTTAATATTTCCACAATGTTTCATTACCTTTAAAAATTTATCCCAGAAAATTAAACATTCAATTCTCATTAATTTATCTTTAACACTAGATCTGCCTAGGTGTAATAAATCAGATCTGATGAATAACTATCTTAAAAAATTATACCTGTTCTATGATACAATTTTTATTGTACATTAATATTCAAACTCTTGAAAAATGTATGAATGCCACAAAATTTTTTCCAACCAGTTACAAATATTATTACAATGACAAGTACCTTCAAAGAAGTATCATTCCAAATGCTATTTCATTTCAACTACGTTATGATGCAATTTTCATTATGCAATAATTGATTTAGTTTATTTTGCTCTACCTCCGTCGGAAAACCTCGTCGCACGTTTCACCTGACTTGCTTTATTTCGATAAAAGTGCGTCAACACGGGGGAATTAATTCTACTTCGTAGAAGGATACTAAGTGTCTACCTGTTGCACCGTAGCACGACGAGACGAAGCGTTTTCGATTGCTTTTCGAGAATCGTTCGAGGGAAAAAAAGGAGAAAGAGGGAGATAGAAATGAGAGTGTGAGAAGGAGAAGGAGAAAGCGAAAGCACTCGGCGAATGAAAAATTTTACGCGTCTACGCGTAGGAAGAAACCCGGTGGTAACGTCGGTGGCTTCGCAACTTGTTGCTGGTCACCCCAAGATTTCTCGACTCGTCGATTTCCGCTGTCACCTCTTGGCAGGTATGAGCCCAATTTCGATTTCAAAATGAGGAACACGCGCAGTCTCGATGGGAAATTAAAGAGGACGGCATTCCAGCTAGTTTGGGGCTTTTCGAAACCTTTCGTGCATGTAACTTTTGTTCGTTGGATGACTTCGTTTTTGGTGGAGAATAACTTAGCTTCTTTGTTTCAATTAAGCGTGGAATCGATGTGCGTTATTCTGCGCACTGTAATATAGTTTACTATACTTTCCTACTTGCATATCTTCTCTTTGGGATTCCTGAATGTGAGGTGATTAAGGTTATTTTTTAGAATTCAAAATTTCGGTGTAGATTAATTTGGGAGTGGTCATTTGCTTTTCTTTGCGGAAAATGCCCATTGCGCTTTGTTATCATGGAAAGATAGACTGTTTATTATATTAAAGTTTGTAATTTCAAAGAAGCTTAGGGAATTTCGTGCAATATGAATTTGAAGAGGCAAACTTAAATTGTAATTATGAGAGTTTTTTTTTCTGGTCTTCATTGTTGATTTACATAATTTACATAATCATGGAAAATTAAATGATTTACAGTTTATCGTAATAATTGTTCAAACAAGTTTAGAAAAACTTAGTTAATTTCACTTTGAAAAATCGTATTTAAATTGCAATACGTAACTGTTATAATAATTCTTCTTTTGTTATTTATTGTTAAGTTACATGAGAATGTAACTTGTGTGTAAATTGTTACAAATTTCAGAAAAATATGCATTTCAATGATCACTCGAAACCCCGCGATTGCACTCGTCGATTCGTATTCTTCTGTTAACGATAGACCCAGATGCATTCGCGATTTCAATTTAAGAACTGCAAGAGATACAGCCCTAATCCTCTCGGAATTATTTTCTTTCATAGAATTCATCTTTATTGAAAGTATTTGTTCGTTTCTCATAGCCGGCAACTTCCGGGATTTCTGGGGTTATTGATTCCCCCTGACATCCTTTGACGAAGCGTACATTCAGCTCGAAATGCAAAGTAAAGAAGTGCAGTTTGAACACGAGGAACAATTACGTTGAAAAGAGAATACGAAAACGTATATTGAATTCCATTGAAACTGTCTCCCCTCGAATAATCTACTTTTGTGCTGCACATTTCAATATATCTAGTGTATCCTTCTCGAAAAAAATTGAAACTGATACAAAAGTCACAATAGGGGGATGTTTGTTAAACATTTATGAAATAGTTTGTTTACTAATAGATTGTTTATTGGAAAATTTTAATGTACAATACATATAAATATATTTATAATTTTAATATTCATAATTATCAAGCAAGTCATAAAAACAACAGTCACTGTAAAAGATACCTTATCGATGCAAGGACCTTTATAAATATCATTTTATTTATCAGCCTTGCGATCTTCACAGTAATATTTAAACTCTTAAAAGAATATAAGAACGCTTTAAACTTATTTCAAGTTACAAATATTGCTGTTACAGTTAGATGTACTTTGAAAGAAGCACCATGGCGAAAATTATTTTATAATACAGTTTTCATTATATAACAATATTTAAACTGCAAAGCATTTTTAACTTTAACACGTTGAATGCCACCCATATTTCGCTAGTTTCATTTCTACCGAACCGAAACTGTTTCTATTAAAATCACATCGTTACAGAATAGAAATGTTAAAAGTAAGAATAGTTCTGTGCTCGGTAATACGTCACTTTTCTATCAGCAATATTTTAATATTGAATGTATTAGCATATCTGTGAATATCACAATTTAAAAATCATAAGAAATTTCATCGAATTCAACATTGCCGGTCACCGGTGACCCCCCTGGCATTCAACGTGTTAATCGTCAGTTATAATATTAAGATTGTTAAGTTTATTCTAATTTTTATTTGGCGTGAAAATCTACCTCTTGCTGCCAGATAAACCACATAATAATCAATTTCCATGGTATTCAACGTATAAATGTATTTTTTCAAAATCTTAAAATCCAATCCACATAAAAAATGGGGAAAAAGGGTCTCTTATCGTATCAAGTACCTTCAAGAAGGTACCATTTTCCTACAACTGCATTTTTGCTCGTTGAACGCGAAATCGAGAACGGAAACCGAAGGGATTTCGAATCGCGCGTACTCTCAGGTGTATTTCCACGATAGTCCGTTTCATCGGCTATGCTTCCGACATCGAGCGAAGGGCTCGCTCCTTTATTTTTAAAAAGAGGGCGCGAGGGAATGACGGTGAAAAAATTCGAAATATCCGTCTCTCTGAGTTATGTGCAGAGAGTGCAGAGGCTCACCTGTTGCGCGTTAATTCGACGGGAGGGAAAGAGAGAGGAAGGAAAAGAGAGAAAGAGAGAGGAAAAAAAGGATCGCGCCGCTTCTTTCGTACAACATTTAAACAATTCTCTTCGACGCACCATACGCGGTACCTGTTGCGTCGTTAATTTAATGAAAAATTCAGCCGAGTGCCATCTTCGCAGTCGCGAAGAGCCTATATACCTTGGAATTTCATAGTAGACGAGAGGAGAACGTCTTTAGGAATGTCTTTTATATGGACTTCTTTCTTCGACTTGCCTCGAGGCACGTTGAAAGACGGACGACAGATCTCCATCGTGAGACGTTGGAAGGAGTTAGAATAAAATTTCAGCTCTGTTTAACCCTTTGCTGTTCTGTTTGTTGTGCATTCGTTGTTGGGAATACTTTAACGGGTTTATTTCGATTTTGAATCGATGATGTTACAAGTGACTGGGGGGATCTTTAACATTTTGTTGTCATTTATATACTTTGTGTTACTATAATTGTATTGCACTTATTGTTTATAGTCTTTAGTATTTCCTTGTTGTTTTGTCATAATAGTATGACAAATAGTTTTGTGAAAATTGATGCATTGCCTTAGATCTCCATCGTAGGATGTTGCTAGGAGTTGGAATAAGATTTCTACTCTGTTGAACCCTTTGTTATTCTGCTTGTTGGGAATAATTTACTGAGCTTATTTCGGTTTTGAATTGATCATGTGACGTGGAAGTAAAATAGACTTTCAGTTTTTCTTCTTTCCTTGAAACGAAAATATGGCAATATAATATTATCGAATATTTTTTACATATTTTGATTTCTGTTGGGTATTAGAAGATGTCGCATTAACGATATTATTATTACACTCACTATTTTGGCTGAAGGATGGAAAATGGTTTAGAAAATTTGAACTATTTGTTATTCGTTCAATTCCATTTGTAGTAGCAACGTCTAAAATATTGGACAGTGCTAATCAATTTTTTTTCCTCTGGAGCAAATTTTTCCTCTGATTTTAATTAGTCTCTAAAATAGAAGTGAAAGATACTGAAATATCCTTCAGTTTGTTATGACCTTTCGCATTTCATTTCTCGACTGTGAAAAATTTATTTGCCGGCTTGAATTGAGTTTAGTTTCATTCATGTTCGAAATTGAAAATTGTTTTTTAACGGAGAATCAGGACACGGCGAAATGGAAATTACCGAGTCGTTTACTTTTAATCGCAGATGCTGATTCATGCAGAATCTTTTCCATCATTTTCTACCTCAATTAACGGTTACACAGAATTTCCGGAGGGAATGATTTTCTGACGATAAAGAGCATATCTGTGCGTACATCTGCTGAACACGAACGACAATTAATTCAGCAATTGGTGAGTAAATAAATATTGTAATAATATTTCTTGATATGCAAGTGTATCTCCTGAATTATAATTTTAATACCTAAAAGAATATAATTTGTGTGTTCAGAGAATACAACGTTAATTTTTGTCATTAAATAATAAAAGTGCTAAATTTACAAGTAACTTCTTTGGTATGTTGAAAGTTCGATAAATAAATTACATTAAACATATTATGAATTCTGAGTTATTATGTGGACAAATTAAAATACAAAAAATTGCAGTGAATATTACTGGAAGATTATTATACTATCTATCATAATAATTTATTAAAAAATTTACCATGAAATATATCTAGAAAGAGTGTCGACTATAATCGATGCTGATACCAAAGAAGATAAAAATAAATAAAACAGTGTTTAAAACGACATTAATTAATTATATAACTGATAACATTGTTAATGTTTTCACTGTAACTGTACTGCACTATTAATTCACTGTTTTCTATGCAATATTATCATTTTAGAAATTGCAAGATTTCTAAAGTATAAAAGTTACTTTTATCCACCAAGACTCTGCCACATTTCACAAACGCTAAAATTTTTAACAACTGTCTTAAGTTATTTAATTTTACATTTAATAGGCTGTGACATCGTAGATCCATAACTTCTTCCAGCAATAAATAAATAACTTATTCTTTCACTGTTATAAATTCCATCTTAACATTGCATCCCCATTTACCATGGACTTTAATCTGACCTACATTCTTTCATAACTCTGAAAACGTATGAAATGCTTACAGTAGAAAACACATACAAAACTTCTACATTATTATCGATCGTCCGTGAGGATAAAAGTAACGCAGAATGTGGCACAATAATTTTAGCCACGGAGCCGAGAATTCGCGAGAACTCTCAGAAGATTATACCTTAAATATTAACGCGTGAAATGTGCACCAAATTTCAGGACGTTACTGTGCTTCATACAGAAAAGTTTATAAGAGAAATATTACGCGATATAACAAAGAAATATTTGTAAAAAGTGACACACTTCTGTCTCTGCTTCATTCTCATTTGTCAATTATAATCTCTGTGTCTAATTGAGTTATTTTAACTCGCTGATCTTTTCACTATTATTTTTCCACAGTAAAATTAATCATATTTCTCTGTAATAGAAATAATGATTATCATATAATTATTTATTTTGATCGTGCAATGTAGAACGCTGAAAAGATTGCACTTTTAAGGAATGCAATATACTTGCTCACACGCATATGAAGCTACAGTTTCCTATTTGTCATATTTCAATATAATGATTCCATCAATAAATTAATAATTCTAATTGCCGCACATATAATATTTAAAAGAAGGGTTCCATATTTGAAGGGCGCATTCACTGAGAATAAAAGATTTCGAATTGACGGAAGTTTTAAATGCAACTATTCTGATAAAAAATCACGATTTATTATTATTATAGTAAAGGCTCGCGAGGCTATGGAGCTAAAGGCTTCGAATTTTAATTAATGCACTAGAGTTCAATTCTCTTGAGTCACCTTTCGGAAATTTTTCCTTTGCGATATGCATATCATAGCCGCCATACTTGAAATTCGCCTAAATCCATGGATTCTAAGCAAAATAACCGTAGCAGATAAAACTGAGAAAAGCAAGAAAAGTTGTCTATCGAGAGGTCCTTCTAATTGCCCCAGTTGAAATCTTTTCAGCCCCCTACAGTATGTACATTGCTAACTAACTATTCTGCATTTACACAAATAAATTAGCAACTTGCATCAAGCAACATCTTACTAAATAAAAAAATTAATCTCACATATTCTAAACACGGAACATCAAAACCATAATCACAAATTGACTTAAAATCTCATAATGTTTCTCGACGTACGATACAGCGATACCGCAGGAATTTAATTTAACGAGCAATTTTTTCCATCCCCCTTTATAACGAAGGGAATAAAGTTTCGCGAAGAAAAGATTCGCCAACTATATCGGTGTTAGTATCGATCGGCCCTTCTTCATTGGAGGGTGAAAAGGCCGAACGAAGGGCCGATAAAATCCTACTTACGAGCGTCATGATTTCTAAGGCCAATTCGAATACAGGTTGTACGTGGAAACGATTACGAATAGGCGTTAGCCGCTCGCCCTCTCTTGGCCTCTTAATGGAGCCCATCGAGAAATTCATTAGACGATTGTCTAATTAAGTTAATCGACGCAGAAAGGGGTGATTGTGTTGCCGTCGTAAAGATTCGTCTGCGACGACGACACACGATGGGATGCTGAAATTGTTATTTTGATGGGGAAGAAAGTGATGATTGATGGTCTGCTGGTTTGCGGGGGTTTCGTGATTCTGTCCTTTTGAGATAAGTATTTGGGTATGTTTTGATGGTGTGGGTTATTTGGAACCCCATGTAACGCGCAGTTCATTTTAGGGGAGAGAAATGTAAAGATATGGTGGTCTTGAAGTTGAAAAGAGGTGTGAAGTGATTCTTTAGTTTGATATTTGTTTGTTAGATTGCTTCAAAACCACCAGAATGTTATGTTCTGGAAAGTAAAAGTATAGCAAAATAATTAGAAAGGTTTTTGCGTCATGTTGCAGATACCATTCGTATTATGGGAAATTTTTTCTTTATATTTGTAAGAAATAATATGAAGTAACAATGGGTTTACTATTTTCTCGGCTAAAGTGGTACTAATTTCTACTGGCCTGAATATTGTTAAATTACTTGGGATATTAAATACGTTTACTGAATAGAACTCGAGGTACTTAATTAAGGAACAGCTCCTCGTCTCTTCTGTAATTTGTCACAAGGTTTCCACGAAACCATGCCACTTAATTACTCTTGAATAATTACCCAGAATTCTTTGATAACGTACGCAACGAATGTACCTAAATAAACTGTTACAACATTTCCAAAGAGGAAATTCAAAACCTTCACAACCCCTAAAAGTGCCAAATTATTGTATAATTACATTCTCACCCCCACAAATCACTAAGAAATATTTAAAAAAAAAAAAAAAACAATTGGCAGCCCCTCAGAATTTAAACCAAAAATTCCATCATTCTTTTCGCTAATTAATCAGTCAATGCCAAATCGTTATCAAAAATATTGGACTAGAAGTTGTAACGGCCTTATAAAAAGTAACAAACAATTACAACACCGTTTTCTCATCCAGAAAAAACAACAGAAAATATTTGCTTTTAAAAACCACCATTACCAATCCCCAAAAATCTCAACCAACAATTTCACCTGTCTTTCGCCTCTCCAAACTGTCAAAAAAAATTCGAAAACCAAGCAGAACCCCTGAATAAACAATTTATCAAAAGCCAACTATAAATACCTGCAATATAAACATTTACCCGAAAAATAATCCTCAGAAACGACTCATAAACTCTCATCCCCATTAAAACCACGATTCATCCCCAGATCAAAGTGAACCCTCCTAATTATAATATCCCCTTTAATGAGAAACTTTTAATTAAAATTCGTGGAAATCGGAAATCAGGGTAATCTGACCAACGAAATACGGGCCATTAGGTGAATGCTGCTCGATAATAAGAGCACGCAGAAAGCGCGAAACGTAGCTGGATCAACGACTAATGACAATAGCGCCGGGTTAATTCCGCCGGCGTCGCGATTTCTTTTTTTCTCTCTCTCCCTCTCCATTTTCTCCCTCTCGCTGGTGTTTTTTTTTTCGCCATTCAATTCGAACTCGGCAATCGGCTCGATTACACCGACCGTATAGATGCGGGCGTGCATGCGCGCGCGATATTTTGTCGTGAGAATAATCCCGGCAACAACGAGCGAGCTACTCGAACGTCAGTTTCCATTTGTGCTCTCGGAATTAGCAAACGCCCGGGCAAACCGCACCGAACGCATCAATCGCCGCGCGGATAAACCGCGCGTTCGAATAATTTGATCGATCTTCACGGGATTCTTTCCGCTTTTGCACCGGGAACAATAGGGAGGGACACGAAAGCGCGTGCTAGGAGTGGATGAGAGAAGTGGTGGACGTTGGAATGGAATTTTCTTTTTTTTTTTTTTTCGTCGAATTTCGAAGCGTGAATTTTTGTTAGATTTAAACTTTCGATAGGACGGAGAGAGGAATCAAGGGGAATTGAGAAAAATTGTTGATGTGTTTGAACGGCGAGGTGGAATTATGTAAATTTTGTGCGCATGCTTTTTTTTTGATGGTATTTCGGGATTTTGGAAAGAGGGAATGTAAGGGAGATTATTGAATTATTGGGGATGATTTGAGTGGGATGTGTTGGGGAAAATTTTGTTCTGGGTGTTTATTTTTTAACGTCCTTTCTTTACGATTATTATAGGAATTCTTTAACGTGGTGGAATCTGTAGGATAATAATTGGGCGTGTATATTATTTATGCCAAATATAAAATATGGCACTATACTAATTAGATCATCCTAAGTAATATCGGTTAAATTTAAAAGGGACGTAGGTGATGAAATAAATACAACTGATAACATTTAATCAAGCATTTATTTATCTTCATTTTCTACAGCCTTCCGCCATCTTATTTCTAATTTTTCAATCCCCTTTTTATGAAAGTCTTTGGGTTTTAACGGAAAATATCCAGTGATTGCTCTGCGACCATCTTCCACTCTACTGAATTGCTGTCCATTTATATGCTTTTTTAAACTCCTGAAAAGATGATAATCGAAGGTATGACCCATTAGAATATTTCATATTTACTGTTAATAACAAAAATAATTGTACATACCTATTGTAGTGCCTTAAAGATACAAATCTCTATTGTATTTAAGCATTTAACAGATAATATCGAATTACATTCATAGAAAAAATAGGATGAAAAGTTTAATATTTGGATAAGTATTACAAATTGAAAATATTCAGGAAAACAGTACACCTACATATCTTCAATCTTATTGTGAAGTATATACAATGTAATAGTAATCCTTTAATTAATTTTCTCTAAGCAATTTTATGTTCAACTATGGCACATCATAAAAAAATCATAAGGCAAGTGGCCAAGCAGCACAATATATTTCTAAACATTTCACATAATACTATCTTAAATAATTTTACAAAGAACATTATTCCACTTTAATACCTGAAAAGCGGCACGCGTTATTAACTAAATAAAAAGCATAATTTAGAACAATAAAAACGTACAATATTTACAAAGCCCGCAGTTTATTATCTAAAGAACGTTATTCGTCACCGACGAAATAAAATTCTAAGCTCTTATCCCACAACCGTCAATTCTCTCGGCATCGTAAACCCAAAAGCTTATATCCAATAACCATCTCAAACACCGGCTACGAGAATCCGACCGAATAATAATGTAGAAAATATTTGCCAGCTTAAAAACTCGATCCCACCGTCGGATCGTACGCAAGGAATCAATATCGTTACACGAAACCGCAGGAAATGCATCGATGTGCACACGAGTGAACCACATCCGACTAATTTATTGGACCACGCTGCCTTTCCCTGTTTGTCATGCCGATGAACAACAGAGGCAACAGGATCGGGTAGAGGCGATTGCACAGGTCGCGGCGATTACGTGGAAACGTCCAAACGTAACATTCTCTACCGATTATCCTGTCCCAGGATATTATTTCTGTCGAATTCCACAAATTCGCCGAGGTATCGCCGCGGTCTACGTGCTCCGTCTCAAATGTAAACATTTGGTGTCCTTAATCGCGACATCGGCTAAGGTCGGCCTGGTTCGCGACGATGATTCGGTTGTCACGGGCCTCAGTGCCTCTGTGACCGCTGTCGTGATTAAACGTTTAAGCATTGCTCCGTGATTGTGAAAATTTAACGGAATTTATTTGGTGATTACGGGAGTGTGTAGGACTTCTTTAGCGGTATGATACTGGTATTGTAGGTATTCTTATGTGGATAAGATACTTGCATTGATAGGAATTTTTTGTAGGTAGGATAATGGGATTGCGATTTAAGTTTCGGTTGTTAAGACACTCGAGAGCTTTTATGATTAGTGTAATTAGTCGTTTACGGTGTGTTCCGTGACCTTAAAAATTTGACGGGATTATTGAGTTGATTATGGAGCAGGGTAGAATTTTTTTAGGACTAGAGTATTCGTCTTGTGAGTATTTTGATATGGATACGATAGTTGCATTGATAGGAATTTGTTGTAGATAGGATAATGGTATTGCGATTTAAGCTTCGGTTATTAAGACACTGCAGTGCTTCAGAAATTAGCGTAATTAAATATTTACGAATTTTGTAGAGCTAAAATGTTATGCCTAGAAGATATTTTTATTGTGGGTACTTTCATACAGGTAGGAAAAATGGGACTGCTAGAACTGTTCTTGTAGGTAGGACGTCGATCTTGCTTCGTACGACTGTGTTTTGATTGTTAGGACGTTCCAGTATCTCCGTAACCGCTATCGAGTCAAAGTGTTTAGATTTTGCTCCGTGACTTTGAAAGTTCACCGCGATTTGTCGTGAGATTGTTTAACATGGTAGGACTTGTTCGCAGCTAGGACATCATAGCTAGTATCTATTGTCATTGTGCATATTTTCCTATTAGTAGAATACCAGAATTATTACACATTTTCTCGTAGTTAGGAGTTTGATATTGCAACTTAAAATTTTGTTTTGGTTATATGGACGTCTCAGTGTCTCCGTGACCGCTGTCGTGCTTACACGTTTAGAACCTGCTACATGCTCTGAAAATTCGACGGAATTCCTCATTAAGACAATGGAATTGCGTAATATTTTTTATAGCTAGAATACCGTTAGCTTAAGTGGCTTTCTACAGTTAGGGTAATGGAATTGCTTAGTATTTTTTAACGTCGTAATGGTCTTTTCCATGTAGAATAATGAAATTGCTATGTCCTTTCTTATAACAAGAATATCGTAATTGCAAATCGTTCTATACTTCACAGTAGTGTAATTAAACCAATTTACTGCTCTCGTGGCAAGTAATATCAACGAACCGTTGTACTATTATTCTGAAATATTGAATAATTAACGAAAGTCGTAGCTAGGAAAAGAGAATTAATAGGAAAACAGTAGAAAGTGAATAGTGTAACAGTCTCATGGCCAGTGTTATGGGATTACGTTATCTTAGAATTATTGCATAACACTGAAGGTGCACTGAGAAGATGACTTTTTGGTGCACAAGAACAACAGGCCGTAGCTGACAGCAGAAAACCACCTCAATATTGCAACGTGACAGCCAAACAGGAGCAATGTGATACGAAGGACAACTTCAGATTTGTAAGTAGTATTTTAGCATTCATTGTGTTAGGGATAAAGGTACTTAGTACTTTAACGCAAAAGTGAAACAAGTTTTTTCATATTTTAACATTAAACTACGAAAGCGGTCAAAATGACAGATTTCCTATTTTTTCTAATAATTCTACGCATCGATAAAGAAGCTGCGCAGTAAATATATCACTTCTATCTTATAAAACCTAAATTACTTTAATTAATCATCTTTTCCACCTCATAATTTCTCTTTTTCCAAAGTACTAATTCAGTATATTTAAATATAATACATACATCGCCGGTAATTCTACTGTTAATTGAAGTTTACGAAACCAAATATGTGTCATTATGTTCGACCACCTTTTGACATTTTTGAGGCAAAGCCATAATCATGTCACTATAAAATTGCCGTGATTTCTGGGCTAAAGCTTGTTTCACCCTTAATTTAAAATACGAAGAGACTTTTCCTCCCGAGCCACTATTTACAAAACAATTGAATTTCTACGCCGTTTCGATTTGGTTCTCATAACCACAGTTTTTATTATAAAGTTCTATGACTCCGAAGCTTATACTCAAAATAAATATGGAATTGCAAATCCTTTTTTAATCCTTGCCGGGTTATCGAGAATCGTTAAACGATTTCATGTTTGCTCTGCACACTTGAATTCGTATGATCCTCGCGATTCCACTGAGCAGAGAAAAGCGGTGCCATTTCCGTTTACGATAAAGTTCGAACTCTGGTCTGCTTTTTTTCTTCTTTCTTCGGTGTATGCGTTATCGTGGAATTTAAGCGATTTCGAATTTACTTTCTACGTCGATGATATCCGTGTCACAGGAATCGTGATTACACCTTTCCTCGCGGATAGAGGTGCAAATGATGTAATTTCTATGCGCGATAAAGTTGCAATTGTAGTTCCCTTTCGTCGACGTGTTATCTAAAGTTAAACAATCCTGTTAAACAGAAATGTTTTGCGTTTCGATGTACGTAGTCGAAGTTACGGAACAGAGATTTTTCTGGAATTTTCAGAAATTATTTTTGCAATTTCGCTTTAGTCGGACGGCATGAATTCGATCGATTTTTAGTGGCTCTTGCAACAGTTTTTAATATTCTAGTATCTGTTATAAATCTATATAGTTTATTTAGATTAGGTGCATTTGTTATTGAAGCTTTTGAAATTTTCAACTGGTCAATCAAATTTATTGTTGCGATATTGAGGGCGATGTTTTGTAGCAACAGAAATTGACATTTTGTTGTCAGTAACATTAACGTGGTACTGTCAAGATATTCTAAATGTCTATTAATCTATTAGTCTAAATCTGATTATTAATTTTTTATAAATAGGTGAAATATATTACGATGCAGTTCCTTAGATATTCCAAATATATTATAAAATGTTTATTCCTCTCCCTTTTATTCCCTTTGGAAGATTCACATTCAAGTTATTTATTTATAAATATGGTGTGCAAGCTGGTGTTGTCAAAGCTGTTTTTAGTGTTTTTCTTAAGTTAATTCAGTTAATTAAGTTTCCTTATATGTGTGCAATTATGACAGTGAACTTGTTAGCAGTAATTTGATATGATCTATCTCATTTATTCGTCGTTCTGAGATATATAGACCTTTGTTTCCGGTTACTTATTGAATTCTATGCTGTGAAATAATTATCATTCACTGAAATTGATAATTATATCACAGCATAATATTCAATAATTAGACAGAAACAAGAATGTAAAATTCCGCTGGACAATTAAATTTGTTATCATTTCTACAAAGTAATACCGCCATATCGTAGTGCACATCCGTGTTATCTAAAATAAGTGATGAATTCAGTTCCTCGACCTTTCGACTTTTACCAGTTTAATAATAAAGACACACGTAGACTTCTTATTTTCATATCCACTTGAAAATAATATTTTCCGTGTCTCTTGGATCATCTATTCAGGAGATATAATTTTAATAAATATAATCCTACAAATGAACCGGCTTTTGTTTAAAAGTGGTATAAGTCCAATTTTGAAAAATGTGCATTTAAATTAGTTTAAGCACAACATAACAGTCGTCCATTCGTATTTGAAATGACAGCACAAATGGAGTAAAATGTCCGTATATTTTCCTCAAAAGAAATTCAATTCAGCGTGTTACTACACGCAAGCTTTCTCAGAAACTTTTACATATTTCAGCACACAAATAAATGGACTTACAGCATTTTCAAATATAACGCCTCAAATAGTTTATTCGTATACTTTATGCTGCTGCATTCATCGAAGAATTTATCCACCCCCAGCAGATTTAAATATAAATATAGATTATAATATGTATAGCATAAATTATAGATAAGTATAAATATAGATTAATCTAAAAAACTTACTAATAATCTAGAAATTTAATAATAAGATAGAAAATTTAGCTTCAGAAGATTAGTATAAGAATTAATTTAAACTATGATTAAAACAAATTCAAATGCTGCCACAACAGTGCTGTGTTTATGAACTATTGTGAACGTTATCAACAAACATGACTCATCGAGTCACAGTGGTTGATCCCGAATTCTCGATGACAATGATTTCGGTAACGAACGAAGCAACAAACGTCAATTTCCATTTACTCCGAGGAAATTAGGTGTATTCCGCAAAGCCGCGCAAAACGCATCAATAACCATGCGAATGAAACACATCCAACTAATTTCGCGATCCCATGACGCTTTTTCGCCAGGGAATAAGAGGATTTGTATTGTATATTGCATTCGGGAACAGGTATAGACGTCACGGTGTTGCTGTAGATTACGTCTAGCATAACGGATGTTGGCCAATAAATCATTATTGCCGGAGCCAATTATGATAATTACAGCGGTCGGGCATCGATAACTGCAGGAACAATGTGAATCGTCGTATCAGCAATTTTCATAAAACGATTTTTATTTTTATACTTCATACAGATTGAATTATAGTTCAACAAATATCATTGAAACGTTGAACAGTGTGGAAATTTAAATATTATTTCCTTTAATGGTAATAACTTATGTTTATCTACGAAATATGTAATAATAATTAGCTTCAGTATCAAAATTCTTTGTTAGGAGATGAATTAAATTCCGGAAACAAAAATGTAATAATCCCATTCGAAATTCATATTTCAGTGATTCTTGCAGCACGACAGTTTTTAAAAAATTTCAAGTTACATAATTTCATGCTTCTGCACCACAAGTACCGCTCATTGTAAGACAAGGGGTTAACCAGCTAGCTTAACAAATCAAATAAATTCCATCGTTATACCCTAAAGCAAAATTTCCACAAATTTTGAAGTCAGTCATTTGAATATTCGCAATACATCCAGTACTAAAATCAACGACTCAAGTTCCGCAACGTTGCCATTATTAAAATCGCAAAGCCAAAAATCATCATCGCCTGCTCTAAAAAATATTGCTAGCTTGGCAACAAATTCCCTCGACTTTTCATATTTTTTTACACGCAGTACCATGCACAGTAAGCCAGGAAGGAATTAAACGACGGTGCACGAAAATGTAACGTCAGATAACGATACAAAACAGCGTCGCGCGAAATGCGACATCGGTGGTAGAATGAAAGGGTGGCAAAAATGTAAGAGAGAAAAACTTTTCCGATGGTGCATTCGCGGATACAGCGGATATGCGGGCAGGTTTTAAAAACAGAAAAAAAAAAGAAAATACGTTGATCATAGTGGTGGTAGGACACAAAAGGCACAATAGGCGGTGAAAACTTCTCTCGACGATGGGAAAAGGTGCGGGGCGTAGAAACGCGTAAAGGCAGCTAGAGAATTCAGGTCAATGGAAAACAGCGCAGGGGAACTGGGATGCTTTTGCCTCTTTGAAGTTTCCAGGAGTTTTCTAATCCCTTTTTCTCCTCTCTGCATTTTCTCCGATATTCCGGGTGTAATAATTTAAACCATCGAACTTCCTCGTTGTTTTCGCGAAGAAAGTGGTGCCCTTACGGAGAATCGTGTGTTTTTAGAAAATTTCAATTCGATTGTCCTTTTTATATCGGTAAGATAAGGTGGCTTGTTTCTTTTTAAAGGAATTTTGCATCAGATTTTACTGGACTTTAGGAGTTAATGTGCTTTTTCCAATAATCTTTTTCTTTCGTGACGCAGATAGTAAAATTTTTACATTTTTTTAACTTGTGGAAGTTGTTTTCGCTAGAAATACAAAGTTCTCGCAATTTATTGTATTCTGGCAGCTGTAAAAAGGAGAATTTTCTTCTAAGAAGGAGTGGTTCCAAATAATAAGGCAGATTTATGCTTTAAAATAATAGAATAATTTGATGGTATATTTTTGAACTAAGCTGCATCATTTTGAGGAAGAGCAATTTTTGGACCTTTCAGGATTTTGTCTTTGTCCGAAAGAATGAACTGATTAGTAATAATGAAGAACGAATGTTTCTCAACCGAGTCAACAATCTTTTCTTGCAAACTTTTATACATGAACTATTTACAAAAATCTGAGAACTTCATAAAACTACATTTCGCAGAAGTCACAGCAAGAGGCTCTTCGTTCATGTTACATTACTTAATCCATGACATTCATATTGAATTTCTCCTTCATCAATATTTAGAATTTAATTCCAACATCGTGCAACCCTCAATCCACTTCGAGATTCTCTTTCTAAAGATGAGAAATCATAATTTATAATATTCCCTGAGAAATCTACCGTATATCGTCTCCCAGAAATACCAAGCACACATTAATTAACCAAAATCCCCTTAACGCACTATAAACAATTTGAGCTCAGTCGATCTCCCATCTATTTTACCATCCTTTAAATTACATTAAAAATTGGAAAAATTTAGTTTCTTGTACCCCAGTTAATTCAATAGAATGCGTTAACAGGTTAATAACGTACCCGTAATAGTTATAATAATCTTTTTAATCAGCCCACACATCGTTATTATTTTACAGCGAATAAATCGTTATTATAACGTAATTTATGTTCCTTCGGCTTTTGTTATTTATCGTCACGATTATCGCGATGATTATCAGGTTATCCGAGATGAAAGCCGATACACGGTGGAATTTCGATGTCATTAGAGATCGGCGGTTATAACCACGTCGGAGAGATACGATTTTCGTATTAAAAGGTTATCGGTGTTCGATTTAAGATTTCTGATACCGTGCACCAACCGTCAGGGAATCCCGAGTCAACGTCGTGTATCGCGTTACGCGAATTCGACGCCAAAGTGAAGGAAAATACATTTAACGCCTTGGTGGCTTTTTTAGAGTACTCTCTACCGTCGCTCTGCTCTTCTATTTCTTCGTCACGTTTCCACCGAACGCCTTTTAAAAGTTATTCCCCGTGAAAAATAGGATTCTGATAAAAATAAATTCAACCTGAAAGTTCATTCGTTCCGTTTGAAGGGAGTTCGACAATCGGCTGGGGATTATTGTATTACGGTGCATTTTGTGAGAGTTTGCAATAATAAATGCAACAATCGACCAAGGATTATTGTATTACGAAGCATTTTGTGAGAAATTGTAATAATAAATATAATAATCAGCTGAAAATTATTATATTATGACGCATTTTGCGTGAAATGCTCCAAATGAAAATACTTAATATTCAAATATGTTAATAATTTCACGTTTCATTACATTTATCGAGTTAATAAGTTATGGAATCCCAAAATCATTCCTACCAGCTACTTCACAAAACACAGTGTTATACCGTGAGCTGTGAAAATTTAAAAAATACATGGACCATCACAAAATTTCCCCAATTAAATTTTATATCCAGTTCTGCCTCAATACACCCTTCAATAATCAGCTTCCCCTATCTCCACACAACGAACATCAAAATACATCTATATTGCAGCAAACAAAAAGCCCATTACACAAATTCTCATTCCGTTTCAGCATTTAAAAAGTTACCCAAATAACCAACGCTTTAAAACACTACGAAAACTACCCTCAAAACGTAACCCACCGTATCAATTCTCCCAGTCAACGGTAAAAATATAAACAAAAAAGATCTCCCATCGTTCGATATCCACGAAAAAAAAAGAATGTTGTTTGCTGTACAGAAATAGCGAGGAATTTATTCATACACGATTAAAATCAAATAGCCTGCGATCCAAAGTGTACGCGCGGGGGTCGAAGAGGGGCGAAGTCCTCGCGGTGGGTTGGAAGCGAATCGAGTTAAACCTTAATCAGGCATAAATGGTGGCACGGGCGTAACTTTTAACGGGCCAATAAAAAGGAGGAAATGAAAATCGTCAGCGAGCGTGCAGCATCGAGTCTGATAATAGCGGCAGAATGCTGGGAGCGTTTTACTGGTCTCGTTTATCGTTCCTCGTCCACGAAAGCGCGCCGGTGACGCGGACGAATTCATCGATGCTACACGTTGATTAGAATTGTGCGAACTCGGTCGACCGTGATTCACTTTTGCTTTTGAAAAAAATCTCAGTTCGCGGGCATAGATTTTCAGAAAATAACGCCGACTGTTCGACGGACCGAGAAGGAATTGTGTGGAGTCCAAAAAGGGATACATTCGTATTCGACATGGGGGCGCGTAATTCATCGGTTTGACCCATTGAGATCCCATGACTAGTGCTACATTCCCCGTAGATCTGGATAGGTATGAAAGGGAATTTGTGACTAATTGTACATTTTTGTACGGTGGATAATTTAGCAAAATTATTTTCATTAGTCATTGGTAGCTGACATTTTTTAATTTATTTCTTTTTCGATTTACACTTCTCGGTTTTAAGGTCATTTCGCGTAGGGTCTATTAAATTAAATGAGTTTGGAAGCATCTAATCCTCCTTCTAGTTTTATTCGTAATTTTTAAACTAGTCCAATTGAGTTGCTGTGCGAGTAATTATTTTTTAAATAAATTTTATATTTCTATAAAGAGTTACTGCTTCAAGCTGTTTCTCGTGAAAGTTGTGAATTGTGTAAAAATATTTTTTTTTACGTTAAATCAATACCATTCAAATTAAGATTATGGAAAATTTTACTTATTTCGCAACCAGTAACAAATACAAATACCACTGTTGAATCTCGATGTTTGTGGAATATATACGGTCTCCATGGGCTAACTTTTGGCGCTTTTGTGATATCGATGTTACTCGTACGCCGATGTTGTGTCGGCGATACAAATTTATCGTTAGTAAATGCTTCAATGTCGGCTGAGAATTGACAGATATCAAAATCGTAATCGATCAGCGTGTTCACAGGCATTGTACTTGAATTGCGTTACATTTTAAATATTGTATTGCTATTGTTCTACATTATCGGTTCGATGGGGTTCGTGTATTTCATTTTACGTGTAAACATATTTTTAGCAATTAAAATCTTTTTATGCCGTTGTTTTCCGTATTTTGTATGTCCATTTTGCAAAATTTGGACAATAGCTACAGAAGGTTGCAAAACAGAAGTGTATTCTATTGTTATTAATCGTCTTCTCTCAATTATTCACCTCCCTACAATTTTGAGTGCATGAAAATTGTAGTTTTCCTATAGTTCACTTTTGAAAGATTTCTGTATATTGCTGTCATGTGTAGAGAGTTGAAAAAACTTGCATTCTTCATTTTTCATGCATACAAATTTGAATTATAGTGGCCCAGAAATACAGTCTTTTTACAGTGCAACGTAAATATAATTTCGAAACATCGCAAGTTTATTTCTCCTCGAATTTCAACATTATAATCCGATTTTACATATTTTCGGCTGTCACTGCGAATGCACAATTTTGCTCTTTTATTTTTAATTTATAAAATGGAATGTTTTACGGGCATTGCGGCTGATATATTACATTTATTAATATTTCTACACGTCAAAGGTAATAATTCTGCGGGGAAAAAAGGGCCGAAAACACATGTACGAGATGTAACATAAAATATGTATTATTTTTCGGGTAAATTCTGAACGATCGTTTTATAATGGGAACTGATATGATTAAAAAGTATCGAGATCGAAATAACGAATAATCGGGAGTCTGAATATTTGACAGAGAGACGGATCGATTCCTCGGCATCGTCCGTTTTGAAGTTAGGAACGTCGAAAGGGGAAAAATATCAATGAATGTTGGATGGAATACCACGGAGTTCAAATATTCACGTTCATCTATGATTTAAAGCTGTTTGCTGATTGATTTTTGTTTCGCGTCGAATTTTCCCTTCGACGTTATACGTATTTCATATGAATATTATACGACGCATAAATAATTCTTATCGACAAATACACAAACCAGATTAATTCTCTCTGCAAATATCGAATGCTGTTTCTATACATGGAAACAAATAATATACAAATGTCTTCGTGAATATTCATATAAAAATATTCCTGTACATTACAAATTTCACTACGAGCAGTCAAAGATATTTTTACACGTTCATAGTTTCATTTCATTTCGAACATAAGTTAAAATTTTATTGCTAACTTTGACTTTTCAAGTACAGTCGACAGCTCGTAAGTTTGCGAGCAATTAAATTAACTGTCTTGCAATTACATACACGGAAATATTGTGAGACAATATCGCGTTAAGAAGATGCGAGACAATAGGATATAAAACGGATGAGAACAAAGACTGAAAAACATTGTCGTAAACGTCACCACAAATTAACTATGAGCAGTACAAATTTAAAAATTCTGCTTTAACACCATTAAGTCGAAGAGAAAATAATAACATATCCAAGCAGAGAATTGCAGCTTGAAAATAGATACATGTAGGACTTGTATATGTATGTGTGAAAGTAGTGTGAGACGAAAGAATGAGAAAACAGAATGAATGAGTAGACAAAAGACAAAGTGATGAATAGTAATTGGTATCTTATGGCTTAAGCTCACGTTTTAATAAATACGAAGTACAGAGTTTTGTTAATAGAAAATCCTACATACTTTAAACGAATTAATTTAGACTTACGTTTCACATATGTTCGCCGAATATGCAGATACTACTCTCATTCATGTTTTCCACTCCCTATATCTTTGACTTTTAAAGATGTCGACACCACACCACCTCTGAAATCTATCTCTCACAACATCTCTTCCTTCAGCAGTGTACTATATTTCGACAAATAAAACTGTGCGATTTTCCCTGCACTATTCATAAATACTCGGTAAAAACATACGATAAGTCTCTTCGTTCCGTGCTACGTCCTTTGATTTAATGAAACGCTATATTACTGAAGCGAATGGCGTTGGATGAATTCGACGACGATGCCGAGGACCCAGAAGATGAAGAAGAAGAAGAAGAAGAAGAAACTTTATCGGGTCATGAAGTGTGACTGGTAAATGAAACGAATAGAAAGACGGCGTGGCTGGCTCGTAGATAGCTGGCAACAAATACAAGAGATAAGAAAAAAGTTGGAAGTGAAATATAAGTTCGCCAGATAGAAGGGTGGGGGGTAAGTTGAAGCGGACGGGTATTACCAGGAATTCCAGAATATGGCCAGAAACTCCGGGGAAAAACAGTGGGCTATACACGGATAGATAGCACATTTTTTATTCGGCTCAAGCCGCACTGAGAAGAACTGATGGACCATGGATTCGGATGATAGTTGATTGTAGCTCGTGGATTTGGATGAAAATAAATCGACGCTGCTACTCGGAAGTTGTTAGGCGAGAAGAGAATAGTCTGGTTAATTCCTTGATGAATTCGGCGTAGTTTTTTGGTTTACAGGATATTATATGTTTTTAATTCACTGGACTCAGGTTAATTAGAGTGCAACGTGCCGTGTTAAATGTAATTTTGTATTGACAATTATTTCGTCATTTTTTAGCATATGAGTGACAATTTTTTTGTCCTGTTTGTACATCTTGTTAGTTATTTAGTTGGAGATAGTGTTTGTATGTTGCAAAAGATATGGTGACAGTGTCACTTAACTATCAGTAGTCTGAAAAATTTTGCAAGATTGTTGTCAATTCGTAGTAATGAACTTGTTAAAATTTTGTATTTTGTAATTTAAAAACTCTTTAGAAATTTAGCGATCACAGGAAATTAGTTCATATCTTTTAATCCCAAATCTCGGGCCAATTCTCTCAAACCATATGCCATTTTTATGATTATTACATTTCACAAATTTTTCACATCATGCAGCAATGATATATTCAACATCGTTGCTCAAATATATTCTGCAATTCACTGACGAAAAAAATTGCACAGAAAATCGCGCACATAAAATAAAAAAACGAAAAATAGCCGTTAAAAATGTCGGAAACGAAAGGATATAAATTCTATCGTCGAAAATGCGGGTTAATCGTTAACGATTTATTATTTTCCCCGCATTTTTCATCTACCGCTGCAATTTTCCAAGTCATGAAGCGCGTATTACGCAATCGATGTGTATCTAAAAGTAATATCACAGGTCAGAATGCAATACAGAGGAGAAGTCGTGTTCAAACCGCATTCGACTACTCGTGATTACCTAGCCACGGTCTGTGTAAACGCGCCGGTATAACAGTTTACATGAATGCAGCCATCAAAGATGTTTGAGATGTCCTCGTATTACGCTTGTCTAGACGCTAATCACACTGGGCTGGCCGTTATTAAGTATCTAATCACTGATATACCTCAGGATTACTTCCTACGTTGAATAAAATAACATTTTCAGTACCATTGCTTATAATTATTGACAATGTTATTTTATTCAACGTAGGAAGTAATCCTATTTATGTAGGAAGAATATTGTTCTTTCCTGTTTTTGTATTTTTTAGACTTTAATTGCCATGGTAATTGCACCTAAAACCTTCAATTTTAGGTGGGTTCCGAGCCATTGAATATTCTTCTGTGTAGTATTATACAGCAATTTTCGTTTAATTGGAAATAGTGGAATGCTTCAGGAGAGATTATTTGCAAAATAACGGAAGGTAGTTTATAAAATTCTTCTGATTAAAATTTTAACTAAAGCAGTTTGGTATGAAGAGGCACATTATAGTTTTAAAATTACGTTTTTAAAAGTCTAAAGGGCGAGATTTTTAAGTTGACTTCATTTTTCTCTAATGGAATCATGTAATTTTGAAATTTGTAGATAGATTTATTTGAATATTCTTCGCAAACGTGCAATTCTCGTCCATTACTCGATTTGTAAAAGAATAACTGGCTAAATATGATGTCCCATTTTATATAAAAAAATTTCAAAACATTTTTGTGATAAAATGAATGCCTCCTAATTTAGTCGACCGTTTCCGGTTAAACGAAGCATATTCTCTAAAATTAAGTCGAAGTGAAGTCAACCAATCGGAATGCAATTTCTGTAGAGATGAAATTCCTGTTTACCAAAAATGTAGAAAATTGCGGGAAGTAGGGCAACGCGATATCACGGAGCCGCAATTCTTTTCACAGGCTATCCCCTTTGATGATGGGAAAAAATGTTTTCTCCTGTATACAAAATATTTGTAAAATTGCGAAAAAAAGCGGGTGCAAGGTAGTATGATTGAGCTGTAGATTTTTTTTCCAACGAGTGTTTGTATCGTAATCTTAAAATGTTTCCCGCTTGCCGAAATTGTAAAATATTGCTGAGTGCAGTCCTACGTGATATCACGAAAGTGCAATTCTTTTCCGGAGGCTACCGCTGTTAGGATATCAAATAATTTTTTCCCTGTTTACTAAAAGTGGAAAAAATTGTAGAATACTGGAGAACGTGGTATCACGAAGCTGCAATTCCTTCTCGAAGACTATTTCTGTAATTTCAGTCACAAAAATTCTACAGATTAGGGAATATAGGTCAACGCGATATCGGGCTTTTGCCCAGCTGTCTGCATTTCAAAAAACGTCATCGTTGTAATCTCAAAAATGTCATATTTAAAAGAGAATATTCAAATGCCATGTGAAGTCGCAATACTTTTTGAAATATTGCTATCGTTTTAATTTCAACAAAGTTCTAGTAATTATGACAGTGGTCTTTGTTCCGAGATAATTAACCCCTTGCCCTACGATTACTTTTGTGACTGCCTCCGCAATAATTTAAAATTAATTTGCTAAAATAAAAATATGTTAGTGATTCCTGGTATATTTTAGAACTTAACGCAATATTAATAACATAAAAATAATATTACCGTCTCGTGTTCCACTGATCTTTTCAATTTGATCATTTTTAAGGAGCTTCAAAATTTGCTGCTCCATACTGCATCACGAGTGTCACTCGTTATTGTAGGGCAAAGGGTTAAGCTTCGATTTTGGGGTGGAGGTCTTCTACAATGAGACACATATCAGGTCCATAAATGATTGAACTTATCATTTCAGCAATGGTGTAGCATAAAATAAGATACATCTAAAACTATCCAAAATAATAGAAACCATTACTCAAAAATATAGAGAATTCCGTAGAAAATCATCAGCTATCCAAAACTAATAGTTTTCTTACAACCAAAGAAAAATCGCTTACAGAAACATCCCAAGACAAACAGCCCGTATTTGTCATCGCCGTCGTAAGAAAACCGTACAATTTAAACTGTCCGTTCACCCCTAACAAAGAAAATTCTCATCCGAGCCGAGCCAAAACCCTCAAAGCGTCCCGTTTTACGAATGTCACCGTATAAAGGTCCAGGAAAGGGTAGTTTGTCTCCGCGGTTTCGGCAACTATAATTCACAGGGTCTCGTTTGTCCATCCTAATACTCTTTATAGGCGTGGAGCCGGGATGGATGCTCAAAGGCTCGCTTAAAATTTACATCCAGGCAGAGTCTGGAACTTAGATTTGAAGGTAGAAGACGAGGTTGAACGGGGTCCAGACGAGGGCTTGTGGTGTCCTCGTGACCGCGCTCGTTCCTCTTTAATTCGAGACGCAGCATCCGCTCGTCTTTGAAGTAGTCTCCTCGACGATGGTGTAAGTAATCAAGCGAACCCTCGTCCAACGGCGTATCGGATACTTGGACGACCCTGTTTTGCCCTCGAATCTTCCTTCCCGGAAACTTTTCTTTTCCCGTTGCTGGAAGAAGACGACCGAGAGAACTCGGACGAACGGTCGCAGCTGGCGGTGTTAAGGCTGGACGGTTCTTCTGTCTTGGGATTTCCCACTGTTACGAGATTAAATCGAGAATTCTGCGATGCTCGTGTCGGATGGGATAGCCGAAGGATTCTTGAGATGGGCTGCAGTCATGATTTTGTCGAATATGCACACTCGGTCGAGCGATTTCGGGGAATTGGGGATGATCATGGGGTTGTTGGGGAGGAAGATTGATATTTTTTGTGATTGTGAGGATTTTTAGGCTTGTATTGGATCTTTGGTGTTGTGCTACGGTCATTTTCAATTTATTTGAGCATCTTTGATAGATTTGTAATGGCGGATGGAAGGTCAACAGCTTAGGATTGGAAGTTGTATGAAAATTAATGCTTTGCGCACCGATTTATTGTTTTTAATTTCTTGTCAGCTGAGAGAAATTTACTTGATTGTATATTTTTATTGAACATGTTGACTATATATGTACCGTGGATGATATTTCTCATCAGCTAGGCTGCTACTATGCTCCTTTATCACTTTTAAAACAAAACACACTTTTAAATCTCATCCTCATCTTCTCGTGGAAGTATGCTTAAATAGTTTCATGATGCAAAAGATTACAGAACTGCTTGTCAATGCAGATCATTATAAAAACTACCATCTAAGTAATAAAGGAGTCTAGGAAAATCGTTTGGGTGATAAAGGAGCTTAGGAAACATAAGTAATAACGGAGTCTAGGAAAAATCGTCTAGTGGATAGAGATGTTTAGGAAGAATGGGTAATAAAAAAATCTAGGAAAAATCGTCCAGATAATAAAGTGTAATTAAAAGAATCAGTTACAATCGTGACATCGAAATTTCGGTAAAAAACATCGTAGGCAACGTCTCTAGCTGGATTTCTTCGGTACTCTCCCAGCAAGCATCGAGAGGAAAGTATTTCTGGAGGCAGCATGACGCGCGAGAAAAAAAAACGCAAGCCGCGAAATCGTTCCTTTTTCTATTCGTTCCGCCGGTGGAAGTTGGCTTCCTCGAAGTCTCCGTGTTCATCGATCTTCTCTGAATCACGGCCAGTCTCCCTCAGGCCCGAGGCAACTCTGACCTTTAGTACGGCGTCGCCGGAGAAACGTCTCGAGGAAATCCCAGTGGGTGAGACTACAGTTCCGAGGGTGAGATTGTGAGTAAGAGGGAGAGAGAGAGAGAGAGAGAGAGAGAGAGAGAGAGAGGCAAATGGAAAGAGAAAGAGGGATTAAGAAAGAGAGGAAAACGGAAAGTCAGATAAACAAGTATAAAAGGATCGAAGAGAAAACTGAGGCAGAATGTAAGATTGCAGGAGGGGAAGAAAGAACAACGAAGAAAGGGTGAAAAACAGGAAAGGTAGGGAAGAAATGAAGAGCTGGAGATAAAGAGATGAACAAAATCAAAGAAACAGGAATAAAAATGTGGGAAGCGCACACGGAAGGTAAGAAAGTGAGATCGCAAGAGGGAAAAGGGAGCGCTAAAGGAAGAGGACAAGAAAGAATAAGCCAAGAAGCTACATGAAGAGAATAGATAGAAGAAAGAAGAACATGAAAGAGAGATTAAAATCAAGAAGAAATCAGAGACACGAAGCTAATCACACCGAAAGTAAGACAGTATAAAGGCAAAATTGCAGAAGAGGAAGAAGAGACACCAATGCAATAGGACTAAAGAGGAAGAGAGAAATATAGGAAATAGGGAGACGGAAATAGTGAAAGAGAGACACGCGAAGAGAGTGGATAGAAGAAAGAAGAACATGGAAAAGAGATTAAAATAAAGAGAAAATTAAAGACACAAAACTAATCACCCCAAAAGGAAAGCCAGAAGGTGAAAAAGCTAAATCGCAGAAGAGGAAGGGGAGACAGCGAGGAAAAGCAAAAGGACGAAAGAGGAAGAGAATAATATAGGAAACAGAGAGAGGGGAAGAGTGAAAGAGACACATACGAAGAGAGTGGATAGAAGAAAGGAGAACAGAGATTCTCGGGCGCCGTTCCGCTTTAATTTGAGACATCGTGTCGCACTTGTGCCTCTCAAGTAGTCTCGTCTATGGTAGTGCGGTCCGAAGTCGAGAGGAGCCTCAACTCTGCGGCAATGGCGGCCACTCGTCTGACATAACTCTGGCCTCCACCACTTACGTCTTTCGCACTTCGTCTCTCCTTCGTTTTTTACGATTCATCGACGTGTATTTTCTTCCTTTAAAATACCTCCGCCTGAAAAGTCTTTTCAGGCAATCGCCTTTTCGTCTTCATTGTCAGGCTTCGCTCTGAAAAGTCTGCAGGGTGTTTCGTGGTGTAGAATTAGGTTTCCAGGCTTCCTTCGCATCGTTGCACGGTGATTGTCGGTCTTTAAGCTTCGACGTAGGCTTCTTTATACTTTCAATGGATAACTACTTCGTTATTATTTGCAAATAGACAGATTGCTACTTGGTGCTTCGAGAATTACTGTTTAAATGGGGTTATTTTATCTTGGAGGGCTTTGAGGGTAGGATTTAAATTTTGTAGAATGTTATTTTCCAATTATATATCTTTGTGTTGAGTGTAAGGGACTTTAAAGATTCATTTTAACATTGTAATTTACAGGATAGTATATTGGCAAATGTTAGAACCTGGATCCATTTAATCTTTTATATTTTACAAGATGGAACAAGATTCAGCGTTAAACATTTCAGAAATATTATTGAAAATTCGGAATAAGCCATTTTAATAACCTTGTTACATCTAGTATTTAGGACTAGAAACTTAGATGTACCTTGTGTTACATCAAAGTTTCAAGGTTCTATAGTAACTTAAATGTTTCAGTGTTGACGCTCTGCACAAATTTGCATTATATTTTATATTAATTCCTCGATGCCTCAGAAGTATATCAAAACTGAATAATTAAATAGTCTGTATACTTAATTCGAGTATCGCGGTTACATTCAGAACTGATGCGCGTGTAAAAACAATCAAGCGAATTTATATAATTAACAGCAACTGTTTCCTCGCTCGCAAATACCACTTTATGCTTTTCGAAACAATGAAAGTTATGGAATCGCAGCAATGGAAACCACTCGGTCGATGTAATTATAGGTTTCTCTACTTGTATCATCGTTTCATGGTTTAAGAGTGCTTCACCGAAACACGTCGAGTAGGCAGGAATTTGTGCACGTTTTGCCAATCAAAGACTGGCAAACAAATGTCCCTGTGTTTATTTAATATTCGAGAAATTTAATTGACGTTTGATAAATCGGAGAGTTTGGTTTATTTCGAATAGTTTGTTTTCAAATGTGTGGAATAAATTTCTGATGTGAATCGAATGCAAGAACGGTGTAGATAACGTGCTTTGCACTATCGAGTGCCTTCGTAATGAGATACTTAAGAAAAAATGTATAATGAGACGTTGGAGTAGCTTGTTAACTCTTTGCAGTCCAATCGTTTTATGCTGTGACTTAAATTAGTCTTCGAAAAATTTATCAATGAACTAACTCTTTTATCTGTTAAAAATTCAAAACTTCGAAATGGAATAAATATCAAAATTTCATTCTTCCATTCTTTACCACTTTAGACTTCGCTTAATGGAAAGATCTTCATTTAAAATGACAAATCCTTACAGGAGTACTATTAAACGCATTTTCCAATTTCTATCTTTATTTCAAAATCAGAAATTTACAGCAACCAATTTAACAGTAAAAATACCAATGCGGTAAAAATGACTGATTTCCAATACTTTCGGGAAATTCCCCAAACTAATAGGGGAACTATGTAGTAAATATATCACTTCTATCTTACAAAACCTAAATTATTTGATCGATCATCCTTTTCACCTCTCGATTCCTCATCTTTCAAAGTACTTCTTCTGTATATTTAAATATAAGTCCGATACTGTTAGACTTTCTTCATTTTCAACGACAATCAGTATAAAAAGACCTGCAAAATTTCCAGTCTCGAATGTGTTAATTATTTATTTATATAGCAGACTAATGGTAGGAGAAAATGTTCCATTTAACCAGACGCACATAGAAGTTGACGTTATTCGACAGAGCCGAGTGATATCCGGGCAAAGCTCGAACTCAATTCACTCGGAATTCAAATTACGGTGTGCGCCGTCGAAGGCTCTGCTCCTCCTTCGTCACGTCCTTCTTCTTCTTTGGGGCCCTTTATTTTCCTCCGGCTTTGCAAAACCATCCTCCATTCCTTCGTACTTGCACCATGGAATGCACCTATGGCGATGCACTTATGAGACGTAGCGCGGAAATGGAATGAAAGTTGAAATATGAGTAGCGATTTATTTCGATGTTAATATAAGAGGATTTTCATTTCGCGATGAAATTAAAGTGGTTCTCGCATTTGCGACGATCTAACGAAGGAAGGAAATGGAATTCGAAATACGAATGCACGTTGTATCTCAATGGGAGTGCTGGAAGATTTTTTTCTAAAATGACAATAACCTTTGCCCTCGTGTCGATGGATTTACGAGATCGGGCGGGGAAATGGAGCATTGGTTGAAATACGAGTAGCAATTTATACATATATTTTAATATGAGAGATTTCTCGTACGGAGATATTTCTGAGAAAGAGAGGAAGTATTATTTCTACATTAAACATCCAGTTTCTTTAAATCAAAAAATGATATTGATGTAGTGATATTGATAAAATTAAAATTTTATATCTTACCATTATTAAACATTTTTGAAGTATTCTTTTAAAAATTTCCTATGTAAAAGCTACATCAATATTTAATTTTTACAATTTCTACTGTCTACAGATTTTTAATACTATTATATCTTAATTCAAAAATTAATTTACATTTTTATTGCGTTCTTTTACTTTTACTCATTTTTAATTCTTCTCGTTATTTCCATTTATTCCCATCTTCTTTAATTAAAATTTTGATTATAAAAATTTCTATTCCCCTTGTCCTTTTGATAGAACTATTTTAGACAATGTCAGATTTAAATGTAAAGTTCCCACCGTGAATGAAGTATCAGTATTATTAAATTTCGTTTAGATCCAACCAGGAATAATTGAATGGATCACAAGAGGTTTAATAATAAATGTAACTTCAAAGTGCATTTCCACTCTCGTAATAAATTCACCCAAATAAACGTAGTGATATTGCTCGTATACACGTTTCGAGTTACTGTCTATTCGATTTATGTTCGATTGAACGTGATCAGGTTGCCGCAGAAGTTTCCCCGTACAAATACCAGTCACGATTTCGTGTTCATCCTTGCAATAACTTCACTCATGCTCTTTGTTGCGGGGATGTTGTATTGCTCGTGGCCAGTCGAGCGAAAGTCATAGAGAACGGTGAATTCGAAGAAATCAATGTCTGTTTGAGAAGTATTAAAAAGCACGTTTCTTTGGAATACTAATAAAATGTGTCTCCTATCGATATTCAATTTCAATGAGCGTTTGTATTATACTTTGTACAATAGAGTATTCGTGATGATTTTCAATTGATTTTAGTACATTGTTGGTTTGAGATTGAAAACCTTTAGTGCTGAAGTAGTTAAAATTTATTTCCTGCATTAGTTATCATTTTTAATTGATTTTAATACTTTCTATTACTTCATAGCTGAAACTACTAAAAGTTATTATGTCTCCTTTATAATTTTTAATACGGTTTAAAGTTAAAAATATAAAAATCCATTTGGATTGTTACTTTTAATTTGGAATTAATTTTAATGCGTTTGCATACTCCTGATTGAAACATTTTAAAGCTGAAACTGTTGAAATTCATTTAGTTATGTTAGATAGAATGGTAAAATGTTAGATAAAAATACTGAAAGAATGACACAAGGAGGTGAAGATGATTATATTGATGTACTTATTTGAATTTTACTAGGTGGTAGCAATAGTCAAATTGATTCTCAAACTCTCGTCAGTTTAATTGTCATTTTATCCAAACCAGTTCAGAATCCACGCAAACCTATAATGCAAAAGAACAAATTAACAAAAGAAAACCCTCAAATCTAAAGTTCCTAAAAGTCTAGGTAACCTGACCACCATAATTAAAACCAAAAACGTGAAACCAGAAATTCATTATAAACTCCAGCACTATAAATTACACATAAAATCGATCTCCTCGTAATCCTCGCAAAGACAGATAATTCGCCGTTAAATTTCATCCCTTAAATTCCTATCCAGCGAAATAACACACGTTCTCCACCACGCTCGATCAGCCAGGACACTTTGTAAGATCATGGAAGGATCGAGATACCCCGAATTTGCCTCCTTCCCGACGACCGAAAATTTTCTATCAGAACTGCTCCCGACGTTTACTATGCCCGCAATAAAGTTTTAATCGCCGATGATAATTTATGGTCTCGCCAAGGCGCCCGACCGAAAGAAGATCGGAAAGCCAGGGTGTTCCCTGAGAATTTCGAGCGCCGATAATTCATAACTGGAGTTCGTTAACGAGAAGTCGTCCATTAACCACGAGAGTGCTTTTAATGTAAAGTGGGTAAAGTCGTAAAGCTCGAGCCCCATACATAGATCAAGCCGCGTGCTTTGTAACCTCTCGTTTCGCTCCTTTTACGATCCTCCAGGCCATCGTGATCTACGCTACCTCGAATGACGATGCCGGAAAATCACCTTTAACAACTGTAATACGTGTTTCTACGTTTCCTTCATCTTTCTCCGTGCCCTTTGGTTGAACTACAATCAGATTTTCTACTTTTGAAGTAGTACTTAGGGCTGTGAAATAATTTTGTTTATTTTTGTTTTAACCCCTTGCCGTACAATTTCTTTTGTGACTGAATATGCAATAACTCTGAATTAATTGCTGAAATAATCATCTATCCTTGATTTCTGATACAGTTCATGACTTTCGCAATATTTAATAACGTAGAATTAATTTTATTTTATCCTGACCCAATGATATTTTTAATTTAATAATTTTTGGAACACTTCAAAATTGACTATTCCATTTGTCGCGTCACGAGTGTCAGTCGTTATTGTACGGCAAGGGGTTAATTACAGAGTGTAATTTTTGGAATTTATGAGATGGTTGTGTTTGGAAGAGTGTTCGTTTATTGAAATTACATCGTTTTATTTTAAATAGTAGGACTTTGTTGGAAGATGTCGTTGGAGATTTTGATATAAATTTCTTTAATTAAGAAGTCTGACTCAGGAATACATTGAAAATAATTATTATTCTGTCGTGTGATTATTTGAGCCATTTATTTAGATTTCCTGTGAAAATTCTATTCCGATATGTATATTATATTTTTGGTGAATCAGAACTCATCTAAAACAGTAGGCACTAGGCGAAATAGCCATAGTAGTTGAGCAATGATGGTGGGTAAAGGGTCGAACTCTTAATCAGTGGGCCCAAGTTCAAATCCCCCATCAGCCCTGTAAAATTTTACTTAAATTATTAATTAATATATTGTACGCTCCGCGATTCACAACCCATCTAAAACAGTAGGCCCTACATCTAATTACAATAGCCCTTGAAGTAAGAAAGATAGAAAATAAAAACCTACCCTACGATATAACGAACCTCTTCCCCTCATTGTTCTTCACATAATTACTCTCCAAAAAAACTTCAATCAAAAACTTCCACCCGCCTTATATTTCCTTTTCTCCAAGATTTGAAGCAGCAGCAGTATTCGTACTCGTTACAGACTGATTCAATTTTCCACGGCAAGAAGTTCGGACTCGAGGCAGTCAGTAAGCGTCAATAAGTAGTTGAATCCTCTCGGTTTGAGGGAAAATTGGGAAAGCCGGAAAGTGAGGCACTGGGAAGGAAGAGTTATAATCACCAAGGAATTTCGAGATCGCTTACTCAGTTTACTTACCTTACTTAGTTAGGGTGTTTCGGTTCATCCTCGTCCGGTGAGGGATGTATCTCGTCGAGGGGGGGTAAGTTGTAAGGCGGCAAAAAGCGGAATGCCGAAGTTATTTGCATAGTCACTGCATTCAACTGGTATACAAAGAATTTCTTCTGGTTCGCAAAGGCGCTAATAATGCGGGCAAAAAGACGGTTTAAAGTGGACAACCACGGCAGTGAATTTATCCGGGCATCGAGAATGCCGGAGGGAGAATTGTCCGATGAAAGTCTCGCCGGTTTAATGTTTTCCCTCTTAATTGAACGAAAATGTTTACTTTTATTTGCTACCGAGCAAATTTGCTTCAGCGTCGGAACAAATGGCGTTTCGAAATTACGTCCAATTACAAATTATCGGGTTACTTTATTATTTTAATTTCGTTATCCCCGAGGAAGGTTATTTAATAGCGGGCCACCAATTATTACTCGTGGCAGTAATAATGAGCTCCTCTTTCCGGGCGGAAGAACATGTAATTAACTTAGTTAAATTCGTTTCTGTACAGTTGATGTGAAATTTTGGGAAATTATTAGTTTTTTGGTGTGTAAAATATAGATTGAACGTGTGAATAGATATACTTGAGAAAATATTTCCTTGGAATTTAAATAGTACCCGGTTTCCTTAGCTTTAATTTCATAATGCACTTTGAATAGTTTGCTTTTAATTAAAATTTCTCGAGGAATCCGAGAATGTAGAAGTCTGTGTAAGGTGAATTTTACTTTTTTCCCTTGTTAGTTAAAAAATTCGGTGAAAAGAGAAAAACGTTGCTTCCCAGCTCTAATTTCGGTCCTTTACTTCATGAAGGAAATAGCACTCAATTAACGTAATTATCGGTGCGATAAACTCATCCATTTTCGCCGTTGTTTTTCCCTACTTCGTTGAATTTTGATGCCGAGTATTCTGTTGCAATTACTGGAATAACCCAGACACGGAGGAATGCGCAGAATAATCGATAAATTCTGCGAAGGTATTGCCAGTATTCTGCTGCAATTATCAGGCTATATTTAGTCCTAAAAGAACATCGTATTATCGTTAATACCTCGCAATAGAATTTGTTTCATGGGAAATTTCGAATTTTATTTCAAGTCGACGTTGCTCAATGGTTAAATGAACTTTCGCTCGTAATATGCTTGTCAAAAGGGTAATTTTCTTTTTCGTTTGACTTTTAACTGCAGATATTTCGTAGGACTTTCATTCTAACAATACTTCAACATTGCTGAAAATCAAATATCAATTTTATTATTTTAAATATTTCTTATCTGAATTTATTTTTATTTGAAAAGTAGACTCTTCGTTTGTGCAGAAATGGGATGTTGTGAAGTTTTTTGAAAGAGAGAGATTTAAAAACACTATGGAAAATTTTATAATAGTAATTTCAGGCGGGAAATAAAATTGATTCGATAAAGCTTCATCTCTTCAGTAGCGATAAAAACATTAGGTGAGAATAATGAAGTTCCATTGACGTACGAAATTCACGTCAATTCAATCAACATTCAATCCTTTGAATTCAAATGGCTTCTCATTCCAGCCGGTAATTACTCCAAATTGATTTGGAATTTCCTCGAATTTAACATTTCAATCTACAAATTCAAAAGAAATTTTTATATCCAAATTGCGGCCATTACGTCGTTTAACCTGATAGATTTTCTAGAATACCTTTGTTAAAAGAAATATCTAATTTGATATATTGTTTAGAATTATTGGTCTTTCCTTTATTTAATGTTATGTTAGAATATATGATATAAATATCGTTAATACCAGAATGTTTATTCGTTTTTCTTGGTATTATAATAAAAACAAATTATGTAGAAAAATTCGTTCTTTTATGAGTAATAGTTTTCATTTCGGTCTACGATACTCTGCAGTTTATCATCAAGAATAGATATCCCTTTTCACAAAATTCCTCATAATTTCAACAAAAAAATTATCATGACTGTCAGCTTCACGAATTTGTTCATTAAAGAGCCAAAAAATGTATTAAAAGTACACTACAAATTTAGAAATCTAATGGCAAGTTGTAGAAAAATTCCTATTTATTCCATCATTTACATTTCTTACAAACCAAACCGACATTATTCATACCATGACCCAACATTTAAAAACAATACTCAAATTTTACAACCTCCCTTTCCTCTACATTTTTCCATGATAAAATCCTCAACAAGCAAACCTATTACCTGTCCGATTTTCTGTAGAAGAAAATCGCTATTGCACCCCGCATACTTCTATCTTGTTACGAAGTTTCGTGTAATATTCAGCAGCCACTGTGGCTCCAATGTACGTACATGCATATACGCATGCACGTATGTGGCAATATGCACGCATACGTGCATAAATGCATGAATATGCAAGGCCGAAATGCGTGTAATGTTCAGCCATCGTATCAAATATACGCATTATAGTCGCCGTGTATATAGACCTTAGGACAGTCACACTGGGGATACACAAACCTCGACGTAAAGCAGCCCGAAGTTGCTCGTAACATTGATTTCGTATGCGCTACGAAACTAATGAAAACAATTGTTATTTCGACGATGATAATGCGAGTGCGGGCCACTACAGATTTAAAGGGACGCTATAACTTTAAACCCTTATCACTTGGCGCATATTCCTAGCAGACAGCTAGCTTTGCAGGGTTTTCGCTGACTGGCGAATAATTATAACTGCGGGAATAAAATATAATAGTTGGAGGATGATACCTGGATGGATTGCAGGTATTTGGGATGTTTTAATTCGTGTTTTATGGAGGATCGATGAATAAGATTCTTTAATGGTGCGTTGGAGATTTGGCTTTAGTTGTGGAATTTTTATGGTGTCGTTGGTATGGCAGGGAATTTCTGAATGGAAGGATGTTAGGAAATGGTGTATTTTATTATTTGGTCAGGTTTTTGAAGGGGAGAGAGTTTTCGATGCTGCTTGGTTAGGGAATTCTGTGAAGTTTCTTAATTGTGATAATTAAAAGTATTCTGGCAAATGAGAAGTTATTAAATGAAATGAAAAGTATTACGAAAATGTATTCATTAAGTTTTTAAAAATGAATGGCAAAGTTAAACTTCCTTAATTTAATATAAAATGCAGTGAACGTTTGAAATGGCTAAAGTAACTGTGACAAAATTAACAGGATTAAAATAGGTGCTAATAAAGTTAATATTAATATTTGATAAACCTTCAGAATTATGTACTGCGATTTAATTACAATTTTTCTTAATATTTGGGAGGCTAGTTTGAAATGTTTAATCGTCGCGTATGAAGATTACTATCATCGTCACTGTCATTTGTCTAATGTAATAAAAATGTTAGCTCACTCTCAAATTGAGTTTCACCAGTGAAAGAATCGAGGATTGTTTTGATATTAAACATTTGAACAGCGAAATTCCGGTTTGCCAACAAGGTCCCCTCTCGTTAACGATGTATTTTTATCCACATTTCCCGTGCGCCACCTGACAGGATTTGAAATTTTCGGGAAATCCAATAAATGAGCAGGTGACTTTGAAATACAAGCTGGACATTTATATCCCAACATTTATGCGATATTATCGCCGAAGGGCAAATGAAGTTACAATTTCATCGGTCAAAGATTGTTACGCGTCATTCAACCGGAAACTTCGCCATAAATGCTGCCAGAGATAGCAAATAAAACGTGAAACAAACAAAATATCTCTCGCTTTGATAATATAAATTACAAAATATTCACTCGACATATTCGCCACCCTAAAAAACATTAATTCTTTTCTAAAATGTCTGGATCTTCGGCCCAACTGAAACAATTAAGTTTTACTTTAAATAATTTCAATTTAATATTTGAATAGATATTCCCTGCATAATAATTGGCAATTTATTCTTTGTGGAATTCATAATATATCTTTAAAGACAAATTTCTCTTTATTAAAAAAAGTCAACTAGGACCTACTGTTTCAAAAGGGCTCCAAGCCACCGAAAAAATATTATTTTCTCTATTAAATTTTCTTTTTTAACGTTGTATTAACATACAATAAAAATACAAAAAGAATCTTTTTAAAATTGTACGAAAATCAATATCAGAATATACACCGTGAAATCTTTAAAAATTCCATCAACCTCCCAAAATGAATTCTTGCATCCTCCGGCTAGTTCCACTTGAAATCAAACTAGAAATTTAAATTGAAAAATGTCTGATTTCCCGTTGAAAAAGAATATACAACGCCACGAACTTTGAAACATAATCTTTAACTTAACGAAAGTTGGTCCGTGCTCTCGGCGAGGCTCGACGATGTGCGCAATTATTTCTGAAACTTCTGAAGTGTACCCTCGGGTGAGCCTGTACAATGTTGGGAGTCCCGTGCCACCTTGTGTGTTCCTCTCGCACACTAACTATCCACCGACTATATTGCTACAAATTGCAATAGGTCGATCAGTCTGCATACAGGTGCAGAGAACCGTAAGATGATCAAGAGATAATTGATCATTCCTGCACGTATGGCTGGACATGCACAAACGTGACCTGTGGCTATACCACGTGACTCTGAGCAACAATTTTCGACTAACTAGATTCAGGTGTAACTGGAAGAGATGAACGTTAATTTGGAGATCGTTTACATGGTTCTGTGATTTTGCGGCAAACATGGAAATAATATCTATGCTGATGAGAATGGTGGAATTGATTAAATCTTTTGCGATTTTATTTGAAATATTGTAATTAACATTTGCGACACTGACGAATCGTTGAAAGAGTATCTTTAGAAGTCGGTGATATATTTGTGGGTATAATAAAATGTGAAAAATGGAGAGAATGAAAATTGAGGAATTGAAGAAGATGAAAATTGAAATAAATGAAGGACTGTGAGAGATTTTGATTTTACCGGAGACATGTCTTATTCCGTTGTTTGTCTCTTTCACTTGGTGGAGTTTGGTGGTCGCTGTTTCAGAATTTATTGATAATAATGATATCTGTGCACTTGGCACCGAGTGAGGCATTGCTTGGACGTACGAAATACTGTGTGGCACACATTATGGGTTACTGGACTCTAAATGCGAAATAAATTAAAATAAATAATCTAAATAATTTACTTCAGAGAGACACAATAATTTATTAATTTTTCTCCTACTTAGTGGCACAGAAAATGAAATTACGGTAATGCAGTATAAAGAGTTAATGATTTTTTAATTCTTATTTTAAGTTTAATTATAACAGAGTTGTAGCAAGACAGTGATCCCATTTATTCTTGGCTATGAAAAACTAAGGGATTTCCTAAATTTGATTAAATTCACTTAGGACAAAGAGACGTATTTACTGGCAGAGTAATGATCAACTGCGTAACAATGATTGCAAGGATTGAACGGCTTGTATGCAGGTGCAAAGGTGCATAATGGTCAAGAGATAATTAGCCATTTACGTGTGTATTTGCACGTGCAGGATTTAACACGTGCATCTGCCACGTGATGTGCAATCCGATAGAGCTTGTTTCCCCTGAAATCCATTAAATAACAAATCGTACATAAAAGATTTCATTGGCACTGTTATCGAAAATTTCAGTATACTGAAAACACGATTTTGACATTAACAATTTTCATATGAGCGCATTAATTCAGTTTACAAGTAAATTCATTACTGATTAAACTGTACTCTAAAATCAGATTAATTAAGCCGATGATTGTGAAAGTAGTTTAAGTCAAAAATCTGAAAATTCGTTGGAAATTTAACCATTTAATAAAGTTAATAGCTATGTAATTGTATAGAGTTCAATTCATGCTTACAATTAGAGCTAAAAGTCTGAATATCTCGAAATTGCAAATGAATGTGTTAATCCATTTTCATAATTAGCAAGACAGTGGTATGTGAATAATCGTAATAATATTATAAAGTGTTGTTCAATATTGTATAAAATAGCAATTTCTGAAGTGCTACTATTAATATCCAGAAATTTGCATTACAATGTTTAATAACAAATTAAACAATGTCCAAATTAACACAATCACAAAAATATTTTATTAATTTGTAATATGGTAGAAGTAAATCATCATACACAAAAGCAGAAACTTCTTTTCATTCTTAGCTTGCAATTTCCTACAAATGTATTCTTTTCTCAAAAATATATTTCCATTCCGAATTAATTTTCTTCAATTAAATTCCTACTGTTGAAATCCAGTTTCAAGCAACACATTAAAGCGATTCAAGGGAATTTCATTAAAAGTTAACTCACCTTTTTGCGATCAAATTAATCCAGATATTATTTAACGTCGTTCAAATTTCTCCACGTCCCCTTTTATAAATATTTCATCGTTCGTTAAGCATCAAACTTTGGAATACCAGTTTCGGAAGATTCGAAAAGTTTGTAAATTTGCAATTTAACGTTGCACTTTACAGATTCATACAGATGCACTAATGTAGGTGTATTCAATAAATTTAGATTATGGCAGACACGGGCATACGTGGTTCCATGCACTAAAGTGGAATAATGCATGCTGCTGCATCGCAGGCTAAAGACGATCTATGTACAGATCCGCGAGAGTGTTACACAGCGAAGCATAATTAATCGTTCGTATAAGCTTGCATGTGCCTCTAATGAACGTCAATGTCATCAAGATTCTAATAATGATAATTAATTACACGTTCAACGTATAATTTATTTGCGATGATATATTTCCTACGAAAATATCACGTTTTAATGCCGAAACCAACACGTCGACTCGATCTCAAAATTCATTTATAAATTATATCAAATTACATAACGGAATAGAATCCATTTGAAATGCCCAAAAACAACAAAAAAAGAAATGGTCGAAGTAACAAATAATTTCAAGCCAACCAAGACAAGATTAATGAATTCCACTTTTTACAATCTCAATTCATTGAAAATCACAAAAAGCAATATTCCACTCGACCCCGATACCATGCCAGCCACATCGACGATTCATTCTCCCGACTTCTTCCACCGACTGCAGTATCTTCCGCGGTGTATTTTTATAATCGTGGCGTATATTTCGACGTGCCCTTTTTATATGCAAAATCAATAATACCCCCGATCGAAGATCGTCCAGTAGAGACAGAAGAAAAATCGTTACATCGAAGGGTAAAACCGGCTTATAATAGCAACGCAGTGCCGTATAAGATAGCGAGGAGATTATTAATCGATCGTGTATGCTTCATGTCTATGCACGCACGTGCGTGTAACACGTGATGCTGCTACGTAGGATAATTGTTGTCATCCCTCCTGTCGCGTGACACGTTATTTTCCTCTGGACTTGTTCATAATTAACGTTGGATTTACGTCGGCTCGATAATAATTCCAAAGCTGGCTTTCACCCCCGTCGGGGCTGCTTTAAATGTGACGACAACGACGTGGGTTTACGTTGAATGAAATGCGATAGAAAATCCGATAGACTGGCGCAAAGTCCATTCGCAGAGGCGGAAAAGAAGCGTAAGTGTTTGCTGAAATTTTCAATGAATACCCCCTACATTTATGATGCTTATTTATGCCTTTGTTTGGGGGGATATATATGATATGGATGACAGTAATGCGGCTTTGTTATAAAACGTTGGGACATTTTTATTTCTTTTTCTTTTTTGGATGATTTAGAGAAGAACGTGCAGCAGAAACATAAAATCTGCTGGTTGTTTTAGAGCAATTTCGGTGTGTGTTCCTTAGTCTGCTCGAAATAATACAAATTTTGGAAATAATGTAAAGTTTTAAATGTTATCTCTTGTGATATATTTGGTGAGTTTGATTTGTCATGGATTTTTTGTTGTGTGCTGCAGAATTACGAGTTTGACTTGTATTCAGGCAATTGTTAGATTCGTGATGTTGCTAAATAATGTGTAAATAATCCCTCAAATTCCCCTCAATAAATGCAACATCATAAAAATCTAATAAAATTAAACCGAAGAATATCTCCAAACTAATTATTTATTCACAATGCATACTTGTCAAAGATAAACATTAAACACCTGTTAAAATTTTGCATAATTTACGAGTACCGTTTAACAAATTTCAGCGTTAATAACTCTCTAAAACACACGATGGTAATTCGATAACCGTGCATAAGTGCGTAACGACCCAATTTATTTTGCTAATTAAACTACTCGTTACTAAACTCACGAACATATCGCAATACAAATCGCGTTATTCTTCCTACACTTATAAACATCATCCAATTATTCTCTCACGTTTTATACAGTTACAATTAACCTACCAATATAAAGGGTGTCCCAGATCTAAAGACAAAGAATACGTTGACCAGATTTTTCAATGAAACTCCAATTAACATATTTTTATGCCTTCGACACTCATTATGACACGTTATAAACGAACCAGCACTGTTTATAAAAATACATATTTTTCATTCCGAGCCGAGTATTTATAACACATCCGTATCTGAGGACGTCAGACCGTAGAATCTTTCGCTCTAATATTTATTATTATAGACTATAATATAGATATACAAATAATACATATATATAAAAGCTTTTTTACTCAGTACAGTGAATCCTATATACCATATAAATATTGAATTTTGTTTTTGAACACCCTGCATAGACTGTTGGCATGCCTCGTAATTTACAATTAGTAAATTAATTCTACTGAGTGTATCATACGTAAAAATATGTTTATATAATTTTTTGTTTCTCATTTACATTGGAATAACATGCCAGCCAAGTTTGGCCATTAAAATCTGGGACACCCTGTATATATACATATATTCCGCTAATTAAAATAGACGAGAGTCGATGTACAACGTTTTAACGCAATTTCCCTCTCACTTTTGCGCGTACTGTGCCCCGCACGAAAGAGTGCTGGGTGTGTTAGTAGAATAGTGTTACGTAATAATTATACATTAGGGAGGTTACGGAGTAATTATTGCCACCGTCGGCGGTTCGGTCGGCCTTTGCCGGAGCAATTTTCGCCAAGTTAAACTGAATTGTTTAAACGAGGACAGGCGCGCCGCGCGCGTTTTTATTCCCGTTATGTAATGAAATCCGTCGCAGTATCCCGATGGAAAGTTCGCCCCGCAATTTCACGAAAAACAGGACGAGATATTTCCAACCCCCTTTGCATCCACCCCCTTCATCCACCACCGCGAACTTGGAGCTCGGCGTTTTATCAAAGGAGAATAAATTTCACGTAATTTCCGTGGATTACTGCTACTATGCACACGTTACATTTCTGGGAAACCTCAAAGTGGGATCAACGAACTTCCTACGACTGAAATTTAAATCTATCCTCGTTGGTATTTAATGCTACATAATTATTTAACGGTATACGGGGTACTGGAGTAATTCGTGGTGCTGTACTTTCTTTATTCTCGTGTTTGCTTGCTTTATTACGATATTCATGGATGCAATTAAAGAGTTTTATGGTCGTCTTTATGTGTCGAAGTTTTTCTGCAGAAGTTTGTTATTCAAACAAATGTCTAGGTAATAATTAATAGACACTGAGACAGAAAACAGAAATTCAAATTTAACCCTTTGTACTCCGCTGTCGCCGCAGCGACGACATTGTAATAGAAATTGATAACTCCGTTGACAGGTAAATCTGGTGTATGTTGATATTTGTTTTATATTGTACATCATTTTAAAATGTATACGCTTCTTTTTTAATGACAAAGCAAGATTTTCAATTTTCCACAGATGTGCACTCGCACAATTGTAAATAATCCTGGAGTAGTTGGTAGCTCATAGTAAAAATGAGTCGGAATGCAAAGGGTTAAAGATAGGCAAACTTGAGAATCACAAAACCAGCCTCAAAAAGTACCTCCTCCTACCGGAAATGACTTTCGACGAAAACAACTCCCATCCCAAAATCGAATTTCCTCGTCGCCCAAAACAAGGCGAGGCAGACTTCGCTCAAACTAAAATGCCTTCATAAAACCAGACGACGATCTATTCCGTTGCTTTAACCGATGCAGACCGACACAGGCAATTTTTGTCTTCCAATTAGAAGGAATTACGTCTCGGCATGAAATTAATGCAAAAAGACTTATCCGTGACATAAATTCCCCCCGACGCCCAGGTAACTCGCGTTCCCATTCGTGGCGGGGATCTTCGAATAAAATTCACGTCGTAATTCCACCGAAAGCGAGACACGATGCTTTCATAAAGCATGGACGTGGTAGCACGCATTTTTTTCCATAGAAATATAAATTTCATGTAATTTCCACAGATTAGTGGCGCGTATCCGGTGGAAGCTCACGGTGCAGCCCTGTCCTGCGTACCGCGAGCAATATAACTTACGAGGAACGTGCCTCGCTCTACCCGGCAATTAACATGATCTATCGCATAGATGTAATAACTGGCATACACCATCGCCCATCCCTTCTACTGCTCGTGTTTTAAGTATTTCGTTCAGATCCGGCGAAAATGAAACGCCGGCGATGTATCGAGTTACCTCGCACTTTTCTTTCCCCTTTTATTTTACCACACCTTTTCCTCGGTGTTCGTGCATCGCATCTTTTTTTTTTCTGGTGAAAAGGTGTGTCGTGTGTGAAGGGTGAAAAACGATGGGGATGAGAGATCGAAATGTATTTGTTCTTCTGTTTTTTTTGGCTTTAAGTGATGCGGTGATTTTGCTAGGGGCTAATGTTTTAGGTGGATTTAGAACAATGGAAATGTATTTGTATTTTTGGAGAAATTAACAGGAGTATTTGGATGTTTTTGGAAGTGGTATTTTGAATTTGCGATTTGGATTTAATTCAGTTTGATGAACTTGCAACAAGTATGAAAAATCGGAAATAAGTTTCGTGCTGTGAAGCTTTCCTAAATGTTGATTCTGCTACAATTCTGGCGAAATACGATGAAAAGACTATAAAATGAAGTTTCTGCAAACCTGCAAAGTCCCTGACAAATCCCGGACACACATCAACCAAGTAGGAGGGAGCTTTTGCTAAATTTTCGTTCAAATATCTTCCTCGTGAAATACGTTTCTTAAGTCTAACTGCGATCGATAGTAGAACCAGTTGAGCTGCCAAAAGGCCATTCTAACACCTTAATGAAGTTGAGAGCTCTGGTTGTTAGACAGTCTTTAGGAGACTTCGCTTTGTGGATCCTACCGAATCTTCCTCGAAGACTCAATGTTGCCAGTTGAATGGAGTTTCGTTAAGGAGTTCCCTGGTGAACAAGATCTTCGAAAATGTGCTTGAGGTTATCCCGAAAGCTGTCAAATCTTCCTTCTCGTAGAGTCTCGGTTAAATCAGATTGTTTAACGATTCAAAGTAACCGATTTCTGCAACTTCAAGAACTTTGCTATCTGTGAGATAATTCGCGCCTAGTTGAAATCGTTTCCCTTTCTTCCATTTTTTAAACTGAGCTTAATGTTGCATTAATTAGGTATTATTATCTCTGTACTAGTTACCTCGAGGCACAATGAACTGTTGCAATATTTATAAGCGCAAGAAATGTATTTTACGAATGATTAATTGTCTCTCAGGACGTGTTATATTTATAATAACAATATGTCGTTGCTAAACATTTACAATCGATGTGGTATAAGGAGGAGATCAATAATTCGGAATAATATTTTATCTTTTTTGTTATTCGATTTCAGGGATGAATTCTTTATCACGACGAATATATACGGTTTGTTTCATTTATCCTTCTCGTTCGCTTGTGGAGGATTTCCACGATCCGAATTTACGTGCAAATAAGTTTCGATCGGAAATAATCTTCCCGGTTTATTTTCACAATTAATGCCGATATCATTGAGCGCGTTATTATTATTATACCGGGTCTAATTATCATACGGATCTTCGGCGATTATTTCGTCATAAATACAAATCAGATTAACTCTGACGTCAAAAGTAAAATGGGCAAATTTTAAATCCATCGTGCGCAGAATAATTTCCGTCGTGCGATGGCCAGAAATTTCGGAAAATTACTTTGACATAGTTATAGAAATTGCAGAAGTTATTTAACTTCGAAATTAATATTATAGAGGATGGATAAAAAAAATGTAATTTTATCGCATAATTAATTTCTATGGCGAATATTTGCATATGCTTAAAATTTCACGGAGCACTCTGATATATCGCTTTTCCATCGGATTTCGTTATCCGTTTAAACTATAACTTTCGAGAATATGAAGTTAATAGTCACTTTGGATAAAAATTATTCGACCTTTTATAATTATAATACGGTTATTGATTAATAGAAAAATTATACTTCCATTTTGGAAAGTTGCATTGATTAAACGTATGTATTAGAACGGAGACAGTTCTTTATTTGTTTCTTTTTACTTACACTTGCAATTTTTTTCTCGTTATACTTCTTTTGATATTTCTTTCTACTTTGTCAATACGTATCCTTTGTGTTATTTTCCGCAGAAATATTCTTTCACGTCCATTCTATTTCCTCGTTTCTGTATACATTGACATATTTTTGCCGATCGCTTCTTTAAATACTGTATATGTACTTTGCGTTCTCTCATGTACTTTGGGGTAAATATTGGCAAAAGAAAAGCCAGAGCAAAAATGTGAATAAAGTATTCACAGATAAGACTTCGTAAAAGTAGTACTTCTTTATGAAAGGATTATGGCGTTAATAAATTTAATTAAAAATTAGATTACAAACTTTTATCCATAAATATTTCGCTCACAATTTAACTCCCCTATTAAAATTTGTATCAAAAGCTTTGAAATTTAAAAGACTACTGACATCTTTACAAAGACCGCAAAGAATTATACAATCTTTAATCAACATGAAATTTTTCCTTTTTGAGAGAAATCTATTTTAAAAACTTATAAATGGAACGAATTTTACGATTAACACTAACAGTACCAGTAATTTATGTGTATCTATATTTGCGTTAGTTGGATATTTAATTAGTTATGAAATAACAATAACACTTTTCCGAAAGAACTTCAGAAAATTGTCAAATTATTAGAGGAAACAACGAAGAAGGGCTACGGTGGGTTAGAAGTTCAATGTTTCCCATGCTATCACTTGAAAATTTTTCCTGAATTATTAATTAATATATCATAACCTGAGTAGGTCCCAAATGAAGTTCCCATATAAATTAAAGCCGGAAAATTCAAATACAGAACAACGCAGAAAATAGTTTTTAATTAACACTAAAGCTATCGAAGTCTGGTGCTAGTTTTTTGAAAAATTCGTCTAAACTTAGAAACAGTACAACAGAAGTCCCACGTATATCCTATAATGCATAAGTGACTTAACAGATCATCTTCTTTGTCAGTTGGTTCCTCTTCTTTCAAAATACTTACTTATTATATTCAATTGTAGCACATTTAACGCCGGCAGTTCGATTGTTATATAACACAAAAAATTATATTCTTTCACTTCTTCGAATCGGTCATTTGGCCGGTTTTAATTTGTATTGATAAGTTTTATGTGAATTGTACAATCGAGGCGTGAACTTAGGAGTGGAAATGCAAACAGAAGGATATTGCAAAGAGGATGCAGGTACCGTTAGAAACGTCATGAAACGTGGTAATTATTCCATTTGCCTAGTCGATCGACGAGGTAAATGACGTGAGGTAATACATATCCAATCAACTGTGCCTCCACTTAACTGACATTGTCATTGCATCATCAGTGGGGGCGCGTTGCCCGGGTTTTTAATAAGCATACCCACAATAGCCCCCGTAATTGGGAGGGCAGGAACAAAGGATGAATATAATGAACTTCTCTTTATAGTTTACCGAATAAACTTCACTACCAATTTCATAAACACACCCCGCCATTATGAAATAAATTCTAATATTATTGTCACGACGGAGCGCAGAATATCCCTTTAGATTGGAAAGTTCTAATGAAATTAATATAGCGGAAGAAATTTTGCCAGTTTTTCGCATGTACGGAGTTTTCAAAATATTTCATTCAAAAGAAAGTACTGCTAGTTTGGGAAAGTTCAATATTTTGAAAGAGAAATTGGGTAGATTTGAAAGCCTCGTGTATTATTGAGACGATAACATTTCTTTTTAATGTTTTACCCCTTGCACTACAATTTCTTTTCTGACCGATTAAACAATAACCCCAGAATTCATTGCTAAAATTATAAATTTTCACTGATTTCTGATGTAACGTGTATCTTAACGCAATATTGCTAGTATAGAAATAATTTCATCGTCTCGTGATCGACTGATATTTTCAATTTAATAGTTTTTGGAAAACTTGTAATTTTTATCTCCTTTCAGAAACATCATTTTCCAATATTCCAAAAAGTATTCTCCTTTTTCCAAACACTGGCGTTACGTTATTGAACCTGTTTCGCACTGATTAACATCTTCCGTATACAGCTCAGTCTTCGTTACAATTCCCACGGTTTTTAACTACTCCATAATTTAACAAAATGCATGAAAGACATTTCCTCAAAGTCTCATAAAAATCCAAATTAATTTTCATCATTACAATTTATTATTAACAGACACCAACAAAAATAACATTTCCGACGAACCCCCAGGTCAGAAACTTTTTCACAAAATTGTTAAAACTATCTTAAAAACCATGCCAATCGTCACAAGCACCATCCCATGAAGAGATTCTCCCAGAAAGCTCTCTAACAATGTCTCTATCACGGTTTCGGAGAACGCAGAAAGTCAAAAAAAAAAAAAGGGAATTAGTCGAAAGTTCGGTTGCCGCAACAGGCAGAATTAAAGGGGTGGCCCGTTCGCTCGTTCAGCGAAGAAGTGGTGGCCGACGAAAGGAGGACAGAGGGGATGAGGGTAACACGGTAAGGGTCTCGGCACTACGCGAAAAACTTTCCTGAAAAATGTGAGAGATTGTTCTGGCGAGCGACCCGCAAACATTCCGGTTCCTCGAGCCACGAGCTACTTTTCTCTTCCTTCCTTCAGTGTTTTCGCATCTCGCCCTGTAAGTGCATCGACGTTTCTCCCGTTCTTCGTAGATGTACCGTGAAAAATTCTCGTTTCTTCTGATAGTTCCGCTCGAGGCGAATTTTCTCGTATTACGGACCTCCCGGTGGGCTACTGACGAACATTTTCTTGGCCCAATTTGTCGCAGTCGAAAGGAGGACGAAGATTGCGGAGGAAAAGGGGTGGGAATTAAAGAAATTCGACGGGGATAAGTGATTTTGTTTTTTGTCGAATTGTCGTTGATTGATAGAGGGGTTGTTAGTTTTAGTTATTCCGTGGGAGTCTTTCATTTGTCGGAATTTGAAGTACTTTGGTATTGCAGATCGGCAATTTCTTGAGGATAGGTATAATACAAAGTCAGCAGCGATTTTTATATTTAACACTGGACGAAATTTTTGCAGATTTTAAAAAAAATCCAGTGGGCATTATGTTTTCGATACTTTTATCGATACTGCACAATATATTGTAAAGACTGTCGATGTTCGTTGGTTTAAAATTTTTCGCTATTATATTCGAAAGGTGAATTTTTTTTCTCGATCTATTTTTATTTTTTTGAATGTAATTAAATTGATTACAATAATTAATAAAGATAAAATTAAAATAATAAATAAATTTATAATTAATATTATTATATTTATTAAATTTAATTAAATTTTTTAATTGGAAACAATAGATACGTTATTCTTGAGGGGTAGTCAGAAAATAAAGTACAAATGGTAATTTTCATATTCAGTGTTAGATGAACTTTCAGATTTTTAAAGAAAGCAGTATCTATCGGAATCGATATTAAACAATATAGTTTTACATAAAATGTCGATATGGTTTGACAAATTTTTCAGTGTTTCAAATTGTCACTATTCTGGAGTAGCCTCAAAGAAAATGCAAACAGTGCATTTTATATTTAATGTTAGCTAAAATAGCCTGTATATTTTGGTGAAATGTGGTGTGCATTAAATTTTCGGTATTTTGTCCGCCGTAACACAATATATGCTCGTAGAAACTGTCGATATGCCTTCGGAAGGGTATGCGATATTTTCCACGGATGCATCAGCCCCGTATTTTATCTCTTTTTATGTCGAATGACCCAGCACACTGTGCACGGATAACGAACGTAAAGAACTGAGAAAATCGGGTCAAAGAACGACGATTATTCATGCTCTCGGAATGCCTCGTTGAGATAAGAATGATTAGATAGAGCTGGGCAACATTGAACTAGAAACCTCGACAGCTGGAATTCCGAATGGAGATAAAAATATAGGAAAAAGGTTTAAAAGATTATATTTAACAAAAATATAACTATTCTACAATTTTCTGAAACAAGTTATTACATAAGAATTATTCAAAACGTTGCCATTCTCGATATCTTTGTTTTAAAATTATAATCGTTTTTATTAAACGTAACTTTTGGCGCAAATATTATAAAAAAACAAAAGAATCTAATACCGTAGAAATTATATTCAGAAACGAGGAATAAATTTTTGCTTGTTAATAAACCGAAGAAGTTGAAAAGGTAGGAAAAAAGGAGGCAGAAAGTTTCACGAACTCGCCCTAATAATCGCAGAATCAGAAAGCTCCTTCTCGCGCATGGAAACGCAATTCAAAAGAGCTTCTAAGCACAGGCTCAGTGAATATCGTCCTAACTGGACGCAGAAAAAGGGGAACACGTATCCAGGATAAATCCAACATTCATACCCGTGGCGATATCAGCATAGAACGCGCTGAGAATTTCGTTATGGCAATCCAACACTAGGAAGCCTAGAGCAAGAGATGCCCAGTATCAACGGGGGTCAGAGAAGCTAGAGAAAGACGGACAGATAGATAAATAGAGAGAAAATGAGAGGGAAGTTAGAGGGTGAGACAGGAGATTTATTTTCTTTTTTATTTTTTCCTCGAGACGTGCATTTCCGACGGAGAGAGGAAAGCAAGATTAATGAATATTCAGGAGCACCAGAGTGGAGTCAGCCTGCAGGGTGGTTCGACGAAAAAAATAGAATGGTTGCGGAATAGAAAGAGAAGATGCGAGAAGGTGAGAAAAGCGAAGGAGAGCGTGACAGAGAGGGAGAGGGAGAGAAATAACGAGACACAGACAGAGAAAGAGAGGGAGAGGGAGAGAGAAGAAGGAAGTAGAGAAAAAAAAGACGAATAAAGGTCCAGAGAACGCCGGAGAAAATATCCTGACGTTAACGCAATTAATTTACCGGGAACTTTACATTTTAATATTCATCCCCCGGCGTTCACCCCCGATTGTACCTCTTTCTTCCTCGTTCTCGCCTCCCCGGCTCGCTTTCTTTCCACGTCGTTTCGCTGCTCTTTTTACCGGCCAGTTATCCTCCTTTCTCTAGTCTTACCCGGCCCTTTCTTAGAGCTCTTACGCCTCGTGGGAGATCGCGTTGTTGCGCTCCACGAGTTGCGAAAAACAAGACAGGAAGTCTCGGATTAAAAACGCTAGTTACGTCTTAAGCGGGTAAGCCGTTTGCCGAGGATCTCCTTGGATCGAGCGATTACGGAGATTCTATTGATGCTTCGTGTGTTGCGCAATCAAGAAGTTTCGTTCTGCTTTGAGGAAGAATCTTCCTCTTGTGTGTCGTGGCTTTTTAATCGTCCTTTTTCTTATGCGTATCGTGGCTTTCAGTGGCAGGGAGAATCTGGATTTTGTAGAATATTAATTGGTTGGATTTAATAGATAAAATCCGCGGGATGTAATTGGGAATTTGATATTTTGAGGGTTTTTTGTATCTGTGAATTTCATTTTTTTTTTCGGTTAAAAAATGGTATCGATGTAGGAAATTGTTTTTTTGGTGAATTTATGAAATTGCTCGGTATCCTGAGTAGCAATTGTGTGTTTGTTTTAGATGGACGATACATGCATTTGAAAATATTGGTTCATTTTATAAAATGGTAAAAATACTGCAAATAGTATTTGTCAATTCGAATCAACTGAAAACTATATTTTTCCTTATCTACTACAAAATTAACTTGTCGTCAAGAAGAAGCTGTTGAAATCAGATAATTCTTTTTAAAACGAACGTCAACTTACAAATTGAAAGTGATAAACTCTTTCAATTGATTTCAGCCGAACCTCAAAGGATCCTGATTCTGTAATTAAATAAAATAAGGTCAAATTCTCTAAATTTACCGAATTTTTGATAAGTGGGAAGACAAATTTCGTAAATTTCTCCTCGCGCCCTCGTTAGCAGGGTGCAGAACACATGTCCCATTCGAGCAGAATTCCGCCACAAGCAAATCGCAGATTAAACGATCGCCGAACAATTTTCTGTCCATTTTGCCGCTGGCTGGTTCTCCGCGTAGTCTTTTTCTTCGCCAGTTCCAACTCACAATGGCACTGCAAATCGCTTTTCCATTTATTTTTCGAGGCTACGTCGAAAGTCGCCTGTCAGGAAAGCACGAGGAAAAGGTCTGACGACCCTTTCTTACCTTTCCTCCTCTTTCTTCTTCTTCTTCTGCTTCTTCTTCCACCTTCTCTCCTTTTCCCTTCTTTTCTTTTTCCTTTACCTCCGATTGCTCCTAAGACACAATCACTTGGACGAGGAATTTCTTTTAGGTTACAAGGAATTTTCTTTGCTGAAGTTCAGCATTCAGTACTGCAGCCTGAATGGCCCCGGAGTAAAAGTTAACTACGATCTCTACGTGTGTGGATTTCGGAAATTCTTGACGGAAGGACGATGGCCCCTGCAAGTCTTCGAGACTTTGGGCGAAAATTATGAATGGCGAAGTCCAACCTGAAATTTGAATAGGCGAGAGAATGTTAATTTTGCTAGAATTTCATGCTGCCTAATTAGAATTATTGTATCGGTACCATTTCTTGTTTTACCGGTTCCGTTTTTTAATGCTAAAATTACCAAGGCGGTCGAAATGATTGGTTCCCAATTTTCTCGACAATTTCCCCAAATTGATAAAGGAGCCACACAGCAAATATTCCACGTTTATCTTATATAGTCTAATTTACTTAATTGACCTTTTTCACTTTATGATTGCACCTTTTTCAAAGTATTTATTTTTAGTCAAGATATCTAAATATAATAAATGTAACACAGGTAGCTCTATTGTTATGGAATAGAGCTATGTGTTTTGATGAATTTTTGAGAAATTTCTATCAGAAAATTTTTTATTTTGGGATTTAATAATTATTTCCTTTATTTAATCGAAGTTTCCTCTAACAATTAAGCCAGTCTGTAATATAAATGACATAAATATCCACCGCTTCAAAATAATAGCAAATGAATTTCGATTAGTTTACGCAAAATTTGTTAAGATTATTTAGCAAGTGGTTGACGTTGCCGGTGCTCATAATTCATGGAGTAATTTTATCCTAGCAGAAAAAATAAACGAAACTGCAATTACAATCAGTAATAGGCACGTCTACATGTCTGTCCTTGCTTCGTTAAGCCTTTGAAATTGGTGCACCAATCATTGAACGTTATTGTTTCACATGAAATTGAGCGTGCCGTCATTTCCCATGTAAACATGTTTACACTGTTTCTAATGCCCTTGTTTTCTACGGGGGGATCACTCAAACATAGATGTTACGCTCAGATTGTTTTGAAGCTTGTACATTTATACGATTGACGTATTTATTCCGATTCGTGTGATTTACCGTCGTAGAATTTATCGCTTCGAAATGATTAACAATGTAACTGGCTAGACTTTCCTCTTAAAAAGATACTTATTTAAAAAACAGAGTATGATATTCAGGTCCCAGAGAATTTTGGAACAGAACTTTGTCGTGTTATAGACCTACAAGTATTCACGTATTTGTTGCTCATCTGCAATTAGTTCCGCCAGAATTCAATCACGGTTTGCTTCATATCGTAAAAATTCCAGTAGCTCCGTCGGATTCTTCTTTGAAATAGAACGAATTAAATTGAATTATATTTCCTGCCATTCGAATTTTTTGTTGCGTTTGAAAATTGATTTTGCAATCGCAAATTGAGAAATTTTTAGCAATAGCATATGAAAGGACAGACGAATTCTATTCAGAGGCTTTTTATTACAAATAGAGTTTGTGATTTTAAGAAATAAGATAATGATAATTTATTTTGAAGCCAGAAGGGGTTGCAGAGAGTAAAAAAAATTATTTTCCTACGATTGCAGAAATTGTTCACTTATATTCAAAATTCTAATTTCTATTCAATAAAATAATTTTTCACCATAAAAACGCAGTGTTGCATAAATCAAAAGGAGCGACACAATTCTTCTCTTCCAGTCCAATTAAATCAGGAAATAAAAATTTCTCCATTAATTGAAAGATATCCGCAACATTTTTATTCCGTCAACTCTCAGATCCAATTTTTACAGATACATTTTTGTAGTCGTAACTGTGCAATATATTTTTTCCAAGTATAAGCAAAAACGATTTGTTTCTTATTTGGTTAAAATTCCGGCGCAAATGTCACAGAGCTTCCAACGCGAAAATCGGTGACTTCAATTCGGAAAGAACACGTGCTTCCTTCGTGTTCCATATTTATTTAATTAGCAGAGTAAGGCCGGCTCGAAGTAAGGGAGAACGCCATGGGACATTGCAGATAGATTGCTCGGCGGTACCCCCCGTGGAGTCGCTAATTAAACTCGGTACGAACTAACCTTCTGAACTTCGACTTCGTCGCGGGTATTGGTTTTAATGGCCGCAAGCTCTAGCCCGGAGAAATTCAAATGGAGAATCCCGTGTTGCCTTTTTGTCCCTTTTCCTCTTCCCGTTTCGATACCTTACGTTCCTCTCGATTCCTCGATAATAATTAGTTACTACGTTTTGTTATTATGTAACGAAACGTTCGAGCTTCGATTAAATTCCGGTTTGTCGGTGATTGATTCATCGCTTTGCAATTTACTGCAAGTGAAAATTAAGTGGAGAGTGTATTTAGCTATCTTGAAAAGTGCAAAAAATTCATTTCGTTTGCTGTGAATATTTATATTACGAGGAAGGATGAAGAATTCAAGGGTGATTATCAAATTTATTATTGTCGTATTTATTGTTGCGTAATAACAGTTAGACTGTGGATCGTTGGAGAAATTAAAATTTATTTAAAAATGGAAAATTAATTCTAGACATACCAAGGTGGTAAAAATTGTTCTGAATTTTCTAGCGCTGCTTCTTTTTTAATTTTCTACGTCTACCTTGCAAATTCCTTTGCTGTATCACATTCATTTGACAATTATAAATATATCGAACTAATCGCCGTTAGGTCCACTATTAATAAAAAATTCTCCGCGAAATATACTACAACTTAAGATGTTAAAATCGCTAAGTTTCTTAAGACGTTTGCATTTTTACTGCACGGACATTCTCTCAAGACTTTCCCGACTAACAACAACCCCCAATTTTTCCAGCGCAAACAAACCACAATATTTTCTAAAATAACTCTCCACCCCTCAATGTTGTTCGTTTTCCCCACGAATTATTCGAATCGTCGAGATATAAATCTGAACATTCGCAACCAAAATATCCTCCGAGATTACAGCTCTCATTCCCTGCGTATCAGGGTTGCTTTAAACCACCCTCTGCGCAGCCCCTTTGACAGTATCGTTCCTCTATCAGCCAGACGGTTATCGTCATGTCTGGTGCTCCTACGCTCGAGGATCGACAATCAGCAATACCACGGAAATTCTGGCTTGTAATTTCCGAAGGCTAGAGCAATGCGTGCTTGGCAGGAAGGCCATAGGATTAAGTCGGAGAGGATAGTGGGAATGGGTCCCGCCGAAGGCAATAAGGGCGAGAAAGGACTCCTCGTGACGGGGGAAGAGTCCGAAGAATCGTAGACGACATGGCCTAGTTTTGCGTCTGTAAATTTGAAAACTGACAAAATTTAAGGCGCACTGTATTTTCATCTTTAACTCAGTAAGAAAAAATTTATGGGAAATTGATATTATTTTGAAGCATCGACAAATAGGTCTTGAACGTAGGAATAATTTAAGATTTAGCAGTTTCTTGCAACAGTTTCAGCGTTATACGGGATACTTGATCAATATTTTTAAACATATCTGAATTTTAGATGTATGGATCACATATGTCATTAATACTAAATCTACCGGAGTCAAATCTGTTATAGTTAAATATATTAAATAAGTATTTTGCAAAAAGGGAGATCACACGGCAAAGAAGGTGTTTAGTTTAATAATTTGCGATTAGTTGAATATCAGCTGTACTGCTTCTCTTTAAATTTCAGAAATGTTTATCAAAAAATATTGTAGAAATCCGTCAGTCGGACGGTTCAAGCACAAGAAGAAATACCACCTCGCCGTTGTCCTATTCGATACTACTTTCCATCCCCTTGAAAATCCACCGAATATAAAACCGATGCAAAATGATTGTCTCCTACAATCCTGATTTTTAATACATCATCGACGTAGCTCGTGACGCATCTGTTACATGGCAGGCTCTTCGTAATAATATAGATGACTCCGATGCGATTAGGAACGCAAGCTCGGAGAAGATGGCCCTTCAGAGGTGCTTACCAGGCATTCTCCATCTCGCTTCTACTCTCTGAGGCTCACTTGCAATATTCGACCCTGCCTAAGCGTCCTTTCAGAGACCCCTTCACCCCTTTCCGGGCCGGGGTAGCTTCGATGCTGCTCTCGTACCATCCAAGACCCTAAAGGACTCCAGGTGAGTATCTGCTACTTAACACAGGCTCCGTGCATACATTTTTAATCGACTCGACGTGACTAACATCTTTCCGACGATCGATCCGTCTGAGATTTCGATGCGATTTCATTTGTTCTCTTTATTTCATTATTTTCTTGTCGAATGTTTCATGGGATATTTCACAGATTTGGGAGGAAGTTTGAATAGTGTTGACTTGAGTGGAAGATATCGGTGGAGGCTAATTTAAGGGTTTTATTATAACGTCGCTGTTGAAGAAGCCGTGGCGAAAGGATGTATTGTGTTTTAGCTCTCTGCGCTCCGAATTATTTTGCTAACTTTTTGTCAGATAAGTAAATACAGTCACGGAAAATTGTCTAACGTTGATTATTCATTTTTTCTTAATACCAGGAACAATTGTAGGTACCGCGGAATATTTATGTTAAGATGCAAAATTATTGTTGATTTCGAAAAGTCGATAATTAGTAGATGAAACGTTAAGAGCTGTAGAAAGCTGTGTCGAGTTTAGCTCGACGTAGGAGTGCAAAGGGTTAATGGCCTTTGACGTTTTAGATTTATTTCAAGTTTAGTGAGTCGATTCTCGGTGGAATTTCGTCAGTGATGGATATTTTGTTGACCCCAATCCAGGATTATTTTTCATTTGATTTAAAAATACCTTTGAGAAAAAATAAGGGACATAGTGGAAGAACCAAATAGCGAAGAATCTTTTTGATTTTCAATTCGTAGACTTGGAAAATAACCTTTTTAGTAACGGATATCATTTTGAAAATTAAAACTGTGTGAACTACCTGGCGATCATCGCTTGGCAAATTAAACAAACCAACCATTTTTATTATTTTGCAAATTAAGCAAATTACCTAGCAGAACTATCATATTACAACTTAAACGAACTACTTGGCAGCCCATATTACTATAAACACTAATAAACTGCCTAGCAGCGAATCATTCTCAAAAAATCGTCTACAATATTCCACAAAACAACGTCAAACCAAGGCAGAGTCTTTTAGCTGCACCACAGCAAATACCTTCACCCAAAAACCAAACTCCGACTTTCTCATACGCTGCAATCCCTGAAAACCCCTTCTCCCCGTCGGCCATACATCCGGCGGTTAAATTCAAGCTCGTAGAAGGATACAAATTTCCGCGGCATTCATCGGCAGCGATATGCTAATCAAATGCTAAGCGGCTTTCTCCCCGAAAAAAGGCTCCCGTTCTCCGCGATCGTCGTCTTTCGGTGTGCCTTTAGCATTTACCTTTCATCAGAGAGCCTCGCAGTTGGCAGCCGGAAGATGAACGAACGGGGGTTGAAGGAAGGATGGGAGGGGATGGGTGCAAAGTGTATTCCCTTTAAATACACCGTGACGAGGCGTGGCGGAGGTCGAAGTAACGGCGGGGTTAAAAGCGTTTGGCAAGTCGAACAATCCTGAAACGTCGTGCCCTCTCGACGGTGGCTCTTCCCTCCCCCCTCCCCCCTTCTTGCACAGCTGACATTTACCACCTCCTGTATCCACCCTTTCTAGTATTACGTCGTAATATAGACCCCTACCCCCGTTTTCCTTCTCTTCTACCCTGGCGGGAGCACAGCAGGACGTAATAGCGTTCCTTGACTATTACTTATACCCCCTGCGACCACGCTTCGCCCCGAATAAGATTCTCTCTTTCGTCATTCCTCTTTTCACTTGTCCTCTTTCGCGTTCCCTTCGTTCTCTCTGGCAACATTTATTGCGGCTTTTTGGTGCGCCTATCTTTCTCTCTTTCTCCCTTCATCTTCCTGTGTCTTTCTCTCTCTCTGTTTTCCACGTTCTCTCTGCCTTTAACTTGTGTTCCTTTCTCCTCTTTGCCTTCAGCGCCTCCCCTTATCCCGGCTTCTTTTTTCTTCCGGCTATCTTGTCTCCATTTCGGTCGATTTATGTTTCTCTATTACTCCCTCCTGTTTTGCGGTGTGTCTCTTCTCTCGTTGCTGTCCCGTAAGATCTATTTGCAGGTGCTTTTGGGAGCATGGAGATGCGGTTTTGTAGGGGTGCTCTTTCAATTCCTGCGTATACATTTCATTGGGATTTATCGAGGTTTTTTTGTTTCGGAGGGAGAGGGATGGACGACGATCTCGTTGGGTCTGCCTTGTTTTGAAGAGGGAAGACGAGGGTTTAGGTTGACAAAGCGAGCTAATTTTGGGAATTTATTATGTTACCTTCGATATTGGAGCTTGGGGATTTCTGACGATGGAGTTTCTGTTTTCTGACATTGGCTTTTAAATTCGACGATTTTTCTCCTCTTTTTCTCCTCCATTGTTTTAGCTTTTATTCTAGTTGTGGAAGTTTAACTTCCGTCGGCTCTTGGCTACACGATTAGTCACAAAGCGAGCGAAAGAGCGTCGTAAACGATAATTGTAGATGTGTCTTGTATTTCTCTGAGTTAAAACGAATCTCCATTTTGTCATGCCTCAGGGGCCAGGCACCAGAATGCTGGGCTGGTACGGGAACTGGCGTTCCCGAGGTACCCGAGCCATTTAGTTCCCCAGGACCTGCCAATTTTTGGCAGGATGCGATGTAGCAATCCCGGGGTATCCGAGCTATGTGTGTCCCTCAGGATTCTGCCAATTGGCAGACCGGATGTGACGTTCCTGTGGGTTGTCCGAGCCAAAATGTAAACGGGTCAACATCCGTCTCAACGAGACTCGCAACACCGAAACGGGGCCTCACCGTGGTTTCTCGTGGGTGCGATCCCAGGAGGGTCTTATATCCTTGCTGGGACCGTAGCCAAATTTGTCTGTTTGTGAAAAATGGACCCACAGGCGTTTTGGGTTTTTCCTTTGCTCATTTCGTGGCAGAGATCGGACGGAAGTTCGATCTTTAGAGCTTGATAGCTGGAAAGTATATTCGGACAAGAGAGATCATGTAGCGTTTGGCCATTTATAGAGCGAGGTCATAAGGTCGTGGTTTCGGGCTTCAGGTTTCCCGGCTGCAAGCTGGTTCTCCATTTTGTATAAATGATGTACAATTACTTGGTACCAGTATTTCTTGTACTAACGTAATACAAGTACGTCTTTCGAATGTTTTCTGTCTCATTTTATACGAGATTTGTTAAAGATTAAGCATAGATTATTTTCATTAAAATTTGTATTAAAGCTAACGGGACTTGAAATGTTTAAAATCTTCATTAAAATGCAATTCGATGGAAATTTTATTTTAAATTACTTCAAAAATGACATTCCTCCAATTTACGACATGGAATTATGTAAAATTTTTATCGTTACATTTTGAGGATGTAATTGGATGAAACAATATGCATGTAAATTTATATGAATTAGCGAGGAAGCGGAGAACTGTTTTCAATAAATTACGATAAAACTCGATAACGGGGACGATAATTGCACATCCGCTGAATACGAATTTTTGAATTACGAATAACGTAGAAAGTTAAACAAATACCATTTAGCATGTCATTTTACGTTAATTTCCTGTTTCGGGTGAGATACTTTGAGGCATTAAAACTGCTTCTCCCCTCTCGAGGTTTCACTTTATCTACGGAATTCTAGTTTCGGCGAATGCAGCAGTTCTGAAAGTTCATTGACTGTATACGTATAATATAAATGCGATGTACAGTAACTCTTACCTGCATTTGCGTTAAATTTACGAGAACACTGCGAAATGAGGGCGTTGTTTTATCAGCTTTCGCCTGGAAAACCCTCGATTCCTGGCATCCTTCTGTTTAAATACAATTACAAGATTGCACGAAGATTTTCGTCGATACTAAGAAAATATTTGTTTCGAAAGTTCGTGCAAAATTAAGCTGACTACTTTATCTACTTAGTCTCCATTTTGCAAGATAGACATTAAAAGTCCGAAGAATAGCATCTACAGAAAAAGAAAATCCTCAAAACCCTCTACAATTTACCTAATACCAGACGTAACAAATTTAATCTGCAATATAAAAGTTCAATCTCCAAAATACGATTCACAAAAATACCGTGAATTTCGTGTAAATAACATACATCTCTGACATTTGCATCTCTTTCAAAATTCGCGGGGAGCAATTTTAATACAAACCACAGTTTAATATCAAAGTAGAAGGCCGAATAAATAAGATTACGTTATTCCTTGACTGTAATACAATGTTAAAGTGTAATCATTACAGCACAATTATTCTGTTACCATTTTTCACCATTCGTTTCCCGAGAAAATTAAATAATTACGTAATAAGAGCTCGCATTTCTAATATTTTTCTTGTAATTTACGTCGTGTAACTTTAACGACTAGATTCTCCAATTAATACAAATTCGCATAATAATATTTTGTACATATTAATCTTACGATGTATCTTTTTTAATCGTGATACCATTGTGCCTAATTATTTTTCGTAAATCAACAATATCATTCAACAATTATCACCACAATGAAACCAACGACAATGACGATACCTCAGACGCGTGATAATTATATCATAAAATATCGTTAATAATTTCCATAAAGTAAAATCCAATATCGGTCGCCGCGATAAATATTACCGATGATTCTACGATGCGATAATCGTACTACTAGATCTACCATTAAAATGATTATTTCCCACCAAAATGACCATACTACGTACATCTGTAAATCAAGAAAACAATTGCACCATCACAAACAACGATTGAAAAACATTACCATAAGAGACTACCACAATTAACAATGTTAAATCAGAAGCGTAAGTGCCGAAGCAAACGGCAGAAGCGAACGCAGAGAAGGTCGTCGAAGGTGGAAGGAAAATCGGAGGCAGGATCCAGCTTGCAGCTACCTACAATTATCATCGTCTGCTTTCCTTTATGACGCGCCGGCACGGCAGAAACGTAAACGCGAAAGCGTTTCAGCTCGAGGGCAGAGTGTTAAACGTAAAATTTCTTTAATCTTGAGAAGTAACGCGCGACGAGGGAGGACCGGGAGGAGATGGGGATTCTTCGTTTCGCTAAGTTGGTAACAATTAGTAGTTAGTAACCCCCGAGCGAGGTCGTACTCTGGCAGCAATGGTTATTGCGGGTCTGGCAATGGTACTAACGATGCGTACGCAAACTTTACATTTATCGTTATTGCGCACCGTCAACTTGCAGCGCCGGCTGTTCTTCGTTTTCGTGGCCCTTTCTTTTCTGTTCTTTCTCTCTGCCTCTTTTTTTACCTCTATTTCTCTGTTTCACTCTTTCTTCCTTCCTCTATCGTTAGATTCTCTCTCTTTTTCAATTGTGTCTGACTGCCCGTTTTTGTTTCTTCTACGCCGATTTGTCGAGGATTTCGACGATCAAAGCTGCAGTTAAGTTCTGCTCGATGAATGTTAAAAAGACGGGGGTTCTTCTATGGGTTTCGAATATGGGGGGATACAGTGTTTCAATTATTGGGGGAGTTATAGCGAATGAATCCTTTCTGTTGGTGTGACTCATTCGTGCAGTTGGATTTCATTTTAGAAATTTTTAATGAGTTTCTCCAATTTTTAGGATTCATCAGGAATTTTGTAGGATTTGTTTCGCTCAAGGGTGTCTTAGGGGAATTAGAATGTTTTATTGGATGCATTTATTTTCTAGAATTCAAGGATAAATAATTTATCCTATGTTAAGGATAAAGTAGCTTTTTTAAGAGAGGGTTGACTTTGGAATAATTCCGTTGCATTTTGTGGAAAGGATTGCTTCTGCAATTCCATTGTATTTAGAAGTGCTTAAAGTTTCAAATTGTTTCTTGGAAACATGCGAACGAAGTTTCGAAGTATATTTTGCATTTAACACAAAAAATTAAATAGAATTATTTAAGTAAATATTACAAGGGGATATTGAAAATGCTACGTTTACATTTTCAATTTGTATATTTAACATGCAATGATATATCGTGTTTATAAAAATTATGTATCATTGTTAAATCAATATTAGAAAAGTTAACCATCTCTATGTAAATTTAAGACGTACTATAATTCCATTAATTCTTACAAAATTAGTAAATTCAAATGAAATGCTATACAAACGAAAGCATTCTTAAATGCTAACAATTAAAAGATCGAGACTTAACAACTTTAACAAAAAATATAAATAGATAATCGTATCATCTAAAACGTACTATTATATTATTCTACTTAAATAATGTTACGAAGTAAAATATATTAAAAAATCGTAAATCGCTTCTGTCAAATTTTTCATCGAAGATATAAAAGATAAATAAAACTTTAATAGGAACGGTAATTAAATATTGCAATCGCGCGTGTAAAGGGCATTAACCTTGTAAAAAAAATAGGAACATCAGCTATGGAAAGAACGATTACCCAAATAGAATACTTTTAACCGCTAAATATTAATAGGATATCGTAAAAATACCGATCAAATATTGGTACTCGATGTCCGAGCAAATAAATATTAAACGACCAGTGTATTTAATCACCGCTGTGTAATAAATATCGATCATATTAACCAGATATGAACATATCTGAATACACTATCTGTGATTATTTGTCACGCATCGTGTCATTTAAAACACCGCACAATTTTATAATGCTTCATAAAATATGCAATGCATTAAAAGATAAAAATGGATGTCCTTAAATAACGCAAATGTTAAATATAAAATTATATATCTCAAACAATGACTTATCGATTTGCAAAAAGAAACGTTATACTTTTTAAAAATAAATATTATTATAATACCGAAAGCAAAGTACGTCAAAGTTAAACAAATTTCAGTATTTGTTGTTAGAATGATTCTAATAAGGTTGGAAGATAAACGTTAATTTTGTGAGTATTAGAAGTACATAAATAAATTAAAAGAATAAAAATATCGTCAATGGAGGGCCAATATAAGGTTATTCTACCTGGAGTAATTTAGCGGGTTAATTTAATAACTAGGACGATTATTAAATCAACGGTGCATCTTACACAGTTACATCTTTCTAGAACGAATTTATTTTTACCATCGGTAATCCTTTTTCTGCACGTCGAAATTAGCATCGACTTTTCAAAATTATTCCCCGATCCATTTACCTGAACTTCGACGGATTCAGTGATAAGTCTTCCCAAGTTGTAATTTCAAATTCAACCCTTTATGCTTTGACTTTCTCGAAAAAAGCACCACGTACTATATTTAATTTCACAAAATGAAATGTTAAATATCATACAATTTTAATTGTCCACTATAATTTGAAAAATCAAGTCATCGAATATATACTTTCTAAAAAATTACTTTGTTGCAACTTTCGACCGCGCGTTCACCTGAAACGCAACAGTGCACTGTCTCAGAGTTAAAATACCGATGGACAAGTTTAATTTTGCGATTTCCCGCTCGATCGACTCACGTCAGTGGCTCAAGGAATTTCGGCGAACGTTGGAGGTGATGCGATAGAAGTCGAGGAACGCGTCAGTTTTTTTGTGGTTTTATCAGCCGACTCGCCGGAGGTGGCAATTTGTTGAAGCCCGCGTTGTCAAAGACCGGAAGTAGGTCCCTCACTCTTTGTCCGGTGCCGATAGCTGCCAGCTCGAGCCATCTGAAATGACGGCAAGCTGTTAAAGGACTTCCTTCGGCTCTTTTATTGGCTCATTCGTTGCATCGAGTTCTTGGCTCGAGCGGCTAACTTTTCCACGCGAATTTAACAGGAAAAGTTTGATAAACTCCCTCGTGTCCCCTTTACACGACGATCTGATATTCCTCGAATAAAGTTACATTCTAGGAACGAATACGATATTTTGCATTCTGTCGTGTATCTTGAGTTATTTGTATATCCTTGGAGAAGTGTTTGATGAGATTTTAGAGAGACTTGAACTTTCCATGGTATTTTGGGGCGGAATTTTTTGTATAGTGGGCATTTCGTGTAGGAGGTTGTCTTTGAAAGCTTTTCTGTGTTCACTTCTTATTTTCCATCTTGTATTTGAAGCAATTAATTGATTTGTTCTGTAAATTATTTTAATATCTATCGTGGCAAGGCTTCATTTGTTTGCTATGAATTTTTAACGTGATTGGGGGCTTCAATTTTAACCTTGAAACTAGTGATGATTAACTTAGGATAATTAGGTATATTAGAGAAGTAATTGAGAATGGAAGAGCACTCATCAATTTAATGGTTCACAGTTTGCAATACTGAGAAAGAAAATCAAAGAAATTTCTATGATTTTAATTTGTATACTTTTTTGAAGAAGTTGGTTACCTGCCCTTTTCATTATATCTAGTAAATATATTGAACTGTAATAATTAGTTAAAGAATAAAAAAAGATGGGTATAATGGTTTTCTCAGGAACACGTCATCGATTAAACAACAATTCTGTTATTTCAATTTCAGTCGACGAGAATCATTTAAATTCGAATCATTCCGTCGGCGATCGTTCCTTTGTTCGCTTTCGCATAGAACAACCGCAATTTCGATCATGCGATATTTTTGGCATTTCCAATTTGCGCTTTACAATTGAATCAGTAAAGCGTACCTTTATGATTCATAAACACGAAACATTTTGCTAAGCGATAAGGTTTTCGCATTGCCAAAGCTAACACGCCGGAACGTGCTGAAATCACAAAGAGTCAGTGACGATTAAACTGAATTTGCTGGAAGTATCGATGCCGCCAACGAATTAATTATAACGTTAGTGTTTTAAAATTTATGCAAGCTTCCTAAAACGAAATCTACCTTTCGATTTCATCGTCGTGATGGAATTTCTTTCGAATAATCAACTCAGAATAAAATGTAATTTTATCGAAGTAAACCTTATAGATTATTTAAAATGTTAACGGTGAGTTAATGCCAACATATGTTAACATATTTTGAGATATATTCACGTATTTTAAATGCATTTTTATCCAGTATTTTAAGAAGACCTGTTTAAATAAAAAAAAATAATTGAGATTGTTTTGAACCCACCTAAAACTGTAGGTTTCTTGCGGAATGACGATAGTAGCTAAAAAAAATTAAAAAATAAAGAGAGATTTGGTGTTTGTCAAAATTATAAAAAGAACGTGCATTATTGTCAGGAAAGTGGAGAAACTCGATGGAAATTTGGGGGGGATGTAACAAAGCGAATGTCGTGCAATAAATGGAGGACAAAGTACACACGTGCAATTAAGGTGAGTATCAATTACATTACATCGTCAGGGGAAAAAGTAATGTGGTAGATATTGTCGTTAATTGAGCTGGTGTATATTAAAATTAATTTTCATTAGCCCAATGGGAAGTTTTCTTGAAATGCATTTCGCTCGGTTGTGGTAGCGTAGAACTAAAATCGTGTAATTACAAGTGACAAATTAAATTTACAATTAAAATGCATTAACTGATGCTATTATCCATCTTCCGGCGAGTTTTAATAGAAGGAAGGTTACAATACTAACCAAAGGTCAATTAATTGTTAAAACGCAGATTAAAGATCTCATTTTTCAACTCTTTCGTTTCCTAAAAGAACCTTTGGTAATTAAGATCCAGTAATTCAGGAATTTTGCAATGTATATTATTCCAAAGTTTTTCAACAAATTTCCAATATGCTTCATTCAAAACTTTTTCAACAATTTTCTAATGTACTTTCATGCCGTACGATTTCTTTTGCGACTGCCTTCGCTATAATTCAGAATTAAATTTGTAAAATAAAAATTGATCAGTGATTCTTGATATATCATGTAATTTAACGTAATTTTTCTCAATTTTTCTGAAATTTCTCACTTCGACTTGAGACTTTTTCTATTAAAATTTCAAAATCACCAGCACTAATATGCTCATCGAAATCGTGACGAATCGAAACAGCCCCTTAAAAATAAAACTCACTTTGAATCGAATAATCCCGAACAAACAGGGGTGAATTTCAAGCGGTACAATTTCCCGCGAATTTCTGAGAGCTATTAAACAAAGCGCAAACCGTAATTACCAGTCGGAAAGATGAATGGGACCGCGAACGATGAAAGAAGGGATAACATGGAGATCTTCTACAATGGCTGATAAATTGAAATTGACTTTGATGCGCACTCGATAGGTCACGCGGAACTCGCTTTACAAGCACATGCGAGCACATTCATTTCCCACCTGTTGTTTTTGTATTTGGCGAGGGGTTGAGCGGCTGGCTGGGGCGTTTCAGTGGGGAAATATGTGGCCCCATAAAAATCCAAACCACGGCTCAGCAACATCGAGGTCTCCTCCACGCTGGCCAAAGTAACCCTTATAACGGGTGGCCCCGTGTAAATCGTCACTGGCTCGTTCTGGTTCTGAGAGTCGCTTTTCAGCTTGTCGTTGATGGCTTTCACTGAAACGCACTTGTTGAAGTCTCGGAAAACGAGGGCGATGGCGAAGATTTGAGTAAGGAATGATTTCTTCGAGGTTGAATCGAAGAATTTATATATTTGGAATCATATCGGTGGGGTTAGATGAAAGGATGAAAAAAAATGTTCTTCGCGAAAGCGAGAAGTTCTGAATATGGATTATAAAATAAAGATAAGTGCAGAATTTTTTGGTGGTTTAAAGGTCACTAAAAATTGCAAGTCTTAGTATGTATGACCATAGAAGAGGGAGCTTAAATAATAAAAGAGGAATTAATAATTGATGTCTGTTAAAACTCAGACGAAATTTTGTCCTAAATATCTAAAAGTAAATTAAACTTCCAAAAAAATACGGATTAATTTTTGAGCGCTGATTGAACCAAAGCTATTTCGTCATCTATATCAAAGTCAAGCTTTTAAAATTCTTCCACGTGCACCATAACGTTATCAGAATTCTTCTAACGTTCCAAACTCTCCATCTCGAGAAGTGCACCCCTAAATGGAGGCTCACCGAAGAACCTTAAACTGCAAACCGCCACGGCACGACGTAGCAAAATTCCCACTTATCGCGGTCACCATAACGATTTCGAAAATTACTCACAGACCGTTCCCGTATTCAACGGCAACCTGGCAACTTCGACTATAGAACGGTACTTGTAGAGAGCGTGCCTGATATCCTCTTCGGGCAATTCTTCAGGTACGTCCAAAACGTAGACGGTGAATGTCTTTGCGGGTCTGCAGGGTATGGCGACCTACGTTCATGAATACGAAACGTCGTATTTAGAGGCGTTTGAAGAGGACGACCCTTTGTGTACCGAAAGATAAGTACCTTCTTGTAGAAGCGTGCCCCGGTGACTTTGTGGAAGCCCTTTTTGTAGACCGCCTGAAAATCGTCGATGTTGCTGAACTTGAAGAGTATACCCGTGGCTGTCTTCGTCAGGGAGAATGTGCCACTGTAACGTAAAAGCGGCAGCAATGTTTTCCTTTTGCCATTTTTTTTTTCTTCCCATCCCCCGTACATCCGATTTTTATCCTCACGCTGTTTTTCCCCCTTTGGGTTTTCTATTACGCAATTACCCGTAACTTGGAGGGTGGAGGTGGAGGGCTAATTTAGCAGGGAAACGATTTAATGGATCAGCCGTGACCTCGCGTAATCAGGCCGCGAGAAATTCGTTAGAGGTGAAAGGTAGTAAACGAAATAAGGGAATGCGGGCAACTTGCTGGGATTTCGAAGTGGAAATTTATCAGATCTCATTCGCGGTGATGTAAAGTGCCGTTGAATGGTGAATTTCAACGTTGGGCGGAACGGATGCGGGAAATATTGAAAGTCGGAGGAAGATAAATCCTTGCAGGTTGTAGAGAATTTCGAGTGCGCTCGCATGAGAAATAAATAGCTCGGTGTAATTGGATAAACACGAGTGCACGACCGTTTGCTTTTGAATTTACGCAGCCGGTGACGTGGGGAAAAATTCTGGGGGAATTATTCATGCAAATGATATAGATATTATGAATATTTAACGTGACAATTTTACGGATAACCTGTTACAGCTCAAAGAGCGGAACCGGACGATTTGAATTCGCGCGCGCATTGGAATAGGGGATGAAAAGTCAACGTTGCGACAAATATATGGTAATGCAATGTCCGTGGGTGTAGTCTGATTTTAGATGTTGCGAAATTTGCTTCAAAGCTTGATGCTTTCAGGGCGTAAATTAAAAAATTTTAAACACAGACATCAGCTGAAATTTAAATTTGGGGGGATGTTTTTTTAAGCAGAGAATTCTGCACAGTTTTGGGAAATGGATTATTTAAAAATTAATAGGAGAATTAATTAATGAAAATTAAATAATTTTTTTTTAAAAAACACGAATTAGTTAAATGAATAATTCTTTGAGCAAAATGCATTTTTCAATCTCATGACGCAGTGCCACAGACTGTACACAAAGTGATCACAATACACACAAACTGCTATTACAACGCCCATCCATCGATCTTAATTAATCCTAAAACTTCAAAACACTTTATAGAATCACTCATCAACCATTAAAATAACGCAAAAAAAACCCAAACCAACATCCGCAACCAAGTAATCCCAAATCTTCCCCGTCACCAGCCCTATTCCAAAACCACTTCCACGTAAAAAAAAACAATACAAGTGTCCCTCCAGTGACCAGAATAAAATCCCAAATCAATAAATGGCCGCAAACGACCACTCCCCAAAGAGTCTAAACATCAGCAACCTTTCCACATCCTCACCGGAAGTTCATCTTCTCGCAAATGGTCGCCGCTTTCTCGATACTGAGCTCATGGCTTGGGGTGAGTAAAAAGGCACCCTTGGTCAGGAAATCGGTCTCGCTGATCTCCGAATCCGTGTCCTGATCGGGCCACTCGGCGGAGGACCTCCTTGCCTCCTGATTCAGGCGCAACAGGGAGCTACTTTTCGACGTCGACATCTCCTTCTCGCATGTCACACTAGCTGTCTGTTCCGACTGGGACATCTTTTATAGGCTCTCAAAGTGGGATCGTCAGTGTCGCGATCGAACTCGTAACCCGTTACGCGAGATCGACTCCTCGAGGAGATCACTGTGGCCGGACATACGCTCTTGACACACTGCCGAAGAGTTACGCACCGATACGTCTCCTTTATATAGTCTCTTCCGAACTCGTTGTTGGACTCTGCCTACGATTTTCGTGACGCCTCGTTGCCCGATCGTCGCAAAAAGTTCGCCAGAATGTCGTCGATACGTTGGCGCATCAAAGTGCTTCATGGTGGTGGAGTTGTCTGTAGCATTGCGTAGTTGTCGAGAGACCTTTAATGGGATGGCATAGGTTGTGGGATGCAGCTTTAAGTAATGTAGGACCCCGTATACTGCGACGAAGTTTCGTTCTTGCTTTTCCCTTGGTATTTTTCAGTTTCCGCTACTGTGGTCATTTTGCCTCTGAATTTTAGGACTTGTTTTGTTTTTGGGTGAAATTCCTTCATAAATACGAAAAGCCAAAAGGAAAAATAAGATTCCACTTTTTTTTTTTAATTCCATGGCAGAACTACCAAGGCTATGATATATTAATTGATAATTTAGGAAAAATTTCTTAGAGGTGATAGGGGTTTTGAAGTCTGCACTGATTCCGGATCGTAGCCCTTTGCCTTCTTATTCAACGTATTTCTCCCTTTTTAAATTTTTCGGTTTTGACTGTTCTGGTCACTTCATCTAGGATCTACTGTTGTTGTTGGGTCCCAAACCACTGAGACTATGGAATATTAAATGTTAATTTAGAAATAATTTCCCAGAAATAATAGAGACTTGGAACTCTGAGGCTGTAATTAGTCCGAGTTTTTACATGCGTAAACAACCCCCTACGCGAGAAGTATGTTCTGCTATGTAGGAATTTTGAGTTATATAGGAAAAAATTTTATAGAATACAAAAGATGATGAATACTTTGAGATGATAAAATGTATTTTGCTCATATGTATGAAGGATGGAAATGTGTGCGTATGCCGCGAGGTTGCGACGAACGTAATCGAACGCGTTTATAAGGGGTACCGCGGGGGACGGGTAAGCGATAGACGAAGATCGGGGCGTGTGGCCCGGTAGAGTTTTTAAAGCGATCCTCACGACAACACCTCTTATATCGTTCCTTTGCATTTTAAGTATTCATTGTTATTTTAAAGTATCCATAGTTTTTTTTATAGTTTATTATATTTCATTGTTTTTTTTGTAGTTAGAATAAAGTTATTTTTGTGTTAGTTTTGTTGTAAGCCTAGTGTTAAGTGTGATTCCTGGAAATCCGTTAATCCAAATCCTACATGTATAATCAGTAGTCACATATTTTTAATAATTCCAAATAACATGTCTATGAAACACATTTAATGCAGCTAACATGTTTTTATAGGAATTATGATTGGCATTGTTGTTTTCTATAGTGATGGGGACTTCCTCGAAATGTCAGCTTACGAGGGCAAAAGGTTTCCGTTTATATCTGTCCAATTCAGTCGACATAAACCATCGGTAAGGATAATTGCCCTGACAAAAAGCTCCAGTAGGCGTAGTTACGTAAACTAAAGACGATTCGAATTCGGTGCACGATTAATTAACAATAGGAGTCATTTTCTGCGGCTACACATGGATTACGTCACTAAAATCTATGTAGAAAATAATTACACTGAGTTGACAATATGAATCAACTTTTCTCAAGTTTTATAACAAACATATTTTGCATTTAAATATTCGGAGGTAGTAACAGGTTTTAAACTTAAACTCTTTTAAACGAAACACAACCGATATGTATCCAAGATAATTATTTGAAAAGGTAACTCGACCAACAACTATTTTGTTTACGTTGACGCTTAACGGTAGTTCCTTGAAAAACAAACATGCTTGTTCCATACCGCCGTGCAAACCTCCGAGAATTGACTTTGGTATTTCGAAATTCATCTACGTATAATTACCTTATCCGCCATATCTACAAGTACAATATTCATCTCCATTTTAGATATGAAATGCATTCCTCCCTCCCTTCCAAATGTCTCTATAACTGTAACTCCAAGAGACACAAAAGCAGTCTCATTATTTCATCTCATTTATCATCAACAAACTAATGATTTCTCCAGTAACAATCTATCCGGTGAACAAAGAAATTCGAAAGAGTCTTTGGATTCTAATAGGAGATGTTGGAAATTGCTGTCGCGAAATCCGTGAATGTTGATCTTTAAGTCGAAGCTAATTTTCGGCTCGTAGACCCCGACGAAACAGCGTCTTCGGCGCCTTAAGAGAGCGAGAGCTTAAATTTCATTCAAGATACTCAACTAACAATAAGACTAGAAGCCGAAAGCCCCAATTAACGCGGCTTTATCGAACTCTCTAGCGACAACGGTGCCAACTTGGTACACAAAGACGCAAACAGCGATACCTGCAGAGAGAGAGAGCAATGGTAAAGGGGTGGGTTTATAGGGGTAGACGATCCTGGAGACGCGTGAAATGCACATCCAAAAGCCTAATTTGAATTGAAATCAAGGATCCTTCGTATTTCGTGCTGATGTACGCCGATACTGAGAGTGAACATTGACCTGCATTGATTTGCAGCAATTATTGAGGGCCTCATTAATGGTGAACATTAAGACCGAAGAGGGTTGTACTATGGATACGTGGAATTTAAGTTATTACCGCTGTTATAGGTACTATTTTTAATTGCTTAACAGCAGAATAATATTCTAAATGTTTTTATCTTCATAGATGTTTATACTTTAGAGTAAAATATTAAATAACTGTGGTAAATAGCAGGCTATGATGGAGAGAAAATAATTTGAGTATCTAGTATGCGATAGTAAAGTTATTAATGTTGCTCTGGCTGCTATTTCTAATCTTATAGAGTCATAATAATATTTTAAACAATTTTATCATAATAGATATTTTAAATGCTAGTTATAGTGTTAAAGAAATTTGTCAGATAGCGCAAGTTATTGGGATTGTTCTGAATACTATTTTTAACTGGCTAATATTTAATTATAATATCATGACATATTTAATATTTTGACTTTAATAGATATTTAGACGGCAGTTTATAATACTAAAACACTATGAGAGCATCAGGTTATAATAACGACCGGGATAGACTATAATCAGGGAACAATCAAACTATTTTATTACCATAAAACAAGAAAAATATCGCTACTAATCGATACAAAAATACATGCACAGTGAGAAAAATTATATTATCAATCAATTCTACCGTCCTTTCATTACTGCCATTCCCCATAATAGCAAGTATTAATTTTTTCACGTGGAATTGCACGCACATGAGTGTAATGGAAACGACGCAAAATTTAATATTACCGTCAGCAAACACGAACGTGCATGCAAACTGAATTTTGTGATCTGAATTAAATTATCTGCTTTATCGTACGAGGGATGATCGAAGCCGCGGAAATTTACGAGAAAAACAGCAACAATTATATTGACCGTGATGACAGACGATTAATATATGGCAATAATAATCCAAGCTAGCTCTTTTTTCTTTGCATCGTATAGTAACATTATTGTATCGAGAGTAATAGCCATAATATCCATGATTCATCCATAATATCCAGTTGTGTTGGTGTTGTATTTCATCGTATACGGTGCAAGATGTGTAATAAACTTTCGTGTATGCGAAACCAAATTGCCCTTGCACTATACCCGAGCTCCGATTTAATGACTGCGTCTCCTGTGATTCGAACATATAATGCAGTTTGAATTCTCGAAAACAGTCGAAATATCATTCGATACCATATAACGTTTCCGGTAACGTTCTCCATATTTTACGAGAGGATTATACGACGTTGAAAATACCTGGCAAAATTAATCAACGATATCGATTGTTTTTCGACGATTAAATGCGATCGATTTTATCCCAATATTTGTACGTTTTAGTCATTTTATCTCGATAACTGTGGAGGCATAGTTTAATGAATTATTGATTTGGTATTAAGCGGCATGTTTGTGCAATTGTAATCATTTTTGGAAAGTTTGAAGTTACGTTTGGAATATTTGAAACTTACATTTCGTATTGTGTTTGTTGGAATTATAATTTTGTTTAAAAGTCAATTCGAAACTGTGATATATTGCAATTATTTTTCTAAAGATTATTACAATTAATAAGACCATCTCTAAAGTAAAAGCATACGGCTTGAATCTAGTTATCAATTATTTTCAGATTAATATATCCGACGAAGATTGTCATAGACATTTATCCAATTATTTACAAATACTTACAATCACTGAATATCATCATAAACGTATTCTCCGAAGACATTTCTGTCTATTAATATTCCTTCGATAATCTAATACAAACGATCGATTTCTTATCGTGAAAGTTTCATTATATTTCCACGTCACCCCCTGTCAATTCCCGTAATTGAATTTCCATCTGTAATTCTCCTCTTCGTATAACTTCAACGTGCGTAAAAATACGGCACATCTGTTTCCCAATCACGAAGCGTGCCCGTCGTAATACGACTGATTTAGTAATCTCGAATCCATTATTATTGATTCGATGGCCTTTCGCAAATTCCCAATCATCGTTAGTAAAGGACGTATGGGATTACCGGGGCAAACGGCCATAATGCGGTCCGAATAATCCAACTAAAAACGGATACGATATCCGTATCATGTGAAAATTGTCCTGTATGGTTGTTTACATATTGGCAAAACGTTCGTTCATTGAGAAATTCTTTTCTGTGACAATGTTCTCATCTTCTTGTTGCTACCCTCCTTTTTATTTTTGCATTATATTTGTTTATGTAGAATTTATAAATCTTTTATTGGTAGGGTATCATGTTATCGAAAATATATGGTATTTCTTTTTCGTGGAATATTGTAATATATATAGTGCTTTGTGTTTCTTTTTATTTTCTATAATTTTATGGGTATTTTACTACGAGAGTATATTTCAAAATTAATATAAAAAGGAATTACTAACAATACAGTTCTCACTTGCTCGATCGATCGTCTCCGACTTCTAACGATAATCTTTCCTCACATACACTATCCACTCGCGCACAGAATCCTACTTGTAATGGTACTGAGAATCTCTCTGAGAATCTTTGCTACTGAGAGTTGTAGATGCAAAACCACTTGAGGATCTCAGTCTTGCTCGTTAAGAACCCTAAGTTTAACTGCACTCAAAATCTTAGCTGCACCCTCTGAGAATTCCATGCATAATCCCAGTAACAATCTAAATCTCATCCACTGAAAGTCACCAGCTCAAACCCACTTAAGATCTTGGTCTCAGCCACTTGGAATCATCGGCTCAAACGTACTGAGAATCTTATTCTCACCCACTGAAAGTTGCAAGCTCAAATCCACTTAGAGTCTTGGTCTCGCCCACTAAGATTGCTAAGCTCAAATTCACTGAAAATTTTAATCTCATATACTAAGAATTACAAGCTCAACCCTACTAAGATTCGTATTATCTCCCGCTGGGAGTTTCAAGCTCAAGCTTACTAATAATCGTAATCTCATCCACTGAGAGTCAGAAGCTAAAATCCACTTAAGATCTTGGTCTCAGCCACTTGGAATCATCGGCTCAAACGTACTGAGAATCTTATTCTCACCCACTGAAAGTTGCAAGCTCAAATCCACTTAGGGTCTTGGTCTCGCCCACTGAGATTGCCAAGCTCAAACTCTCTGAAAATTTTAATCTCATCTACTGAGAGTTGCAAGCTCAACCCTACTAAGAATCATATTATCTCCCGCTGAGAGTTTCAAGCTCAAGCTTACTAATACTCGTAGTCTCATCCACTGAGAGTCTTAAGCTAAAACTCCCTGAAAATGTTAATCTCACTCATTGAGATTTCCAGGCTCAAACCCACTGAGACTCCCAGACTTCATTCCCACATATCCCATACACTCCTACGTATTCTTATCTCCGATCGTTTTCGAAATACGGTACCAATTACTGCAATACTAATTATCGTCGGTTCTCCCAAAAAAATCGAGCTCCACGGCTGGTAATAACTTACGAAGCGTAGAATCGCAAGAGCCGGATGTATTTGGTCGTAAGTAATACATGGTCGTATTATCGATAATTCTCTATCGTCTGACTACAAGTTGACCCGTGTAGGTGGCCAATCAACGGTTTACTTTTTCCAGCAAAGATGGCCTACAGAGGCGTGGGCGCTTAATTGGATGATTGGGCTCGGCGATGCATCGTCGATAAATTGGCACAAATGGGATAAAGAATTAAGAAAGGTCATTTCTTTGTCCTTCTCGCGCTGTAAGGACAGTCGTCATGGTTCGCTGGGAAAGTTTCGTGGCTGACGGACGTATAAAGGGGGAAACTAATCTCGGTATGGGACAACGCGCCTATAAATATATAAAGGAAACACGGAGAGGCAGTAGGAGAGATAATAAATAAATTATTTTGACAAATTGAAAAGTAAATGGAACAGTAAGGGAAATAGGAAAATCCGTGGCTGCTCCGTAGGAAGAATATTTTTGTACGAATTGCTGAGAGTTCCTTTAAATTCCGACACTTGGAATGTTTTTCTTTTATCTATTTTTCGGAGGGAGTCTGTTTTACGAGTGACAACCGTCGAACAGAAAATACTGTCTTAAAGTTGTCAAGGGAGAAGAGAATTTCAATCCCATAAGCTTAAAGGTGAGACAAATTTTGACGTTTTTCCAAAATTTCATATTCTGCTTCAATCTGTTATGAATATTTAGAATTTCCTATGAAATTTCAGAAACAGATTTTAGAAAAATTGTCTGAATGCTTTGATACTTAAAATACTGCACGCTCGACATTTAATAATTCAAAGCTGTACAAATAAAAAAGAGCGCGCAAAAACACCCCGCACTAATTCATTATTTCCGTTTTACCTTGAAACATTTGCATCTGAAATTTATTCCACGCTGGTAATTTTTGTCGTGTATTTTTCAATTCCGTACGGTCTCATTTACAAAACCGCCGTCTAAAAAAAAGAATCGTTCCAAAATACTCGTACATATTATCGCAGTCTAATTTCATAATTAGCCCGAAATCCGCAGCCCTTGGCAAAACGTTGGCATAAATTACATTTACTCGTCAGCTACTAAAATTCTAACCATTTAACGTGCTCTCAGTTACATTTATTTCCTCCGCGTCGTATTTCGACTGGCGTTTCATTAGCAAAACCTACCTAATTAAAAAGAAAAATCTTCGAACCGTGGCACATTTATTTCCATCCCCTGCACGAATTTTCTAATTTACACTCAAACTAATTTACACGTGATCTCTACCGTACGACGGAAGCTCCCCGTGAAATCATATTCCTCAACGGTGACAAAAATTGCAGCCACGTAACAGTCTCCTAATTCAATAACCCCGTTCACCGGGTATAAAATAGAGCGAGCACTCGTGCCGAAAGTCCAGGAATATCTGTCCTTCGATTATCCCGGCTTTTCGAATCGATTCCCATCAAAAGTCACGATAAACGTTCCTTCATCGGGAAAGAAAGGCCGATGAGAGTGGTAGGTAGGTGGCGGAGTAGGAGGAGCGAGAGGAAGAAGGGGTTCGAAGGGATGGGGTTTATAAGGGGGTAGTGGTGGATAGGTAGCAGCATTCGTCATCGTTCACGATCGACGAACGAAATGTAAAGCCGACGAAAAATGGCCGGGCCGATGACGAGAGGCGGGAAGGACGAGGCGAAGAAAAGAAATTATTGCTTTTGGCGGGCCGCTCGCGAGATGAACGCGGCGTGACTACCGCTTTGAAACGGGGATGAATTGTAATTGGACGGAAATGGAATTCGGATAGCGCAGCGGTGAAGAGAGGGAAAGATGGAGTTGTAGGAAGAGAGAGAGGGAGAGAATGAGAAGTAGAGAAAGAGAGTGAGAGAGAGGAAGTTGGAGAGACATTGACGAGAAAGAGGTAGCACGAGTGAGTTACAGAATGAGAGGGAAAGAGAAAGAGAGTCAGAGTGGGCTAGATAGAAGTATAAGAGGGTGAGAAAGGGAGAAACCAATAGGGGGAAGAGGATAGACCGAGAAATAGACGAAGACAGGGAGAAGGGGCGAGAAAGGGATGAGAGAGAAGGAATGACAGAATGGTAGGTGGATGGTGGATGGAAGAGAGAGGCTGAAAGAGGGTGAGAGGCCCGACGCCAGTGGCCTGTAACTCTATGCCTCTCTGAGCTTCGATCAATAGACGCGGTACAACATTGAACCGAACGCAGCTGGCTAAAATAGTCTGTACAAGCTGCACGAACTACCGGCAGTTTTCCAAAAATTGCCGTATATGGTGAAACGAACGGGACCATGAGGGTGGGTCGGCGGGTGGAGAACGGGGGGATAGTTGATGCAGGCTATTTTTCTTCTTTATTAGACGGCATACGTTGAATGCAACGAGGGAATGAGATATGGCGGTTGCCAACGATTTAATTAGATGACATTCCGACACGCGCGACCCTTTACGAGCATATTTAAAATGCGTTTGGTCAAACTGTGTTAATTTGGAACGGGGTGCGAAGTGAATTTGAATTCTTAGACCTTTTTATTATGGCGTTTCTTTGCTTCACTTATATTTGAAAAGTATATGAAATTTAGAATCATAAAACACATTTTATTCGAATTATTTTATTCTAATTAATAGGGGAATTATTTCATTATTCGGTTATTCATTTTTTGTCTATGAAAATTGCAAATACTTGAAACTATGTTAAGTGGGACGGAAATGAAGAAGTTTATGGGTTATTGAAATTAATTTAATAAAATTCTCCGCCGTTGAATATGCAGGTTTATTTAAGGATGGCAGTAATTAAGAATATCCAAGGATTCCACGATTTCAATAAGAAAAATCACCATTAATTTCCATCGGAATTAATCCTGTACAAAATTCACTATCACAGACCACGCTGTTCAGTTCGGGGAGCACTTCAAAGAGTTAAAACTGCCGCCCACTTGCTCTTCCTGTTGTTCCTTGTTAGCAAACAACACAGCAACATTTGTTTCATTAAACCGTAAAGCTTTGAAACGTTCTTTTTTTAATTTAATAACATTACACGTTACCTTCAAATTATTTCTAAATTTTTATTACTTCAATTGTTCAGTTCTTAGCTACCATATGGAACTACGTGACCTCCTACTATTTCCGTATGTTTCGATTTCGATGAATGTTATTGACAAGAGATGGATCAATTGCGGGAGCGATAAAAATACTGCTCTCGATTTATACGGTACCAATCTACCGAATAAATCCCAATTTGTACGTGTTTCTGTCGGTGTACTTTTCATCCTTAGTTTTTGAGACATTTTTAAAAATATATATTAAATTGCCAACTGAATTGGTCACTGTTTTATCGATTCTTGTTTTATTTCTGTGAATAATGGATATTCATTGTTTTTATCAACCTTCAACATTATCCGTCCACTTCAATTTTTAGAATTATTTTGATGACTACATTATAACTTTAATTTTTCAATGAGTACATTCTTTTTCTTTTAATAATAAAAGATGTACAGATTCGTGCAACAAAGTGTCAATGAAAAACCGTTCGCCAACGGGGAGAATGTGCACTGCGTTTATATATCCACCGTTGCAGTTTTTCATTATTTTTGTTGGATAAAACCTAAAGCAAACTCGCGACGATATTCACATTTTTCTTGGCTGCGTCGATTGATGAGCCGAGGATCGATTGCTCGATACACAATCGGAATTTTGAGAACGGGGAACCGCGATATGGGAAAATATCGGTTCCCCGGCGAAATGAAGACCGATGGAGACACTGACAAAAGTTTCAACAGGCTCCGGCCGTTTCGAAATCGGGAACCTCCAGCGATCTGTTTGCTCGAGTCGGAGCTCGAGGCATCGAATGTAGAGATATCGGTTTTGATCGGGAAAAAAATATCGACGTTCCTGCGGTACATTTTTGCAAATGTTTCCCGGATGTAAGAAAAATCAATGTATCGATATTTGTTCACGTTTTTTGCGGCAATGATGTGTGCTCTTTAAACGTATCGGTTCTCTTTTACTAATGTCGCTTTGTAGTTTGCTAACGATGTATCGGATATTCACGGATCATTCGTAGATGTTAATTAATTTCAATAGTGAAATTAAAGAAATCAATTGTAATAGTGGAATTGGAGGAATTGATTTCAGCAGTTAATCTGTACAAAGAAGGGATGATAATTTTGTTTTCTTAAAGGGCGAGAAATTTATTCTGGCAACAATTCCAGATTTATTATTGCAATCAGTTTTCTTAAATTAACGATACTTTATTAATTACGTGGGGTAATACTAATAATAGAAAATACCATACTGATAATAAAAAATGAAATTTTATATTCTCTATAATTTCTTAGCATTTCATCAGCGAGAAATAAAATTCCATAAAATTTTTCGATTGAAAAATAAATGGAGAATAACACTAACAAGTAATAATTTGTTTACGGTGAATTTGTACTTTGCTTCGTAGGTTTAGATGATATTTAGCCGGTTCGAAGTCGCCCTTAATGGCCGCCCTTTTTCACACGAAACGATTTCGCTGTAAATAGCCTTAGGCTGACAAGAATCGATCGAAAAGCAGTTTTAGTAAGTTATCTTCTAATTTCCTGCGCCCTAACTTATCACGTTGTCGATGCTGTTAAGCCAGTTCTATTGATAGCTCACAGGCAATTTGAATATCAAAAGATTTTCTGCGTTAAACTTCACATGCTTCGTTTAAGGCAGCGATTTTTTCCTTTATCCAATACAACTGTTAATGTTACAGGAATATTTATATTTTATTATTTCCTGTAAACGAAATGTGCAATTGTTGGATATATTTAGTTTCTTTCCATGAAACGTGTACTACATATTTTAGTTTTAGATGGAAATTACACAAAGATTTATCAGCTTTTAAGAATTCTCAAAATTTGAAAACTACATGCCGACATATAATTATATTTGAGAAAAATGGAGACTGGACAAATATACATTTTTCTGTCATTTTTTGGGATTTATGGACGCCCTTGCCATTTAATGGCCACAGTGATGTTGTCAGTGGAATTTTGTTTCTTGCCGTTGTCAATTACGATCTCCTACTACATTTGGATTTCTTAGAAAGTCGGAAAAGGAAATTTAAGAGCTGGAAACATCTTCAAAATATTTCTTTTCTCAATTTCCATAGAAAGTCCTCCCTTTTAAGAATTCTTATTTTTCAAATTTCGAATTCCTGAAATCTATTCTGCGTTGCCATTTCCCGCCCCTCTTTTTAACATTCTATGACAAAAAGAATTTTCAACAATGTACAGCTGCATGGAATCTTCTCCCATTAAAAATATATTTCTGTTACAATCCCGTTAACACTAGAACTACCAAACCAGTCAAAATGACTGGTACACAATGTTTTCCAAAAATTCTCCAAGATTATAGGAGAGTCATAGAAAAGATATTCTACGTCCATCTCATAAAACATAAATTACCGAATCGATCATCTTTTCCACCTCTGAATTCCCCTTTTTTCAAAGTACTTATTTAATATATTTAAATATAACAGATTTACCGCCGGTAGTTCTAGTGTTAAACAAACATCGCCAAAGTATATCCATTCATTTTTTGCCGTCGAACCTCTTCCACTGACAAGTTAACTTCGCGCACCTTCGACGCTCTCTAAATTGGCTCCCTTTGGAATTTATTACCACCTTCTCCCCCTTCACTTTTTTCCTACCACTTTTTTTTTCTTTATCAAGACACTTCCGCCAACGAAGTCGATATTTCTCGCCGGACGAATTTTTGTTGTCATCCGCGTGGACGGGCGTTTGCATGATAAATAAATTTACGAACGAGAAAACTATATACGGTCGCATAGGGACGTAATTCGATTCGAGAGTCGACCGGAACTCGATTGGCAACTGGTCGAAGTCGCACGTGCCTATACGGAATTACTATGGGGACGATGAATTCGAAATGTTTGATCGTTTTGCCGACAGGAAGAACGAGGACGACTCTCGAAAATTACGATTCCTGGCTAGGATAGCGGTTCGATCTCCCTTTTTTTTCTTTCTCGTATTAAACCAGGCTAGAAACGATCGAAAATCGATCGCTACCCTCGCACAATTTAAACCTCTTGCACGTGATCACGGATGGGATGTGACTTGGAGAATATTTTGGCAAAAGTTGCGGGCGGAATGGTCGCGGGTATTTGGGAGAAGAGGCGAGGGAAATAGAGGCGAGGGAAATTGTCAGAGGGTTTTTAGTGTTTGAAGCTTGAGAAAATGCAGCTACTTGGAAAAAAATAAATATGGAGTGGTAAAGAGAAGTGGGAGGTAGATTGCTGTAATTTGGTTGTTTAGGGTTCCTGTTTTATTGCCCCCTAAAAGAATATTTCTGTTATTTTTGTTAAAATTTCAAAATTCATGTACAACTCTATGCAAAACAGTGTCAACTGAAGGAAGCTCTAATTAAAATAAAATATTTCACACGATTGGAACGGCTCTGCTAAGAAGCTTGTACTATTATTTTGATTGCGTGAACCTTGACGCTAAATTTCAAAATTCCATCATTACTATTTGCAAAAATCCTGTCAGCAGAAGTGGGCAGCAAACACATTAAAATAAAGTTCTCACGATTTCAAACGGTTTCTCCTTAAAAACACTAGTACTGTTATTTCGATATCGTGTACCTTATCGTAAAATTTTTTAAATCTAAAAAGCACCAGTACGCAAAAACACTTTCAGGGGAAGTAGCAGTTATAAAAAAAAAAATTTGCGCGGAATTCCGAACGGTTTTTCTAAAAAAAACTAGTACTGTCAGACCGATATCGTGCAAGCTAGACATAAAATTTCGAAATCTGTCGGCAACTGTGCGCTAACCACTGTCAGCAGATGTGGCAGGAGGATATTAAAATAAAATTTTTCGCGCGATTCAAAACGGTTCTCCTCATAACTCGGTTTCTCGTAAAAGACGGTAGGTCGGGGTTAGCCTCAATAAGACCAAAAAACGAGGAAGCCCCAGGGCTGGGACTGCGGTTGCGTGTTAACCGCTTTCAAAATTAAGCTGCCAGGAGATAGAATTCCTTCAAATGAGAGGAAAAAGAGAGAGAAACGGAACGAGAGAGAGATATACAGAGCGAAAGGGGAAAACGAGAAGGAAAGGCGATCCTGCTAGGATTGAATCGAGCAAGGAATCGGAAAAAAGGAATAGTAAAAAAGTAACCGAAAAGAGATTGAAGAAAAGGAAAATGGAATTGAGTGGTGGAAAAAAGAGAGGAAGAAAAATGAAAGGATGGAAGGCCGAAAGGGGGGTGGAAAGGGGAGAAGGAAAATTAAGAAGAGGAAGGTAATTCATACTTCAGAGGGAGAAAATGAACGAGGAGGAAAATAGAGGAAAAAGCGATGGACAGAATAGGAGGAAAAAATTGATACGAGAGGAAGAAGAATAAAAAAAAGAAGATTCAAGCGGAAGAAACAGTAGTGCAGTTCGACAAAGGACGGCTCATCAAGTGAAAAAGAAACGGGGAAAAAAGTCTGTACAGGAAAGTGGAACGTTGAAAAAACAAAACGTCGAAGTGAAAACGTAGAATCGCGAACGTTAATAATAAATCAAAGAAAAATCGTCGATACCGTATAAGATTTGAATCGGGTGATTACGAAACGAAGAAAAAGATGTGAAAAGACCAGGGCAACAATAAAGGCAGTGGAATGAAAACGCTAATAGAAATTTCATGAAAAATATCGACAGAGACGAAGAAAAGAAGGAAAGGAAAAGAAGAGAGGACACTTGAAAAACAAGCAGGAAGAAGCGAACAAAGAACGATGCTGAAAACGTTCAAGAAAGTGGAAGAGAATGAAGCAGCGTGAAAGCCAAAGAAACTGGTGACAGAAGAAAATAGACAACGGAGAAAAGAAGGAGCCAGAGGGGTCAAGGAGGGAATATAATTCCGTCGTGGAGCCGTGGAACAGCGTACGCGGGCCGAGGATTAAATTTAAATATTGACATGACCCTGCGCAGCCGGTCATGCTCGACGGAGCGTCGCTAAACGCTCGTTCAATTTGCGCATCGCCCTTCGTCTCAAGGCATCGGCATAAATCTACACTGTAAAATGTCTTCTAACCGTAGTAACCGCCCGATCGCCTTCTGCCTCACGTCATGCTTCGATGAAACACTCTTTGAAGAGGATTATCGAAGAGGGTTATATAAGTTCTTGTTTTTACAATCTTCCTCTTTCTTATAAGGTACATCCGTTACTTTGAATTCTTCGTTCAAGTCTTACCAATAACAATTGTAAGATTTCGTGACACTCGTTAGTGTTGCTTTTATATATTTTTGTTATATCAGCGGTTAGCTTGAATATGTAGATTAGGTTTGAAGTATTAGTGGACCCGAGGTCAAATTCTCCGCCATTACCTTCTGGGAAAGTGTTAAATTATTTATTAATATATCGCAGCCTCGATGGTGCGGAACACGCCTGAAACGGCAGGTCATAGTCGACCTGACTATCGAAATTAAAGGCAGAAAAATATGAAACGAAGAAAAGATGAAGAGAAACCTTACCACTGATGGACTCCTTGTTGCTCTTATATTCTAGGTTTCGGAATTTTTTAGTAGTATACACAGCTATCGCAAGTTACATTCACTTAACACTGAAACTACCAAGCCGGTTAAAATGATCGATCCTCAATTTTATCAAAAAACTCCTCAAATTCATAGGAGAGCCATACAGTAAATATTCTACGTCTATCTTGTAAAGAAAAATTACTTAACTGACCATCTTTTTCATCTCTTGATTCCTCTTTTTTCCCAAGGTACTTGTTTCATATATTTAAATAAAGTAGATATATAACCGGTAGTTTCAGTGTTAAGATAAACAAGGTTTGGATTTGAACTATGAAAATTCTGGTGAACATACAGTTTGGGGAAAATTGGCCAGATTTGATGGTCTGCTTGGCTGCTGTTCTTACGGTTTCGGGTCCAGCTTCTATCATCGGCTCACTTAGGAACTGTAGTTTAGAATGGGTTTGGAACTGACGCTATGATGGACATGTAGCACTTGGGCAAAGTTCTACACAGTAGACGAGAAACTTCCCTCACGTCGGATATTCATTTTCATTTGAAGATGGCAACGGTGTTGCTCGGAGAATATCTCGGCGAAATGCACGCAATTGTCATCAAAGTAGTTGAAGGAAATATCGTAGCAAATAGAAGCCCTATCTTTTGAGAAATCACAAAATTGCCATTGAAACCCACGGCAGTTAAAATTCAAACACAAAGTGACAAAAAAAAGTCGCAGTCTCAATTAGTAGGCTGAACTTCAAATCCCCGTCGTCTTTGACAATTAATTCCTAAATAAATAATAAATTTCTCACAACCTCGATAGCTAAGAATTAACACAAAATTATAAATCTTAGGAGAAAGTGTAGTTAAAGGTAAAAAATACAAAAGTTACTTCCATTTTGTATTTATTTCACAAAATTTTTAACGAAAGTTACATACAGATAAAATTGGGTTCTTGTAATTTCTAAATTACAGTGTTTTTCAAGTTGAACTATTATCATAAATTACGAATTATTTGTATTTTCTGAATTTCTTAGACGATCGGAAGTAGTTCCGTTCCCGGAACTCATTTTGTTGTAACTATTTCACGAGCTGCATTTTCAAACGTGGCTCGAATCGTTGCGCGTGATCGAGTATCAAAAATACTGCGCTCGATCGCAGCGAGGGTGGGTGACTCGATCGTATTAAAATAGCCAGTGATTAACGACGTCGTTCCTGCAGGAAAGTGAGAAGAGGAGGAAAAAGAATGGCGAACGAAAGAGGAACGTTCTATGGCGTAAGACGTACGAATCGATCGCGTTTCTAAAGCAAAATTCTTCAAGCTCGTAAAAAAACGAGAAATAAATTAAATTGTAAAAATTACAAAATTCAAGGTTTCCAAAAACAACTTATGAGACTAAAATATGAAACATTGCTCCAAACTTGCAGAAGGTGCAATGCAAATGCAATTGAATATTTAGCAAATATATTTGAAAAACTTGGTATTTATAAATAAATCATTAGGTTTGTCGGTAGGATATAATGCATTACCAAAAAATGGCAGGTAGTGCCATTGAAATATATTTAGTGTAATACGGTAATTAGAGAAATTTGTCTCTTTTGCTAGTAATTTTAATTGCCTTATTTCTCTGATGTTAATTTTCGTATAAAATTAATTTTCGAATAAGAACATAGTAGATTTTTTAATACCACCATAAGTATACTATTTACCGAACTATTTCCCTTTAAGTATTCAATAATTTACAAACTGTTGCACTCCATACAATTCACAAACGCAGAATTTTATGAATCCATCAAATTATAATATTTTATTCAGCTCAAAATACAAACATTAAAATCAAATGCCGTAAAATACATTTAAAAGAAGTCATAACCTAAGGGAAAATCAGCAGATAAGAGTAAATATGCGAACGAAATGGAAGCTGCATTAGGAAAATTGGAGAACGGCGGAGAAAAGTAAAAAAAAAATGAGAAATCCGGATAAGCGAGAAAATACAAACTAGGAAAAAAGAAAGACGTCGAAAATCTCTGGGGTGTAGTGACGAATGAACGTGTTGTACCAACCGTGAGTTCATTGTGAATTCATCGAGGATTTTCCAAGTGATTTCCTCGGTTATGTCCAAGGGTTATGACCATCCCCCTGCGAGCAGCCACGTCCTCGAAAGGGGAATACAGGCAGACATTGCCAATTTAATATTTGACCGTCGTTACTTTTTATTTTCTTCGAGCCTCTAATGTCGCCCTCGAATTTGCCACGTTATTCGCGAATTTGTCCAACTTTGAATTGCAATTAGAATTCGCAATTTTCAAGGAAACTATCCAGGTTTATAATCAGCTTGAACATTGCAATGAAAGTGGTGCATTGGATAAATTTGAATTTATATTGCGATCGAGAATTTCATAGTTTGTTAAATAAAGTGAATACGTTGAGAGAGTAGGTGAAATTTTCCTGGAAACGGGTCGAGAGGAAAATGTGGCGATTAAAATAGTTAAAATAGTTGCAAAATTGTGGTTTCATGGTCTTGAGTCTTTTGTTCACTTGCCAGTTATATTTCAGTGCTCTCTCTCGTGTTAAATGTTAAACGAAAAGAATTTTATAAAAATTTAAGTGCATTTCCCAAATTTCGTTAAATCTGAAATAAAAAACTATCACTGATTTCCGATATAGCGTATAACTTTCCACAATATTAATAGAATAGAAATAATTTGATCGTATCGCGACCTACTGATATTTCGAGACCAATAGTTTTTGAAAATCTCCAAAATTTCTTATTACATTTATCAAGTCACGAGTGTCACTCGGTATTGCATGGCAAGGGGTTAAATGTACGAAATACGTACTTCAATAAAGAAAAATCAAGAGGTGAAAAGAATTATCAATTAAGTAATTTAGATTTTATAAGATATAAATGGAATATTCATTGCATGGCTCCCCTATCAATTTAGGTAGTTTCCAGACCAAATTAAAAAATCGACCGTCTTGGTAGTTTAGTGTCAAGTAAACTTCATATTCACCGCCATAAAAACCTTGCCATTCCACCATTCGCCTCCATAGCGAACACAGAATTTTCACCGAATAATCTATGCGATATTACTATACGACAGCTCGATATCTAGCAGTAAAACTCGAAATTTCCTCGGCCATCAGATTATCCGTGGTTAGTTGTACGATTATGATTACTCGGATTCATAGATTCTACGAAGCGTAGATATAACAGTCGAGGGCAATCTGTATGGTAATACGACTACCGGTTTTGGGCGGGTTGCACGCCACTGTCCCATGTTCCTATGGTACTCCAATCAGAGCCTCCCATAATCCCAGGATCTTTGGTAACGAGGCCACCGAGGATTCGTAATCCAACTCGATTCGAGACAGTTCCTTTTCTCCTTCTATTTTTTTTTCCTTCTTCTTTTCGCGACAGCGATAGTACTCGGTGAGGTCTGAGAGAAAGAAAGTACGAGATGGCGTTTTAATTACAGTAACGATGCAGACGATCAAAGGAGGAATGGAAATTATGGAAAATAAAAGTTCGATCGTCTTTTGAGACGTTTTAATTAATGCGATGTAGAGGTTGAACGGAGAGGTGAAGAAAGACGGGAAATATTAAATCCTCTTTTGATACGGGTGCCGATTCGAAATGGAAATTAAGAAAGAAAATATTAAAGGATTGCTTTGAAACATTGTAATTAATTGAATGTGTATTTTTCTGAGATTATTTGCGTTTATTAGAGGAGTTCGTTAAAGGGTAGCTATTTTTATGTACGACTTTCGTTTTCGCAATTGAAATGGTCATACCACTTGAGAGGCTGTAGTAAATTAGAAGCAAAAGGTTGGTCTTGCAATCAGTGAGTGCCAGATTAATTCTTCCGTCACCTCTGGTAATTTTTTTGTAAATTATTAATTAATTTATCATGGCCTCAGTGGTTCAGAACCCATCTAAAACAGTAGGTCTTATATGAAATGACCATGTCAGTTGAAGTTGAAAAATACAAAAAGGAAGAAAGGAAGAAGATTCTTTCAAACGATGACAATGTTCCATCTCTTTGACTTTAAATGTGCTTTAAAACATCAACTTCAATATTACCTATAACTCTCGTAATTCAAAGCCTAGACGGTATTCGTCATGGCGAGACGATGAGATAAATTCGAGGACATTGAACGTTAAAGTCTGTAATAAAAATAATCATAGTAACCGCGTTTTATAGCGAACGAATATAGCCATAAAACTCGAACGTTCTAAAATACAGCATTTCCCGAATACACCGACATCCATATTTTTACGGCGTCGACGATGCTAATATTATGTCGAATAACTAACGGCGCGTGCACGTGGGAATAATTAATTTAGTTACATTTCGGAATAAACTTTAATTAAAATGAAGAGCAACAGCCGTAACGTGGCGGGTAATTTTGACGATATCATTTCAAGCAATGCACTCGTTATAATTGTATTGTAAACGCTTGCAGAACTATTCAAACGTAAAGTATGATTCTTGATAAAATTCCACGTTTATAATAACAATGTTTGCACACGAACGCTCGTTTCATTGCTACGTAATTTAAACGTTTTTCTCACTGAAAATAGCGCGTTGCTGCGAAATTCTGACAAAAATGATATCCCCGTTTATTTATTACTTTCCACGGAATTATATAACAACGATATTTTCATTGGGTACAAAGAAAAGACGACGATGAAAAGAAAGAAAGAATTTTACAGTAGTCTAAGAAGGTATCTCGTCAGACATTGATTTCAATATTAATATTTTATTTGTTTTTTTATTCTTACTTGAAGATTTGAAAAATGCAAAAAAAGAATGCAAAAGCGTATGCACCGTCTCACTGAAAGCTCTATCCAATAATATTTGCAAATATCTATCGGAGGGTGGATTACAATGCATAGAAAAAGTTTAGATGCAAAATTTTAGTTTCGATGTGCGAGCAGAATATAATAATTAAGAATTGCCTATTACCTCGATGTTTTCGAAGCTCCACATGGATTTTGATGGGTTCGGAAACTATCAAAAAGTATAGACCTCTATGAGGAAATCTATAGGAGTCACTGAAAATATAAAACAATAGCAAGTAGAATCGTTAAAAATACGTTGAGTGGACGTATTTCGTTTGTTTCACTGTTCGCATTCAAATGAAACTTTTTCTATTAAAACCATGTCGTTGTAGAGGAATGCTGAAGATAAAAGTTTGTATAAATTCAATACTTTACCTGTTTTCCATCAGAATTTTAACTGCTCGCCTCGCAATTTCTTTTGTGAATGCATAGTTAAGTATCGAATTGCAGAAATGAAAATTTTTCAATTTGTTTCTGCTATAACGTATACCTTAAAATGAAACTGATTAAATAACAATATTTCAATGCCTCTTTCTTTTATTAAATTTCTTAAAACGCATTCTGTAATTATTCAGTTAATTCTTAAATATTCCATTCAATCATCATGAGCGTAATTCGACATTATAATTGACGGGCTTAATATCAAATGTATTAGAAAATTCCACAATATTATTATTTAAATCTTCCATGAAACACGAAATTTAGCAATGTTAATTACCAACAACTGTAATAGCATTTAACACAGGAGGCATTTTTCCCTCGAAACGCTCAGTCTTTGATAATTCAGAGCCCACAAAAAATAAAACCAAGCCTATACACCAACAAACAACCACCCAAAAAACATACCGCGAAAGAAGACTCCCCGAATCACCCAAAGTCACAGCCGTAAACACCAAACTCAAACAAACAACCCCGTAAACCCCCCTCATCCTGAGTGCATCCCCAAAGTCCATCGCCGCTTCCGCTGCACAGCGAGTAATCACCAAAGAATTCCCAATTAACGTTAAACGAACCGCGATATCTCAGAATGCGTCACGGTGGCCGTCTTCGCTGTTTTCGAATTCCGAAATCGTACGCAAAGGAGAAAACGAAAGTAGAAGTCTTCGGCGTCCAAGAGGAGAAGGTATACTATACATCTAGCAGCGTCAGGATTCCCTGGTGGTGTGCGTTTAAACTCCTCTCTGGGTTCTGCGGGGACGTCTTTTTACCTAACAGTCGAAGGAGCTTCGAAGCGAGGAGGAGAAAAAAAAAGGAACCATTAGCCCCGCGCAATTATCCTTGGACGGACGAGGCTAGAGTTACGCCGGCTAATAGCACCGCTTCCTGGCACTCCCTCGAGGGACACGGTGAGAGGAAGACGCGTCAAGGGGGTGGAGAAAGGGCGAGACGAAGAGGGAGAGGTGAATTTGACGTGACAAGAAGGAGGGAGAGGAGACGGAGGAGTAGAGGATCCTAACTTGACAGAGAAATAGGAAGGAAATGGGGAGTGCAACCGTGAGAGGGAGGAAAGAGAAGGGGAGGGAAAGACAGCGTGTATGGTGTGGGATAGCAATCAGTTCGGATACGATCGAACGTATGGAACGATACGAGGTCTCAAATATTCTTGGTGAACGAGGATATGGATCGATGATGGCTTGGTAATGTTCTAAAAAATAGTAACGATTGCAAGCTAATGAGGGAGCATCATGCAAGTTTTAAGTAAATGAGTAAACGTGTATGGGGTGGGATCGGTTAGGATGGGCTCGAATGTGTGGAACGATACGGGGTCTTAAATATTCTTGGTGAACGAGGATATGGATTGATGGTGACTTGATAATATTCTAAAAAATAGAGAGGTCTGTAAGACAATGAAGAAAAATCATATAGGTTTCAAATGAAAGAGTAAATGTGAATGATATGTGATAACAATTATTTAGGATAGGATCGAACGTGTGGAGAAATTAAGTTCTAACGTATTTAGACTTTACACGCAAGATAACATAATGTGTAGAGCTTTATATCGAAGAATATCATTTTCTTCTCTAAAGACAAATTTTGAACTTCACATTTATCATTCAACATTTTGTTGAAGTTACTACAACTCTGCAATATCTACTCCCGCTTTATTGAATATGCTCGTCAACCCTGAAAAATAATCCAGGCCACAGGTACACATCATGAAAATTGAACAAAACACCTGAAGAACAAAAAAGAAGCAAAAAAACTTTGTTCGTGTTCAAATGAGATCAAAATTAGCCCTTAAACCTGGATGGAATTACATGCAAACGAATTTCACGTCAGTTTCAAAAGCTGCATCATATTGAATATACTTTTGATATTCATATTCATTTTCAAATAGTTATTCAAGATTTTCAGCACTCGTAAGGCTCTTTTTACAAATCCGTTTGATTTTTCAAGATTCCCAGATAATTATCAAAGTAATTGGAATCTCGGCGACAATCGAATTGTTTAAAAGCCGAGAATAAAGCCGGAAACAGAAAGGGACAAGTAACGAGAGAAAAAGGGTGAGGCAAGGCGGAATGGAAAACGCCGAGACAAGGAAAAAGGACGAAAGTCGGAGACAGAGAGAAGGAAGATCTACTCGATGTGACAGATAAGAAGGAAGACGAACGACTGAGGTCTGGTATTATCGATACTGACGTTACCACGATCGCAACGGTTCCCGATGCTATCGATGCCGGGCATGAATTTCAAATCGAATTTAAACGGAGCTTTTAAGCGATGCTTCTCTCCACGATTCCGATTAAATGCTGACCAATCTTATCGTTGTTCCTTGCCTCGCCTGTATTCGGTTCCTTGTGAATTTTATTTTCTCACGCAAGGTCTGATTTGTATCGTTCTTACGGAAAGGTCTTGAAAATCTTCATCGTTCATTCCCTACCGAATTTTCTTCCTTAAATTTCCTTCCTCTATGATACAATTTTACAAATTTTTATAATAATACTTTTCTATTAATTTTTCACTGAATAATATCGTTGGAATATTTCCTGTAAAAGAAAGAGAATACTTTACGATAGGGAGTTCGATCGATGGGGTAGTTTGTGCCAAGTTTTCTAAACACGAAACATCCCTTTATCGCAGTCACGCAAAGTTTAAGGTCACGAATATCATGATGGAAAGTAGCGCGTTAAATTGCACGTTGTTTCCATAAAATTCACCGGTGTACCTTAATTCTGTATGTGAGATTGAATTTACTATACCCGAGGATTTGCATTGTCCAGTATGCTGTTTGGACACCCAATGCGCCTATGGGATATTCCGAACTTGGCTGAGGCAATTTCAATACAGATATGTCATCGTAGCTCATTGATTACGTGTCAGTGATAAAGGTAATGACCATAGCGGCATTAGACTGCATGACAGTGTAGATGCATGTCAATTTACGAACGTATTCCGGATACGTATAGAAGAAATAATTTTCAAGCTAAATTTGAAAACAGTGGATAATGAAAATCCTCGGTTTTATATACTCCGAAAAAAAGGATATTTTGTAACAATATATTGGTTGTCTTTTATTAAATAACAAACATAGTTCTACATAAATAACAAACATAGATCCACATGAATCTGTATTCTAGAATGCATACGCAAAATACCTCGTAGCATTAATACCAAGAAGATAATTCTAAGAACGTCGACCTCCAATCGAAAATCGGTAACCCTTACCTGGAAGTGATCGGAGTAAAAATGCCAACGTGTCCCTCCATAAAACTCTTCGGCATGTGCATACTAAGAACCCTGAAATTCTAAAAAATTACATTTCACAACGCAAGTGTCTCAGTTTCCGTCAAGAAAGAAATTCAACAACTTTTTTCCCAGCGGGATTGATATTCCCGCGATCAAATCTATTCGTATAGAATAGAATGAACAGCTATCCGAACATTAGTCTCTTACCCAAAGGTCATCAAACGCACCAACAAGTGTAAATCACCATTTACAATTATATTTCAATTTTTTAATTCCAAACCGCGTATACATGCGCTTATGAACTATAACCAGATTTTTTCTCACACCACATACATGCGCCCGTAGTCCTCAAAGAGGACTTTTTTTTACGCTTCTTTTGACGTTGCGCGCCAGATTCAACTCTCCAACAAACACCCTACCATCAGTATCCTTTACCTGGAACTAATCGTAACGCAAAGGCTAACGAGCGCCACCATAAAACGTTTCGGCATGCGTGTGCACACCGAGGACCGGGCCTCGTCATCGATTCCGGCGCATAAGCGCACCTCTATGGTGAATCGTAATTCGTCCCCACGGTGGCGACCCATCGTGGCTCATGTCAGCGATGATGCGTGTCACGAATACCAAGCGCTTCAGGAGCGTATATAATAGAAGGCTATGTCTATGTCCTTCGTGGGAGCATGTAGCGTGTAACGAGCGGTCCTCGCCCACGGCATTGTCCACGATCAAGGGGCAAACTTGCTCCAAGTGGCTCCTCGATATAAGCGAACGGAAATGTATCGTCGGCTAGTCGGCTTCCGGTGGTCACGACTGGTCGCACTCTCCTTCCGTTCTTCCTTCTTTCCTTCCTTCCTGTATGCTTGCTTCCCTATCTTACACCTGGTCCCGTATAACTTGCGGAAGTTTCTTTTCTTTTGGCTGCCAAGGCGACGATCTCGTGGTTTCTATGGGAATACCGAGAGTTTAGGGGGGAAAAGCGTGAAATTTATGCTTGGGTTGTGTGAAATGACGGGACATTGGTTCGGGGTTGTTAGGTGGAGAATTTAACGAATTGTGAGGTTGGTCGGTGGAGAATCGGGTGGTTTGCAGTTGCGTGGGGATTTGGGGTGGATTTTGGGGTGTAATTTGGGATTCTTGAAACTTGGGTGTTTGTTGGTAGGATCTAATCGACGTGCTAGTATTTTTGGGTTTGAGAGGAATATGTGGGTGGAAGTTTCGTTTAAGCGCTTGACGTGCAATAACGAGTAAAAGTTGGGATATGGCAAATGGGATAGGAAATTTTGAAGCTTTGACGAAAATATGAAATTGAAAATATTAATGAGAAGCGATGCGATGGAATTATTTAAATAATATTAATATTGCGTTAAATTACACGATGTAGTAAGAATCACTGAGCCATTTTTATTTTAGCTGTTTAATGATGAATTATTGCAGAGGCAGTTACAAAATAAATCATACGGCAAGGGGTTAAAAGTTTTATTTAACGTATCGAATGCAAATTGACTTAATGCTGATGACGTGAAATAAGACATTCGATAAATAAGTATAGGGTAAATAGTCATTGATTAATAAACAACTATAACGTGAATATCTAATTTATATAGTTTATTTTGGATATCTTTACAAGAAACAAAATACAATGCTTAATAGTATGATTAGATAGATTAATAAATAACGAATGCCAGTTTCGCGAAAATGACATCTTTGCAATTAATTTCACGCTTGGGACGAGCTCGTTCTTGGACATATATCAAGGCCCATATCGTTTATCATTATAACGAGCTTATTAGCGGTTTACGAAGTGTTACATACGAGGAAAAACGTATATCACAGCGCAGACAGGATGGTACTAGGTGGATGGTATCATCGGTTTCCCCAAGTAAGAATTTTAACTGAAATCTACTCAAACACAGCATCTTTAAAAAAGAATCTTGGATCAATAAACACGTTTAACTGTTCTTTTAACATTTCAAATTCTCCGACTTTTAATTTTATTGAAATGTATTTCTTTTTACCGTGAGAATCATAATCATAAAACGTAGAATTCAATTTTTGCATTGCGACAAATAAGAATACTTTCTTGGTTGCAATTTTACAAATAATTTTGAAATAAATTTTGACGTGTACGAAATAATTTACTTATTACGGGAAATATTGTGCAATCGAATGTAGAGTATAAACACGTATGCAATGTTATTAGAACACTTTTCGTAATTGTGATAAATATAGTTAATATATTATTAATCTTCAGATTTATTAATAATCGGGAATGTGTGAAACTGATGATTGGTCCAATTCGCTAAACATATAGTCGCGACAATATGCAATTATTCTGGTTCGAATGCATCGTGAAAGACGAATTTCCGTCGTGTTCCGATAATTTTGCAGCCTGTTAGTTCGCCATTGTTGGCGATGTTAACGAAAATTATACATACCGAATAACAACGAGTTCCTCCTCTCCCGCATAACTGTATTCGAAGATTAGAGCGACGAATCTCGGCTGTTCCTTCTCGAAACAATTTACAACATTGTTATTCAAACAATTTAGAACAGTTATTCAAAATAACTATAAAAATTATTGGCTGTTATTATTATCAAAAGAACAAGGTAGAAAATTTTTAAATCTATCTTAACTGCAATTTTTAGCAGAAGGACTCATAATTCATTAAATTTTGTCAGCACCCGATACAGAATGCCATTAACACGTTCACTGCTTACATAAATTTTAGAATCATAACCGAAATAATGTTGATTAAAGTAATAAGCATTTCACTTGCCACAATAGTTGAGTCTTCGACTATTAGTGGTAAGCTTTCCGCAGCTGAACACGTGAGTCATCTGCACTGAACGTTTCAAGCATAAATTCCTTTAAGTTTAAACATTCAAAATTGTTTCAATCGCTATGCAAAAATAATTCAATCACTTTTCAAATTTCTTTTTCAAATCCAGTTATAGATTCTACATAATACGACGCTTAACTAAACCAAAGAAGCCATAAAATTCCAACTAACCCAAATGGTCATTCTTAATTGTATCAAATATATTATATATTAAAAATAATAATGGCATTCATTAGTCAACTACATCAAATCGTACGAATTAAGGGAAAAACATGTTTTTCTCATTTCTAACTTTTAATACACGACAAATCTTCTGAGAATTCTCAAGTCACCCTGTATATAAAGTATCGTGTCATGTTCGGATTAATGTACGATAAGTAGCGCATAATTCATCTTTACAGTTAATATTGGAGTTTACGTAATTATCGATCCTTGTGCATTATACCGGGATTAGGTCACGTAACGTAAGACATCGATTAGTTTTTGATCAAACAAAGGGGTGCCATTGTGACATGGTAATCGATTTGAATTTTTTCGTTACACGGGCCACTCCTTCGTGCATTGTATCCCGATTAGCACTATTGTCGGGGAGTTTAAGGCTATTTGGGGAACGCTGACAGATAAAACAATTAGATGGCGTATCAGCTAATTACCCCGTTCGGTGTGCTCATGGTAAACACGTGAGCCATGTGACTCGTTCGTAGTTGCAGGTGGAGAATAAAGGATGCACCACGTCTATTGACACTGGCAAACGAACGTAAGCGAACCGTTACGACGCATACAAATTGTATGACAGTACTTTCCAAATTTTTTCCTATGTTCGAATGGGATTTGTTGCTTTTGGAACGAATAGGGTGGTCCGAGGTTTTTGCTAATTGCGGAGATAGTGATTTTGTTATACAACGTAAATGAATCACTGCGACGCATGCTTATTGTGTGAAAGTACTTTCGAAATTTTTTCCTTATGTTAGAATAGGAAAATTTGTTGCTTTTGGAACGAATAGGGTAATTCGATGTTTTTGCAAATTGGGGAGATAGTGATATTGTTACATATTGACGTTATTGAGTTTGGAATTTCGGAAGAAGGAATATAATTGCGATAGTGATTATTCTTTTTGTTTTAATAGTAGACAATGGTATCCCTATAGTATTTCAGTATTACAAAATTTATTAAATTCGACATTTTGCAAGAAGGAGCTTGGAAGCTTCGAAACTTCTGCGAAGACTGTTATTTGACGGAGTATTAAAATTATCCTAAGATTTTTTAAAGGAGAAATGGTGCACCATGTGCATCGATAATCAAAAGATAACATAGGCTTGCCCGGATCTCATGAATGTCTTCTTTTACGACTTACTGGAATAAAGAGCCATTTCTAGAAAACGGGAGTAAGTCGAAATTTCCAAGTAACTCAGTAAGACATTAAAGTTATTATCTCAGGCTCTTTTGGAGAAGAAAAGACACTACGTGCATTGACACTCGCAAATAAATTTACGACAGCAGTAACAACTTGTACAAATTGCCTTCAAGTACTTTCCAACTTTCTTTACGTGCTCTGGAAAAAGTAAGGAATTTTTTGAAGAAAACATTTCCGAAGTTTCTGCAATTCATGAAGTCCAGTTGTACTTGAGAGAATAATAATCTTCCAAGTTCTTGTACATAACAGATAAGAATTTCTACTGTTACGACCACCCTTCATCTTCGGTATCAAGAATTCGCAAAATCAATTCCGTCGTTACCAAAGACAATGAAAGAAACTCCAAAAGTATCCGACTTACGGTCTTCAAAATACATCCACTTAAAAAAACTATAAATTTACCATCAAAATCAACAAAAGAATTATCAATCAATCCCCGCGAACACTTTCTAAACCCACAATCAACCAAGTATCAAACATCGAGCCTAAAAAAGCCAGGCAACCTGGAAACACCCCCAATACGTCAAACTAGACACCACAGAGGATCAACGAGCATCAATTACCAGGACCTCGATGAAAGGCCATTACGCGATTTCTCTGAAAAGTGGCTTCGTACGTCATCATCCGATTGGATTCGATCGAGGTCTAACTGGCGTGTGTCTATGGCAAACACTGCCATAGAGTAAGTCAGATAAAGGGAAGGAAGATAGATCGACGTAGAACAAGAGAGATCCAACGATCGAGGCAGACAAAGAGAGATCCATTGATCGAGATAGAGAAAGCAAGATCCACAGATCAACAAAGAAATATCTACTGATCGAGACAGAGAACGATTCCAAACAGCGAAGAGGAGAGAGAAAAGGAGGTAAATAGATTCAAAAACAGAGACAGACAATCAACTAAACATTGATGGTGAGAGAGAGAGAAGAAGAAAGAAGAGGAATGTAGCGCATACAGGGGAAGAAGCGCGTCAGGAAAGGTAAAGCGTATATACTAATGGAGAACCAAGCCCAACCTACGATCACGGATGGGTGCGGCATTCTACTTCGGCTAATGCGTGGGTGTGCCGCGCGTAACAGTGCCTTAAGTAATTGTTTATTGCCGTGTCGGCCTCTCTTCGATCCCCTGGCTTCGTTTCCTCGAAACGGCAGGACCCTCCCAGCTGGCTTTATCGCGCGTTCCACGGTTATCCGCGGAAAGCGGCCTCATCGTATCGTGCTTCCTCTTCATCCATCGGGAGATGCGTGCCGGACACCTATACGGCTATTGGAATATCCTGGCCGAAGCATGCGGTTCGGGTATCAATGGGGATCCACCCTTCCTCCATTGTTCTTCCGTTTAGGACGTCGGGATATTTGGCTTTGTCGTTTGTTGCGGCTCTCATCCTCGTATTTCGACGATTGTTAATCATCCGGATGGCGTGGCGTTACTGAATATAGCTGCTGCGATTAGAGTAAGGTGTTAATCATTTAGGGCTCTGTTGGGCCTGCGTTTGAGTATGCTGTTTAGGATGGTGTATTATTTGTGGTAGATATTTCAATGTTTATTCGACGTTTGTGTTGGGATTAACGTGATACGGGTTTCTGTGGGGCGTTCAGTTTTTGGGGATTTGATTTTGAGATTGGAGTTTAATGAACTTTAGGGGTAGGATTGAAGAAGTTTTTGATTGCTGTAGGGTTAGCTGTGGGAAAATGAAGATGGACGGTTAATTTGCAATGTAACGAAGTTTAACGTCTACAAATTATCAAGTTGTAAAATATAATTATTTTACAATTAGCAAGTTTTCGGCTGCCTGCGCAAACAGGGTGAATTTTACTTCTTATAAATACCGCGAACGTAAAGTACATTCTTGGTAGCTGAAATAATTCTTTAACTTCGTTAGTTAAGCAGTAACTGATTAATGATATTACATTTATGAATTGTTATTCAACTGTACACATTTTAAATTCATATAGATATTTGCTATGAAGTATTTATATGGCGTATATCCACAAAGAAGTATTTCGTAACACTTTTTTACTGTTCGGTAATTGATCAAGTGGGTGATCGTTAAACGCATTACGTAAAAAGTCAAAGGAGTCTGCGGTTTATGGTAAAAGAATAATTTTTTGTCGTACTTTTTATCGACGTTGCGACTCGCAAAGGCGATAAAATATTCGCGTAACGACATAACGTATTCGCATAAAGAAGCACGAACGTAATAAGTACGCGATTAGCGGAGAATTAAATAATAAATTATTCGCGATACAATTCGTTCTCGAAACATGCAAATTGAGAAACACAAGCTACTTACCATAGGATTACAATTATTGCAAACCAAATGCACCGTTTCTTGCTATTATTTTAATTAAATATAAGTTCCAGTTACACAGAAAAATCTGGAAAATCATTTTTCGCGAAACAAGTACTCTTCAAAAGTAAACCAATCCTTTTATGATTAAAACATATTTTTATTAAAAGAAAGAGAGACAGAGGGGAAAAGGAAAATAGTGATTTGCATAATTTAACGAAGAAAAAAATAACGAAAGCGCAAAGCACTCTGATATTTGCGCAAGTTCGACCAGACACAGTGGGACGATCAATCATAGTTTTAAAACAGAAGTCTCTGGAACGAAAACTCCAGAGTTGCTGACGCCCTAGGACGATGCACATAAAAGTAATTTCTACAAGCCACCAACACACAGAGAAAGAGAGAAAAAGAGATAGAAGAAGAGAGTGGGAGAAGGAGGGAAGAAAAGTTCACCCGCGAAAGCACTGCGAGGCGAAATGTCCGCCAGGTTTTATCGATCTTAGAACTGCTCTCTCAGTCTTTTGGGTCATGTCGAATCGCTGATTACCGGATATTAGGAGTTACGTCATAATCAAGTTCGAGTTCCCTAGATGGAATCAGAAACAAAGTTTGTATCTCGGAACGAACAGTTCGATTGGAATTTCAGCGCTTTGCGTTAATTGGATTTTTCATCCGATTACTATTATTCCATCGTACTCGTTCATATAAATCATATCTTCTAAATTTATACAAATTATTGCTTATTTCAATATTTATAAAATGCAAAATAATTGGTAACACCTTTCGAATTTAAATCGCACGTAATAATTTTACAAAATAAATGATTATTTTTCGATATTTTTGAGTATATTGTTAAAATCACGTATTTCAGTATTTACAAATACAAAACAATTAGTAACTCCCATTAAATTTAAATAAAGAGTTGCTCATTTTACAAATTATAGATCAATTATAGAGTCATCGATTTTAAATAATTCACGTATTTTAAAATATACAGATAAAGTGAAATTTATATTAATATTTTAGAAAGTACTGCGTAATCAAATTCGTGTTTCCCGGATGAAACGAGAAACAAAGTTTGCATCTGGTGCGATTCGATTGGAATTTCAGCGAGTTGCGTTGATTGGATTTCTGAGTCGATTGCTATTATTTCATCCTTTTCCGTTCGTGCAAATTGTAATTCCTAAATCTACATAAAAAATCGCATTTTTAATATTTATAAATAGAATGAAGATTATTATCGCGGAATACGTTTCGCACGGTGAAATTCATCCTACAGTTTTAAGGGATTAAAAAATAATTTTCAAGCTGCTGAACTTTATTAATTTACACTGTATTGCTGAATTCTATAAGGAGAAGTAGATCTTTAGATTATACGAAACCAAGAGAAGTTGGCAGTGATATAGATCAACGATTATCGGACCAAACTCCAAACTCCATGCAAGTTGTTCGTCCAAGTTGCAAATTATTAATCACTCGCCGCTCCCAATCCGGTAGTATTAAATTATTACTCCGCTTTACTTACTTTAACTGCTACAAAGTTGATGCAATAATTAATACGATAATACCGGTACTTAATTAACTTTGCATCTATCTCGAATTCATTCTGCTGTATTTTTAACATATTTTTGTCAACTTCCGTGCCGCTGAATATTTACCACTGCGACTTAATATGTAAATTCACGTCGTTTTCGGCATATAGTTTCCTAACTGATGGTAAAATTATTTAAATATTTTTAAAAATGTAGAATAAAATTCTGTCACGGTAGATTCTTGTCTCTATTATAAAATATTAAATAAAAGTGCTTGTAACAGAAATTGGAGATTATAAATTTCTGGACGTGATACTAATGTACAATGTTACAGTTGAAGCGATAACACAGAAATAGTTCTTTAAGAAGTTTATCCTTTATAAATTCTATGGGTATATACCAAGCACACTCTTAATATCTCGAAGAATTTTATAACACCTAAATTTTATCCAAAAAAAAAGCAATGACATTACGCTCACTAATTATTATTCAGCTGCAAACATTTTAAAATCATATTCAAAATTAATTATCTTCAAGCTTAAAAGGGAATTATATTATAATTTTAATTCTACTTCTGTCGAATACAAAATACAATCAAATCGTCAGATACTTTTTTCATAAAAACCTAAAAAGACACCGTACAATCGTGACATACTCTCTGATACACCCAGTAGATACTTTGCGGATGAAACTAATTCTTTTGAAGTTCAATTAAAGTCTCCTAATGATCGTCATCGTCGCCAAGGTAAGGGGTACTTCGATTAAAAAGTGATCTTCATCATTTTGCAAAGCAAGTTTAAGGCGTGGTGGAGAGACATAGTTTCCCCGACTTTAATGACAGTAGTTACCTCCCTTCTCAAGCACGTTCGCCATAGGTATATATCTTCGGTATAACCCATAGTCATTCCTTCTAATGTAACCAACTCCCATCGAGAAAGAGAGAGCGAGAGAGAGAGGCAAAATGGTTAAAGGGTTTTGCTCCGTTTGTACCTTCTGTCGGTGGCTATGAAAATGAATCGAACAGCGAATAGCCCTGGAACATCCCTTTCCTCTTCCCTCTCTTTCTCTCGCCCTCTCTTCCTCTCTATCTTTACAGATATTATTGAAATTCTCTTGAAATTCTTTTCATATGAAAGTAATACCGAAAGAACTTTTGCTAAAAAAAATATTTTTAATATGTCTTTATGTTACGAAGACTTAACTGAAGTATTCTCTGAAAGGTATTATCTTAGCAATTTTCCTCCGACGTTACTCTTATATTACTCGTGAAATGCAAACATATAAAAGTCTAAGATACATAAACGATATTACATAGACAGTTTCGTAAAACGTTAAAGCACACAAGCATTTCGCAAATATCGCCTTCAAAGAGATTTTCCTGCAATTCTTAAGTTGGATTATAATCATTATTTCCTTTTGTGTTTTATAATTTCATGCTCGTTAAAACTGTATTCAATTTCCATCTTATTTTTCAGAAATTTCCATAGCTCTCGGCATTTTTAATGTATAAACAACAAGTTTTGAAGCCCTAAGATAAAATAAAATCAGTATACAAATTTTTATAAATTAATTATCAATTCTTTCACGGTGCTTCTTTTATATACTAACTATATATTATTATAATATTGCGTTTTCTTTTGTATACAACAAGATTTTTGAGAGAACGTAATCGAGGGTGTTCGGTCGACATCGGTATTTTATATTTGGCCTGTCACGCAAAAATTGGGAAATGTATTTTCGCAACTTTATTTTTTTCCAATATGTACGCCTGTTTCGTTGTGTTTTGATATGATTCGCTTGTGCCCATACATCTTTCTGTCGTTCTTATTCTATAGGAAATAAATATTTTTTCGTAATTTATGTGGAGCCCCATCGTCCTAGGGAAAAATGGATTTTATTGCGAATTCATTTATACTTTTTTCTGATTATGTTGAGCGTACGGAATATATCTCGTGTCGGTCAAATTCGCCAGTTTTAATTGATATTAAACAGGTGTGCTTAGGAACTTAATGTTTAATAATTGATATTTCATTTCAGTGAAATTCATAAAATCTTAAAATTTGCATCGATTAGAAAATTAGTATTTCCTAATTGTTAGGTATTCCTGGAGAAAGTTAACATTCCCTTATTCATAATCCAACAAAATTACAAGATGTAAAAAACCTACGTGCAGACACATATATTTATACTAAAAACGTGCATCTTTGCTATTAAAATCAAAGAAAAATTTTACATTTTGATATCAAAGAATTGTTCAGAACCCAAACGGTAATAATAAACTTTGGTTTTTTAAGCGTTAAAAGTAAATTGGTAATTCGAGACAAAGAATAATCAACGAATGTTCTGTCGTACCAAAGTCTTCCTCGACTTCGATTCAGTGAGCAATAATTGGACAACGGAATTGAATTAATATCAATTTTATTCCAGGCCCGTGTTCTTACAGGATTAAAACCAAAAGTTACGCGCACCGAGCGCCGGCCCTAACAATCCGAAATTAGAGAAAAAGAAATTCGCGAAAGAAAGTTTAGCGACTTCGTTATCATAACTTCGTTCGTTCCATTAAGGATAGTACTCTTAGAATCTGGAGGCATTAAAAATTACAAAGAAATTATCCGAAAAGTTAGGACGACGTTATGGTTCAGTTTCCTTCGCTGTTATCTCGTATTCGGTAACACTTATCGTAGTTTCTTATTTATAGTAGCCTCTTATCTGTCCGCCCATAGTTTACGAAATATTTCGCAAATTAAAATTTCAATTAAACTTTCCTGCCGCTTCACAAACTCCCACTTTTTTTTAAATGAAATTGTTACTTGCATGTGCAATTTAAATAACACAGTAATTAAAACTATTCATTAACCTATGACTAAATCTATTTTTGACATTCTAGAAAAAAGTTTCTATTTACTCAAAAATTCCTGTTTACTAAAGGATTTTTATTTATTTAAAAATTCCTATTTACTAAAGGATTTTTATTTATTTGAAAATTCCTATTTACTAAAGAATTTTTATTTATTTAGAAATTCCTATTTACTAAAGAATTTTTATTTTTTTAAAAATTCCTATTTACTAAAAAATTTCCATCCTGCTATAAATTCGCGACGTTCTAAATCTGTTAAATGCAATTTGGCGAATCGTTTCGCGCCATCTTAGGAATCCTACAGGCTATTTTCGACATTATTTCAAATTGACGAGTTTCTACCGAAATCAGGGAAATTTAAGACCACTCCGATGAGAGGCGAAAATCTAAATTTGCTCGGAAAGCAGCGCAAACACGTTTCCCGATTGAATAACGGCCCGAATCGTCGAAGGATGTAAATCCTTCCCAAAAATTGCGACAGTTCACCCTTCGATAACTCCGGGGCGTCGCGAGTGGAAATTTAAATTCACCGAAAACGCGAGCGTGCTCTCTTGGAATCGATAAAATTTAATAATTTTCACCGGGACCGGATAGTCATTCGTTTCCAGAGCTACCGGGCAGACTATCATTAGTTTCCTGATACGTGGGACGAGGCCGAAATCGACGGCGTGGCTGACAAATAGCCTAATTAATCGAGTGAATTTAATTAACTCCGTTCTCCAACATCCACCGACGCACCGTCCCAAACTTATGATTCGAGTTCACGCAAGTTGGCATGCTTCGTCTCGTTTTATCTTCCTTTTCTCTCTCTCTCTTTCTCTCTCTCACTCTCGATCCCCTCGTTTCTCGTTTTTCTCTCTCTTGCTCCTTCATTTGGCTGGTTCGAATCGTTTCGAGCCGGACTATCGAGTCGAGCCCAATTCCGTCCTAATGAAAATTGACTTTCGGGAGTTTGCCGAAAGTGAAAGAGAGAGAGGGAGAAAGAGAAAGATAGAGAGAGATAGTCGAGTTCCAGTTTTGACGCTTCCACTGTGCTTTTCCTCTACTCTTTCTCCCATTTTCCCGATTTCCCGAGGCCGTTCGCGAGTCGTCAAATTTTACCTGCGATTTCGGCCGAGAAGTTTCGGATTCGTTGGTCCTTGTCGACTCACTTTTTGGAGATTGTAGCATTTGTAACGATCGCACGTTCGATGGAATTACATCGTGATTCTTCGTTACGTTTGATTCTTGGCTTCCTTTTTTAAGGAAAGTTTAGAGAAGCGAAGTTCTTTCGAGGAGATATCGGCGAAGCGGCAGTCGATGGAATAAAATCATTTCGATCAGAGTTTGAAGTAGGATAATTGAAACATCGATCTCGTTTCAAGAAGTGTTATTTCGGAACGGCGGTGAAAATTGGAATTATAAATCTCCGGGAATCTCGAGGTTTTTGCTGCTCGATGTTGTTAATTTATTCGCGCAATTTTTGAATTGCATTTAAAGTATTCTTCTCGTTTATTTTACAGATTTATAATGAGCGAACCATGGCTGCAGTTTCTATTAAAACAGAATATGGTGAGTGAAATCTTTTTATAATGTTGTTCGTAATATTTAACGTTGGATATGGATTGCAAAAAATTCAACAGCTGAAATGTGAATTTCAGTGTGATGTAAATGTAATTTAACATTCGTTAAAAGCCATTCGCCGCTAGAGCTTCCAATTATTTTAGTTGGACCATTATTCAACAAACTTATATATGGAGGCGTAACAAAATCGCATTAATTCTTTGCGTTCACATACGAACACATATTTCTAATAATCTTGAACTTAAAAATATTAAACGTCGCTCATCAGCAACTAACATACTAATAATTTTTTACACTGCCAATAATTGCAAACTGAAACCTTCCAATTGCAAATTAACACCACAAACTGTGAAACCATCCACCACTCTTATTTTTATCGTTGCTTTCAGCGACATAGACCGTTATATACCATCAGCAGCATCCTTATCTTTTAAATTAAATTACACATAAAAACAAATACTATCAGCTCTCCCCCATACACACCCCACAACTCAACGCCACAAATACCTCCTCAAACTGAATTACACAATATCAATAAGATATTACCACCAATACAAATCCGTCCTCCGACCAACCTCGAACTGACCTTGCCCCAAACGTCCACGACGTGTCGATTTAAATTACCCGCCACTCCATTCTAAAAATAAATCCCCCCCTTAACGAACGAACCGTCACCAATCGACCCATTTTCCCCATCGACATTGAACGACTCTCTGACGAAAAGAAAAGAAAACAATCCTGAATTCCGAAAGACCGTAAAATCGCAACCCAACGTTCATCCTCCATTCTCGCAGTGTCCATCAGTGCTTATTTTCCGGCTGTAATTCCACCTGGCTAGACACAACTCGAATCGGGCAAATAGGACCGGTGTTCTTCGAATAACTTCATCCGGAGGCTTCGATATCCGTTTTACGCTCAATCGGCGCGTAACGACAGCTGCGTTTCTTTTCGGAGTGTGGCACAGTTAGTTGGCCCTCGTATGGTGTAGCAGCATTCTACGGGGTTCGCAAGGTGTAGAACCAGGGTCGTACCATCTGCTCCCGCACGTGGCCATGGCACGTGCTGTTAGCTGATAATAGCACCTCCTTCGGACCCTTCGGATCCTGCTGCGAGGCTCGTGCTTAGGCTACGTGCCCGACATTTTAAACGGGGAAAGTTGTTGCCGGCAGTTTTGGAGGATAACAAAATTTCAGGCCACGTTGGATGGCAATGATATCGGCCGGTTATTGAATTGGGAACTAACGGTGATTAGATTCGATGGCACCGAGCTTCGGGATCCTTCTCCCCGGGTCTTCTTGGGGGTTTTATTTTCTTTTATTTTCAATTCAACGTTGAGTTGCCCGATTCGTGGTGGATTTGCGAGGATTAAGCATTGCAGGATGGGATTTGCACTTGTAGCTTTTTGAAAATTGGGTGGATTTGTGCTGTAAGATTTTGAAGGGATGCTGATAGTATTTTGGGGTGTTTAGTGATCATTTTCTAATTTCTGAGCATACAAATTTGTTAGCCCCTTAAATTAAACCAAGAAAACAAATATTCAAAGTCAGCTCATAACGGTTCCTGTACCCCAACAATTACAAATTTATTTGGAAAGAAAAAATAATGTCAAATACAAAAAGACTTTTAACACCATAGTTGTAAAATCCCTAAACCCAAAGAAGAACCCACACGTTGAAATATCAACACCCAAACAACACTTCATCGGAAACCCCTCAAACCTCGCCAGTTCCTTCCCCATCGACCCGAAAAATCCCAACAACCCCTAAGTTCCAACAGCCCGACGAAACTGCACCGATCTCCCTTAATCGTTGCCAGCCACTCCTATAAATTCTTATTATTAAAGAGCCACGTAGAAAATCAAAATAAAGATCGACAAAAGCATTCCACCCGGCCATTTCACCGTCTTCTCCCGTTCCCCCGAGGAACTCCAAGAGACGATGAATGCCACGCAAATCGTCCGTACGAAACGGCAGAAACGGCGCCGGCTCCGTAAAATGAAATTCATCGCTTAACCCCATAGACTTCCCCACCCAGCGCGGACCACGGTTGTACCGAGAAGGGTGGATGGAGACGATGGAAGGGCAAAGGGTGGGACACGGTAAGGTTACTTTGCACTTTCTCCATCTCGTTCTCTGGTTTAGCATACGTATAACGTCGGCGTGCAGTTACGTCGAGTTACGGGGACATAATCCACCTAACGCGGCATTTCTCTGCGTCTGTCTTCGTTTCACTTCAATTCGTCTCCGGGCTCACCCTCTCACGAGGCTGCGACGGTACCGCCGGTTAATGTTATGGGTTACCATAAAGCGTATCGTTGGTACGTTGCGCGAGGGGTTAGCCCGCGGTGTGTACAGAGGATTACGAATGTCGGCTTTATCTCTGCTTTTACACCTAATTCTCCTTGTATATTGTTAACAATAAACCGCGGTAGAACGTAGCTAATTACAGGACCGAAAGTGATTATACGTTTTTGCATAAATTTCAACGGTTTTTGGGGTCGTATTGGATGCCCTAGTTTTGGAGAACTGGAGTTTCGGTCGGGGACGGTTTTCGGATGTTTTTGAGTGTTGGTTTTTGTTGGGTGTGATTCCAATTATGGTTTTTGAGTGTATGTAAATTGGAGTACGTTATTTTGTTAGTATTTTGGGATTACTTGTTATTGTTTGCTTTTACGATTGAAGTGGAGAATAAATTGAAGATTGTTGCTACCGTGTTTCTTTTCTACGCGGTTTTGTAACAACTCTGTGACATGTTTTTAACTATTGTTTGGTGTTCATTAAGCAGGATGACTTAGTCAGTTGAAAGTTCCACCCTTTATGCAAGACAGGTTCTTTAATACGAATTGTATTTGTCACCATGGGGCGTAGGAAATAAGATTTTCTATAGAAAATTCCATTGGTAAAGAATCGGGGAAACTAGATGGGATTTATTTATTGTTTGAAGTATACCTAAGAAAAATTAAAAATCACAGAAATACACACAATTTTAATAAGAATATCTAAAGTACGATACTTGCAACACCATCTATCAGTAATTGAAATCTTCACTCAGCTTCCATACTTCTCAGGTTTTCAAAAAAAAAATACAATTTCAATAAATATCCATTTCCATGTTATTTCATAAATATGTCATACACCAAACAATTTATTACAGCTCGTACTAAAGTTTCAGTTCCATCAGCGTGTCGTAACTCTACGTCCATCTTGAAATTGCACAAATCAATTTTTTCACACAGGACCCGCGTCTTGCTCGCTGGAATTTTTTGTATCCAAGCAATTATTGCACTCGTCGATGCATGTCCCATTCCGAGGTGCACTCGGTCGGGTGCAGGGGTGGTAGAAAATTTATCCTGAACAACAGCTGTCGGGTCACCTGTTCAAACAGCCGTATTTCGCGGCGCTATAAAATCGCCTCGTGTCGAGCCGAGCCAGGTGAGACTGGTTTACACTTCTCGCTTCTCAACGTTATGGGTTTCGAGTGCATTCGATAATATCAAAGCCCCTCTTGGGACTGTAGAATGTACGAGTTTCGGTACATGGGTGGAAATATTCGCGGGGACTTTTCAGACTTGAGGGAATTAACGCTTAATGGTAGTTCACAGGTTGGATGTGTTATATTGGAATAACGGGAGGGTAAACATTTGGCGATCGGGTCGATCGAATGATGGTAAATGCCATGTCATTAATTTGGACGATACGCGATGAGATTGAATTTAAATAAATGCTGGGTTTCAAGCGTCAGTTGGACGTTTAAAGGGCTGTGTTTTAGATAATCGTTTTACGTTTTTCGTACGTAGTCTTTTACGTTTCGGAAAAGACTTCGAAATTCAGTTCTTACGACTTGGGAGGAAGAAGTTCGTTATCAACATTATCATATATTTTTCTGAGATATGTATTTTTGAATTGACCTTCCATTTTCTTGCGGTTAATTCTTATTATCAAAATACAAATTTTTATACACTTGTAGGAAATTTGACACCATGAACGACATCAGTTTTATGCTAATATTTATAATACTGTTGAATGCCATGGGGTCACCGGTAACCAGCGCTGACGAATTCGATGAAAATTCTCATGACTTCTAAATCGCAGTGTTAACAGATTTGGCAATATATTCAATATTTAAACATTGCTGTTAGAAAAGTCCAGTACCGTTGAGTATATAACTATTACATTTTGACCCTTAACATTTCAATTCTATAAACATATGATTTTAACAGAAAAACGTTCAGTGCTGTAGAAATGATGAAACTAGCAAAATGCGCGTGGCATCCAAAGTGTTAACAATCTAATTCTTACCAACGATACTCGGAACCCTTAAAATATTTGCAGAATAAAGCGTTAAAAAAAAGATTCTACCAACTATCAGCAAAAACACACTAATCTTAACGCCAAACCAATCAGTAATCACCACGTAAACTGCAATTCATTCCTACATAACTCTCGTCCGAAAAATTCCGCCAAACACGAAGCCCAACGATCATCCAAGCAGCGAGGAAAAAAGCTCTTGGAAGCACCGAGCAGAAACCACCTGCTACCTCAAATCCACAATTCCAGATCCCCCAATCGCGATCATGGAATTCCTCGTATCCAGATCAACGTGTCCCCAAGGTTCGTCCGTCGAAACGAGCACGCGTGCGGCTTTAATTTTCGTCCTAAGGCCAGGAATCGTCGAATTGTCGTTCCGCCGTGTTATCTCGATACAGCTGGAAGAAGCGGGTTACTGCGATGCGTGTCGGAAGCCGCATAAATTTCGATTAGATAATCTTAAAGCCGCGTTTAGGGCTTCCACACGGTGTCCTAAAATAACAGGGTAAGCGGAGGGAGAAACGCAGTTAGATAGATGGATAGACAAACAGAGAGAGGGACGGTGACGGTGATGGAAGTAGAGAGGGGTGAAAGTAGAGGGAGATAGGGAGGGAAAAAGGGACAGAGATGGAAATAGGGAGAGACGGGGATAGATATAGAGAGGGATTGTCAGAGAAAGAGTGACAGATATAGAAATACAGCAGGATAGAAAGAGAGAAAGAGACAAAATTAGAAATATAGAGTGACAGAGACACAGATAGAAATAGGGAGGGACAAAAATACAGAGGGATGGAAAGAGAGAAAATTAGAAATTTAGAGAAACAGAGACACAGAGAGACACAGACAGACATAGGGAGGGATAGAAGGAGAAAAATAGACAAAATGAGAAATTAGAGAGGCAGAGATACTGATAGAGGGGGGCAAAAAGGGAAGAAAAATTAGAAATTAGAGAGGCAGAGACACTGATAGGGGGACAGAAAGGGAGGAAAAATTAGAAATTTAGAGTGATAGAGTCACTGATAGAGGGGGGTGGAAGGAGATAGAGCCGAAAACAGAGAAAGACAGGCACACAGCTAGAGAGGGGTGGAAAAAGAAAAGTAGACAGAGCCAGAGATAGAAACAGAGGGACGCAGAGAGAAAAATAGAGAGAGACAGAGGTGGAAACAAGGAGGGATAAGAATAGTGACAGAAGGGCAGCGAGATAGAGGAAAAGAAAGGCAGGCAAACCCGCAGGCTGAACTTGGAAGCGAACGCTTTCGTGGAGAGGAGCTATGGTTAACGAGGCTTCGCCGGCAGACGTGGTGCTTGAAATTCATCGGCGTTCCGGGTCTGTCGATTCTGCGGGTATTATAAATAAACGTTAATGCCGGAAACTCGCGCGAACGACGTGCACGACAATTACGAATCGTTCGTTAATGGTGGCGGCTATTAAGTTCCTCCCTCTACCGCCCCCCTTACGCCGCGAAACGTAGTTAATATTAATGCGTTCGCGAAACTTTCCTACTTTTGTGCTAGAGCTACGTGCGAGCGGTAAAGCGATCCGCTGTTAAAATTAATGGGCTGCCGTGGAATTTTTGTCGGAACGAGAAGAAACGACTCTGTTCCGTTGCAATGAGAACGGGGGGAAAATTGGGGTGAACGCGAGGAATTAAATGTAGTTGAGAAATTTTGTATATGTATATTCTGATGAAACTTTTTCAACGCCTCTACTCCGGTGCTTTTTGGAAAAATGGTTTTTGGAGATTGGTCGAAAGTTTCGCGGGATCTGTTGGAGAGCTGGATATCGTTTGTTCTAAAACATGATATCTAAAACATCCCCATTAACGCTAAGCCTGTCGGCACCTTGTGCGTACTTATTCTCGTCATACTTGCAGGAGATTGTCAATTTAATACAGAATTTATTAACAATATTAATATTAACAATACAAAAAAATGACATTCTGCTTCCATTGAACCAGTCCTTTGACTTAATCCAGACGCTTGGAATAGGAAACTTTAAATTTTTCTCAAAGCCATAAAATTGAAATTATCAGTTGTGCACAACAGAACAAAATTATCTCTGTCCTATTAATATTACGTCGAACTATCCAATATAACATGAATCACTGATTTACTTCAATAATTTCATTCTGAATTATTTGGCGCGCAATCAGAAAAGAAATCGTAGGACAATGAGTTAAATGATCAACCTCCGATCCCAACGACGAAAGGGTGTCAACCACTGAACAATCGTCGCGCGGAAAAGCTTAAAAACGAATCCGTTCTAATTCGCGACATTGCAGCACTCGGTAATGCTAAGTCGTAGATAAAGGCGACGATGAGACTGCGAAGAGTATGAGTGCGCCGTGGTGGCGACGGTAGTGGCTGCCATAATTTAGCCGGGAGTTTAATAAGGCATGCCGTACCTCAAGCCCGTCGGGCGCAAAGTGTCAATATGTCTGAGCCGCTGAGTGATATACTTCCGGCGTTCTTCGTAAAATTGAAGAGTCTCCTAGGGGCGAACCATGGTGGTCCATTCGCCCTGATCTTCCTCGCCTCCACTGCGCCACATCAGACTGACTACATATCACCGATCAAAGTCAACCCTCTCTTTTCCATGGTCGACGAGGAGGTCGGAATAACGACGCCGAAGACGATTAAAGGGTGACTTTGGTGACATTTTTACTTTGCCTACGTTTGTAGGTGTCTTTTGTTAGCAATTGAAGGTTTCAGGGTAACTTGAGGATTTGTTCTTTTGGATTTCGAGTCGTGAGTTTTTAGGGGTGTTTGAGGTGGGTTGATTGAGGAACTGATACAGTTTGTTCATTTGTGGGTTCGGTAATGGGGATTTGGGTGTTTTTAAATTTACATGGAGCTATTAAGTTGGAAGATCAATTTATTGGGGGTGTTTGTAGGTTTATTATTGAGTTATATGGGTGCATTTGTGTCTTTCACTCTATCTTTCTAATTTTAAAAGGGGTAAAATATCAATTTTACTAAGGATACTTAGAATCTGCAATTAGTGCAATAGATATGTCTAAAAGAGAACCTCATCCACACAACGGTGTTCGGTCATTCAACAAATTTCAATTTAACGTTAACTTCATCACAGTCTCTTTCCCCATTAACCGATACATCAATTTTAATTAAAACACGCACCCCTTAATAACTCCTAAAGCACCATTAAACAACTAATACATCAATCTCATATCCTCACATCTCCAACACCCTTTCTACTACCACAAAATAGTAAGAAATGTAAAATCTCATCTCAACATCCACTTAAATATTTCAAATAACAACAAACCTTTCCCCATAATTCCCCTGTCAAACGGCAACAGCGAAAGATACAAAGCCGAAATATTTCCGTCGAAAGCACCAAAGCGCCGCGTCGACCTCAAAGAGACAAAGACGGAGTGCGCGTTGAAAAAAAAACAGCAGAAGAGTGAAGGATCACAGGGGAAACAGCGCGAAAAGGGACGCGATAATTAAACAAACATTACAATTCCGTGTAAACTACGTAAACCATAAACCTATATAGACATAAATTTCAAATAAACGCGTGGGTTTCATGTCCGTATTCCTGGCATGTTTCCGAAAACAATGAGCCTCGCAGCTGGCTGATGCGCGCATATACTGGGCGTTCAGGAACAAAGGATGTCCTGTCAGCAGTCAGCTTCAATCTCGACCGTATTACATCCACGAACTTGGAAATATAAGGACGGAATATAAGCTGCCTGCGAGGGCACAAAGGACAAGGCCGGAGTCAGAAAGCTGGGAGAAAATAACCGGCAGCAATCTTGCGCCGAATCGGCCCAGAAATTAGGGGATTGATGCATTTTTCTTTTCTGCTTTTTTTTCGCCGTATTATTCATCGAGAATTTTATTCAACGTTTGCAATCTTCGGTGGCTGGCTTTCTTAGAAGATGAAGAAGGGGGACGAATTTTTTTTGGGAGGATCTTATAAATATTTAGTCGTGCTGTCTTGAGTAGTGGAAGTCAAAGGATGCTGTGAAATATATACTGAAAGAGGTGTGCCTTTTTGATAATGGGAGGAGTATGTAATAATTTTTGTACATCTTTGAATTATTGAGTGATTTCTTTATATGGAAAAGTCGCAGGAAGTATTAAAAATTGTGTTTTTGAATGTTACAAAGTACGAGGATGTAAAGGTTTAGGAAGATGGCGATGGAAGTCAACATTGCCTCGGAAATTGCTCGCAGAAAATTTCGCACTCACGTTTTGCCCATCGTGGTTATAAATTTATTAATTAACACACAGAGGAATTTTCGTAAATCACTCAAATAATTCTTAACACTAGAACTACCGGCGTTAAATCTGTTATATTTAAATATATTAAATAAGTACTTTGAAAAAAGAGGAATTCAGAGGTGGAAAAGATGATCGATTCGGTAATTTATGTCTTATAAGATGGACGTAGAATATCTATTCTATGACTCTCCTATAATCTTGAAGAATTTTTGGAAAAAATTGTGTACCAGTCATTTTGACTGGTTTGGCAGTTCTAGTGTTAATAAAAAGAAGAAAGGTAATGAAACAGTATTTTCTCCGGCGTTCTATGAAGGAACTTTGAAAGCAGCAATTTCCCCATCATGGATATATGTTTTTTTTAATGAAGCAAAGAGAATTTGTTATAATTTGTTCTAATAATAATTCCTATGAATAACAATGTATCTAAAGCAATAATAAGAGTGCACATATTTCTCACATGTTGCAAATCCCCCGAAAGTAACTTCGGTATTAGCAATTTTAATCGAATCCTGTCGTTTATATCCCCTCGTTCTCCATTTCACCCAAAAAGAAGGAAAATAAAGAGATACATTCATCCTCAAAACACGCAAAGAATAAACTGCCGTCGTTAACGAAAATGACAGAGAAACGGACACGAAAGTGACATCACACCGCCATAATACCACGTTTTTTTCACGAACGAACATCTGCAACGTCTCATTTAAATTCGATGCCTGAAAGGTCAAAAAGAAGACATCGATGATGGTTGAACCTGTCAACAAGTACCGGCAGACTATGTATCTAATCGCATATAATTATTCAACAATGGGAAAACTTGGTTTATGGATCTTCAAAGGCCTCGAAATGACGTCGGAACGTTAAAAACCTTGGGATTTTCTTCTAGAGACACCTGGTATATATAAAGTAGCTGCGTGACGCGTAACAACTTTTGACAGTTTGCGTGAAGTTCGTAGGGGACGTGATGCGCATCGTCGATTTAAAGTAACCGAGGAAAATGAAGGAAAATAAAAGAAGGATTCGAGAAGTTCCTATGAAAGTTTCAACGTCGGGGGAAACACCTCTATGCCATAGCGTAAATAAAAATTATGAATATAAATTGAGAGGGCAAACTGGATGGCGCGTTGTTCGTCGTCGAGGGCCAACGTCTCGACACAATGGTATCACTTTGGATAATTAAAAATTGGTATATATTTCTAGGGTAGAGATATAATTGCTACTGTTATCAGGTTCGTTAAGATGATCTCTGAAAGTACAGCGTGGCCCAACAGTCGTCTGCTAATGATCCATTAAAAATTCATATTTATTCTTTCATAAACAAAAATAATTCTCTTTGATAATAGTAACAGACGTATTGGAAGACACTTTGATTAAACTACAGACGACCTCTTAAATTCCAAAGTCAAAATTACCTCTCAATATTAATACTAAGAAAAAGTAAGTCTATTAGATCTCATTAGAAATCCACAAAACATCAACAACTTTCAAATTTTATAATACTTTTTCATCAAACATATCCAACACAATGAACCATCACAAAATTTGCCCACATCAAATTCTAAATTTCCAGAAATTCTAAGATCGACCCCAACAATTATATTTTCCAGCTTCAAACCTACCCAAACTAAACCACCCCTGACATCACTTTTCTCCAAGGACTTAAAAACGACCGCCATTCGTTAGAGTAAAATACAACGCGAACCAACTCCACCGTGCCTCTCGGTTCTTTACCTATTTATTATCTTTACCTATTAATAACCCCATCGTTGTATCTGTATGTTCCTTTATCTATTCATCTATTTCCCTTGTCTCCCCCTCGGTCTGTCGGTGACGGCTTATGCAATGTCGGAAACTGATCGGATTCATTGGGGCGGGTAATAATATTTTGCAGGGTCGAGCAAGTTCGTTCACTCTGACCCATACCTACTCGTGAACAGGTCGTATCGATTAGCTCCCTATTTCTCTTCTCCAGCCCGCTTTCCCTCCGATTCCCTTCCCATCGCGTCTTTTCCGCGTGTTTTCTCGCCTAATAGTCTATCACTTTTCAACTGTCCCTCTACTTCCATTTGCTCCTGACACCTTCTTTCTCTCCTTCTTTCGACGACTCTCTCCTTGTTCGCCCTCTGCTCTCTGACCCCGCCGTACTTGTTTTGTCTCGGAGGAAGAGAAGAAATGAGAAGGAAATTGCCGTTGCTACGTTGTTTGTGTATTAACAGCTTTGTCGATGAGGGTTTTCGTTGCGATCTGCGAGAGCCTCGGCTATTCGATTACCTCCGCTGTTTTTTAAAGCCTCTGGAGTACGAATTCGTCTTTTTCTTCTTTACTTTTTTCGTTGCCTTTATCCTACGAAAAGTGAATTACACGGCGGGAATGCGAATTGTCGCCGGTGAATTATCGGCCGTGGTGTTTGTTTAATCTGGGAAATGTGACGGGAGTAATTGGTTTGATGTCGTCGTGGTTGAAATTTTGGATTAGTTTATTACGAGATTTTTTAGAAATGAAATAGGTGGAAGAATGCAATTAAGAGATTTTGCTATTAGGGGATTTTGTAATCCTCTTTTCCTGATTTTAATTCGGGTGAAATTTCACTCGTGGCTTCCTTTCGAATTTGATGAGTTCATGTTAAAATGGTGTAGAGTGATGATGAAATGGTGGACAATAAAAATATAGAGGTTTACTAATATTACCTCTGATTTATAATGAGTATGCAAAGTTTTGCGCAAAGTTTGGGAATTGCGTACCGTGACAATTGAGGATTATATTCGTTATATTCAGATATTCTGTTAATTTCCCGCTATCCATTAATCCTGCTAAAATTTACAATGCACCTGCAATAATATTTTGAAGATACAACTATACTAAAAATTAAAAATTAGTATCAGACTAGAAATGAACACAAATAGAAAAATATCCTTGAAACAGATAAAAACTGTCAACTCAAAATCAGGCCGTGAGATTTCCATTGGAGAAAATTTCAAAAATTCTGAATCTTCTTTTTAATAATATCTCTTTTAAAAGCCCCTTTTTGTATTGTAACATCACAAAAATAAACAATCGGCGAAACTCTGACGCAGTCAAATATAATTTAATTCAAAAGCAAGACGCAAGACCGTCAAATTTGTAAGATTAAATCGGCAAGAAAACGGTGAAACGCGAGAGACTGATGAAACAGGAAGGAAGGAAGGAAGGATATTTTTTCCAAAAAGTCGAGGTGGATGTTTAATAAAATGCTGCAACCACGAGGATCTCTGGCGGAAAGCGGAAAAGCCTGATGTCTCGCTATGGCAGACTCCAAGGTCGTCTAGCAGTGTTCCAGGTTTAATACGATCCTGCAGGAAAGTCCCCGAGAGACTTTCATTAGGGGAATTTACAGGAGGCTGCAAAAGCTGCTACTCGACTCTCTTATTCCCCAGTTCTACTAAATCACTCGCTGTAAATGTCGTGGAATTTGTTACCCCCTTTTCCACACGCGTGCCGGCAATAAACGCGGTTTTACAACGAAATGCTTCACGTGAATTATTATTTATTTAATTTTTATTTCATTGCATTTACAAGAATCATTTTCAGAACTGAAATTAAGAGAGGAATGCACATGATTTTATGAAATTATAATTCTGTATTTCAAGATAAAAAGAAGATATTTGTCGTGACTTTTCTCAACATAATTATTCTCTTTTCGAGATGTCTTATTCGTAGAAATGTAAATAATGCTGCAGTGTAATTAAAAGGTAGTTTTCAAAATTTAAGCAGCTTAATAAACCTCGGAATTATGGAGATATTTATAGAATTTTTTCTCTTTATTGCTACTTTATCTGTTACTAGCACTTTAATTAATTGATTGCAAGTTACAATTCAAAATTTGTTATGTAATTAATGCATCATAATTGTTAGTGCATTATACGGTTATTGATCGTCTTTGGGAACAATCATAATGTACGCGGTGGGTGTTTAAGCGGCTGAATCAATTTAATTCGTATCTCGAAACGCACACAGAATTGATTTCTGTCGTTGAATAGGTGTGTTGTCGCATAAACGAGACTCTCGTCGAGCAAGTTTGCCCCAGTGGACAGTAAAACTAGAGCACGAATTTCCTGACAGACGTTTACTCGCATTCGTGTGACGTATACGTCCCATTAAACACGCAAGAAAATAATGGACTTAAAAATTATTAAGGAAGTTCGCGTTGGAGAACGCGTGTGTTTACCCCTGGGGCGGTTTGTCTTCTTCGTTCTTTAGTAAATGTACGAATTGTCTGATAGTACGTGAAATTAGCACCTTTTACTGGTCTCGGCTAATAAATTTGAACCTGCAATTTCTTTCAATGTTTTTAGATCGTTGAAGATGAAATATTAAATTTTTGCTGAGAATTTGAAGTATTGGTTATGTGAAGCTTTTAATGATATCTGGATTTTTTTATGGAGTTGCCTAGTAAATTTATTTGTACAATTTTTCAATCAATAGATGATTATTCCAGCTGGTGATTACGTGAGACTTTGGTTAATACGTAGAAATAGCATCTTCAGATGGAATTAATCCATTTTAGTTGCAAAGCTTTGAATATTATTTTGCGGATTGAAATCGTCGTAGTTGAAAAATGCACTTTTAGAGTTAAAGAAGCTTGGATTTGTAGGAAATGCCTGCTAAATATAATTTGCTAAACTTATTGCCATTTAGCAAATTCAGTTACGAAAAATTTATAAAGTCTACACACGCCCCATGATAACTAAATTTAAAAGATATGTTATGCTCTACTTCAAATTAATGTACTGAAAAGTGCTAGTTTTGCAAAGAAACACCCAGCACACAGAATAATATTGATTCAACAATCAAAAATTGATTCGCAGGTTAAAACCTGGAGCCTCAAAAACGGGGAATAATCCTTTTAAAATTAGCAATAATTAATTCTCAGCCAAAATTTTTATTCGCCGTCGGGCGTAAAATTAAAATCGTTCCTCCAGCATTAAAAAATTTGCAGATGCAACTGGATTTATGGGTGAGAATGGTAATCGATAATTACCACCGTAATAAGTAAAATTGCGAATTTCTACCGACGAGTTTTCTCGATACAATTAATTAATAATTCGGCGAATTCAAATTAATAATCGATCGGGGAAATTTAAATTGTTAATTAACAATTGATCGGATCGTTGGTTTCGTCGCCATGGCGGCAGAAATGTCCGGTGGAAAGCGGGTTGCACACGTTCGATTCGTACGTATCGGTGATTTTCAATTTCTACGGGGAAATACGTCATCGTGGTAATCCAATATTTATTCGCGACACGCCTGTTTAGCGAAACGCAGTCTAAATCTTCGTTCGTGCAAATAGACGAACGACGGTGCGCCGATTGAAAATTAGGCCACAAATGTAGCAGCTGATTTTAGAGGCTGAATCTGACTTTTGAATCTTCGGCGATGTTCTATCAGTTTAGATATTCAGCTTGCGAATTTGTGAGGTAAATGTGCGAATTAACAGTGCGCTCTAATTTCGTTTCGCTTCTAATTCGAAGCATCTTGTCATTTTAGGAAAAAGCGGTTTTAGCGAACATTAAACTCTAATTTATTAAAAATACTAATATTAAAGTTACTACTACTAAACTAAAACTAAATTAAAAATATTAAACTAAAGCGGTCTCTGCAGCATTCAGAAAGTACCATCTCCTAATTAAATATTATACTTACACCTCACCCCCATTTAACACTAAATCTACGAAAGCTGTCAAATAGACACAAATTTATAAAAAAATAGTTCAATATATATTTCACGACACAAATTACTTAACTGATCATCTTCTTCGTCGCTTGAACCCCCTTTTTCACAACACTGATTTAATATATCCAATTACAACACATTCACCCCCGCAGATCCAGCGTTAATGTCAACCAGACAAATCCCTATTATCTAATTCAAATCCCATTTAAACCAATACCTCCCATTCAAAATTCCCCAGCCCTAAAACAACAAAACAAAACCAATCACAGTATCATCAATACTTCCCCATCCCTCAGCAACCACCATACATTTACGTCTCCATACGTTAATACGTTAATACACCAAGCCCATCCGTCTACCAAAATAAAAGAACAACCTTCCTTAATATCGCAACTCTTCATCCACCCAGCGAACGCATCGCCGGTGCAATTTTCCTCGAAAAAAAGGTCGTCGCTCTTGCGCATCGCACGCGATTCGTGCACGAAGACGTGCTCGTAGGAGGAAAAGAATAGCGCGCCGGGGTCAACGGAACTCTATGGGAGGGGAAGAGGCTTGGAAGCGGAAGGCCATGGTAGATAGGGCGCACCAACATATTTATTTGGAAGAGCCCGATATCCTAATCGATTTTCAATATTCCACGATAGTACATACATACATGAACCATCCACTCGTTCCTGGGTCCCCGTTGCTTCTCTCCTGGTATACCTCACGTTTCGTATACTTGTTCGAGTATACTTATTCCGGGGATTAAGTTAGATCACGTATTTTATTCGGTGGGAGGGTAACGTGTGTCCCTGTATCCGTGCACGAAACCTGAAAATCCGGTGTAAGCCGTACGCGTGTTTTGCCGTCTTTTGATTTTCAACGTTTCCTGCGATTTCGTTAATTCCTTCGGTTTCAAGTTGAACAAAGAGACGCATTGTGCAACGGAGACAGAGTCGGTTAGGTTGCTTTTCCACGGAGTTTCGCGGTGGTGTTCGTGCTTTTTGCGGGCATACGACGGTGAATAATGCTTTTTGATTCTTTGGTAAATTAATTGTTTTTGTTTGCCGCTGCGCTCTCGACGGGGACAAAAGAGAAATAATGGTGGAATGGAAGAAGTGTTTTGGAATTGTTTCTTGCTCGGGGTATTTCGCGGGAATTTATTTTCATGGTGGAATTTGGTAATGATTTTTTGGTGGTAATTGTATAAGGTTGGTTGTGCTTTGGTGTAACGCGGTAAGGGTTGGTCATTAGGTCTTTGGAGAGTTTGGTATTGTTGCTTAGTGTTGAATAATTAAAATTAATTTGGTGAGGTTTGATAATATTTGATATTTGTTTTTGGGCGGTTATGGTGGAAAGTGTAGGTATTGAAGAATAGTTTGAGACGAGATAAGATCATTATGGTGTGTCAGAATTGTAATGAAATTAATGGGGATATAGTTCTAAGAGAAATCTTTTCTGATTGTAGTTCAATGTGGAATAAATAAGCATTAATATTTTAATATCTGTAAGCAAATATAAATATTCGGAATTAGAAAAGATTACCAAATTGATTTCCATTTATTGACGAATTTGGTAACTAAATTGCACGAATGAATTAATCCCCGATATGGGAATATCTATTTAGAACTTAATCCTGTTATAATTTATATAAATACACGATTATTAATTTACCTTCCGATATGTAAAGCAGTTTTTGCTGAAAATAATTGCACGAGCGACTTAATACGTCAGTTAAAACATAATAGGTACATCGTTGAACGTCATTTGACCAGCAGTTATGGTGAGTGTCTTTAAATGGACGAATAAATTAGTTCCGCGATTCAGTTTCGCGATAATTACAGAAGAATGTCGCGATCACCTGTTGATTACTTTTTATATGACTACAAAGTAAATCGCGCGATAATAATAATGGGAGTATTTATTTCAAATTGAGAGATAAGTAACGCTAATTACCTACCCGTTTAATCGCTTGTATCAAAAACAATTTAAAGCCTCGTTATTCGATGAATACAATTCGCTTAATAACCGCAAAACCTCCATTGCCACTGAACACGCGATAGCAATACATTAAAGATTTGCTGCGGAAAAAAGTATAAATGTATTACCTCAAAAAAAAAGGTTTATTAATATTTCACAGAATTCCCAATAATCGAATCAGTTACAAAATCGTGCAAACATAGTTTACATTTCTTTGTAAATCTCTTTTTCATAATTACATTTTAATCGTACCGCGAAAATTCAAATTCTACTGCACAAATTACATATTGTACCATATACAAATTAGTACTTTATAAAATTCTGGGTAATCAAACGGCTTGGAAAGTTGTAAACAATTATTTCTAATTTCCAAAGAAGTATTTTTTTCATTAACTCAATAAGCCACATAGTATCTCAAAACTGAAAATTCTCTGACAAGACTTACGTAATATATTACAAAGAAAGAATGAATAATTTATAAAATTCTCAATAACCCAACAATCAGGAAAAGAATACATAATAACTTTACATTTATGAAGATATTCCTTTTTGCCAATGACAATCGAAACTTTATCCGTCACTATAAAAAACTAAATATGTCTTTTTGCCGATTGCAATCGAGCCCCTATCCCGTAACGATCAGAAATTCAAATTTCACAGCGAAAGTTACACGCTACACCATAAAAAATGATGAAAGTCCAATAACGTTTTTCACGTCGTCGTCGACGAATCTAAAATTCTCGTCCGGCTCGTATCACGGGCTTGCACGCACTCGCGTTATAAACCTGTCATGGGGACTAATATTACGTCGATAAAATTTCACGCCATGTGACACTCGCCTAGATTGGTAATCATTTCCTCTGGAACTTTCAACCCTGAATACGAGTATCCTCGATGAACCGGTGGTCCCTGACAGGGAGAGGACGCAGAGGTGCAATACTCGAGTTCAACGGTGTGTGGATAAAAGTTTAAAAAAAAGACGTACTAGTCCTTTTTTTTTATTTTATGCGATATAAATATAATTTGTTTTTTAAAATAGGTATTTATCTGTGTGCTTCTTAGTCGAGTTGGTAGGTAGAATAATAATTACTGGCAGGTTAGAGATTTTAGAGGTTTTATGCATTTATGATAAATTATTCAAGGTGGAGGGTGGCTCCGAAGACACTAGACTGACTGAAAATATAATTTTCTTTGTGTTATTAATTAGTTCGAATTAAGAACCACATAGTGGCTATTTGAAGGACATACTTTAGGAAGCTAGTTAAGAATAATTTCCGAGAAGTACATTAATATTTATTGTGGAAGAAGAAATGTGAAATTTAAATAGATTAAAGAGGTATTTTAATTTCGTATGGTCTGTTGACGTTTGGGTCACCGTGTATAACACTTTTAGTATTTAGTGAATGAGAAAGGAACCATTTTCTAAATTTTAGCCGGAACCCTGAAATCTTATGATGTTTGCTATAATTTATATTATTGTAGGACTTAACCATGGGGGGTTGGTTGTTCCACTGAGTCATAACTCGAGACTCTATTCTCATAATCACCATAGCCGTCTTTTCAACCCTACAATTTTGTTTATCAAATGAAAATCTACAATTCAGTTTAACAAACACATCAACTGTCTCCCAAAATTCACAATCTTCAAGCAAGAAGCATAGATATTAAAATATGCAAAATAAGAATTAACTAATATAACATAAAACTAAAAATTTTCTTGTAGAACCACCCCTTTATAAAAACTGTAGGATTAAGGGAAGGAATAATTGATGTAACTGAATAATGTCATAACACTTTAATGAATATAAATGATATAATACATTGTAATTAACTCAATACTGGTAACAAAGATATTCGTATTGCAAATTTAGCAAAAGAACCGAAAGTTTCCGAACGACGTGACAGTCTAATCGATTGCGACAACTTCCTTCATCTTCTTTCTCCTTCTTTCCTTAACTCTATCGATACCGGACAAATCCTACAGAAAGCATGTCCAATTATACCTAACAATAAACGCATCGATCCAATCTGCAAAATTCACCCCAAAGAGCAGCATTCAATTCAAAACAGATTAAAATTGAAACAACGGTAGATCGATGGAACAAAGCACCCTAAAAACGAAAAGCATCGATCGTCCTTAGGCACGAAGGGCCGTACGATATTTCCGTGAAAATATACCCGAGGGAGAAGTCTCCCTGTCTCCTCTCGCCGCTTCTCCGGGCAGTTACAAGGCTTTATGCATCAAGGATCGAGGCCCGCTCGAATACGCGAGTTCTCTAAAACCAGCGGATTTCCTCGTAAAAAGCACCCTCCCAAGGTGGGCAGCCGTGGCATTAACGAAATGTCGGTAGGACGACGGAGTCGTCGGTGCGAGCTACGACCACCCCCGGTTTAATGTCAATCCTCAAATGTCACGTAACCATCCAACGGTGTCCTTATCGTTTTGACTCTCTGGAGACTCGCGGCAATAACGTTTCGACACGACACATTGTGCCTTCTCGTCCGCCAAGGTGATTCCTCCCCCTTCAAGACATTCATTTTCTTTCAGTGGCTCGTTATTCCAACTGGAGTGCTCCGTGCCCGCTAATTGGATATGTATCGCCATTGTTGCCTTTCCTGCACGAGCTCCTTGTATCTTTTTCTTCTCTTCTTTGCAACCCCACCCTCTTGCTGCTGGAGAGTGTGACAGTGGATGCACCGTAATGTGATGTGAGCTTTGTCCGTGAACGGTGAGCGTTAAATTGTTTGAGACGAGGTTTATACGCTGATAAGTGACGAGAAAGGGAGCCGTGAAAATGATGGAGTTTCATTCGGTGGACAGATGGGATGGATTTGTTACGGTGGTGTTTGGTTGGGGGATGTTTAATTGATAGAAATTGACAGTATAATAATGTGAGGTGTGGGAGAATGGGGTGATTTTGGAATTTTTAATGGGTGCTTTTTGGTTGTTGTTGAATGACCCCGTTGAACATTTCGTGCGTCTTGTTGCTCGGCTAAGGACATAGGTGACGTTATTGATTGTACTTTGCACACCTTTAGTGAAGTCATTGAATCTGATAGAACTTTGTATCATGTAAGCTACCCAAACTTATCTGTAGGTAGTTTTAGGTTAAAAAGGGCAGAGCATTTGAATTTCCCAGAACTGAAAAAATATATAAAGTGGAGTTTTCCAATAATTATTACGATATCATTAAGATTATTTAAAAAAGACTGACTGAGTCGAGCAACACGAGGAATTAAAATTATTTGGAAGTTATTGAGAAAAAATATTCCAGTAATCACTTTGTTGCTATTTTTGCTTTTTATTGAACTTTTAAATTTTTAAATAGAATAATTGATGGGATTTTTTGGATTTAAATAAACCATCAAATTCAGGGTAAATTATTTCGCTGTCCGGGGATATATTTAACGTTGGTTTCAACGTGACTGGATAAACGGCTGGGTGATTAAGCATGGCTCAAAGTGGTGCACGTATTTTTGTGCGTGTTATACAATTTCAAGTAATTTCTGTGAAATCCGAAGGTGAAGAATTTTCGATTAAATGAATTTAGTAACAAAGAAAAATGTGTAGAAAAAAAGATACCATTTAAAATTGTACGAAATCATTATGTAATCTCATGTAACATCGCAGAAGGGGATCAACATAAAATTTCAAGATCATACTTAATTCATATAAGAACAAATGAAACTTACATCAAATACAAACTTCGTTGTTAATACCTGCAATATAAAATTGCCGAAAATAAAATGCAAAAGCGCCAACAGACAAAGTTTACCACAATGAGAGCACCAAGCCAAGTCTTCATCTACAACACATTTATATCACATTCTCCCTATTTCCAATAGAAAATTGCCAAAAAAATACAAAAAGACAACCACAAATAATCTACTGCAGTGAAACCATCAGGAAAGGAGACGTCATCTACCATCACAGAATGTTATCCACATAAAATTCCACGACCATACCTAACTCTAATACATCGAATATAAATTACATTCTCTACATATACGACATAAATTTGAAAAAAAAGATGTCAACACACAACTATGCATTATTCGGAACAGTGAGAACACCGAGACACAAATCTTCGTCTTTCGTCACGGCTCGAGATCCACGTGGACATGAGGGACTGACAGTGCCTCTCCCTCCGTCCGTTTGCACCACAATAGGATTAATGTGATGCATCGCAGCTATCTACTTACGCGTGCACACACGCACGAGCAAAATGATTATGCGCATGCACAGCCAGAGATGCGATTAAATGTCGTGGCACTGGGGACCACCACATATTCAGATTCAAGTTACCATCGCTATCTACGGGACGGCAATACCGCGCAACGCGGTTAGCCGCAGACTCGATACGCACTTCCAGCGATTCTCATTGGCGGTTGCGTAACCCTCTTTCAGTTCCCAGATGGACTTTTCGATTGTTACTGCAGCTAGTTGGAAAGATAATGCCAGAATTAGAAGGATGCATTGCATTTCGACAGCGAATGACAACTGATGCATCCGTTTGGAACAGTGTGCCAGTGTTTTCAAACGTACATACATGGTTCTGTGTTTGAAGAGATTCCATGCAAGTTTGAGCCAGTTGGAGGAGGTTGAACGAGGATTTGTAGAACACTCGATCGGGTTGAGTCGATTTTAAGCGGGTTTGATCGGGTTTGATCAAGTTTGAGCTGTTTTGAGGAAGTTTGATCAGGTATGTGGAGGTTTCATAGAGTCGTAAGAGTATACATGATACTTCTTCGACTTTGAAATTAAATATCTCGCTTGTTTCTGGGCCAATCTCGATGGGCCTTGTTTCTATGTGTTCCTCTGATTCTTGGCTTGCGAAAGGTGGCTTAAAATTCATTCTGGATGGATTACTTTTTGCACAAAATTCCCTGGGCGGAAAAGGGAGCGCTACGCTTGAGCCAATGAAATCGGAATATTCCACGCTGGAACACGACAAAGTATACAAATTCACGAAAGCGATCGTATTTACTAAACCTAAAGCGTTTGATGCGATCTTTCCAACCAAAACTCCACGATATATAGTTGAAACTAATATAGCTGGCACGACTTATGGCCGGAGCGAAACCTAAATTTGGCACCGATTGACGCACGTTCGAATTTTATCGCTTGAACTTCCATCGACGTGATCGATTTTCAACCCGAGCACCTGGTTCTGGTATCGGGATCACTTAAGTATTATTTTTGGCATCGATGGTATTTCCGATGAAATCCAAATCCAGACGTCGATGTTTATAGTGTCTACGAGAATCACTCAAAGTGAAGAGAAAGAATTTGGCTTGTGGTGGGAAAAACGCAAGAATTTACAAATTTCTAGGTCGAAGTTCAAATTCGTATCTCATCTAACAGATGATTCTTAAATTAAAATTTAATATACCATAGTCTTGGTGATTTGAAACGCACATGAAACTGTTGATCATACATCAAATGAGCATAGCAATTTCCTGTCTTTTACTGTCGGCTTCAATAGCTGTTACTGTTTCGTCTAGGGCTTACTCATTTAGGTTCCTAATCAGTGAGGTTGTCACTTAATAATAGCAGTTAAAATTGAAATATGAGAGAAAAATGGCAAGGGCTGTGACTTCCAATTAGTTAGCACATCATTGCCTCAGTGATTTGAAACGCATCTAAAATGTCAGACTCTAGACGAAATAACCATAGCAGTTAAAAATAAAGAACGCGAAAGAAAGTAGAAGAATTCATCGTAAAAGTGTCGTCGATTCTGTTCAAATTCTCTCATCATTTTTACGAATGATTTTATGGGATATTTCTTTCTTGTATAGTACATAAATTTTTATTACACCGAAACAATTCTCTACGTTCTATAAGTGTAGAATTGCTCGTAAATGTATATTGTATAGTGCAGGAAATATTTCGTAATATAATATCGCAATTCGATGCAACGTTATCGTAAAACCCGTGGGTATATTTCACAAAATATAATGAAAGATATCTTCCGGACGAATGAAAGAAGTTCGATTAAACAGCGGACGTTTCGAACTATAGCACAGAAGCGCGATAAAACGGAACTATTTCATATCGTAATTTACATGGAAATATAAAATATCCAGGAAAATAAAATCGGATTTCCGACGTTTCGTAGGAGTCGTAAAAATCCAGCAAATATTTCCCGTCACCCTCGAAACTGTAACGGAAAATATTTCATGCTGTGTTTCAAAAAAAAGAGAGAGAGAAAGAAACGAAAGAAAAATGACAAAAGGAAAGGAAAAGGGCAAAGTAGATTCGCGCGAACATGAGTACGAAATATAGCTCGAACAGAAGCAATTGTTTTCTAGCTAGTCCCTTTGATTTCACTTGGTAATACATCCTTTTAAGTGTCTTCGTTAAGAAGTTTTCAGTTTACACTGGCGGAGTGCATTTAAATAAAGCAATTTGCATGTTCAAAGTTGCAGCAGTAATTTTTGGACATCTGACTCTCTCGACGGAGTTAATCTGCGGGCAAGCGAACGGCGGTTTTCCAGCTTACGTTGCGCTTTTTAAACGTTGAAACATTCACGAGCGAGTAATCTAACAGTGTAACATATATAAAAGCATTTCGAGGGAAGCGCTTCCTCTCTTAGAAACACAATCAAAAGTCTCGGAAATTTGTGTTTTTATCTACGCAGCGACGTTCAACTGTAAAATGAAATGCTCCACTGGCAGTTTCGTTGCTGAGCTTTTTATGCGGTTCCCGTGTACCGTTAACAAAGCAATTTTACCGAGTTGCAAATGTCTGGATGTTCAACGTTTTCGTCCATTGTATACGCGGCTCTGACACTTGGATTTTTGTCCTGGTACGAGTACTCGGTAAATTTAATTGCTTTGGTAAAATTATTTGCACGGCTTTCTTAACAATTGCGGCGAAACTCGCGGAATTTCGGGATTATTGGATATTTGTTTTTGATGATAGCGACAATTCGGTGTCGAATTGAAATTAGAAAATGATAAGATTGAGAGAAAATGATAAAGAATTTCTAATTTCGGAAATAACAAAGAAATTTTGATTTGTATATTTTATATATGATAAATGAGGAAAACAAAAGTTACAAAATGATAAAGAATAAGCTGAGTATTGGAAAATGTGCACAATATGAATTTTATTATTTTTTTTAAATTCGTAATAAAGTAGATTATTAAATTATTATAATATTAAAATGTTTGTAATTACTAGATAGCGATAAATTCGAGACTAATGTTAAATATTGATATATAATGATAATAATATAGGAAGAATACGTTGAACGATTAATGGAAATCAAAAGAATTACAGAACAATCCAATCACAAACAGCTTCCCCGTTAAAAACGAACGATTCATTGAGAAAAAAAATAGCACATCAATATTAAAGCATGACGTTTAAAAATAAATTGGTGGAGCTTAACTGCATTTTTTTATTCAGTTAGCATTGCGCACGGTTTTGCGAAGATAAATCAATTATCGACTGACCGAACAATCCCATTTATATTGTTTTTTTCATTTGTCAATTTTCCGCGATGTTATGCTCCACGTTTATTCCTAAAACGAAAAATATTAAAAAATCTCGAAATAATATTCCCTATATTCCAATTTCATAACGAGTGCCCTGCATTAGATTTTTCATTCAATAGAATTCCCTTTCGATAAATCCCATACAGCATCGAACAATAACTAAACCTATTACATTTATATATTCAAAGGATCAAAAATCACAAAAGAATTCCACAAAAGACTTGCATTGTTTATCGTCAAACGAATTCGCGAGTGTAACATTTCAAAGACGACCGTCTCGTCGAACGTAAAAGTAACAAAATCATAAAAAAAAAGAATACAGAAGTATACTGGGCTGGATCGTACCTCGGTGAAGACTTTACATGTAAAATCACAATTCACCATGAAAATGTCTTTTACGTACGTTCCGCTGACGTCGCAGATTCGTGGAATCTTTTTGGTTCCAACTTTCGTCTCTCGCCTGGAGGGACGTCTTTATTTCCTCGGATACTGTCGATAATTTTACGGGCCTTCGATTCTGGCTGACATATCGAGAGTTAGGGAACAGATATAGCCGGAAGTATCGGCTTGCAATCTCGATACGTACCTACCAGCGACTACAAGAACGTATAAATTGCGAAAGGTATGACATAGAAACTTAAGTGGCACGATATTGCTCCTTAGTTTTCGGGATTAATTTTCCATTGTTTCTGCGACATGTGAGTATAATTGTATCGATAGGGTGGTAACTTTTTTGTTTTACTACTTAAATTTTGAAAATGTAATTTGTAATTGGTTTGCAATTGGAGAAGATTTTTTAAAGAATTTTGTGTTCGACGTTGGGTACGAAATTAGATGTAATAATATTTTTATTATTAACAATTGAACTGTGGAAGCGGTTAAAATGACGGGTTGTTACTTCTTTGTAAAAATTCTTCGTTAGGAAAGGAATATAGTTGAGATTTTATGTGTGTTTTATGATACACAAATTAATTAATTGATCATATTCTTTGACGCTTGATTGCTTTCCTTTCAAAGTACTTATTTAATGTATTTAAATATAATAGGCTTAACGCCGACAGTTTTACTGCTAAGAGTTTATTTATAAAGGTTTTGAAAATAAGTGGTAGTTTATTTATTTCAAATATTATTCCAATTTGCAACAGTCTGGTTTTATTAATTAAATAATAATTCACATCCAGGGTGTCTATGTAACTTGCCGATATTAATGTCGTTTAAATAATATATCTCTGTGAAAAATCTCTGTACCTAACGGTGACCAAATTCAGGGTTTCTCTGACTGAGAAATTAATTACATTCTAAAATTAATTTTATTAATTATGAACCAAAATTAATTTTAGATTGCATAGCCACATCTGCATTCTCGGTTATTAACGCTTTCCATATCATCGAAAATGTCAATATTTCAGTATTCTATGCTACGACACAGATATTAAATCCCATTTAAAAATACCTCTGACATTAACAATTACACATTACCCCAAATTAATAATTACAAATTATCACTCTAACACTCTTCAATTTGCCCACCAAACAAATTCACCATACAAACAGCACGTTATTTTTCATATAAAAAACACATTACGTGTTAAATAACGTGAAAAAAACACTGCTAGGATTTGAAAACAAAAATCGGACACTTGTCACTGTTCAGTGAAAACACGCACAATATAATTTATCAATTAAGTACAATAAAATTCAATGTAATCACAGCGTTCTGCCATATCAACACTTTTTCCACGTGTCAATCATTAACACAACTGAATTTATCACTTATAATAATGCGAAGTCCAAAACGAGTATTTAAATATCTCAAAATGAAAATTAAATGACTTAATTAATACTCTGGATTACTCCAAGGCTCCATCCTCAACAAACACTTCTAATCCTCAACTATCACCCCTAAGTCTATTACACTTAAATAACTTAAACAAGTATTTTGAAAACGGAGAAACCAAGAGGTAAAAAAGACTATCAATTAAATAATTCACCTTTCACAAAATAAACGAAAGATATGCACTGCATGACTCTTCTACAAATTTGCAGAATTTTTACAAAAAATGAAGAATCCCTCATTCCGTCGACCTCAGATAGTTTTAGTAATAATCACCATCACATCCTGCGCCCGACTGTACCACACCGTCGATCGGACTGTCGAGCTTCGTCGTCCCGATACTCGGCACAGTTTAGCCATAGAAATTGCAATATTTGCAGCCAGCTATTTAGAGGTCTGAAGCGCACAGAGTGGCGTATCGACGAGCTCAACGAAGCCGAAAGAGCGAGACCGGAAGAGCTGTCGGTGGAAATTCTGGCGTCCCAGAAAGGGACCCACCACCCTTCCCATTCGGCTGTTTCAGGCGACGGTCGATGTCTCCGCGATGTCCATACGAATGTCACCTACGTCTTATGTAAATGCCCGTATAATATCTGTATGTTATATTCATGCACATGCTACATGTACGCGAAGTTTCCGATAGAGCGGAGCTACTGAATATTCAGGGAACGTGGCACGAATATCCAGGGAATCTTCGAAAATAGATATTTCCCCGAGATCGGAACTTAATGTCCGCTAAAACAGCAACGTTCAATGGCGAGCTTGCATTATTGCGAACGGCAAGTGGGATGGGAAATGTGGAAATACTGGGAGATAATTTTGACGGTGGAGAATTAAGAGTTTTAAGGGTTGAATTAGGTTAGTGGATTTATGTGCCGGTCGGATTAGAGTGGGATTTATTGGGGGAAATTTGTTGATGTTTGATGTTTGCTTTTAGTTTGGGATGATAATTATGTACGGGTTATATAATCATTGGAATTGGGGGTTGGCAAGCCGCGGTTTTTTCATTTTAAATCTGTGGCTGCTTAGTTTAATTGAAATTATTAAATATTATTTTAAATTTCGTTTTAATATTTTAATTAATATTTATAGCATGATATTTCGTTATTTGGGTGCTTCTGGCTTTTTGTAGAATTCAACGGATAAAGATAAATGTTTATTTACTAAAAAAAAGCTCGCCGAGATTTAGATCGATAATTCGATGCATTTAAATGCGATATATATTTCATAACTTTAGAGATTATATCTGAACGAAGAATTTTATGTTTAATATTACTTTTTATTTAAATTTGTTATGTTTTTTCAACGTTTCATAAAAATTTAATCTCCATTCTGTAACGATGAGAAACTTTTAATCGACATTAAGCCGACACAATGGAAAAATTGCAGTGGAAATTTTCCAGGACACTCGAGCTGTTTGTCAGTTTTGAAGTACATTCGATAAAATAATCTGACAATGAGTGAATTTTACATAACAATCACAAAATACCTTGTCGTAGTATCACGTGCCAAATAAAACGAAAAAAAAGCATTTACACAATTACGAACCACATTGCAGCAACGTTTGCGCTGCAAATAAATAATACAAATTAACAATCCCTTTACTCACGGAATTGAATCAAATGTAATTACGTCCCGATTCGATTTGGCCGAAAATTAAACATTGAAATGCCGTAAATTTTTAATAATTTACAATACATTTTAAATAATAACGAACAGTAACCACAAATTTGACATAAACCGCATTAACCTCGTAATTCTCGCATTAAAAGTTTGAGACCCGAACTCACAATCATTGGGTCCAAGTTCAAATTCCCTATCACCACTGAAAAATTGCTTCTAAATTGTTGTTTAATATTTCATAGCACAAGTGATTCAGAAACTACCTCAAACAGTAGGTTCTAGATAAAATGGCTGCAGCAATTAAAGCTACAAAAATACATTTACAAAAGAAGGGGCTATAGTGGTTAAAAAGTGAAAGGCTCAAACTCGGCATCAGTGGTTCCAGGTTCAAATTCCTCGTCGTCTCTGGAAAATTGTATCTAAATTGTTATTTACTAAATCATAACTTCATTGATTTGGGAACCACCTACAATATTAGGTTCTAGGCGAAATGACCATAGCAGTTGAAGCCGAAAAAATATGAAAAGAAAGAGTTTGAATGAAGAAAAAGAATAATCGGGAACAATTTTAAACGTTTAATAAGACATTATTCCGTGCTTCCCTATGATATCTTATTCCATTCGCTCGTCATTCCAGATCTTTTCATCCAAGGCTTCCCTTCTGCCCGAGGATCACCTGTCCTCATGATTCTTTCAGCTTTAATATCTCTTCATTTAAAGGTTCCGCTCGCATTTCGCGAGGAACAGTTATCGCATTAAAACGATTGCAGCAGCCCTCGAAGGATGATGAATCGTTAAATCCTTGAAATTGAGTTTCCCACGGCGCGTGTGTGAGTAACTTTTTCAAACAGGCTTTTTCCACGGGTAATAAAGGAAGGGGGGCTCCTTTTTGCGGCTGATTTACCGTGGCATCGATATAAACGTTCCGCCTTCGGCCTCGGATCTTCGATTCTCTCTCCTTTCTCTCCTATCTCGAGAATTATGAAGAAGAAAAAAAAGGGAAAACTGTAATTAGTAGCCACGTAGATTTCCAATGGTTCAGGGCCGAGTTAACGGTAGATTTACCGGGGCGATGGAAACATTCTTAGCTTTTGTTTTTTTTTAGAGAGTATATGAAAAATTTTAATGGCGCAGTGTTTTTGAAATCTTTCTGGATTTCTCTTGCATTCAAATTTGTTGCTCTTACTGTTCGATTTTACCCGGCTCTCTTGCAAAAGGAGAAAAATTTGAGGAATTACGCTTCGTTCCATTCTCCCTCTATTTAAAAACGAGAAAGAAATGCATTTTAGTCCGCGAAATCCCCATTAATTCATCTACATTAAAAGCCATATGTCAAGCATTTCAAAATTCTATTCAACAATTTTAATGCAGTCTCTGCCGCGGTCTATAATTTGAAAAGCCATAAAAAGATCAAGGCTATTATCACATTTATATTAAAAAGTACAAACTACTTTTTACCGTGTAAAATAAATTCGAGGAATAAAGTACGAAAATGTATAGAAAAAAATTCGAAAGTAATTTTATTATTGCACTCAAAAATCAGTTGTTAATTTACCTAACAGTTGAATGCAAGAGAAACGATTAAAATCACTCCAGTCGAGTATCGTGCACAAGAGAAAGAATTTGCAAACCGCGGGGTTAATTCGCCAGGATGTAAAAGCTGGCACAATCAGTCGGTGCTGCCTTTTCACGGCAAAGTTTGCTTATGTTAGCCAGTTCCGTTCGGTCCCCGGAATAACTTCGATAAACATTTCGGCTCTCTCGTCTCTGTGGCCTGTTTCCTTCCCTCGTGCCTGCATGGTAAAACCCATGCAGCTCGAAACTTGCATCGAACGTGCGGTACACTGGAATTTTCAATCGGTGAAAGATAGCAGGTGAACGACGAAGAAAGAAAAAAAAATGAGAGGCGGAAATTCGCAGAGGGCGAGAAATTTGACATTCCCGCGGATGAAATTGGAGCGGCTGTGAACTATACGTTTTGCGGGGAAAATTTGAAAATATGAAACTCTACGGTACACATGGAATCTCGTGGCTCGTTTTCGTGCATGCTATTTCGACGAAGCGATTTGAAACGTTGGAATGCATTTTGAGGATTATGGTGGACTGACTTTGGGATGCAATGAACAGAATTTGTAAAATTCGAAATATAATGAGACTATCTGTCTGTAGTTTTTTTAAAAATAATTCGTATTAAATGTAGGACACATTTTGCGCTGTCGTGGTTTTATAGGACGTTTTAATTAGTTTATTTAATATAGAACTTAAGTGATTTGGTACGTTGGAGAAAATAAGAAAGCAATAAACTTCATAAAACTTCTGAAAACAGCATTTAATAAAAATATTTAAAATGTCGATTACAGAATGAGAATTTTAGTGTCTGTGTTAGTCTTGGAAATCGTTGAGACAATTTCATTGAAAAAAACAACGTCTAACTAGTAGAATGAATAATGTAGGTCATTTTAGAATGATCTACTGTCATGTCACCGCCAAGACAAATCCGAGACTGTGTAATTCATGTAATGTACCAGTCAGCATAAAACACATTGTACTGCAGTGTCCTAAATTTGCAGCATATCGCGCCAAACAACGTCTGCGTCTCTTCTTAAAAGGCAGCCTAAATAATTCCAAAAACTACGTCGAACCTTAAAATATAAAAAAGAATACTAATTTCTATCGCCGCAATTTTAAATACACAATTTTATATAAAAATATATTATATTCTTTAATCGATACTTGTCATGGATAATCTTGTATAGAATTAATCTAACGTAAAATTTATAATTTAAAAAATATATTAATATATCAAAGGCCGAAGATCGAGTAGTTTAAAATTTTCTGAAAGAATAACGAAAGGAGGGAAGAAAATAAAGCAAATTCCGCTGGTGTTTCGAGTGCAAAGCTTTAATATGCATACATTAAAACTTTATATCGGCCTGAAATACTCGTAGAGCCATAAAAAATTAATTGCGATAGTTACCTTTTCAGCTTCCCGGGCGAAAGATAGGAAGGAGTTCGATGACCCGTTTTTACGTACCATTCTGGCAAATTAATGCGGAGATATTAACTTTCGAAGTTTGAATGGTGCTGCAGAAATGCAAGTGAGTTTTGAGAGAGAGATAGACAGAGAGAGGGAGAAGGAGAAAAAGAGATGCAAAGGTTCTTCCGTACAAACTTCACGAAGTTCCGCATCTCCACATTAATTTGATAGAATGTTGTATAAAACCGGGTCATTGAATTTATCTTCTCCTCAGCGAGAGAGACACGGCATAAAAGGTACACGATGCTTTAAAAAAGGAAGTACTAACGATGTTTAAATGACCCCGGGAAAATGTGATATTTCTAACAATCGCATTATTCATCTTACACTCCATTTAATCGTGCCAGTCGTTGAAAGCCTGCGCTTCGCTGTGGTACATGGAAAAACGTTGCTTCGTACGACCCACAGGGCGTTTTCTAAAGATCCCCGGGATATTAATATTAATTTTATACTCCGTACAATATTACCGTGCTTTTCCTATATTCGAAACGAGACAACGTTTTTAAATAAATTCTAACTGAGCGAAACGTAAACGTCGGTGGCATTAGCATGTAGGATTAAATTTCCATAACTTGAATTTCAAGAGATTAACAAATTTTTGCGTTATAGAAATTTCAATGAGAAAGATTTAACGATTGTTCTACTTATGGAGACTTGCTTTATTCTCGATATTAATGTTTTAAGTTTTTCTTTAGAATTGACTTTATTCAATGATTTCTATAAAGAAGTTTGATGGGAAGATTAATTATAGTTTGTAGAATAGGAAGACGGAAGTTTGTTGAAAAATGTCTTGAATCTTTCACACAGTAGTGAATTTGTAGATGGAACACTTACAAAGATAAATAATTGATAATTACTTCAGCGATCTTTTTGAACGGATTAATTTATATGAAGAAGTAAACTCATTCGACTTACAGAAGTTGAATTTCTTCCGAATTCCAGCTGTAAAGGCAAAGTGCACTTTAACGTGTGCCAAATAATTCTAGGTACCGGAAGTTTATATTTCGCGTTGCAGAGGTTTTTACGGCGGACGGAAAGGGAACGAGGAAAATCTTCTACTTACCGAAGTTTTTGAGTTAGAGAAGTTCAAGTTATCGAAACTCAACTGTAGTATACAGAATTTTTACATCGACATTAATAAACAACACATTCCAGCAAAATAACAAGACGAAATTTCAAACCACGTAAAACAGAACTTAAAAGGAGCTATGGTGGCTATGGAGTTAAAGGCTCCGATTCCCATTTAGTGAATACGAATTCGAATCACCTTTTCCTATGGGATATTTGTTGAAACATGAAACAATAATAATAAAGGCTCAGACTTCCGGTTATTTAGTGAGCCCAACTTCGAATCTCCTTCACCACTGACAAACTCTTTCTAAATTAATTAATAAATCATACCGTCAGTATTTTAGTGTCAAATAACCGTAGCCCTTTGACACTACAGTATCAAGTCAGTTGTGTGGTTCCAAGTTTTTTTGAAAATTTCCCCTAATTGATAGGGGAGCATACAGTAAATATTCCTCCCCTATGGCATAAAACAAAAATTGCTCAACTGACCATCTGTTTCACCTTTCGATTTCCCTTTTTCCAAAGTACTCATTTGGTACATTTAAATGCAATAAATATTAATCCGGTACTTCTAGTGTTAAATTAAAAGATACAAAAAGAAAGAAAGACCAAATCGCCATTTCACTTCAACATCCTCCCATCTCACAAACCTTCAACTATCCTCCAATTCGGACCCTCCGTAATCCACGTCGAAAGCAAAATAAATATCCCCATACCCCGGTAACGTTTCCATCGTGCGAAAAATCTGCGACGAAGAAATATTTGCACGGCGTAAGAAAAAAAAAGGAAAGAAAGAAGTGCCAAAGAAATAAAAAGGCAACGATATTTCTGTTTACGAAGTAAGGTATTTCCAGCCGTTCACTATCGGCACGTACGATAATTTGTTCGATACGTGGTATTACCAACAGGCAACGCTTTCATCGTCCGGGGAACCTCGTGGCCTCGAGATCGTCGAAGCTCCTGCACTTTATCCGCTCGGCTGGAAGTGCAGTAGATTCCGACCGCACGAGCGACTCCCTCAAATATTTGGAACGGCTCCCATGCCTCGGCAACGGGATACCCAAACTTGCTGAAATATACGCACAAACGCTCATGGTGTGAAATACGGATCTAATCGATACACGTTTCTACGTTTAAACCAGCAAACGTTGCGCCTACGTGCGCGCTATAATTAATTTCTACTTAAGGGATTATTAAAATTATTATTAACTGATTTCATGGAATGCATGGGGGAAGAGATAGTGACATGTAGGGGTCTTTGAGGTGTTTTTTGGACGGGGGAGGTTTTGCGAGCGGACTTTCAAGAAAAAATTTTCAAAAAATTTACAATTCCAACTACACTGGAGAGAAAAGACTCTCTTCACTGCAATTTTAGATTCCCTTCCTTCCGGTTAAAAATCCCTTATATTTTTAAAGACTGAAGAAAAACACAGTTAAATCATATATTTCTCTTATTTTTATCATTAATGGGAACAGTTTCAGGCGTAAAAATCATCAAAGATAATTTTCATAGCGTTTCCCGAAATTTTATTGAACAGCGAAAGGATTAATATTCAGGGAGGAAGTTATATTATTCGAATTGATTAGATGAAGGAAATTCCTTGTTGCAGCTGACTGTTATTTTTGCGAGGTAGAATTTCGAAGTGTGTGAAGCTTTGCGTTTGGAGAAAAGTGGTTTTGTTAAATGTTTCGACGAGTTTTTATGGTGCACTTCGTGTTCGAATTTGTCGTTGTGCCGTTGAAGTCTATTGTAAAAAAGCTGCCGATAATATATATCTTTATTTATATCATTCTGAAATTGTGAACTGAAATTGATTCGACATAATATTTTGTTTAATAATTGCAAATTTCTATATTGTAATAGAGTCATTCTTTAAAAATTCTGCACCTTTTTGAAACACAATTTTCTAGAACTGTTTACATATAGTAAAACCATCCACTTAAATTATGCATTTCCGTTGCTAAGTTTTATATTTCAAAGAAACTGCACTCCTTTCACGACAGCGCCGTTGTATTTACGGCAAACAAGTTCCCATTGATTTAGAAAATTCTCCAAACCTAATTACCATCCTTTCCAGCAATTCTCTCCAATAAAGTTAATTTCTTCCCCGAATTCCCAACGGAAATATCCGTCCGCGTTTAACATCGTAGCTGCATTCAAGGAATCGGTAAGACAGTATTTTATGCACCTCATAGAATTCATTGATCGTTTAAACCTATTGAACGAGTATCGATAAAATTGCAAAGGAGTGGCAGTATAAATTGGCCGGGAAGCGTTCGTTCGAAAACGAGGTTACGACGAGTACGATTTTCAGTCACGATTTCGCAAATTGCCGTTGCCGGCCGGAGATGTTAATTTATCAAACGAATTATACGCGGTGCATTTAAAGCGTACGGTGTAGTAGACTCGAGATTACGTATTATTTCATATATTATAATTATATTAACCCCTTTGCGGCGCAATATGTTTCTCGAGGCTGCTCCGGCAGGCCAATTAAGTCGCGCAAAAGCAATTAAGACGAGCACTACTTTAAACCAGCCAATGTATTTTACTTTCACGAGCACTTTAAAGCGCTTTCATTAATGTTTGTCAGATATTTCTCCATCGTGTTGGAATTTTCTACGATGCTATTCAAATAGAAAAATTTGCATATTGAGTTGGTAAAGGGCCGGCGCAACCCTTGTCGAGCTGTTGACGAAACCTGCTACGTCTGTAAATAAATCTTGTTTGAGGAAGTAATAGATTTCAATTTTACATTCGCCGACTTTATAAAAATTCAATAGCTCGATAATCTCGCTGTCATTTGTTCGACATTTGTTAAGATACGGCATGGTAATTAAGATTTCATGGGATGATTACGACGTCGTGTACCCTTATTTCACGGGATTTAAATAGTAATGTTATTTCTTGATTTTCATGGCGTGGGAATAGTGCAGGAATTAAATATTTTATGTTAACCAAGTATGGTAATATTCTAAGCTTTTATTGACAAGTGTTGCCAGTAGTTATATGGCGGAACATTTAAACGTTGATAAAGTGAGAGTAATCCAATGATTCTATATTTATTTAATAATATTTAATAAGTGATATCTACACACATCATTATTTGAGGGAAAATTAAGATATATAATTATTTACACTTGAAATCGCAAATCTAAGCTTGTTAACGCGACACCAGCTAGAAATACAAATATTCATTGGTCTTTTTCATCCTCGTACAATGCAACAATATTATAAACACATCCTTTCGCGAAAATACAACTGAATTCACATCAACAACAACTAAATTCCTCGTTAAAAAAGTACAACACAAGTTTCCCAACATAATACCAGTAAATCACTTCACCCATTTCATCCACGGAATACCATATCTCCAACCCTGAAAAATGCGAATAAAACCGCAACAACGACGAGCAATCTTCTTATTAAAAAATACAAGACAGTCCAGCCACTGCGATACCAACAAAACACGATAGTCCAACATGCCCCGTTTTCCCGTGAAAAATGTGAATAAAACTGCCACGAACGACCGATAGAATTCTTATTAAGAAATATCCCGCATACACGTGATTATCCCCCGGCGAATTTCTCATCCGCGTAAGAGAAAGTCCGCGGATGCAATTTGGCTGCATTAAATCCCGGGAATCCGGGGATTCGATAAAATAGAACACGAGAGAAATCGTTTTTCGGGAATGGGAAGAATGGATTGGGTTCCCATATATTTAGCCACGTTCCTGGACGCACGTGTATCTCGCGCCATGATTGAACGAGCGATGATATCATCCGCGCGATACACCGACACAGGGAATTCCCCCTTTTTCGCGACGCAGAAATAAATTCCCATTGGTCGCTCAGTTTGCCGGTGCTACTCGTTTGCTCGTATCTCTTTCTGGGAAATACTTGCCGGCACATTGCCGGGAAGAAATCAAAAGGGCGTATCTTGACGGTGATATTGCGAGAGAATTTGCCGTACTCTTCGTCCTGTTAAGCGAGCGCGGGATTTTCGTATGGGTATATTGAAAAATGGAGTACGCGTTCGATCTTGCGATTGAATCGGCGATGCCTTGATTCGTGATTGTATTTTAGTTCTTCATATTGTGAGGAGGGCTTTTTGAAGGATCGTGTTTTATTGGTTGATTGAAGCAGGGAATTTTGGTATCCAGTCTAAGAAAGTTTGAAATTTTGACTTTGAGTGTAACAAAGTTTGAAGTTTTGGTATTGAGCATAAGAAAGTTTGATGTTTTGGTATTGAGTGTAAGATAATTTGAAGATTTGGGAAGTTCGGTTGGTGGTTAAGTAGAAGTATCTTTGTTCTTGAAAAGACTGCTTAATTTAGAAATTAAGTTATGCAGTGGTAACCGTTGGAGCTTGAATGATTTCGACATGTTGTAAACATGAATATTTGAAATTTCGAAGCAGTAAGGTACAGTATAATTATACGAAACACTTGGCGTTTTGAAAATGTAAATTCAATGGTAATTATGCAATGCATTCTTACACGAATCCATGTTTTAGCCAAAAGGTATACATATTTTAGTTATAATTTTTCATGTTGATAATAACTTCGAATAGGTTGAAAAATGTGCAGCACAATAATTGTTTCTCATAGTAGCTCCAGTAATTCATTTCTAAACTTGCATTAATATTTCTTCCCTTCCGTAAGCATTCACAATTTTCCCTCAAATTTAAATTGCAAATATTCGAGCAAATTTAAAAACTCTCTCCATTCTCGTTCTATGATAATTTAAAAGTTCCAACAACAATTCACATCGATTCGTTCTCTCGATAATTTGAAAAATCAATTTGTACAGGTCCCCAGCGATAACTTATTTCCCAAAATTATTCTTAACGATAGAGCTACCAAGATGCCCCAAATAAAACATCTAAATTTTTTGCAAACATTCCTGAAATTAAAAAAGAACACCCCCCTTCTATCTCTTAACACTAGAACCACCAAACCAGTCAAAATAACTGGTTCGTAATTTTTTCTCCAAATTCTCCAAATTCGTAGAGGAGCCGTAGATTACATATTTTACATCCCTCTTATAAAACATAAATTACCGAATTAATCATCTATCCCACCTGTCCACTCCTCTTTACTTATTTAACACATTTGATTATAATAAATTTAACGCTGATAGTTCTACTGTTAATTTCAACAGACTAAACGTAAAATCGTGCGAAGAAAATTTATTTCCCACCGATTAAAACTAATTGTCATTCTAATGGCGCATAGTCCAATAGAAACTTGGTAGCGGTAGTTGCACGAGCTCGCACGCAGTGCTGCCGTCAAATCTATTTCTATCGTACAATTTCGTAATCACGTAACACGGAATGCATAATAAATCGTGCTCGTTCCACGTCGAAAAGAATGTCCATCTTGCCCCTGGGACACGATGCTGATTGTTCTAGTTGACATTTCCGTAGTGTGCGCGCACCACTCCGAGACAAATTGCAAAACTCCCATTCTCTATCGCCGTGCCGGCGAGCCTAGCTGCGCTTTAAACTTGAGAGCAAAACTGCCCACGCCCGAGTGCAAATGTGAGAAGGGAATGAATCCAGGGAAGCTGGACGCATATGGAAAAGGAGAGGGCATTTCGTGGATGATGTTTAACCCTTTGAGAACCGTGAACGCATATGTGCGCTGGGAGAAACAAGTTCAGCGTGTAGATATGTTTATAGACAGATATACCGAGGGACCAGAAACAAGGCACTTGAGGGGTAATTTGTTCTGATTCGCCCGACGGATAGGGACATCCCTCTCCCTCACGCATCTTCTTGCTCACCATAGTCGCCTTTTGTCGATTGTTGATAATCATTCAAATCGAAACTTATAGCTGTTATAACTTAACTCGTTGTGATGTTTTATTATGTCTATTATTAATTTTTGGGGATCAAAGATAAAGGTGTAATTTTTTAATTATTTTTATCAGAGAATCATTGGTACTTTAAAGTAATATTAGTCGTATTAAATATGCAAAACGTGTTAATTTACGTGCCGTTCAAAAGAGCTATTAACGTTGCATTTAATTTCCAATTTTCAAACGAGTTAAAAGAGGATGCAAATAAATGAAAATTACACTTGCTACATTTTTTGCTCCCTTTTACGATCCTACAATTTCTGAAGTATCGTTCCCACGTTTTTTCTCACGGAGAAATTAGGATTTTTTTTCTCCGTTTGAACGTCGAGCAGCTTTCGAGAATTTAGAACTCGAGTGTCGTGTTACTTTTACTGAATTAGGAAAGTTTCCGTGTTGCCTCTTTTATTAAACTAAAATTCTCTCTTTGAACGCTATTCTGATATACTGTCTAACAATTTCTTGGTAAATTACTATGTTGTCTTCCAGTCGTTGCGCTTTCTTCTTTTAATTGAAAATTCCTTAATTACGTCTCATGAGATACAAGAATTGCGAGTAGTTTGCAAAAAATATACCTAAACCTCTTCCAGAGCAAATTATTCAACTTTGAAACAAAGGAAGGGCTTTTTATCCTTAGAACCTCAATTATATATTAATGGAACACTGCGCTGCTGCGTTACATTCTTGGTAAACAGAATTTCTGTATTTTTCTTCACAATTTCACCGATTACTTCTCTGCTAAAATTCTGAAAATAATTTGAAACATAAACAATAAAAGAAAATGATGTATCTCGTTCTCCTGTAAATATATGGAGCAAAATATTTAAAAAAATGCATTACCATTCCTCATTAACAGTAAATCGATTGTCGATTAATTCCACATATTTAAAAATATTAAATAAGTACGTCAGAAGAAAAGAAATGAAGAAAGCAAGAAACTTAATCAATATAATCGCTTGCAACCCACAAGATAGACTTATAAAATTAAAAAATAAAGAACAGGTAATTTCAACCATCTCGGTACATCCACCGTTCATTATTTTACTCGAATTAGTGTAAAAATAATGATTCGAACAATTTACCTTTACCACCATAGCAGATTCAACGTTGAAACAAATAATGAGCAAACATTCGATCCAACTTCCACTTCATCCAAACCCAACACACAAATCACCAAAAATACATCGACCCTTAATGAAAAAATTGCAAATTTCCTTCTTAACCAAGCCAATAAACTCCAAATCCATTCCGCACGTTTCTGCGTAAAGTCAGCTTTTACAATCTTGTCGCATTCATCGCACAATTTATACGGAAAAACCCGAGGTTTCTCCTAACGATGTAATCCGAGCGATGTTCCCGTTTCAGAGGGATCCCGTCAAGATTAATATTTTTAAGTGGCCGGTGGAAAGTCTCTTCTCTGTTGTTATACGAGCGAAAAGCTATCCGGATTGTTTCGGAACCTGATTCTCGAGCGACATCGAGATCACGACCCCGGCCACGACATCCACCTTGAATCGTCCCATTTAAATGCATTGTTCCCTTCCATTTGAGATGCGACGCTCGATGCAATGTTTTAGAAGATCAAAGATATCACAGAGAAACAAGAAGAAACGAGGAAACGAAAGTGCTGCTCGGGGCATCTGTCTGATAATCATATCAAGCGTCGAGAATTTCTGGACGAACGTCAGAAACGGAATGCATTGGAATATTTCCTTCTTTCTTCTTTACCCTTATGCAATACTTGCGAAGGTGAAGATGGCACTGGGATTGGAGGTGAGACGAGTTTACACAGGATTACAAGACAAAAGGATCTTTGGGAGGATTAACAGTTTATTTATTGCCTGAATTTTGTAGTTTATTTAATAGTTGAACACTGTAGAAGTGAACTGGGACTCATAATCGGTAGTATTTACCTCCATACTCACCATAGTCCTTCAATTGGTATGATAATATCGCCTAGGACCTTGCAGATCAAGATGTTTCACGAATCACCAAAGCTGTGACACATTAATTAATAATTAAGGAAAAATTCCCCGGTGGTGACAGGGGATTTCACCTCGAGCCCATTAATTATGAGTCCACGCCTTTACCTCCATGCCAACCGTAGCCTCCCTCTGGAAATTGTTGATAATCACGCAAGTTACAATTTATAAGCATACCTAAAACCAGAAAAATTAAACATATAACTATAACTGGGTCATTCTAGGTAGGCTGAGCTAGTTTCTCAATACTCTGCACTTTTTCTTTTCTGTTCTATAATTTCCAATGGGATTTTATTAACCAGTGAGTAACATATAAAGGAAAATGTAAAATAGTAGCCAGTGTGTAGCTTCGATGCTAATTTTCGCGTAGGAAAAATGGAGAACACCGAGAGGTCGAAGGAGTCGAGGAAGAGGTATACGCTATTGCGCGTAAAGAAATTCCCGACACGAACTGCAATTCTTTGTTTCTCATGTTTCCGAGGTGAGAAATAAGTTGAGAGTAGGAGAATGTCAGAGTGTGCTTGAAGCGGTGAAATAATTCTTTTAATTAATACGTAAAAATAATATAGTTAGCTAATACAGCTAATGTCACGATGAAAAAGAATTACTCGTGCAAAGTGCTTCTGATTTCGCGGCAGTTAAAATAGACGGAGGTTTCTCTGAAAAAGAATTTATGCAATGAAAGTCTCGTTTAAGCGAGACATCTTATTATTATCTCTTTTATATATCCCTCAAGAATTTCAGCGTAGAAATAATTTCTCTCATTCTTCATAAAAGAAGAAATTAATTATTTCTATTAATATCTTTTTAGTTTTGTAGATGCTACACTTAAGTATAATATTACTAAAATATATTGACCGATAAATTTAAAATGTTGTTGTAAATTTTATCCAGAAACTGATAACACTTTTTACGATTTTTCGAACTTCAAGCATTCTTCTTGTATCTTTTGCTACGCGAGTGTAATTCAATGTTATAAATGAAAGGGTTGAAAACACTTTCACTGCCAAATTATCTGAAAAGGTGTTATGAACCTGGTAAATTGAATTAATCGGTATAATTAATGAATACAGTATAATTTATCGTCTCGTTTACCTCCTATCCAACGTCACATCGCCCCGAATTACACGCACGAACAATTTCTTTCCCTTTCTCATATTTGCAAGCTAAAGCGAGCCAGGGAGCTCATATGAACCAACTGGAGCTTGGTGTCGGAGACATAGAAACACATAGCCAGGAAGTAGCCGGAAGTGGTCCCCGGTGGCTCTTTTCGAGATTCAGGTCGGGTCCACGGGGGAAAACGAGCGTGTCGGGCCCGAGAGCTCGATTCTCCTGGTGATCCTAACCCCGATGCACTCTCTCGTTCCTCACCCTCTCTTTCTCTTGTTCTGTCTCTCTGACTCTCTCTTTTTCGATGCTTCCACGTTTCTATGCTCCTCTCTGCTATTCTCTTTCTATTTGTCTGCTTTTGTTATTCCCTTTAGGTCTGTATTTCTGTTCTTTAGCTCACTGAGTTTGTCTATTCGACCTTCTACTTGTTTCTTGATCTATGTTGTAAAATTAGGTTTGCTATTTATTGATATACCTGCACAATCCATTGTCTGTTTGTCCATGTTTCTATTTAGGAATTTTTTTTGTTAATATTTCTGTTTTGAATAATGTATTTGTGTGCTGAGCATGTTCATCGGTATATCCATTTTCTGTTGCTGTTGACCGATATAGCTTTTAATATTATTACATCGATGGGACTATCAGCTGATTAATGCATTTATCTACTCAACTACCTGTTCATCAATCTGTCTGTCGACAAACATCTCTCCGTCTGTTTTCTTCGTGATGAATCTATCTACTCAACAGACTGATAAATATTATATAAGTGTTGAGCAATGGACTACCAATTCACTCATACACCTATGAACTATCCATTCATCGATCCATCGATTTACAAGCATCTCTTTTTCTCTATTTCTTTCCTGATACGTCCACCTATATACTCTCTAGCTATATAATTCATCGATATATCTATTCATTCAACCATCTATTCACCAATATATAAATCTACTCATCTACACAATCTATCCATATCAATTTACACACATCGCCTTTCTCTTTCTTTCTTCAGAAATCCATCTACTCGACCATCTACTTATCAGTATATCTACTATCCATTCATCTATCTGTCTGTTTAAAAACCTCTCACTTTCTCTCTCTGTCTCTCTCTCTCTCTCTCTCTCTGTTTCTTTCTTGGTCATCGACCTACTCCCTAGCTATACAATTTATCAATATATCTATTCATTTAACTGCCTGTTCACCAATATATCAATCTACTCATCTACAAGATCTATACATTTCTATTTACAAACATTGCCTTTCCCTCTTTCTTCACAAATCCATCTACTCGACTACCTACTTATCGATACATCTATCTATACATTCATCGATATATCTATTTACCAACATTTCTCTCTCTGAATTTCCCTCTCTCTGAGGCACTCTCGTCCACCGTGTGTTCACTTTAGCGCACTCCTTCCAAGCTTTTTCTCTCGAGTGTTTATGGATCACAGACGACACTTCGACTCGCTCGAGTTCCTCCGTCGACTTTACTCGACTGTCCTGGAATCGTAACGAGGGCCCGCGCGTGTCGTGCTACCGTTACTTAAAACTGAAATTAGTACCTTGAGAGCACTCCCGTGGAGTTACCGCAAAGAAAATGCGACGAATCGCTAAAGAGAATTAATTTTTGAGAATTATTAAACGCTTGCGCCATTCGATACGACAAAATGTTAGAATAGAAATATTGAGATAATTGCCGAATTCAGGATATGCATAAGATTATAATTACCGGCGTTAAATCTATAATATTTAAATATATGAGATAATTAGTTTGGAAATAGAGAAATTAAGCGGTGGAAAAATGATTAATTGAGAAATTTGTGTTTCATGAGACAGACGTGGAATGTTTATTGTATGGTTAGCTTATATATGCGAGGAATTTAAAAAAAAAAAGAATTAACACTAAACCTACCATGACGGTCAAATGACCGCTTTCTGATTTTTTCTAAAAATTCCCCAAATTGATTGGGCAGCCATTCAGTAAATATTTTAGGTCTATCGAATAAAACAAAAATTACGTAACCGACCGTCTTTTTCACCTCTTCAAATCCATTTTTCCAAACTACTTATTTCGTATATTTAAATATAACAGATATAAAGCCGGTAGGTTTAGTGTTAATCATTTTTAGAGCCTTGGTAGTTTTAGTGTTAAGATATTTTACACTTTCAATTTTAATATCACTCAATTTCATACCAGGTAGTGGTAATTCTTATCCAATCACTTTTTTGATTCTAGATTACCTAGAATATTCTAATTACCGTGAAAGTAACGTACTTTTCGACAAAAAAATTCTAGCACAGCGAAAAACTACACGAGATACTACGTGTCGCATTAAAGTAACAAAGAATTTCAGTGAGTTAAAAGCATATCCATCGTTTATTTAATGAAATTAAACCGCACGAAGTTCGAAGGAACAAAAGAACCGTTGTTTTTCATTAATTCAATGGAGACGAACGTAAAGTTTAGGAGAAGAACAATATTTCAAACGACGTCTCTGCGAGACATTGAAAGTGTGTCACCTACTTCCCCTTTTCGCTGGAAAGTTCTTAATGAATAGACAAACTTGTTACGTTGTAGCACAACTGCGAAGTCTCGACTCGAATGATTTTCCCCGATATCGTCTGAAATATTCGTACGAACGATACGCTTTATTTCTCGGCAGACTGCAGACTGTGTCGCGAATATTCGCGCGGAACGAAGGAAATCGCATTGTTCAAGCCGTTCGTTGTGTTTCTGATATTCTGCTTTTTATTTGTGTTACAGAGTTAACACGACCTCGGCATGCGGGCTGCAAACAAAGTTCCACGGTGAGTTGCACTTGTAAATTAAATAAAAACTAATCGTTTCCCGTGCATGTACAACGTCGAGCAAAAGTTTCGAATGCGATCGTTGCTCGGAATGTTTAAAAAATGTTTTGCTGAAATAGTTTGCTGTGTAACCGATATTATTCGGGTTTTTTTACGGATTAGTTTCAATAAACCATTTCACGAATTTTTGGACTTTATTTATAGTGAAATATGGATGTCAATATTTTGAGAAATTTGTAACTTTTATTTTATAAAGAATAGAATTTTATTTTAAAAAATTAATATATGAGCATCATAAGGATTCATAACAGTTTTGAAGTGTTCCAATTTGGAAAGTAGTTCATTCCAAATCTTTATATCCAGAGAAATTAGGGACCAAAAAATGAAATTATATTCTGAAACTTCACCGAACATTGCTCAATTTTTAATAATACCAATTTTTACGATGTTGCAATTTAAAAAGTACTCATTTTCAAAAAAATCAAAATTGTGGCCTCAAACTCCGTCCAATTTCATTCTGTTAAACTCAGAAAAAAATCCACCCTCCCAATAAATAACAATTTCTTCAAAGCCACCTAAGACCGTCCATCCTAAGAAAGCTTACTGCAATAAATAAAATTCAAAAATACAAAAAGAGTGCCTTAAAAAAAATAGTTTACACAAAACAACACGATACGCACTGCCCTAAAACTAATCCTCGGTCCAACGACTCCCATCGCGATCGTGGAAATCGCAAAGTAACGGCCAGTTAAAGGACACAGAAACTCGAGGGTGGTTTCACCCTTAAAAGCTACAAGATTCTCAGAGTTAATCGGGGCGAGGTTCGATGTCAATGTTCTTGCGTTACGATAGCGAGAGGAACGTAAGAAGGAAAATAACACGTGGCAGTATATGGGAGGCGAGAGGGAAAGGTGGGTTGGTCAAGAAGCGCCGAAGGGCACTTTCGGACTCCGAAGGGTCTACCGCGAATAAACGCGACAGCGAACGTGGCTGTTCCACTCGGCACGTTTACGGCGCCCGATAAAAAGACCCGACGGGATGGTTCATCTGATATTCTGAAAATTCTTAAATGAGATCGTGACTCGTAGATAACTTTTTACGGGCCACGGTACCAAAGAATTCCGTGAAACAGTTTGAATCAGTAGATATGGTAACGCTGTCGTTGTTACACTTTCCTTTTGTGATGGATTCTTATTCGGGCATTTTCTTTTTGTATTATTGAGCATGAGAGTCTTGAAATTTAGTGAATGATTTTAGAAGGGCTTGTAGATGTCTGATACTAGAGATGACAATGCTCTTGTTGAACTTTCTTTCAGTTGTTTAATTATAGCTAGTGTATTAGATATGATTTTAGAAGGGTTAGAAGTACCGCAAACGTGTGACAAATTGCGGTAATTGTTTAAAAGTGGCAGTAACTTGTTTCTGTAATACATTTTGAGTCGGAGTTATTTTCTAACATTATCGAGTTCTTTTTTTAGAGCTTATCATTTTCATCAGTTTTCATATTTATCGTAATTCACCTACCTGTTAATTAGCATTTGTATTTTACACATTTCAACATTCGTCGAAACGCCATAATAAGTTCAGAGATTTCAATGCTTTCATAATAATATATTTTAGTAAAATAATACCTGCAGTGATTCGAAACCCATCTAAAACAAGAAATTCTAGACGAAATAACCATAGGAGTTAAAGCCGAAAGGTACAAGTAAAAAATAATAATACAACGCCGCCCTTAGCGTTAAACTTGCGAATCGATAATCCTAAAATCGCTGCATAATTTTAAGAAAATCTGCGTTCACTTTCACAACATCTTATCATTCTCAGAGCACAAGAGCAATCGTTAACAGGGCGTGGAAGAAGCGTGAAGCAACGATATCCCGATGCCCGGTCGTTTGATATCGTTAAACATTTTCCCCGGTAAACCGGCAACTTCCTACTTTTTCTCCTTCCTCGGCCGTACTTTATCTTATCTCCGGTGCTCTCTTTCCCGCGTTCGGCCGTCTTCTCAATTCCATTCCGACTTTTCTTGCCAGCCGGCGGCGATCTCTTCGTGCCTTCTCCATAGAAGCGTGCCGTGACGTGGAAATGCAAATTCCGTCGTGCGGCCCGTTGAATTATTATTTTAAGCCCCGTAACGGCCATTCGCTACGGGAAAATCTCATGAAAATTAATTTATTTTAATGCACTCGCCGGTCCACGTAGCGAAAATGGGCAGGCACCAAGTTAACCGAGGCGAAAGAGAAAGAAAGAGGCGCCGAGAGAGTCGAACGGAAGTGGGAGAACGGCCGGAAACTACCGCGGAAGACGCAGACGCCGAATTAACGTTCAACTTTTGCGCCCCTTTCGACGTCCTTCCAACGGTAAAAGACGTGCGATCCCCCAATTCACACCCGGTCGAATTTAACCGAAGGGGATGTTCTCGTTGGGACTTCGGGACCAAGGCAGAAATGCGGATTCATGTCTTTACGAAATTTTCTGCGGACAGAAACGGAGGAGGGGATGAAAAGATGCCCTGTTTTAAGATCGTAACTAGGATAGGATTAAAGAGGAGAGAAAAATTTTGAAAAGTCAAGAGGTAGCGATGTTGTGAGGTTAGCTCCTGTCTTTAACACTAGAACTACCAAACCAGTCAAAATGACTGGTACACAATTTTTTCCAAAAATTCTCCAAGTTTATAGAAGAGTCTTGGAATAAATATTCTATGTTCATTTTAAAGAACATAAATCACCGAATCGATTATATTTTGCGCCGCTTGGTCCCTCCTTTTTCAAAGTACTTATTTAATATTTTGAAATATGATTGATTTAACACCGGCAGTTCTAGTGTTAAGTTCTTGGTTTATTATTTTTAACGTGGTTATGTATAATGTTGTTAATCGCCTGGGTACACTTGACAAATGTTCGTTGTACAAGGTGCAAAAGTACGAAAATTGTAAGGGAAGTTTCGTCGACGAGAGGATCGTCGAACAATTAGAAATATCCAAACTTAAAGGGGGACAACGAAGTGCAAGTGTCTTCAAGCACGAGTACCTGATGCAATGGTGCTTCAAAATCGAAATCAACATGCTCATAGCTTGAAGTACACCGTGAATTTTAATGAGTCTACTCTACATATAGAAACGATTATTCTACAAGAATGACTATGGCAGGCTACTGTGGCTAAAATTTCAAAAACAGAAGCAAAACGAAGAAGTACTGAAAATCCTCATCTACAAACCTACCATACCAAAAATACCAACAACAAAATACACAAAATGAAGAAGAATTGAGACACACAGCTGCAACGCAACTATCGTAAAAATATCAAAAACAAAAAACAAGGTGACGAAGACGTGGAAAACATCAGCTGCAAATCTACCGTGCTTAAAACATCAAAAACAGAAAGCTCAGACTGAAGAATAATTGAAAATCCCCAGCCACGAACCTACTGTGCTTACAACAGAAAAAAGAAATAGAAATTAAAGAAAAATTGAAAATCTTCAGCTGCAAACCTACCATACCAACAATATCAACGATAAAAGACACCAAACGAAGGAGAATTGAGACACTCAGCTGCAAGCCTACCATGACTAAGATATTTTAAAACCACGCAAAGCGAAGAAGACCTGAAAGTCCTCAGCTGCAACGAGCAATTGAGAAACAACGTTTCCTTCCACCCTCTCGATATGAGGCAAAGAAAGACGTAGACCTCGCGAAGGATCCCGGCAGGCCCTGGTATGGCACGATAATTCCGTCTCGAATCCTGGATCCTTCGCGGCTCTTTCCCCGGGAATCCCTGGAGCGTCTTCCTTCTGACGAACGAGGAATCTATAGGCAGCGGTTGTAAGTCTGTAGTATATAACGTGGCACGCATAGGGTACACGCACATACATACACGCAGAGGCACGATGATCCCACAGCTCGTATGGAGAACTTTACGGGACGATAATGGACAGATTTATGAGACGGCTTATCGATCCCCGAGTAAATCCAATTTTCGAGGTCGACGCTCGCGTGCACTCGCTCCCGGGGACACAGGATTTCCCTTGCGGGGTGTCGTAAGGTTCGAGCAAGAACGAAAGGAAATTGTCGCGAGGAATCTCCGAGCATTTTGCATCGCGTGTGCAGCCTGAAATTTTCCTAAAGCGGAGACTTAACGCTTGGGGCTATGCGTCATGAAGATGGTGATGTATTGTTTAACATTTTGGTAACGTTAGTCGACGGGATTGTTGAGGGTGGTTGGGTTTGAAGTTTGAGAAACAACTGAGGGTCTGTTGATAGTGTTTTGACACTAGGTTTGATGGAGATAGTGTTTTGACTGGGCTCTATAGCGAGAGAGTCGTAACACTTGGTCTATTGACGATTCATTTGGTGAAATTGAAAGTGATAGATGAATGGGTTGGAAGAAAATGAAAGGAAATTGATCGCTTCGATGGTCTATTTTGACAGGGTAAACGTAGAAAATTTTCAAAATGACGTTGATCTGAGTTAAGAATTTTTTGTAGATTTTGAAGCTAGCTGTTTTGATTGATTGATAGTGTTGGCTTTAAGCGAGGTGTTGGTATTTGTTTGATCGAAGTAGTTTTGTCTTTTTTTTGGGGTGAATTGTTATTCTGTCAAAATGTAACGATGGTATCACTGAGGTTTTCAAGTAACCGGTAGACTTTTGAAAGAATGTCCTCTGCAGAGAATTAAGAAAATCGCAGGATTTGTATTATACGAAGGTAACTTTTTTATTTCATGAGTTCTTTACCGTAGAGAGGATCAGGGGAATTGCAGTAAGGATAATCACCTTCTGCCTTACGATTCTTTCTTCGGCTGCGTGCAACCTTCCTTCGGCACTGAATTGCTGAAGTAAAGATTTAACTGCTATATTGTTCATTTTCAAGGAAAACTAATTACATAACTTTAAGTCGATGTTACAAAAGGAGTTGAACAATAATTGAAAACGAAACTTCGTTCCACAACGAAGATACTTATCCCTTTAACAATCCTATTGCATTTTCACAATGTATATCTAAACGCTTAACGAATTTTAAATTAATTGTACTATAAATCGAAACAAATTAATACAAAAAGTCCAATTTCGTGAGCTCTTTTTATTGAAAATCATATACATTAACTAACGAAACTCCAACAATTATATTCGTCAAAAGCATCGACAAGATAAACATCCGTTGAACATCATACTTTCTATTCAAAACCTTTAATTACAAAATTCCCCAAATTCCCACCGCAAGCCTGCAAACGTGAAACACGTAGGAGCACCGGTCCACCTCCTCCTCTTTGATGCGTATCACGTAACTCCCGTAGAGTCGAGATTTTTCATCAAAATATACTGCCCCGTAAAAGGCAGCGATGTTCATAATATCGTCGAAAGTGGACAAATGTTCCCTCTCCCATCCATTCTCAGCGAAACATCTCCCGTGGAACCGGTCCGTTGTATCGTTGAAACGAACCAAAACCGGGCGTTCTCCGTGAAAGCTCGCTCGAAGCGCGATGTCCGTGACCGAGAGCAAACTATAAAGGGGGAGAAGTTGCGCGTGTTCCTGAAGTGGAACGAGAAGGTGAAGAACAGGAGTGACAAGGCTACCGCGACGGATCTTCATTTCCGCGAACTCAGCCCTTGGCTTTCGGACTTCTCGAGCTTCTTCGTGGTTTAAGGACACCGTCGAGTCAAGAACGTCTTCTTCCTCGCCTCTCAAATCCCATCACAAAGAATACCATCCTCTCCTTTCGTTTCGTGCCTTTAGTCTTCTTCTTCTTCATGCTCATCTTTTTCGCTCTTACTTCTCTGTCTTTCGTTTTTTCTCAATATCTCTACGTCTTTCTATCAGCCCTTTCTGCTTCCATACTGTCATGTTTTGCCGTTCTCTTCACCCTTTTAGAGTTCTCTCTCCTTCTGTCTACGGATTTTATCCTACTTTTCCTCACTACTTGTCGTTTCCCCCCTTTTTCCTCTCTCTTTTTCTCTACAGGCGTTTTCACCTTTTTTTTCTTTCTCTTTTTTCCTCCGTCTATCCATCCATCAGGCCTTCTTTCTTCGAAACCGTCTCGTTCCATCCCCTTCGTCCCCTTAGACTTTCCTTTCCCTTTTTTCACGGATTTCACCCTACTTTTCCTCCCCGCCTGTCGCTTCTCAGGCACGTCTTTCTCACTCTATCTCGTTTGCGTTCTTCTCTCTTCCAGTTTCCCGTCTCGTTTCGTCATTCGCGGTCTTATCTCACCCTCCGTCGTCCGAGCGACGATGGGGTGGCTATGGGGGAGAAAGGTAGCTACCTTTAAGTCGCAAGGGCTCGCGACTGACGGTCGATGAATAAGGGAGTCGCTATTTAAATTGTAATTTCGGCCGGTGCTAAGAAGGCACCTGGAAATTCCCTGGAATTTTTACGACCTACTGACAAACCTACACCGACCCCCGGCCGCCCAGGCGCCTCGTCCACCGTTCTCAAAAATGATGGTCTTCCGAATTTTAAATTAAATATCTCGCTGGTTTTTGGACGAATCACGATGAAACTTTTTCCACGTGTTCCATGGACTCTTGGCTTTCGATCCACGCCACTAAAATGATCCTACAACGATTAGTTTTTTCACCACGGTCCCGAGACGGAAAAATGAACCCTGCGATTAAACGGATGAAGATGGAAACTTGTGCGTGGAAGCATCTTAAAATAGACTCTTCAACGATTAAAACAAAACAAACTTCATCCCTCTACGACCCCCAGAAGCCGTGGAACGGTTATTTGAACTTTGACCTGCACGGCCCCCCCGGCCGCTCTGACCCCTCGCCGAGGGCTCCCAAAAATCGGACTCCCTCGACTTTGACATTAAATATCTCGCTGGTTTTTGGACGGATCTCGATGAAACTTTTTCCACGTGTTCCTTGGACTCTTGGCTTTCGATCCACGCCACTAAAATGATCCTGCAACGATTAGTTTTTTCACCACGGTCCCGAGACGGAAAAATGAACCCTGCGATTAAACGGATGAAGATGGAAACTTGTGCGTGGAAGCATCTTAAAATAGACTCTTCAACGATTAAAACAAAACAAACTTCATCCCTCTACGACCCCCAGAAGCCGTGGAACGGTTATTTGAACTTTGACCAGCACGGCCCCCCCGGCCGCTCTGACCCCTCGCCAAGGGCTCCCAAAAATCGGACTCCCTCGACTTTGACATTAAATATCTCGCTGGTTTCTGGACGGATCTCGATGAAACTTTTTCCACCTGTTCCTTGGACTCTTGGCTTTCGATCCACGCCACTAAAATGATCCTACAACGATTAGTTTTTTCACCACGGTCCCGAGACGGAAAAATGAACCCTGCGATTAAACGGATGAAGATGGAAACTTGTGCGTGGAAGCATCTTAAAATAGACTCTTCAACGATTAAAACAAAACAAACTTCATCCCTCTACGACCCCCAGAAGCCGTGGAACGGTTATTTGAACTTTGACCTGCACGGCCCCCCCGGCCGCTCTGACCCCTCGCCGAGGGCTCCCAAAAATCGGACTCCCTCGACTTTGACATTAAATATCTCGCTGGTTTTTGGACGGATCTCGATGAAACTTTTTCCACGTGTTCCTTGGACTCTTGGCTTTCGATCCACGCCACTAAAATGATCCTGCAACGATTAGTTTTTTCACCACGGTCCCGAGACGGAAAAATGAACCCTGCGATTAAACGGATGAAGATGGAAACTTGTGCGTGGAAGCATCTTAAAATAGACTCTTCAACGATTAAAACAAAACAAACTTCATCCCTCTACGACCCCCAGAAGCCGAGGAACGATTTTTTGAACTTTGACCTACACGGCCCCCCCGGCCGCTCTGACCCCTCGCCAGTGGCTCCCAAAAATCGGACTCCCTCGACTTTGACATTAAATATCTCGCTGGTTTTTGGACGGATCTCGATGAAACTTTTTCCACGTGTTCCTTGGACTCTTGGCTTTCGATCCACGCCACTAAAATGATCCTACAACGATTAGTTTTTTCACCAAGGTCCCGAGACGGAAAAATGAACCCTGCGATTAAACGGATGCAGATGGAAACTTGTGCGTGGAAGCATCTTAAAATAGACTCTTCAACGATTAAAACAAAACAAACTTCATCCCTCTACGACCCCCAGAAGCCGAGGAACGATTTTTTGAACTTTGACCTACACGGCCCCCCCGGCCGCTCTGACCCCTCGCCGAGGGCTCCCAAAAATCGGACTCCCTCGACTTTGACATTAAATATCTCGCTGGTTTCTGGACGGATCTCGATGAAACTTTTTCCACGTGTTCCTTGGACTCTTGGCTTTCGATCCACGCCACTAAAATGATCCTACAACGATTAGTTTTTTCACCACGTTCCCGAGACGGAAAAATGAACCCTGCGATTAAACGGATGAAGATGGAAACTTGTGCGTGGAAGCATCTTAAAATAGACTCTTCAACGATTAAAACAAAACAAACTTCATCCCTCTACGACCCCCAGAAGCCGAGGAACGATTTTTTGAACTTTGACCTACACGGCCCCCCCGGCCGCTCTGACCCCTCGCCGAGGGCTCCCAAAAATCGGACTCCCTCGACTTTGACATTAAATATCTCGCTGGTTTCTGGACGGATCTCGATGAAACTTTTTCCACCTGTTCCTTGGACTCTTGGCTTTCGATCCACGCCACTAAAATGATCCTACAACGATTAGTTTTTTCACCACGGTCCCGAGACGGAAAAATGAACCCTGCGATTAAACGGATGAAGATGGAAACTTGTGCGTGGAAGCATCTTAAAATAGACTCTTCAACGATTAAAACAAAACAAACTTCATCCCTCTACGACCCCCAGAAGCCGTGGAACGGTTATTTGAACTTTGACCTGCACGGCCCCCCCGGCCGCTCTGACCCCTCGCCGAGGGCTCCCAAAAATCGGACTCCCTCGACTTTGACATTAAATATCTCGCTGGTTTTTGGACGGATCTCGATGAAACTTTTTCCACGTGTTCCTTGGACTCTTGGCTTTCGATCCACGCCACTAAAATGATCCTACAACGATTAGTTTTTTCACCAAGGTCCCGAGACGGAAAAATGAACCCTGCGATTAAACGGATGAAGATGGAAACTTGTGCGTGGAAGCATCTTAAAATAGACTCTTCAACGATTAAAACAAAACAAACTTCATCCCTCTACGACCCCCAGAAGCCGAGGAACGATTTTTTGAACTTTGACCTACACGGCCCCCCCGGCCGCTCTGACCCCTCGCCGAGGGCTCCCAAAAATCGGACTCCCTCGACTTTGACATTAAATATCTCGCTGGTTTCTGGACGGATCTCGATGAAACTTTTTCCACGTGTTCCTTGGACTCTTGGCTTTCGATCCACGCCACTAAAATGATCCTACAACGATTAGTTTTTTCACCAAGGTCCCGAGACGGAAAAATGAACCCTGCGATTAAACGGATGAAGATGGAAACTTGTGCGTGGAAGCATCTTAAAATAGACTCTTCAACGATTAAAACAAAACAAACTTCATCCCTCTACGACCCCCAGAAGCCGAGGAACGATTTTTTGAACTTTGACCTACACGGCCCCCCCGGCCGCTCTGACCCCTCGCCGAGGGCTCCCAAAAATCGGACTCCCTCGACTTTGACATTAAATATCTCGCTGGTTTCTGGACGGATCTCGATGAAACTTTTTCCACGTGTTCCTTGGACTCTTGGCTTTCGATCCACGCAACTAAAATGATCCTACAACGATTAGTTTTTTCACCACGGTCCCGAGACGGAAAAATGAACCCTGCGATTAAACGGATGAAGATGGAAACTTGTGCGTGGAAGCATCTTAAAATAGACTCTTCAACGATTAAAACAAAACAAACTTCATCCCTCTACGACCCCCAGAAGCCGTGGAACGGTTATTTGAACTTTGACCTGCACGGCCCCCCCGGCCGCTCTGACCCCTCGCCGAGGGCTCCCAAAAATCGGACTCCCTCGACTTTGACATTAAATATCTCGCTGGTTTCTGGACGGATCTCGATGAAACTTTTTCCACGTGTTCCTTGGACTCTTGGCTTTCGATCCACGCCACTAAAATGATCCTGCAACGATTAGTTTTTTCACCACGGTCCCGAGACGGAAAAATGAACCCTGCGATTAAACGGATGAAGATGGAAACTTGTGCGTGGAAGCATCTTAAAATAGACTCTTCAACGATTAAAACAAAACAAACTTCATCCCTCTACGACCCCCAGAAGCCGAGGAACGATTTTTTGAACTTTGACCTACACGGCCCCCCCGGCCGCTCTGACCCCTCGCCGAGGGCTCCCAAAAATCGGACTCCCTCGACTTTGACATTAAATATCTCGCTGGTTTTTGGACGGATCTCGATGAAACTTTTTCCACGTGTTCCTTGGACTCTTGGCTTTCGATCCACGCCACTAAAATGATCCTGCAACGATTAGTTTTTTCACCACGGTCCCGAGACGGAAAAATGAACCCTGCGATTAAACGGATGAAGATGGAAACTTGTGCGTGGAAGCATCTTAAAATAGACTCTTCAACGATTAAAACAAAACAAACTTCATCCCTCTACGACCCCCAGAAGCCGTGGAACGGTTATTTGAACTTTGACCAGCACGGCCCCCCCGGCCGCTCTGACCCCTCGCCAAGGGCTCCCAAAAATCGGACTCCCTCGACTTTGACATTAAATATCTCGCTGGTTTCTGGACGGATCTCGATGAAACTTTTTCCACCTGTTCCTTGGACTCTTGGCTTTCGATCCACGCCACTAAAATGATCCTACAACGATTAGTTTTTTCACCACGGTCCCGAGACGGAAAAATGAACCCTGCGATTAAACGGATGAAGATGGAAACTTGTGCGTGGAAGCATCTTAAAATAGACTCTTCAACGATTAAAACAAAACAAACTTCATCCCTCTACGACCCCCAGAAGCCGTGGAACGGTTATTTGAACTTTGACCTGCACGGCCCCCCCGGCCGCTCTGACCCCTCGCCGAGGGCTCCCAAAAATCGGACTCCCTCGACTTTGACATTAAATATCTCGCTGGTTTTTGGACGGATCTCGATGAAACTTTTTCCACGTGTTCCTTGGACTCTTGGCTTTCGATCCACGCCACTAAAATGATCCTACAACGATTAGTTTTTTCACCAAGGTCCCGAGACGGAAAAATGAACCCTGCGATTAAACGGATGAAGATGGAAACTTGTGCGTGGAAGCATCTTAAAATAGACTCTTCAACGATTAAAACAAAACAAACTTCATCCCTCTACGACCCCCAGAAGCCGAGGAACGATTTTTTGAACTTTGACCTACACGGCCCCCCCGGCCGCTCTGACCCCTCGCCGAGGGCTCCCAAAAATCGGACTCCCTCGACTTTGACATTAAATATCTCGCTGGTTTCTGGACGGATCTCGATGAAACTTTTTCCACGTGTTCCTTGGACTCTTGGCTTTCGATCCACGCAACTAAAATGATCCTACAACGATTAGTTTTTTCACCACGGTCCCGAGACGGAAAAATGAACCCTGCGATTAAACGGATGAAGATGGAAACTTGTGCGTGGAAGCATCTTAAAATAGACTCTTCAACGATTAAAACAAAACAAACTTCATCCCTCTACGACCCCCAGAAGCCGAGGAACGATTTTTTGAACTTTGACCTACACGGCCCCCCCGGCCGCTCTGACCCCTCGCCGAGGGCTCCCAAAAATCGGACTCCCTCGACTTTGACATTAAATATCTCGCTGGTTTTTGGACGGATCTCGATGAAACTTTTTCCACGTGTTCCTTGGACTCTTGGCTTTCGATCCACGCCACTAAAATGATCCTGCAACGATTAGTTTTTTCACCACGGTCCCGAGACGGAAAAATGAACCCTGCGATTAAACGGATGAAGATGGAAACTTGTGCGTGGAAGCATCTTAAAATAGACTCTTCAACGATTAAAACAAAACAAACTTCATCCCTCTACGACCCCCAGAAGCCGTGGAACGGTTATTTGAACTTTGACCAGCACGGCCCCCCCGGCCGCTCTGACCCCTCGCCAAGGGCTCCCAAAAATCGGACTCCCTCGACTTTGACATTAAATATCTCGCTGGTTTTTGGACGGATCTCGATGAAACTTTTTCCACGTGTTCCTTGGACTCTTGGCTTTCGATCCACGCCACTAAAATGATCCTACAACGATTAGTTTTTTCATCAAGGTCCCGAGACGGAAAAATGAACCCTGCGATTAAACGGATGAAGATGGAAACTTGTGCGTGGAAGCATCTTAAAATAGACTCTTCAACGATTAAAACAAAACAAACTTCATCCCTCTACGACCCCCAGAAGCCGAGGAACGATTTTTTGAACTTTGACCTACACGGCCCCCCCGGCCGCTCTGACCCCTCGCCGTGGGCTCCCAAAAATCGGACTCCCTCGACTTTGACATTAAATATCTCGCTGGTTTCTGGACGGATCTCGATGAAACTTTTTCCACGTGTTCCTTGGACTCTTGGCTTTCGATCCACGCCACTAAAATGATCCTACAACGATTAGTTTTTTCACCACGGTCCCGAGACGGAAAAATGAACCCTGCGATTAAACGGATGAAGATGGAAACTTGTGCGTGGAAGCATCTTAAAATAGACTCTTCAACGATTAAAACAAAACAAACTTCATCCCTCTACGACCCCCAGAAGCCGAGGAACGATTTTTTGAACTTTGACCTACACGGCCCCCCCGGCCGCTCTGACCCCTCGCCGTGGGCTCCCAAAAATCGGACTCCCTCGACTTTGACATTAAATATCTCGCTGGTTTCTGGACGGATCTCGATGAAACTTTTTCCACGTGTTCCTTGGACTCTTGGCTTTCGATCCACGCCACTAAAATGATCCTGCAACGATTAGTTTTTTCACCACGGTCCCGAGACGGAAAAATGAACCCTGCGATTAAACGGATGAAGATGGAAACTTGTGCGTGGAAGCATCTTAAAATAGACTCTTCAACGATTAAAACAAAACGAACTTCATCCCTCTACGACCCCCAGAAGCCGAGGAACGATTTTTTGAACTTTGACCTGCACGGCCCCCCCGGCCGCTCTGACCCCTCGCCGAGGGCTCCCAAAAATCGGACTCCCTCGACTTTGACATTAAATATCTCGCTGGTTTTTGGACGGATCTCGATGAAACTTTTTCCACGTGTTCCTTGGACTCTTGGCTTTCGATCCACGCCACTAAAATGATCCTGCAACGATTAGTTTTTTCACCACGGTCCCGAGACGGAAAAATGAACCCTGCGATTAAACGGATGAAGATGGAAACTTGTGCGTGGAAGCATCTTAAAATAGACTCTTCAACGATTAAAACAAAACAAACTTCATCCCTCTACGACCCCCAGAAGCCGTGGAACGGTTATTTGAACTTTGACCTGCACGGCCCCCCCGGCCGCTCTGACCCCTCGCCGAGGGCTCCCAAAAATCGGACTCCCTCGACTTTGACATTAAATATCTCGCTGGTTTTTGGACGGATCGCGATGAAACTTTTTCCACGTGTTCCTTGGACTCTTGGCTTTCGATCCACGTCACTAAAATGATCCTGCAACGATTAGTTTTTTCACCACGGTCCCGAGACGGAAAAATGAACCCTGCGATTAAACGGATGAAGATGGAAACTTGTGCGTGGAAGCATCTTAAAATAGACTCTTCAACGATTAAAACAAAACAAACTTCATCCCTCTACGACCCCCAGAAGCCGTGGAACGGTTATTTGAACTTTGACCTGCACGGCCCCCCCGGCCGCTCTGACCCCTCGCCGAGGGCTCCCAAAAATCGGACTCCCTCGACTTTGACATTCAATATCTCGCTGGTTTTTGGACGGATCGCGATGAAACTTTTTCCACGTGTTCCTTGGACTCTTGGCTTTCGATCCACGTCACTAAAATGATCCTGCAACGATTAGTTTTTTCACCACGGTCCCGAGACGGAAAAATGAACCCTGCGATTAAACGGATGAAGATGGAAACTTGTGCGTGGAAGCATCTTAAAATAGACTCTTCAACGATTAAAACAAAACAAACTTCATCCCTCTACGACCCCCAGAAGCCGTGGAACGGTTATTTGAACTTTGACCTGCACGGCCCCCCCGGCCGCTCTGACCCCTCGCCGAGGGCTCCCAAAAATCGGACTCCCTCGACTTTGACATTAAATATCTCGCTGGTTTTTGGACGGATCTCGATGAAACTTTTTCCACGTGTTCCTTGGACTCTTGGCTTTCGATCCACGTCACTAAAATGATCCTGCAACGATTAGTTTTTTCACCACGGTCCCGAGACGGAAAAATGAACCCTGCGATTAAACGGATGAAGATGGAAACTTGTGCGTGGAAGCATCTTAAAATAGACTCTTCAACGATTAAAACAAAACAAACTTCATCCCTCTACGACCCCCAGAAGCCGAGGAACGATTTTTTGAACTTTGACCTACACGGCCCCCCCGGCCGCTCTGACCCCTCGCCAGTGGCTCCCAAAAATCGGACTCCCTCGACTTTGACATTAAATATCTCGCTGGTTTCTGGACGGATCTCGATGAAACTTTTTCCACGTGTTCCTTGGACTCTTGGCTTTCGATCCACGCCACTAAAATGATCCTACAACGATTAGTTTTTTCACCACGGTCCCGAGACGGAAAAATGAACCCTGCGATTAAACGGATGAAGATGGAAACTTGTGCGTGGAAGCATCTTAAAATAGACTCTTCAACGATTAAAACAAAACAAACTTCATCCCTCTACGACCCCCAGAAGCCGAGGAACGATTTTTTGAACTTTGACCTACACGGCCCCCCCGGCCGCTCTGACCCCTCGCCGAGGGCTCCCAAAAATCGGACTCCCTCGACTTTGACATTAAATATCTCGCTGGTTTCTGGACGGATCTCGATGAAACTTTTTCCACGTGTTCCTTGGACTCTTGGCTTTCGATCCACGCAACTAAAATGATCCTACAACGATTAGTTTTTTCACCACGGTCCCGAGACGGAAAAATGAACCCTGCGATTAAACGGATGAAGATGGAAACTTGTGCGTGGAAGCATCTTAAAATAGACTCTTCAACGATTAAAACAAAACAAACTTCATCCCTCTACGACCCCCAGAAGCCGTGGAACGGTTATTTGAACTTTGACCTGCACGGCCCCCCCGGCCGCTCTGACCCCTCGCCGAGGGCTCCCAAAAATCGGACTCCCTCGACTTTGACATTAAATATCTCGCTGGTTTCTGGACGGATCTCGATGAAACTTTTTCCACGTGTTCCTTGGACTCTTGGCTTTCGATCCACGCCACTAAAATGATCCTGCAACGATTAGTTTTTTCACCACGGTCCCGAGACGGAAAAATGAACCCTGCGATTAAACGGATGAAGATGGAAACTTGTGCGTGGAAGCATCTTAAAATAGACTCTTCAACGATTAAAACAAAACAAACTTCATCCCTCTACGACCCCCAGAAGCCGAGGAACGATTTTTTGAACTTTGACCTACACGGCCCCCCCGGCCGCTCTGACCCCTCGCCGAGGGCTCCCAAAAATCGGACTCCCTCGACTTTGACATTAAATATCTCGCTGGTTTTTGGACGGATCTCGATGAAACTTTTTCCACGTGTTCCTTGGACTCTTGGCTTTCGATCCACGCCACTAAAATGATCCTGCAACGATTAGTTTTTTCACCACGGTCCCGAGACGGAAAAATGAACCCTGCGATTAAACGGATGAAGATGGAAACTTGTGCGTGGAAGCATCTTAAAATAGACTCTTCAACGATTAAAACAAAACAAACTTCATCCCTCTACGACCCCCAGAAGCCGTGGAACGGTTATTTGAACTTTGACCAGCACGGCCCCCCCGGCCGCTCTGACCCCTCGCCGTGGGCTCCCAAAAATCGGACTCCCTCGACTTTGACATTAAATATCTCGCTGGTTTCTGGACGGATCTCGATGAAACTTTTTCCACGTGTTCCTTGGACTCTTGGCTTTCGATCCACGCCACTAAAATGATCCTACAACGATTAGTTTTTTCACCACGGTCCCGAGACGGAAAAATGAACCCTGCGATTAAACGGATGAAGATGGAAACTTGTGCGTGGAAGCATCTTAAAATAGACTCTTCAACGATTAAAACAAAACAAACTTCATCCCTCTACGACCCCCAGAAGCCGAGGAACGATTTTTTGAACTTTGACCAGCACGGCCCCCCCGGCCGCTCTGACCCCTCGCCGAGGGCTCCCAAAAATCGGACTCCCTCGACTTTGACATTAAATATCTCGCTGGTTTCTGGACGGATCTCGATGAAACTTTTTCCACCTGTTCCTTGGACTCTTGGCTTTCGATCCACGCCACTAAAATGATCCTGCAACGATTAGTTTTTTCACCACGGTCCCGAGACGGAAAAATGAACCCTGCGATTAAACGGATGAAGATGGAAACTTGTGCGTGGAAGCATCTTAAAATAGACTCTTCAACGATTAAAACAAAACGAACTTCATCCCTCTACGACCCCCAGAAGCCGAGGAACGATTTTTTGAACTTTGACCTGCACGGCCCCCCCGGCCGCTCTGACCCCTCGCCGAGGGCTCCCAAAAATCGGACTCCCTCGACTTTGACATTAAATATCTCGCTGGTTTTTGGACGGATCTCGATGAAACTTTTTCCACGTGTTCCTTGGACTCTTGGCTTTCGATCCACGCCACTAAAATGATCCTGCAACGATTAGTTTTTTCACCACGGTCCCGAGACGGAAAAATGAACCCTGCGATTAAACGGATGAAGATGGAAACTTGTGCGTGGAAGCATCTTAAAATAGACTCTTCAACGATTAAAACAAAACAAACTTCATCCCTCTACGACCCCCAGAAGCCGTGGAACGGTTATTTGAACTTTGACCTGCACGGCCCCCCCGGCCGCTCTGACCCCTCGCCGAGGGCTCCCAAAAATCGGACTCCCTCGACTTTGACATTAAATATCTCGCTGGTTTTTGGACGGATCGCGATGAAACTTTTTCCACGTGTTCCTTGGACTCTTGGCTTTCGATCCACGTCACTAAAATGATCCTGCAACGATTAGTTTTTTCACCACGGTCCCGAGACGGAAAAATGAACCCTGCGATTAAACGGATGAAGATGGAAACTTGTGCGTGGAAGCATCTTAAAATAGACTCTTCAACGATTAAAACAAAACAAACTTCATCCCTCTACGACCCCCAGAAGCCGTGGAACGGTTATTTGAACTTTGACCTGCACGGCCCCCCCGGCCGCTCTGACCCCTCGCCGAGGGCTCCCAAAAATCGGACTCCCTCGACTTTGACATTAAATATCTCGCTGGTTTTTGGACGGATCGCGATGAAACTTTTTCCACGTGTTCCTTGGACTCTTGGCTTTCGATCCACGTCACTAAAATGATCCTGCAACGATTAGTTTTTTCACCACGGTCCCGAGACGGAAAAATGAACCCTGCGATTAAACGGATGAAGATGGAAACTTGTGCGTGGAAGCATCTTAAAATAGACTCTTCAACGATTAAAACAAAACAAACTTCATCCCTCTACGACCCCCAGAAGCCGTGGAACGGTTATTTGAACTTTGACCTGCACGGCCCCCCCGGCCGCTCTGACCCCTCGCCGAGGGCTCCCAAAAATCGGACTCCCTCGACTTTGACATTAAATATCTCGCTGGTTTTTGGACGGATCTCGATGAAACTTTTTCCACGTGTTCCTTGGACTCTTGGCTTTCGATCCACGTCACTAAAATGATCCTGCAACGATTAGTTTTTTCACCACGGTCCCGAGACGGAAAAATGAACCCTGCGATTAAACGGATGAAGATGGAAACTTGTGCGTGGAAGCATCTTAAAATAGACTCTTCAACGATTAAAACAAAACAAACTTCATCCCTCTACGACCCCCAGAAGCCGAGGAACGATTTTTTGAACTTTGACCTACACGGCCCCCCCGGCCGCTCTGACCCCTCGCCAGTGGCTCCCAAAAATCGGACTCCCTCGACTTTGACATTAAATATCTCGCTGGTTTCTGGACGGATCTCGATGAAACTTTTTCCACGTGTTCCTTGGACTCTTGGCTTTCGATCCACGCCACTAAAATGATCCTACAACGATTAGTTTTTTCACCACGGTCCCGAGACGGAAAAATGAACCCTGCGATTAAACGGATGAAGATGGAAACTTGTGCGTGGAAGCATCTTAAAATAGACTCTTCAACGATTAAAACAAAACAAACTTCATCCCTCTACGACCCCCAGAAGCCGTGGAACGGTTATTTGAACTTTGACCTGCACGGCCCCCCCGGCCGCTCTGACCCCTCGCCGAGGGCTCCCAAAAATCGGACTCCCTCGACTTTGACATTAAATATCTCGCTGGTTTTTGGACGGATCGCGATGAAACTTTTTCCACGTGTTCCTTGGACTCTTGGCTTTCGATCCACGTCACTAAAATGATCCTGCAACGATTAGTTTTTTCACCACGGTCCCGAGACGGAAAAATGAACCCTGCGATTAAACGGATGAAGATGGAAACTTGTGCGTGGAAGCATCTTAAAATAGACTCTTCAACGATTAAAACAAAACAAACTTCATCCCTCTACGACCCCCAGAAGCCGTGGAACGGTTATTTGAACTTTGACCTGCACGGCCCCCCCGGCCGCTCTGACCCCTCGCCGAGGGCTCCCAAAAATCGGACTCCCTCGACTTTGACATTAAATATCTCGCTGGTTTTTGGACGGATCTCGATGAAACTTTTTCCACGTGTTCCTTGGACTCTTGGCTTTCGATCCACGTCACTAAAATGATCCTGCAACGATTAGTTTTTTCACCACGGTCCCGAGACGGAAAAATGAACCCTGCGATTAAACGGATGAAGATGGAAACTTGTGCGTGGAAGCATCTTAAAATAGACTCTTCAACGATTAAAACAAAACAAACTTCATCCCTCTACGACCCCCAGAAGCCGTGGAACGGTTATTTGAACTTTGACCTGCACGGCCCCCCCGGCCGCTCTGACCCCTCGCCGAGGGCTCCCAAAAATCGGACTCCCGCGACTTTGACGTTAAATATCTCGCTGGTTTTTGGACGGATCTCGATAGGGTTTTTTTCTACGTGTTCCTTGGTGTCTTGGCTTTTGAAGGACGTCAACAAAATCATTCTACAACTATGAGTTTTTGATCAAATCTTCCGGGACCGAAAGATGAAATTAATTATAGTATATCGTCGGAGACAAATACCGTTCTAAAGTATCCGACTGTTTGTTGTCTCGATAGCAGCATTTTTAGAGAAAGTAATACAGTTCATATTGTTGGCTTTGACTCTTTGTTTCACGACTTTCTCCAGGGTTCCTTTTGTTTTTCTATAATTCCTGTGCGGCTCGGGGTTTAGAAAACTTAAACGAAAATTTGCCGTTTAACTTTTTAAGTGTAACACCGAAAATGTTGAGGAAAGGATTAGGACAAAGGAATTTCCAGTACGACAAAAGAAGTGGTAATTGAGCTCAGGGAATTCAGATTTTTCATTTAATTCGAATTCATAAAAAGCTGTATTGCTTAGCGAGCTCAAGATTCTTAATATTCCTTTTTCTCCACAGTTTCCTCGTTAACGTAATAATTCATGGGCGTTCGTTACATTTACGTCGAATTCGATTTCAAACGCAACCGAACAGAAGAACAAATATCTTCCTTTGATATTTAAAGGAAATTCCATCGTATTTCGAAATTCTCGATTCCATCTACAGAGAATAATTCTTGTGATAATTTCTCCTCTCTTTCATAATTTTATACATCCGTTTCAATGTTTAATTTCCCATTACTTCTGTTCCTTTAAGCAAGAATAAATCCACGAAAAGGATTATCTTTTATTTAATGGAAAGAATAGCGTTTAACGTACCATCTCCTTCAAAGAATTCCTCGGTGACATCAAAGCGATTTATCAAGTATTTTTATTGAATTTTCCAATTAATAATATTTGCAATAAATCCACTTAATTGCCGTGTATTTTGTTAAAACACATCGCGATAGAATCTCTTATTCTCACTTTAAATCTCCTCATTCACTCACGTTCTCATCGCATTGTCATCCACGAGAATCCTCAGTCGCACAAACACCATCCGCAAAGATACTCGGTAAAATTGCAAACACAATTTGCGCGCAGAAAAATAACCACCGCTCTCCTTTGACCGCCCACTTTTAATTACCGTTTCAACCCCCTTTTTTCACTTGTCTTCGTGTAATTATCTTACACCACGCAGAACCTTCATCGCCGTCCTTACAAAATCATTCTCATCGCACGGTGAACTCGTACGAATTATAATGACTCCTTTAAATTTCATCGAACAAAGAGTCCGCTCGGTGTGTATTTTTTTTATCTTTCTCTACCTCCTTGGGGATTGATGAAAAGGAGGAGGAAGGAGACGCGTAAGGAGGAAAAGTATTATCTCAATCCTTGCGCAAGGAAGGCCGCGTCTTTCTCTTCAGATTTCCAGCCTTACTTCCGTTCGCTCGTCCCTTTCCGCATTTTCTTTTGTATTCTGATCCTACTTGTCTCGAGTATCCGAGAAAAGTATGCATATATTTAATGGTCTGTTGTGAAATAATAGCCTCGCGAAAGAATGACGAGACGTATGAAGATACAATCGGAATTTCGCTCGACTCCGAAGATAAACAGCGTGCATTCCGTCGTGGCAGTGAATTACATAAGTGTACGATACGAAGGAGATTCCTCTCTTTGCTTTAACGTTTTTGCTGTCGTTTCAATTTCACTCGACGTTCGGAGAATTGTGTGATTAATTATGATGCGATAACGTAACTGATTTTTAATGTGCTTCGATAGGTGAAGTTTATTTTATGAGGGAATTTCATTTTTGGTTGGAGCTTACAGTTTTTGGGGCAAAATTTAAAGATTTGGATTTTATGATGACGCAATGCCCCAATATTGAAGTCGTATTTAATTGATCTGATTGTGAGTATTGTTTAAAAGTCAGAACGCAGTTTGATAGTTTACTTACGTATATTACATTGCTGTTAATCATTAATTACCGCCGCTACGATTTTTGCTTATTACAGTTTATTTCCTTAATTAGAATACAAAACAAATCCATCTACTCTTTTTATATGGATAGCGCAATATTTAAAATTGTACCTTGGTTACAGGTATTCAGATATTTAATTACTCAAATTCTTTCCTGCTTCTTCAATATTAAAATTTTCAAATCGAATTTTTATTCCAGAAACTACTCAAATTCCCAACAAAACACTTCCACTTGTTTGTATATTTATCTCGAAAAATCTTCCCCGTTCTCCAAACCCATCCAAAAATTCGAAACTGATCAGAAACTCAAAATATCGATACTCTCAACACCCAGAAATTTTCAATACCCCTAATTAATACAAGAATCACGATTCACGCCTATTTTCATAGCGAAAAATCTTTTCCATTACATATATTACTTTTAATCTCGTTAGCTGCAATTAGCGTTCTCAGTAAGCGCGGCTTAATCGCGCCAACTTTCATTTATTATTCCAACTGCCGTCCTCGTGATAAGTTCACTCGGATCTCCGACTTTTCTCCCGAAGGGGTTTCTCCCCGATAGTCTTCGATTCGAAGGACTTCTACTTTAGAGACGACGGGCAAAGGGGTCTCGTCATTTACAATGTAAATGGGCACGATATCCGCGTGAAAGCAAACCTTCAATTAGGCTCGGTTACCGAAGGTACATGCGAGAAACGCGGAATAAGTAAGCCGTCCTTCGGACTTCTTACTGACTTCGTAAGCAATTAAACGGATCGTTTTTTATTTCTTCCTGCCCGCCGTAAAACGGGGAATAATTCATTTGCCCGTTGTTTGGTATTATTTATCGAAGTAAAGTATCTTTAACGATAAGTCGCTGGAATTAGAAATACCTGAGGGCTTTTGCTGTTTGCCAGGAATTTTAATGTTTTTTTTAGAGGAAATGGGTGGACATTTATTAGCGATTAACGCGCCGCCTTTATGAGGGTAGCAAGGCACGATTAGCGCTTGGAGGAAAATGTTGATGCTGCGAGGAAGGAAATTTTTAAGGTTCATTTTGGAAACATATGATATTTAGATGAGAGAATCTTTCGTTATCGTTTTCAGAGTTTTCAGTCATTATAATGATTAATAATGTTTATAATGGGAAAAAGTAGTATATTAAATTTTACAAAGTTTCCAGTTAGACCACTTTCACAATCGGCGGCACATGTATGACTTATTTGTTCCTCACCTTAACTTCTTCATTCTATAAAAATGCTTCGCGAACAAAATTCTATGAATAATTATTTCCAGTTCTAAAAAATCCACCCCTTAATCGTCGAGCCACCTAATATTCTATTCCAACTGAAATAATTGCAATATTTAACACTAGATCTATCAAGGTGGTCAAAATAAACTTGTTCTGAATCTTGTCAAAATATTCCTAAAGGTTTTAACGTTAGATTTCCCTTAACTTCTTATATCTATCTGTTAAATTGCAAGGGGCTAAATCAATTAATATTCCTAAAGGTTTTAGCGTTAGATTTCCCTTAACTTCTTATATCTATCTGTTAAATTGCAAGGGGCTAAATCAATTAAGTTTCTGAAAATAAAGGAAAACGAAAAATAAAAAATAATAATTTACCAAGTTCTTTTAAATATACTAGTAACAATCGGTAATTCCATCGTTGAAATCAAAGACACAAGTAACTACAATAATTAAAACGAAATAGAGAAGGAGCAAACATTATCCCCTTCAAACAAAACTCACACAAAAGGTCGTGAAACGATATCCAAACGAGGTTTATTTTACGACGCCCATTTTCGAAGCCAGAGAAAAAAGACGTCGCCCCAGCCAAAACGCAACGTACCAGCAGGTACATGAAAACGCGGCACGATAGCTATCGTGGCAGATCGCAGTTATTGTCACCCGTTTCTACGATCGACGGTAAACCTTGCCCGACAGACCATCGGAATAATAATTCTCCGCAATAACGATCGTCAATCGGTATCCTCTCGTTGGCGGTTAAACGAATCGCGTCTCGCAAAGAAACCGCGAAGAATCGGAGAAGTAAAGCTAATTATCCGATGCTTGCGAACTCTCGATGACTCGGAGTACGCTTTGTCGCCGATCGCTTTTATGCACTTTTCAAACCGGCCGATTAAATGCCGAAGAAACGCGATTATACGACTCGGATCGTTACTATGGGCTTTGTCGCGCCCTTTGGAAACTAGTAACGACGCGGAGAGTTTTCAATGAAAACGAAAATATCGCCTGGAATGAAGGAGTTTTTGAGTCTGGTGAAGTAAGAATTATTTATTGTGGAATAATGAACCTGCATTGAGGATAACATCATCGTCTTGGACGTAGATGTATGGCAGGTTAATGGCAGTGAGAGAAAGAATACTATTTTAATTGATTAAAGGAGATTTGTATCTTTCAGCATTCTATTGATATATAAAAGTTCCAACTAATTTGAATAGAATTTGCATTATCATAGAATATCAATTTGATATTCTGATTGGCTTGAAGTTTAATGGTATCGAGAGAAAGAATTCTATTTTAATTGAGTAAAGGAGATTTGTACATTTTAGGAATTGCAGTAAGCATTTAATTACCTTTCTTTTAGTTAGAGTACTGTTGAAATTATTTTGCTATATTATGGTATATTTGTTGGTTAGTATTTTACTTAAAGATGTACTTTAAGTGCCATAGGGTCTGAGAAACTGTAACGCGCTGCACAGACATTCTAAATCCCTGTAATATCTCATCCATTTCATACTGTCTTCCATAGACTGTCTTAGACTACTTGCACAAGTCGTAATCACTGAATTAGAGTCTCATTGTCAACTTCTAGCAGTTATAACTTAAATGTGATAAATACAACCTACTTTATCTTTCTCTATTATTTATCTAATATATTTAGGAATATTGGATTAATCTCGGTAGTTAATCTAGAGTTAATTGTTTGTAACGGACAATTAAAAGGTATCAAAGACACAAAGGCAATTACGCATAATAAAAACTTCAACTCTCTTTCTATTGTTAATACACTGTGATAATTATACAGCTGAGTAATTATTATTAGCAAACAGTATTAAATTTTGTAGTATTATTTCCACCTGCCTTTATACCTTTGATACGCTTCAACCGTCCCTTAGAATGATTCAACACTAAAACCAACGAAAATTAATCCAATATTCTCAATATATTAAATACCTTTATTATGTCAATAATACATACTTAAATATAGCAAGTACCTTCGAAGTTAAATAATGAAAAGGGAAAAAAATAGATCCATTTACTTACACTTTGCAAGCCAGACATAATGCGAACTTTCGAATTAGCAATTCCAACATACGGTCGAATGCAAAAATAAAAAGTCACGGCTACCTGTTTAGGTAAAAGTGGCCGAAATAAAGGACGAAAAGGAATGAGATTCATTTTTGTGCTGAGCAAAGAATGATAAAGTTATTCGAGGCTGCACTGGCTACCTGAAGAGAGTCCTTCCCACCCACGTCGCTCGAGGCTTAAGTCATTTTGATCTGAACCTGCGTTGATTAAAACGAGGATTATTAAATCTTCTATTCTCATGTAAAATTTTCCATTAGCGAAATTCAAATGTTTCGCGGTGCCGGCTTCGTGCGGATTAATCTCATTCGTTCGCACTTGCAAAAATAAATTGAACCCGCACGATTTACGGTGGAATATCACGTCGAGAGAGAATACCGTCACAATGTTATGTCTTTTGTACGTGAAATTTGAATATGCTTCAATGGTTTACTTCATCTTTTTTTTCTTGTAATTCTTGCTAATGCGCAATTAATTGCTATTGTTCGGCAAAGGTTGTTCATTTGGGAGCAACAAATACATTTGAATGTACATTGTACGAGGAATTTAATTAATATTCTGCTGTTAATAGCTACGAATGTTAATATTAACGTTAATACATAAATATACAAATATATATTGTCTGCAATTTGTATGTTCTGTAAACATTTCTATATTAAATTCGCAGAATTTTTTATGACTTTCTATCGAAGTCATAGCGTTTTTAAAATTTCATGAGTTTCATAACTCTTTGTTCGTTGCATCGGCAGGAATTCTTTTTTATTAAATGCTACAAAAAATATAAATACCGATTTTATTGCTGAATTCTGTAAACGTGCATATTCGCAAATATACTCTGACACAAATTTACGAGCCTTTAAAAGATATCGAAAGAGATAAATTTGTATTATATTTTATTCACCCTTTAACCCGAATACTTTCTTGCCACTCGAACACATATTTTCAAATTAAAACATTTGCTATAACATTGGAGATATTTGCATTATTTAAATATCGTAATGTACAAAAACGATTATAATAAACTTCTTTTATTGCCAAATCGATACGAAAGAAGTACTTCTTTCATCTAAAATTTCTTTAAATTGTTTAAATTTGTTTAAATCCTTATTATATTCGATTGTTGTATCCTCTATTTAAAAAAATTCCATTATACCTTTTTTCAAAATTGCCTTTAAATAAGTCCTTACTCAATTTAATTATTTCATCCACCATTTTAAAAATTCCCGATATAATTTAATTCAGAAAAGGCAACAAAAAACCTTCGATCATTGCAATGTGAAAATCAGCATTTTCGCGAGAATTGGATGATCAAAAATTCTATCGAAACAAGAAATCCCGAACGGTTTTTCAAACCACATAGCGTAACGTGCACAGTTGCTGTTCCCTTTTGTCATTCCCCGGTATAACGTACTCGAGACGTGGAATTCTGACGTGGTGCATAATGTGGAATGTGTTCCATTCAAACGTATGCAACTTTGTGTATGCACCCGTACGTCAATGTACTGGCTGCGCTGTCAGACCTGTTGAGATGTAGTCCTAATAGTGTTACGATTTAACGTGGCAGATTATGATTTCGTTTGGCGTTTGTAAATTTCACGCGTTATTGAACGTGCTCATTTTTATCGTACTATCATTGATAACGGCGATTACAAATGATTCATAAGCGATTGCAATTGTCGAGGGACAATTGCAGTAATAAATTATTCACGTTTCACGGGCACTGTGAAACTACTGTAGTCGGTGTTGCAAAATTTATGGCGGATGGTGAACGATTGGAATTTGATGTTTTATAAGAAAACTGATCATTGTTGGTATAATTTATTAATTGCTGAGTGATTGTTTCACAGTTTTCGGTCTTAACTACTGTGGTCATTTAAGACTTACTATTTTACTTTTGTATTTGCAATTTTCGGCTCACAAATGACTGATTAAAACAGTAATATCGATGGAAGTTATCGTGTCATTTACAATAAAGTAATAAAAAAGAATTCCTCGTTAAGAATATAGTATCATTTGCCAAAAAGTATTAATTTTCTTTAATAAAACGTGGCTAAAAAAATTCTGAGATATGTTATAACTAAAGAATTGAGCTTTGCATTAATTTTCAGGAAAAATTCAACATCTGCAGACTTATGGAAACACAAAATAAAAATTTCCCTCTTTCGTTAAGTCAATGCAAACAAAATTTCCCATATTTCTGCCCCATACATTCAATAATATAAAGCAAAGAAACTTTTCAACAACGATGAAATACTCTCGGATTAATTAACTTCCAAATATTCGATTTACATATTATTCCTTGAAAGTCTTTGAACGATCCTTAAGTCGTGTTACCTCAGGCTTCTAAAGAGCTTTGTAGTTTTTAGCTGGGGCTTATATCGAATTACGTTATATGCTGAGAGCACGTAATATTAGGATAATGCAAAAGTTCCGTCATCTTTTTGACTCGAAAGAGCAGAGCTCGCCGGCGCCACTGAAGATGCAATATTGCACAGAAATTGCATTAACAGCGCGGTGCATGCCACGACCTACTATCATGCCGGCCATGTTTTCAACTGCCGGTCATTACGTGTCCGTTATTCATATAGTATTGCATTATTCCGTTGAAATAGTCCTTCCACTTGATTCAATTATAACCTGACCCTTTTGCTCATTAAAACAATCTAAAGTATAATTCACTTTGCAGCAGACTTTCCCCACCCGAAAGCCTTATCATTTCAAATTCCATGATTATTCCAAACATATAAATTGTATAACATTGTTTGCGTATATTTCTTGAAAAATAGATAAAGTCTGCACAACTTTATATTCTCTTTTGTACGTTAAAAATGCAAGCTTTTTTACTATTTCACTTTGCACTGTGTACGCGGTGCAAATATTTAACAAACAATACACCGCGACGAGAGAGAGGGAAAAAAGAGAAGAAGTGATATTTTTCGTATTCTCCGAAAAAAAAATTGGCAAAAACTGTATTTCCCTGAAATTTCTCATGTGTAAAAATGATACGGAAAACGGGGACGAGTAAATTTCGCACCGCATTCTATTTAACACTCTGCCTGAAGGGCGAATTGTGTCGAATTTTTTTTTTTTTTTTCGTTGGGAAAAATTCGACGGCAAAACGTTTTACATAATTTGATTATGCAAAAATTGTCAATTTCAGGTGTATCTGTGAAATCGTTCTAATGCCTGGCGACGATATAATAGAAAATTCTATAGTATTAGCGTGCCTCGTTAAATGTAATTTAACACGTTGAACTCCGAAAGGATATTGCGACATGTGTGCACCCGATACATCTACATCAAAGCCCCATATATTTCAACATTTGCAAGACTTGACAGCAGCACAAAGCCCTCATTTGTTTGAGCCACATTTTCTTACGAATTACCGGCGGAAAACTCGCGAAATTCCGTCGGTGAGTCGCACCAAGTCGAACGTGTTAATTTCGCGAAGCGCTCGGCTAAGATACATCGACATCCGCTTTGCAGAAAGAGAAGAAGAAGAAACGGACACTCATAAAACGCTCCTGCGAACATTTTTGCATATAAAATATGCGGTTCTACGTTCGAAATGGTAGAAGGTTTATTTTTGTTTTTTATGGAATATAATTAAACGCGTTCAAAGCAGGTCAAACAGCGATACACATTAATAAGTAGACGGCGGATGTTTGTGCAAATATAAAGTTCCGTGAAAACTGCTAAGAAACTAGAACCTGAGCAGAGATCCTTTTTACTCGGTAAATATTGTAACGGGTGTAATACTTTGGCATATTTTCGCAATTTGTTTCTTAAATAAGTTTATTAACAGTTCTCAACAAACTCACTACTTTAACAGTTACAAAATCTATCATCGAAGCAGAGTATAAAGCTATCTTTCAATTAAACAACGTTTGATGAACTCCTTTATAAAATCCCTTTTTCCGCGCATCACAATAAAAATATAAAAATCCCGTCAGCAGTTCACGAGCGACTCAAATGACGACAAAATAAACTTCATAAATCTTAAAACCTTCAAACCCCATCACCGGAATACAATACAAAGCTTCGATCCAATTAAACTACATTTTATCAACTCTTCTATCGAATACCTTTTGTACAAATACCAAAGAGAAATAATAGAAACGAAAAACATTCGATCGGCCATTCACAGATGGCTCATTCCAGGTGAAACGCGTTCAAAAACACAGCGTGTATACAGATACAATTTGCAAAAAAAAAACGACAAGAAAGAGGAACAGGTTGCGGAAAGCCGGGCAGCATCAAACGGACAACTTCATAAACCGCTCCCTTGCACATTTTTTCGCGTAGAACGCAGGCTTTTATCAGCCGGCAAATGGTAGCCGGCAGCAAGATAACGGCATCCAATTCGTCGTTGGTGCATGGTAAATGTTAAATGTATATACGCACGTAGACGCGTATACCCGGGAGCGGTGGTTCGTGTGTGCATACCGGAAGAACGTGCGAGCCTTGCGCAACGATCGATCGCAAAAGTTATGTAATGAGTCTCCGCGTGCGCTGACTCCCGCACGGAGACCGCCAAAATCTAGGTTATCGAGTTCTCCTACGGTCTACACTCGGTACACGCACTTTAACGACCGGATTCAATGGCTCCTCGTCTGCTCTTTGCCTCTTTCTTCCTCTCACTGCCTGCCTCTCCTACCTTTTCTCCTGCTTCTCTCTCCCTGCCGGTCTCTCTATTTTTCTTTCCCTCTTCCTCATGCTCTCTCTACCTCTCTGTCTATTTTTCTTTCTGTCTCTGGCTGTCTCTCTATTTTTGTCTTTCTCTATCTGGCTGTCTCTCTACTTTTCTTTCTCTCTCTCTTCAGCTTGCTCCCTTTCGCCGTTCCTCTCCGTTCGTACTTTTGCTAATTTTTGTTCCTTGCAATTACGAGTGTGCTTTCGAATTTTAAGTACAGCCGGCTCTACCTCTGGGGATGAGAGGGCGCTCTGTATTCTTCCTTTTCTTCTCTTTTTTTATTATAAGAGAATCACGAGAGGGGTGCATATTTATGAGGGAGATATATATAATTGTATCGTTTACTTGGAACGAAGAAACCCGGGATCTGGGTTATCGGTGTTGTTCCGTGAGGGAATGTTTGGTGGTTTTATGGAGATACTTTTGGTAATGTGCTTTCATTTGGAGGGACCTTTGAAGTTATTTGGATTTAGTGGAGCGATTTCCGTTGTTCTTTTTAATGGTTACGTGATTGGGTGGTGAGAAGTGTACTTTTAGGATTCTGATTAATGAAGTGTTTAGAGATGCTTGTTGATTTATATATTGCAGTTGTTCCTAAGAAATAAATGGACCAGCAAGTCTGGAATTTTATGTAAAAAATTGTCGTCCATGATTGATAGTTCGTAGCGAATAAAGGGGGTAGTTATGGTGCATATGGTGTTAAAGTCTCGGATTCCCAATTAGTGGGCCCAATTCCTGTGTGATATGTATAGCCTCTATTGTTCGGAATCCAACTAAAATAATAAGTCCTAAGCAAAATGGTGATGGCAGCTGAGGCCGAAAGAGAACAACAGAGAGCTAAAATTTACTTGTCATTTTGGATAAATATATTGAGCAACTAATATCTTACTGTATGAAGATATTTTCATGTCAAAAATTCAATTAAATATAAAATAACTTCTTGTAATTCATTTTGGAATGTCTGGAAATCCGTAAAAGAAGCTCGCCACGAAACAATACCAATTAAATTTTCTTATGATAATCTAATCAGCAATGAAGCTCCGTGATCTCGAAAATGATATATACTCGGCACACTAGAGAATCCATTTCCTCGTTTCATCCAGAAATGGCTAGCTCGATTAGCACTCTGGGGGACGAAGTTTGAAAATCCGTTGGGTGCGATAACTTTTCTCTTCCACGGCTAAAAGTTTTATAGGTACGCGCAGAGAGAAAGAAAATGACTGGGGACACAGCGAAAGAGTGAAAAGGAAAGAGGAACGTCAAAGAGATAGAAGAATAAAAATGCATACTTACGGTATCGAGTGCCGAGAGACTGAAATGATTCGCGCCGAGTCCCTTAAAATTGATAATTTTACTGCGATATAATACTCGAATTGTGAAATTACGTTCAATGAATAATGTAGCAAGTAAAAATGTATTTTGAAATCGCCGGAGTTCCCGTAACGAATGAAATATCCCGTGGACTGTAACATCCTACGCCATCATCCGAATCCGAACCACGATCATTTCCTACGTTCTAACAATTGTTACAATAATGACAGTAAAAATTCCACTTTATCTCTTTCCTCCAGACCAATATTCCAACGAAAAGCAAGCTAAATCACGAAAAGTACTTTTCAACCTCCACTGAAAAATCTACCGTCGCTTTTTGCACCGACGAAACTCTCATGACCCGTGCATCGTCGCGTTTTGAGGAGACCGCCAAAAGTAAAATAAAAATCCAAGAGAAGACCATTGACCGACGAAAACGATCGGTAGATACGTCCCAACGATGAAGTTCCGGGTCACCCGTTAGAATATCGCGAAGAAAAATGACATAAGACATCCCCGTTCCGACTCGGGCGCCATATGACCGTCTCTGTCGCAAGCTCTCTTCCCCTCTTCGGCATGCTCTACCCCACTCTTGCCAACCATCCTCCTACCATCGTTCCTTGCCCTCTCCTCCGCCAAACCCGACCATCCCTCCCGCACCCACTCATCCATCCACCTACCTACACCCCCGCACTCTCACCAGAGTCAGCGCGTCGCTACCAACACACCAGTGTCTCTACCACCACCAACGGAACCTCACCACCACCATCGCAGACTATCCACCGTTACCTGCACCACTACTCACGCATCGGTGACCAACACTAATTGCAAGACCAACTCGATGCACCGTTGGTTGAAGATGGTGCGCGCGTTGGTGGAAAAGGAGGAAAGGGGAAGGACGGATTGAAGGAATGGAAGGTAGAGCGGAGCGAAGGATGAGGCAAAGGATAGAGCAACGTTGGTGAAAGGAAGAGGGAAGAAGGTAAGGCGGAAGAGTGAAAGAGGGAGACGGAGTATCGACTAGAGTCGGAAGGTAGGAAAAGGAAGGACGATGGCGAGGGAGGAAGGGAACCTACACGAGGCTAGAGAGCAGAGTACAAGGAGGAAAAAGGTAAAGGATAGAGGGAAAGGAGAAGAAAGACAGATAGAGAGAGGGAGGAAGAGAGAGAGAACCCAGCACAGCATAGCTTAGCATGGCACGACACGGCATATCCATAGACATATACACTGTGTCTATGGGCATATCGACGAGATCCGAGAGCGGCCGAGCACGACCGAGCAGGGCCGACTCGGACCCTGCGCGCTCAACCCAAACCCGAGGAAGCATAGTTGCATTTAAACTGCCATCCCACCGAGGTCTCTTTTCCGAGTACTCTGTTGGCCCGGGCACAGTCCTCGAGGAGTACGCGTATGCCGTCCATACACCCGCACTCTTTGCGCTCGTCCGGACGTGTGACACTTGTCTCTGGCACCCTCGCGCGACCGAGCGTGTTTCTCGCCTTTGTCCGCGTACTCGCGTACCGAGGAAACGTGCGGTGTACGTCGTGGAGGTACGAATAAAAAGGGGGTTGTCGTGGAATATCGGTAAAAGAGAAGATGCACCGGGAACGGTAGAAAAGAAAGGAAAATAACTTCGGGAGTGAAAAGGACGGTGTCCCTCGCGATTTGGACGATTCCATGGAACGCCGTTCGATGGGCCAGTGAAGGTGTCAGGCGGTGTAACAGCTGAGGAGAAAGAGGAACCGAAGCGTTCCTCATTGTTACCAGGCACCCCGTGAATACCCGGGCCGTTTTTGAGACGTTCTATGATGAGTTTTCTATCGGAGAATCGAGTGGAAATCGGGCCGTTTGAAAAGTGAACGATGTTACACACGTTTTTCAACGGGTACGCAATCCTTTTACATGGGGAATGAGAGTTCGGTTTAATTCGTTCAACGGCCTGTCCGTAGACTGTCAAAGTTACGCTTGCCTGTTAGAGTCAGCTGCTTCGTTACGTCGAACGAGATACGTCTCGGATATACAGGATGTCCTGAAAGTATCGTGCGTTTTTTTCTTTTTTTTTTTATCAACTTTTGACAATTTTTTTTTCATCGTGGTACGTGCAACTTTATCGATTCATAGGTGAAGTCGTTGTAAGAGGATTTTGAGTTTGGATGATTTTGGAGTCTATTTTTTTTCAAAATTATTAACTGTAATACAATGGTTTTGTGTCGTGTTATAGAATTTTGTTGAATTTTTTCTCTGATTATTTCTACGGTTTTTATTCGAGTGATCATTCTTGGGGAGTCAGTGAATGTAGACGTTTCGGAGTAACTTCCTATAAAACCATCAATTTATCATGGGATTCCAGAGTCCGGGCAAACCAGTCGATCGATTAAGCACACATTTTGATCTCGATAAAGTCGGACACTTCGATTGCTCTTTCATCCCCTGCTGAATTTTATTCTCGGTGATTTTAACTCCCCCATGGATCAGTCTCGGGAATTTGTTGAATTTAAAGGACCGACCGAAAATACAGCTGGTCCTTCCTTTTATCTCTGGCTAACGTTCGAACGTCGAAAACGGTGTTACGAGCTATCAAAGAGGCGTCGAGTTACTCGAGTTAATTACTTTCGTTGCGCCGAACGAGAGCTCTTTCATTTAACCAAATGGAACAAATTTCTACCGAGCCGACTATTTTCGATCCCGTGATTTTCCGTTCTACGACAAACGGCAACCTTTTCGCTTCTTCCTCCTCCTTTTTTTTTTCTCTTTCTCCACTCTCGATCCTCGTACAAATAAATGCCATCGTTTACAATTAATTTGCATCTTTCGCACTCCGCACGATTTTCGTGTTCTTTTTCGTCTTTAACGCGATGCTCCTTATCTTTTTTCTCGATCGTCGTCCCGCAAAACATTATTCGAATGCTGTTGCTACGTGGAGCACGATGGAGCTATCTTTTAAAGCCGATATTGCGGTTACTGACTTATTGTCGCGATCGTGGAGAATACGGGAGAGTCGAATTAAAATGGGATAAAAAGGAAAAAAAAGAGTGGAAACACTCGCCATGGAAATAATTCATTTCAATAGGACGATCAATACTTTTCGAGAGCACGTTGCGAAACTCTTCGTTCCACTTTTTAGACCCCTCGAATCACGAAATTTACGACGGAAGTTTTTCATTGAATCGTTGTTTCTCCGTAATAAAATCCCTTTTGTTCGGTGGAATAAATTGATTACTGAGGACACTGTACAATATCGTCCCGAATGAATCGTTGTTGAAAATAAAACAGTCGCATCGTCACTTTCTGTGGCACACTTTAGAAAATCTCCCCAGCATTCGAGAGGGTATACGTGGAATATTATTTCATATTGTTTGAAGACCTCATTGAAAAAGTTTTTTTTTTTGGATTGTCGACGGTCTTTGAGGCTTTTGCTGCATCGGTGGATCTACTATACCGTATAACTGATAGTTACAGACGTGCATTTTGGAACAAAATTGAATTTATTTGTCTATATTTTATATATAAATTAAAATCATCTATCATCGAGATACTAGAATTGACAGCTGATAATTATAGTCATAAATTTTGCTGGAAGAAATTTTATTTCACTGCATATATTTTTAATATTAATTTAAATAGTTCGTTATTAACGAATTACAGTGAAGAATTTTGCAGGTTAAAATTTAATTCAACTATCCATACTTTTTTTACAGCAATTAAAATCACCTGTCCCAGAATGGTTATAATTGAGAATGGACAATTATAGCAATACATTTTGCTCCATAAAGATAAATTATATTCCCTGTATATTTTATATTAATTAAAAACGTCTACTATAGATCCACTTTAACCAAAACCTAATAATTATAGTCAGGAATTTTCCAATAAAATTTAATTTACCCATCTACATTTTCCATCAAAATTAATATAGAAGTAACATTTGCATATTATACTTCTATGAAAATGAAAATATTCATCGCGTATTAATTAATGTCTTTCAATTTTCCATTGTCGACTTTTATTACTTTCTTCATTTCGGCAGAAATCCAAAATTCTAAGTAGGTTAGACGCACTGTTTAGAAAATTACGGTGACAATGTTTAAATGTTTGCCCACTGTTTAGAAGTCCGAGGCTTCATCTTCATCGCCACCAGAGCCTTCGATATCGGAAATAGATATTAGAAGAGCAAAATGAACGGTGGCGACGAGGATGTAGCCTCGGATTCTCAAATAGTAGCATCGTGTTCCAATCTTGACACTTTCGACGAACTTTTTTCAATATGGACACCATAATCTGCCCGGTTTAGAACTCACCTGAAACTATAAGTTCTCGGCGTTACAACCATAGTTGCACGAAAATATAAAACAAGAACCATCCGATCTAGAAAACTTTTTCCACGCGAGGCAAATGGCCCTACTTCAAATTTTAGCTGTGAAATATTTGGAAATGGTAACTAGTAATCGTTGGATGTAAGATACACCTTCTGAAGCATTGTTCGAAAACCACTTAAAAGTCAGGTCCTCAATTCTGTGATTGTAGTTGTCGAAATTAGAAATAGACATAAAGAATCATCTATCACTTTCCGATTCTGTCATGCGGTGCTGAAGAGAAGTCTCGCGGGATTGAAAATGTCTCATTTAGTTTTTTCGTTACTTGATCCCGTCAGTGTATCTCACCGTTTAGCAAATAGCACGTTATATTCGAAATTTGTATGAGAGGATTGCTGTTCCTTTCATTTTGATCAATCAGACTTGCATTCCTTTCAAACTCCTTCCGCAGGACTTCTTTTCAGCACCGTACAATACATTGACCTCACTTCGACGTAGAGTTCCAAAGTATTTATTCTACTAGGTTTTATTTTCACTACAGAATCTAAAAATAATTTTACATTTTCGACTAAATATCCCTTTGTGCCTACCGTTTCTGTCGCCATCGAGTAAAAGCGATAAAAAACCTCGTTAAATTAACTTCCCCTGGCTGAAACAGAATTAGTAAATTAATTCAGACAGGAAAAATTGAAGGAACTTTTCCTACGTGAAATTATTCCTATTTTCATCTACACTTTCTAAATAGCTCCTACACATCAATCAATCAAATTCCATATTTTCAACGTTAATTAACCAACACCTACGGCATGAAAAGCACTTAAAATCAAAATCCCCGTTCAAAGTTCTCCGACCAACACCGAAACCGTTTAACGTTCATTTATCTCCATCCCTTTTTTCTCCTCTCTTCACAACGATTCACTTACTCCATCGCAACACGAATCTCCCAACGAGCGCAATGGTGCACTTGACAAATTACAATCGTAATTCGCAGCCCTTTGTAATTACTGTCGATATGTAGTTCCGTGTCGTGTACTCGTTACGGGCCGATCAGAAGGTAATTTCTTACTCGGAGTAATAATACGGTAACTCTCGTGGCGTGTGTATACGTACATCGGATACCCGGGTTTATGCAAGTATTACAGCAATTACCGGGCATTTGTGCGATAGCTTCGCCTCAACTGTTGCACGCGAATATCGTAACTCGTGCGGTAATTCGTGTCGTATCGATATCTGCGCCCCGTTATCGTTGAATGTCAATTAATTAATCGAAACGCGATGTCGTTTCGAGTGAACTGACAGATCATCCTGAGATCCGCGCCGTCTTTTGTCCGACGTGAATCGAAGAACTTTTACGTCGAGAATCCGTACGTTACGTAATGACTGACACAACGTCGGGAGATTAGCATTCATCGGTGCATCGATGCACATTCGCGTGTAATCGAGGAAAAACGAAGACGTTGGAGAGGAATGAGTGCTGGGATTCGAGGAAGAGGAAGAATTCTTAACGTGGTTCCGGGAAGTCGGTGAGTAAATGATGCGAGGATGTTTGATATACTTGTAATTATAGTGTGATTCATGTGTATTGGGTTGGGCATCGCGCAGAAGGTTTTTTATGGGGTCATGTCGTCGATTGGAATATTTAATTTGACCTGTTCTGCGTGGAGTCGAAGAGGAGACATGAAGAAGGGTGTTAGTGTCAAGTATTGTAAAGAATTATTCTTTTGTTTTATGGTAGAATATTGAAAATAGTATTCATTATATAATACTTTCTAGGATTTTATAGTATTTTTGGTTTGACATTTGGAAAGCCTGTTAATTAGTCATGGAAAGAATTTTGTATTTTAACCCCTTTCCCTACAATAATGGTTCACACTGGCGATAAGATAAATGAGATAGGAAATTTGCAAGTTTTCCAAAACCTCTCAAATTAAAGATATCAACGGGACACGATAGGGTAAAATTATTTCTATCATATTAAGATTACGTTAAATTGCCTGATATATCAAGAACCACCGATCAATTTTTAATTTAGCAATTTAATTCGGAATTATTGCGGAAGTAGTCACAAAAGTAATCGTAGGACAAGGGGTTAAGAAGGGATGCAAGTGTGTTATTACGATTATTTAAAACGATTGAAACTGGCAGGACAGATTTTCTTGTGTTATGGGATAATAAATTCTTCTTGGAATCGAAGTCACATATGTTCGAACACATGAGCTCACCGGGATGTTTAGTCTAATTCGGGAAACTGTTCGTTTAATATACATCCTATATCACGTACGAAATACTAAACATTGTATAAATTATTGCGATAACATTTCTCTCCATTTTTGCTGATATTAAACATCATATAAACGATCTTTTCGAAACGAATAGAATAGTTTTTTTTAAAAATGACACTAACAACCCTTTCTACTTCCACTTTTCAGTTGCATCAGAATAATTTCATCGTCGCTATAAAATTGTTTTTTTAAAATTCGTGGCATCATGGAGTACTTGACAATTTTTTTTTAATAATATTCTATCATGTACAATGATCTGCGACCTACTAAAAAATTATCAGGATTAATAGTAGCATCAATTATCACAATTCTCCAAGCATTTACTTTTGCTCTTTTAATACAATTATCTTATTATTTTAATAGAATCTCAATTTCTCATATAAATCTCAATCAAACTTCTATATAATTAAGCTTAATAAAGTCTTCATTCTTAAAGAAAATCTTAATTTATGGATTTAATAGATCCTATTACCATTTGTTTACGATCGTGATTGTCACTAATTCATTGTTTAAATGCAATTACTAGGACTCATTATTATGTTACATATGCCTTCCATTTTTAATACGATTATCCCCTAAAATTATATCAAATTCTCAAACGTGCAATTCTCAGCGAAGAAACGCGAAAGGAGGTTGGAGATGCAACAGGGTGACATGTGGACTTTCGATGCATGCGCGAACGTTGCACCGTGGCGTTGCACCGGTCGGAAATATATTCCCCATCGTGGCTCGCGTGCAGAAAATTGAAAAAGAAAATTTATTACAAATCTCCCGACAATCGTGCGAAGTATTTTCGACGTTCCGTACACCGGTATTCCTTGCACGATAATTAATGTGAGAATTGAAAACATGCGAGGCGTTCGCTCAATTGAATCTCTACTTTAATTATGCATATGCATGTACGCCGGAGGGATATATCTCGTTGGATATTATTGAATTATAATAGAATAACATATAATTCACGTTTCACGCGTATATCCTTCCTCATTATGATGCGCGGGTTCAATGAATTCATACAGTAATTTGAAAAGGCATGGTACTGCTTAATCCGAAAATAATGAATCTTCCGAAGAGTCGTATAATTCTTGGGGTACCCTGTAAGTTCCATATTGAAAGAGACGATTTTTTGAAATTCTAGGGGGGCTATGGTGACCTAGGGCTAACCATCTGGGGTGAGTGGTACTTTAGTGGTGGCATATAAAATTTTTCTTCAAAGATTTATCACAGGAGATACAAACTTTAAGTCATTCAGAAGAATGTGATGTGTTAGAAGGTAAAGGCTTGTACTCACAATCGGAGGGCCTGAGTTCAAATACCCCATCACCGCTGAGAAATTTTAGGTGGGCTAGAATACCACGTTGGGAAAATATTCCAGAGGTGATGGGGATTTGAACTCGGCCACATTCATTAAGAATCTAAGTCTTTACCTTCTTAGCCATCATAGTTCCTTATTTTGTATTTTTCGGTCCTAATTTCCAAGGTTATTTCACCTAAGACCTGTTTTAGGTGAGTTCCGAACCACCATGGCTAGGATATCACCTTGGTAAAATATCCCAGAGATTATGGGGATTTGAACTCTGCCCCATTCACTAAAAATCTAAGTCTTTATATTTTGAGCCATCATAGTTCCTTATTTTGTATTTTTCGGCCCTAATTTCTATGGTTAAATCACTTAAGACCTGTTGTAGGTGAGTTCAGAACCACCATGGCTATGCCATCACCTTGATAAAATATGCCAGAGTTGATGGAAACAATGTACTCAATCCCACTAATTAAGAAACCAAGTCTTTACCACCATAGCCACCACAGATTCGAAAAACGAATTAGCCCAAACATCAGTAGAAAAGTCCCCGTGCAAAACGAGTGATGTAATCACGACGTAAATCTCATTTCAACGGTACAAAACGCTCTGGGGGTCGTGTGCACGATAGATACTACGAGGCGCATACTTCTTAGTCGCTTATATACAATTACCCTAATAATCCGGGCATGCAAGTAATGCTGTAACGCTTAAATATTACCCCGACGAACAATGTGTGCAGGGCAAACGATACATTATCGAGTTAAACGCGGCAGAACGAAACGTTCCAAACATTCTCGGCCCTCCGTTCCGCCGAAGGGGAGAAACAAAGATCGATGCACCCGGGCTACGATTTTCCCCCTTATCTCTTCGCGGAGCTAACGTCGATCGAATGCATTCGCCAATTACGACGAAATTACATCACATTTAGCGAGGCAACGTGCTCCACGTTCCCGTCGTTTCTCGCCACTTTAGGAGTCGAAATTATTTTCAACGAGCTCGCCGAGGCAGCTCGCAATCTGGCTGCGTGAGCGTAAAGAGCTAAGAATTCTTGGCCCCCCCCTTCTTTTTCTTCGTCTTCGACGTTCATGTTGGTGCCCCCGCGCCATCTTCTTGTTCCTTGGGGTTATAACGGCGTCGTTGTAAGACTTCGAAACGAAAAGCGCCTCTCGGGAAATTGAATCGACGTTCGGCACACTGGTAAATAGATCTCCGTCTTTTTTTTCTTTCTCTTTAGGAGTTTTCTCCCTCTCTTTTTCTATCCTTTTTCCGTCGAGCCTTCTTCGGATATTCTTTTCCTTTTCGCTCATTTCTGAGGGGAGGAATAAAGGGGTAGAAAAAACGGACGGAACTAAACGAGATCCAATTTGTTCGGATTAATGGATGTCTCGCTGCTCGCACGCGATGCAAACACCGGGTCAACGTAATCCTGGAGAGAGCAAGTGGAAGATTAGGGGCTCGATTATCGCATCTTTAGCATGTTTTCTTCGTCGTCGAACTGTGATTTCAAGTGGTTTGATCGTTGGGTGTGATAATCGTCGATTAGAAGTGAAATGAAAAAGTTAAGTCTTTTCCTGATGAACATGGCTCGTTGCTGTTTCTTTAAATTCCTTGACTTGAAAATATGAATTTCTACCGAAGAATTTTATTGTGGAACTAAATTATCAGGTGTTCACTTTGCAAAGAGGAAATTGCATTTGCTTGCGTCTAGCCGAGATTATCATCCTTGTTCTTATCTTTTGTAACGAGGAGAAAGAAGGCGTCGTTTACGTAAGAGAACTTCGATAAACTACTCAAGAAATACGACCACGTTATATGCAAATAACTGGATAAAGTGTAATCCAGAGAAGAATCTTACAGATATATTCAGTCAAGTGCACGTTGCAGTTTACAACGTTAATGCAATCAGAAGAAATATGCGCACGTCCAACTTCTAACTTTAAGTATCCTTCAAGAACATAAATCAAGAATTCATAATCAGATTAGCCGAATCCCGTTACAAACGATATAATCGATATAATACCATTTATCGATCAAGCAACTGATTCAATAAATTCATTAGAGGCTGACCAATGGCTGGCAGGTAGGGCTAACATCAAGAAAGAGAATCACAACAAATACATCAAATTCATCGTGTCACTCCAGCTCAACTTTTATTAAAACTTCCTCGCCCCTCTCCCTTCAATTATCTCAATCCAATTTCCCATTTATGCTACAATTAAAAACCACATGACCACTCAAATCCCTCCGACGCCTCTGCACGAGGAACTCAACTCCCATATAAATATCCCCATCAAATTCATTTATACCAATCTACAATTCAACCTTTCCTATCCACCCGCCACAGGACGTCCGGCTGCAAAGGATTAACTTCACACCGGAATTAAATTCAATCTAAAATTCCATCCGACCATAAAGCCGACACTTTTTGCCTCCAAATTTCCCAGCATGAATCCCGTGATTGATGAAGTGCATCCCCATGTCAACCCCTCTGCTCGGCGACAGCAGGAACAAAGCTACGTAGGGAAAACACAGGAGAACACAGATAGGAGGGTTCGGTTGACTCGTTGCAAAATTCGACGGTGCACCGAATCGTTCGTGGGAAGGAATGTCAGGTTCGTGGTACTTTGACCCGATGACCTTAATGGTAGCACGCGATGGCGCCCACGCACGCGTGCGCGGCTACGGTCCAAACGGGGAAAGAAAGATCATGCAAAAGCTGGCGAGAGCCTCGTCATTTTTACCGGCAGAAATGCCAATTCGTTCGGAAGATCGAAAGGAGGGAGAATCGAGCCGATGAGACTCGAAAGGTGCGTTTCAATGGGCGCAGAAACGGATCCCTCCAGCCCTCTTCATTGTTACCGGGACCGACAAAAGGTCTTGGCGAAGAGAGATACTACCATCTAAATTGAATCTCTCTCTTTCTCTGTCTCTCTTTCCTCTATTGGCCTCTCTCTTTTTCTTCGGCGCCAACGCCGTGTGCTACTCTAATTCATTTGCTTTTATTATGGCCGCGGAAGTGAGACGAGATGAAAAGCGGGCACAATCTCTACGCGCGAGTGGACGAGAATGGTAATTGTATGTACACTTGGTTTTATCATGGAGCGCGGGGTATTTCCACGTATTCTATGACGAATGGGCATTGGTGTGTTTAGGTTTCTTGGTTTTTTGGGGGATTTATCGATTCGTTGGAGATTTAAAATGATTTTTGATGGATTTTCCATCATTGATGATTGGATAGGGGTAGCACAAGTTTTTAGGAGATAATAGGATTTTGAATTCTCATTTTACGGAATTAAAATGAGAATATTGATTGGGGGTTTAGGATGTGTTTACACAGAAATTGTGATCGCTTTCGGAATTTTGATTTTTATATAACAAGTTTCCTTTTATCGTCTGCAATTTGGAATTTGTATGAAAAGAAGCGAAAATTGCCTTCGGATTTAAGAGAGTTTTAAAGACAAGCGGTGAATATCTGCAGAAAGTTTATTTTTCTGTTTATGCGTTGCATATTTTCGTAAATATTCATTAAAATTACGACTTTTGAGTTGAGAGTCTTACGTGCTGAACGATGGAAATCTTTTCATTCACTGATGCTTAGAGAGTTTCATTCAATCTGGTCAAGTGTACAGTGAGAGAAATTGAATCTGCCATCTTAGACAGCAGCAAAGAACAGAAAATTTTCTATGCCAATTGTAAACATACTTTCATGTCCTATACATCTTCTGTATATCGAGGATCTATTGTGTTTATCAAATTATAGTCTTGGACTCACAAATTCCTCTCACCTCTGGCAGATTTTCCCCCATAAATGATTCAATATCAGCCTAAACTTCTAAAGTTTAAACAAAGTGATCAATTACATCCAAAATATGCAAAAACGCTAAATATCCATCGAGAAAACATGTGTTCGATATTACTGATCTATAGGGACAATTTTATCAACCAGTGTCTACAATATCACCGTCAATTTCCTCGAATGTACCTCAGCCTGGATGAACAAACCGCATTCCAACTATATTTCTCTCTAATTTCAAATCCAACAGCAGTATTCATCGTGAACAATTAAACCCGCCAAAAACTCTACCTTGCAACTATTAAACAACTCTATTTTCAACAAACTCCATTATCAAATTCCAAGTACATCAAGCGGGGCTTTTCACGAGTGAATTACAAAATGAAAAGAATCCAGTTTATGACGACTTTCAGTGTCCACGACTAAACCAGATCTCACGTGTCTCCCGCGGCGATTCTTTTGCCCTTGCCTCCAATTCATTTAGCTTTATTATGTCCGCGGAAATGAGCGGGATGAAAAGTACAATCTGCACATCGTAGGAGAGAACGAAGAAGTTAATTGTATGTGCATAAGAGCGAGCCGATCGAATGGATTGCGAAGTCGCAGAAAAGAAAAGAAAGAAAGTGGCGGAGAAATGAGGAGAGTGATCGATAGACGTTTTAAGAGAAGAAGGAGGAAGAGGAGGAGGAGAGAAAAGGATCTAGGAGAGGCTGAGACACGAAGGAACTCCGCTGGTGTAACGCAGCGGAGAAGATTGGCAATTTTCGCAAAATTAAGCGAATTGAATCGAATTATGTCGAGCCGGTGACGTCAGCCTTGTAACTCGCTGAATTGGCGAGAAATGTGACTCTCTTGCGTCACTTATACATCGATGACTTTACCCGCGTTCGTTGCGCTCGAGCATTTTCACGACGTATATATACGTGCTCTTACACTTCACCCGGGAATTTTTCAGACGTGTATCGACTTTTTTTTTCGTCGCCGAGAAACTGGGGGGATTTTACTTTTAAATGTAACTCGAACGGCGCTTACAGGCTTTATGGATTAAAAGGGACATTTAAAAAGCAATTCCGAGTGTAATCGAATTTTTAACTCGATCATCCAATTCATGACGTTCGTAGGAATTATTGAATTGGGAAATATTACCGCTTTGAATTATGTCGATTTACGGCGTTTTCGGATGTTGAGGAATAATGAAGCACTTTGTGTGATAATTGCATCATTTCAAGATTCTGCAACTTTCTTTTTTTACAAATAAATGAGATGAAGCAAAGTGAAGACCCTTAAAGCTAGAAATTACAAGTATTACAAAATTTCAAAGATAAAGATACAAATCCGCCATAACGCCATTGAAAATCCTAACATTAATTCTATTGTCCACACTAAAGAAACTCAACTCCCCCATTTACACAATTTTCAAAACCCCGCGAAAATCCAATTTCTCCACTATCAAAACTACAATTTCTCCAAAATCCTCATCACCAAAACCCAACATTCCTTCCCTCATTCCTTAATTTCATCATTTCCCGATCCAACCAAAAAATACCTCCATCATTCTGCACAAACTAAAAAGAAGAAGCTCCCAGAACTCGCGCCATTTTTCCAACCAAAGGAATCCCCTCATCGGAGCGTTAGAATTCATCAGAGGAATTCAGCGGCGGACGATCGAAAAGGTCAAAACGAGGTGTCTCGGGGAAGGCGTTAATTGACTTAAAACCACGATGGTTTACGGTACCGGCGCTGGAGGGTAGAGGATGAGAGCTGACCGTAGAGAAGGATGGGGTGTGCGAAGTCAATTAGCATAGGCACGAAGTTTGCGGCTCGAACGCGAGGCTGCCAGGTGACGGAGGGGTGGCTCGAGGAAGAGCAAGGGTGTGCTACTGCCGAGGGAAACAAGAGGGGGTCGACGACGGGGTTGAAGGCGTGAGGGACGCTGGATCGACTGTCGGAGAAGAGAGAATGTTAAAGCCCGCGGCTATTCGCGTTGGCGCCGATGACTTTATGAAGTCATCATCGAGAGTCCCCGGTAATCGGGAATGCCTTTTGATGCGTGAAACTTAGGCGCGCCGGATTACGAGGACGGATTAAATCCTGTTAGAGTAACGGCCTCGATGGGGAGGGTGATATTGTTTTTATTCGATTGACGGGGCGATTAATGAGAATTGAGGCCACGGGTGTCTGAAACGGAGCCTGGCTGCTGGTGTTTTGAGATAATCAATCTTCCTTGTTTATAGGTCGTTAATTTGTTGTTCATCTTGGTCATTTTTGGGGTGTGACTACACTTTGTTGGGTGTGTGTTTTTAATGGTATTAATTAGTGATATTGGGGTGGCAACTAAGTGATTGCCGATTTTGACGATAGATGGTTTTAGCACTTCTTTTTGTTTCGTCAACGTGTTCAAATCACCTAATTTATATTATTTTCTTGTTGTTTGGACTTCTACCTTTTATTAGTAAAAAAATCGTATCGATGAACCATTTAGTTTTTTTTGTATCCCAATTTAAATAGGAAGAACAAAATGCGCACTTTAGGCATATTTTATTGTATTATTTCCGAAAAAGGAACGCATCCCAAGCATACAAAAAGTTAGGTGCCGTGTATGAGAATGAAACTTTGAAAGATAGGCAGTGTCAAAATTGGTTTGCCAAATTTTGCAGGGAAGAGATTGCAGAGAAGCTCACTGTATCGCATACATGCATTTAAAAAAATTAAAACAGCTTCGCTATGTTAAAAAACTCGATTTATGGGTCCCTCATCAGCTTAAGAAAATTCCTTCTTATATAAAATCCGGAATCGCTTAGTTGCCAACCCAATAAATCTAACAAATTAAAAATTACTTATTTGTTACATTGCAATTCTTTTGCTATTTTGTCTTATCTCGATAAATATTAGCAATCAGATTGATAAATTTTCTTCTCTTGCTCCAAAATATTTATCTCTTGTACTTAATTATATTAGATTTAAAAATCGGTAGCTTTGGTGCTAATCATTTTTTCTATAATTCCTGTAAAATCGCAGAATTCTGCTCTTTTAGAAACCCTTGCTGTTAATTGAAATTTTCGAGTTTTGCATTAAATAGGAAAGATGTTCGTCGTTCGAGAAATTAGGGAAATTTGATGTATGTTTCATGGTGGTTCGTGGTGGATGGAAGACATTTTGTTGACGGAATATTTACGGTGACTTCTGCGGTAATGGATGGAGTAGATTTTATGGTTTGTATTATTTCCGAGGAAACGAGGCCGCTGTAGGTGAAACGACGAAATATGCGCTCGCATCTTTTTCAAATTCCGTGCTATGCATAAATATCCGTTATACCTTCGGTGCAACGTGTCCATATATAAATTGACTCGGTAGATGAAGTCGACTGGATGGAATATGAAATTGAGGCATAAATTTACACGAATAAATGGAAACCGAAACAAATATCACTGGAAATATGTCGATTCATCTTTATAAATTCGTCAGCCGAACTGAAGTTTTTCGTGCGTACGTAAACGTTTCATGGGAATGTTGCCGTAAACTGTTTCTCATTGTAAAAACACGAAATTTTTCTGAATAAAACGAACTCAAATAAAAATAGTTCTTTGAACGAATAGTCTATAAAAAGTTCCAATGAATTTAATTTAAAAATCATGAGTGCAAAAAGAGTTAATTAATATCCAGCTATACATTTAAATAGCTATAATACTGAAGTGTGTTAAAAATTAAGTCCCATAAATAATCGATCAACATAAGAAAGACATATTGCCAATGTGAATATTGATTCGCTTATACTTTAAAACTGCAAAACTGCAGAAAATGTTGTGGAGCCATTTTACAACGCTACAACTTTAATTTCTTCATTAGAAACTTCTAATGCCTCATTAATGGCCAATATATATTTTTTCTATGGATGCCTTTCTATTTTAAACATCTCCAATAATCTTCTCAGAAATAAACGTTAACAAATTGTCCCTCTCGTAGTTCTCCCCTATGCAATCAGAAGCGCCCAAATTCTTTGATAAAAATTAGAAAATTTTAATTTGCCTAAACGTTAGCCGTTCAATTAACTTTTTCATGACTCCATGTAGACGTTAACCCCTTGCACTACAAGCTTCTCGAAAATGATCAAATTGAAAATGTCAGTGGAACACCACACGATAAAATTATTTCTATGTTATTAATATTCCGTTAAGTTCTAAGATATATCAGGAAACACAGGCAAATTTTTATTTTAGCAATTAAATTTGCAATTATTACGGAGGCAGGCACAAAAGAATTCGTAGGGCAAGGAGTTAACCGTATATTATTTCATATATAATTATATAACCGTATATATTTCATTTTCACTATACTATTTCGTGCTGTATAAAGTATATTTGTGCACAGTCGTTGAGTTTTAACGGAAGTACTTAGAGGTGAAGAAGTTGTGACACGGCATATGTTTGAAGCGAGTTGAGGTCTCGTTCGCGCAGTGTTTCCGGTGAAACTGCATCTCTCGTAAAGGTCGTCTTTACGCTGTAAGTGCAGAAATGTGTTTACACACGCCGGAAAATAGACGTAAACCTTCGCAGGACGAGGGCTGTCGATATTTCATTGCTCATCGTCGACTGTGTAAACTACGTGCACGGAAAATCGATGTTTACCGCTTGTTACGCTAAAGAGTTGGTAATTGTTGGTTAAAAACACCGCGCGTGATTCGCTTTTCGATAGAAATTTAGGACTGCATCGAGGGTTAATGATATTTAAACGTTACATCGGCGCTGTTCAAAGTTTTTGTATAATTTTAACGGTTATCGATGTATGTTAGCAGCAGCCATATTTTGAAAATGTGGTAATTGTAGAGTGTTCCGTTGAAAAGAGAAATTTGTCGAAATCTTATACAAATATTAGCATCCATCCGGTGTTAAATTTGTTATATTTAATATATTAAATAAGCACTTTGGAAAAAGAGGAATCAAGCGGCAAAGAGGATGGTCGATTAAGTCATTTATGTTTTACAAGATAGACAATATGGAATACAATAAATATTCTACGTCCATCTCAATAAACATAAATCACCGAATCGATCATCTTTTTCGCCTCTCCATTCCTCCATTTGCAACCTACTTATTTAACACTAAACCTACCATGGTGATCAAATGACCGCTTTCAGATTTTTTCTAAAAATTCCCCACATTAATTGGGCAGCCATTCAGTGAATATTTTAGGTCTATCATATAAAGCAAAAATTACTTATCTGATCATCTTTTTCACCTCTTCAAATCCCTGTTTCCAAATTACTTATGTCGTATATTTCAATATAACAGATATAAAGTCAGTAGTTTTAATATATTGAAAAGTGATAGATTCAACGCCGATATTTCTAGTGTTAAACTTTCATCTGAAAATCCTACTTCCACATTGCACGAATCAAAATCACTCCCCAAACCCTCGGAAGCATCTTCAAACACAGCTTCAGCTCCGAGTTCAACCGAAACCATACACCATTATACCCATTCCAATCGTTCATCTCTCCTTTCCGAAATTCCATCAAAATCGTCTGACTGAATGTTCCACGAGGTACCCTCGTGATGACAAAACCCGATTATCGTCACGGTTAACCAACGATCGTACCAGTTTATCGCACAATAGCCTCACGACGGAGGGCGAAATCACGATGGAACAATTGCACAGACAGAAACAAACAGTAGGCGGATTCATTTACGGCTTTAACCGCGTTTCACGTTACCAAACGAATGGCTGACATCTCAGCGACGTCTCGGATCTTGCCGAAGGAACGTAAAGCCAAAGGGGAGAACTGGACGTGGAATATAAGAAGGGAAGATAGGAGGGCAGAGGTTGAGAGAGACCAAGAAAAAGAAGGGTATCGCCGGAAAAGACTACAGGAGGGGCTGAAGGAACGAGTCGTGGCCGGTAGAACGAGGGGGAGAATGGAAGGATGGCGGAGGGTGGTACACGATGAAGGTTTTACTGCCGCGGTTATGCTCGCCGGTTTGCGCAATTTCGGTGTATCTGAATTGGCGGAGGAGTCGTATCTAAACGAGGCCGGATGAATCTGCACCCTCCCACTCGGATGCTCTCCGGGGGGCATGTCCCATAAAAATGTTGTAACGTCGGTTTTCAACGGTGAAGTTTCGCGCGGAAGAAAACCACGTTGGATGGTGGATGGAATAAAGGAAGGACGGATGTGGAATACAGGATGATAGGATAAAAAATACAGGTTCAATCTTGAAGATTCACGTTGTCCGTGGAACCATAGCCAGTTGTTGTTGTTCGGTATACGCGTGGACAAGGGAAGTGGAATCAGGGCGAAGGTGAGAAATAAAATGGCGATACGCAATCAGATCACAATTTTTTGATATAAAAATGATGTTACGTAATAAAAGCATGGAAGGGGATCGAAAGGTAGCGTTTTATATTTCGGGAGATCTGACGATAACGTAACTTCTATATTTCTCTCGCGGGCATTTCTCTCGTTGCCTTATTCGCGAATTCGCGGCAATTTCGCGGAACGTAACCTGCACGCGAATATGGAGATTTTATTGTACGGCGTGTAGCCTTTTGTGTGCTGGCAATTCTTCTATTCGCGGTTAGGTATTCGGCGTTATTTCACGTATTTGCATACTGAAAAATTCACGTTTTTCGGGGGGCTTTATTAAATGACGCTCTAATAATGCAAACACGATAGATGAGAGATTCGTGAATTGCGAGTGTTTCTCTACGGGGTTTTCTGGTTTATTCAGATTTATAGATAAGCGGATACTTGCGATAAGAAAAATTGCATTGAATTCTGTTTTTTATGGAAAATATAGGAGGATATAATACATCGTACCTTTAGGAAGATTGAAAATTATGTGCAAATGTTTGCAGTGCGCTAAACTACATGTAAAAAAATTTCAGCATGCGAATATATCTTTATTCTTGTTGATATTTGTTAATAACAGAATATTCGCAACGCACAAAATTACGTTGATATTTATTTTCTCCCGCAAAAGTGCAATGAGACAGCATATCGCATATTTAGAAACGTTAAAAGTTATTTGCAAATATTTGCGATCTGCTATTCAGTCTACAAATAAATAAAAGAATGTATACAATCTGCAAAATTGCATCGCAATCTATTTTTTCATGAAAAATTTGCGAAGATACAGCATATTGCACGTTCAGAAAATTATTAAATCACAACATAGATTTTCTTTCGACGCGTTTATTTAACAGTTTCAAATACATTGCATTAACCACCGGCAGATTTGGTGCCAGAGATGCCATAAATGAATGCAATTTAAACACAACAACCCGCAATGGTATCAAACTTTCCTATCACATCGTTTAAACGTCGTCAGACACGAAACTCAGACATTTTTCCAAGTTCCATCGAACATTCAGAGGAGCCCGAAGATACCAGAAGAAGATATGGATTTTTCGTGCAAGGAAGTCGATAACGAGAAGCTATAGCGAAAGCTATGGAAGCCGTCGTACGGGCAGGATTAAAGCTCCTGCGGATGAGTCTTTCCCCTTTTATTGCCTTCTTCGAGAGTCACAGCCGGCACTTTCCGCCTTCTTCCCTCCTTTCGGTCGTCGAAATACACTTGACACACTGAATCGAACGAGATTTCAGCAAATTCGATGTAGAAGAATCGTCCGGGAATTCGTTCTCACCTACAAGGTTCGTGTATTCCTATGGCCCGGATTGCCCGATATAGCGAAGATGACGAGATGCTTATAAAGTCGTTGAACAATTTCCAAGTTCGACAGCTTCGAATATACGTGTCGTCGAGGCGAATAGCTTGAGAAAGTCATTCGGGAAATTCAAGCTGATTCTTTGGGTATTTCCAGCTGTTATCTACCAATTTCTGGTATTTTTTTGCGTTGCATCTGACGGATCGTCGAAGTTGTATTCTTTAAATTATTCTATAATGGCACTGAATTCCTTGCTTATATTTTCAATTCAGATTTGAACTATGAGTTTCTTATTTGGCTTGAAACTTGTATTTTATGAAACTTTACTGACATTTTTCGCCAATAGTTTTTTCTTCAGAAATATCCACAGAATCCAATTTTATGCTGACAATAGTACTCTACGTGAAAATGCACAGTTAATGCGTAGAAAATTCGCGCATCCGCTTGTTTTTAAACTTTGGCAGTTATTTAATACCTTTAAAAAGTACGGAATATTGTAACTGCACACACTTATATGCTCAGGAAACACTCCTCTATTTTTTGAGACCAAGAAGATCTTCTCTATCGTTTTTAGTTTTCACGTAATACCAGCTTCTTTGCCGAAATACAGGATTTTTACAAAAACTGATGTTTTTCGAAAACAGAGGGTGATAGAGAAATTTCGTTGACGGATTCGTGTTCAGGACGACGAACACACTAAGAATCACTCTGTGGCTATTGGAAATCAAAAATGGTGTAGAACAATGATATTAATGAATGTTAGAAAATTTGAAGATATTGCACTTTGTAAAATGAGGAGGATTCTATTAGGTATTCTCCTATTTTAGATAAAACTAATTAGGGCTCAGGCTTTAAGGGGTAGATTGAAAATAAAAAACCATGCGCTATAACCTGAGAATCACAGAAGTTCAATTTTCAACGAGAGATCTAAATAAGTAATTAAACAATGTTCTTTCAGTAATTCCCTTTTACTATTTATTGATACCAAATCCAACCCTTGACACTCTGATTCTGCGTATCAAGTAGCAAAACATCATCAATTACTGGAAAACCATGAAAAATTACACTTGAAACTTTCTCATTTAAAAAATCCCCTCCCATCGTCCTAAGTATAGAAAACAACATAATTATCTATAATCATTAAAAGTATATCACACAAGGTACATACTTTGCACCGCGTCCTATTAAATTTCCCAAACTATTCTCATTCTCCCGACAGCTTGATTTTCGTCGGCTGAAAAACGGCCCTATTTGTTTCTCGGTTTTCCACCTAGCAGGCTGGATCCGCCATAATATAAGAGGTCCTTTTTTCTTCTCGCTGCGACCACTTTATCTCCGACATTTCCTATCAGTTCCGACGATGACCCTTTAACCATATTACGGACTATCTCGAAGAACCTAATAACCTGCTTTTAACCCTAAGCTACCTCTGGGTATCCAGTCTCGCAGCCCTGAACACACACTCCTCCGAGATTTATCGCATACGGACAAAGACTCGAGCTATCTTCCTCATTTTATTCCCGCTGGGATACTGACGAGAAGATGATACAGTGATAATGACTTTCTGCTCTTGGACTATTACGAAACGAAATTCTTCGGAGCCCGAGAAGGATACAGGGTTCCACTGTGTTCCGTGAAATTGTTCGGAGTCGTGATATCCTTCTTTTTCTAAGGTTGCGTGTTATGGGTTTAGTGTTTTTTGCGAAATAAGTGAGAAGGGAAGATTCTTCTTTTGAATATTAAATGTGTTGGGCGTGGAAGTTGATTGGTTAAATGAAAAATTGGTACGTGTGAAGATGATGCGTGAATTTGTGGGTAGAATTGTTTCGGGTATGTCATCTTGATTTTTTGAGCTGGCTAAAAATTAATTTTATTAATTAAAAATTAATTTAATTAATTAAAACGTTAAGGGATTAGTGACAGATCTTTAGTAAATTTATTGAAAAAATTGACTAGGTTCACAATTTGTCTGGCAGTTTCTGTTTATAATAGTGTCATTCTTTCAGTTTTCTTCGTTAATTCGGAAATTCATCAGTTTCTTTTCTTCTGAAAAATTTATCTGATATTTCTAAATTTACTAAATTGTTATCAACAGTTCCACTGCTAAGAAATAGTATATTTTTATTTCGAAGCATTTTGCTGTAAAAATGTTATTAACATATTATTTAAACGGCGCAGTTAATTCTGACGTCTTAACCAACAAGCCGTAACGTTACTTCGATGTCACAATTGTTAAAATATATTGCCGGAATGATTAATATAAAATTTAACGACAAAAAGCGTGCGGTGGGAGAAGTTTTTGTTAGAATTTATTATGGATGCACGTCTGAACTCAACGATGACAAAGTGCGGCTGCTGAAGTTCGTAGACTGCAGTCAGCGCCAAAAGGAGCTAACAAAATGCAGCAGAGGGATTATGAGGGCTATGGGAATAGAGTCTCGGACTCCCAATTAGTGTTCCCGGTTTCGAAACCCTTCGTTGTCACCTCTAGGAATTTTTTTCTAAGTTATACGTATCTATATCATAGCCTCGCTGATTAGAAACCCAATATTGTACGCTTTTAATTGTCTGGTTGCAATGATTGCAACAGAAAAAATTAAAAAATGAAGATAACGTTGAAGAATCTTCAATGCAGTGATTCTCATTAATACAACAAAGATTAGACGATCAGTTGAAATATAAATATAATTAAAATAATCATACATAATGACGTGAATAAAAATCCAATGTTAAAATATAAAAAGAATCGAAGAACAATTTTGTTGAAATTTTCAAGAAGATATAGAGTATCGTTATTCATTGTAACGAATTGTGTAGATTCGCAATATCCGATTGAAACGGTGCAAATTACAGACGGTGTTATTTTCCATGAAGTTTCTGGCAGACGGAGTTTACATGCTTAATGAATTTCACACAAATCTGTACTGAGAAAACTTAATCAAACTAGCTTAACGAACATGTCGAGCCACGGTGTGTTAAATTTCAACGTGGAATAACTGTTCCGCTTGTCGTGACTTTTGTTCGACTCAGCAATTCCGAACACCATGACGGAGCTTATTGTTAGCTGTTCGGATACTATCGAATTGTCCGCAAAAGCCATGCAAACACAAGTTGTTTCAGTTTCTCCAGATATCATTCTTGAATTGAAATCACGTCTATTTTTGTTTCTAAACACCCTTCGTAAAGGATTATAATTTGTTTTATAAGATTCACGTACAATATCCATTCCATGACTCCCTATAAACAAGACGAATTTTTAATAAATAGAGTAATCAATCATTTTGACTGCCTCGATAGTTCTACCGTTAATTACATCACCGACAGCTACACCCACAAAAAAGAAAACCTCCACCACCCGCAGTTCCTCCCCGATATCGAAGGGGTTAACGAGATAACGGCACAAAAGAAGGAACAAGCATCGAAATCAACGAAACTCGAGTGTAAGTCATTATGCATGATTTCGATCAAGTTGAATCCGCCTTCAGTACCCGCTCGACCGGTAATTGCGGCACTGAAACAAGCGCGATAGAATAGAGAAAAGGGACGGCCGAGGGGAGGAAAACGTAGGAGTGACAGCGCGGAGGGAAGAAAACGAGGCTGGAGGCAATTTGAATCGTTCGCCTTGTTAGCGCCGATAGACAGAAAGTGGAATAGCTGTTCCTGGATTTGAGTTTACCGCGAGAACACTTGGCGCTTAAGAAGCAGTAAAAATGACACAAAGAGCGAAGGCGCCGCCGGAGGAACCTCGAGAGAGAGACGAGAACTTGGAAGGTGTATGTATGTATATATAAATATATATATATAGACGATGAGGATGAGAGAAAGAAAATGAGACGACTGTACCACCTTATGCTACGTGAAATTCAAGTGGATTTGCGACAAGTGGCTGCTAACGACGTGTACACACGAATGGACAGGGGCGAATCGGAAATGAGGGTGGAAACTCTTTCGGGAGGGAATACGTGGACGGCCTTGCTGTTTCTGGCTTCTGTGGATTTCGTGGGATGGTAATTGTGAGAATATCTGTTTTAGGTTCTACTATAAAAATGAGAAATATAAGATGACATTATATTGGATGATAAAAGCTTAAAAGTACAATTTAGCTCTCGAACTAAAATAAAGTTAAATAGAACTTAGAGAAATAATTTTTTGGCGAGGAATCAGTGAATGATCGAGGAAGTCGATGCCGTAGAAGGAAATGAACAACTGTTTTAGGAGATTGTTAGGTTTCGTTGTTAATTTTGGAAAGTTAACTGGGGAAGGAAGAATGAATGAGTTAGGTCGGTGCTGTAATTATCTCTGCATGTAGATTTTGTTAGTTAAATTACTGACTGTCTTGTTGGAAACTTTATCTAAGACGATGAATATTCAGGCATTTTTTCGCGTTAAATTAAATAACACTTGTGGGAGATTTGTTCAATAAATTCATAGATAAAATAATATAGTCCGCTTTAAGCGTTAATTAGACAGTTAAAAGATAGTGTTTATTCTATGTTTATTCTATATAATAATTATTATTAACATTCTGATACTACCATTACGGTAATAAGGCTCGAACTAGGACTCATCACTTAGAAATACGAATCTCCATAGTCAGCATAGCCACTTTGCTCGCGCCATAACTTCAATGTTCAAACATTTGTTATAAAAGGATGCCTTAAAATCGCGTTTATCCGTAGAACGAAATAAGTCGACGGAATATTAATAACTAGAATCGATATTTGATTTATTATTGCAAAGAGCAATGAATATTGACAACACGTATCGAACATCTGAGGCTGGAATTAGTTGCATCGAATTATAATTACCGTTCAACCCAGTTAAATCTGCATTAATTTTTAAATTCCCTGTCTGCCGCTCGCCATTAAATATCAGGGCACCGCGATGCCGTGCATTTCAAGTAAATTTTAATCAAATTCAATAGACCCGGGCTTTTTATCTTTCGTCGTGATAAGCTACTTAAAAAAATCTCGAGATTTTTATATTAAACGCGGACGATCTCGAGAGATAAAGTAGCTTTCAGTGTATATAACTTTAATATTCCCGGTTGAATAAAACGTCGAGCGTGGAGGATGCTCGAATTAAAATTTATACAGTCGGACGATGTCTTATTAAGGGCGAGATTTAAACAGAACTTTGTTATTTTTAACATGGCGTTCAATGATATCAGCTTGCTTTATTTATGCGCGAAGTTGATGTACTTATTGAAACTTTATCTATTCGATTTTTTAAAGAATGTTAACGATACTGATAAATATTGTTTTTTAATCATTCCGATTAGCTTTTAACAATTTTTAAAGCATTAGGCTGATATATTTAGACGTATCAGATAAATATCTTGGGAGAAAAGAAAGTTGACAGGTTGACAAAGTTTTTCTTGATTGTTGAGATTTTAAAGATAAAGTTAGAACATTGGAAAATTCCAGTGTTACAAGTTTCATCCCCTATGAACCTTTTTGACTCTGGAACAACACGGATACATCTACGTTTCTGTTCTCCAAAATCATTTTTTTAACTCTGCAATCTACTATATTTTTATCCTTGAAAGCTGCAAACTTCCTTAAAAATTAAATGTTCACGCAACAAATTGAACCCACTATTTAAAACTTTACTTTTAACATTTACCGATATGTTATCCCATAACTAATTTTCAGACACGCCAAAGAATTCTTCCCATACAGGATTAAACTATTTCTTTGTTCAATTTAGAACTTATTATTTTTTACTGTTTTAGTAAACTTGGTATTAATCGTGACAATTCACTTTTTGGAAGAGTTCCATTGTTATCCGCTATCACTTGAAGAATATTCTAAAAAAAGTCGGCCGTAGAAGCAGATAAAACAATTTTCCACTGAGCCACCTTCAAGAAACACTTAACAGTCAACGGTAAACTTTATTTTTATCCTTTCTTTGCTTTCCCTCCTTGTTGCACTGCGAGAGCTGTGAAAAACTTGCGGTCTCGAGTCTAGTGTTTAGCGTTGTGTTGCGAGTAGCTCACTGCGCCAGTGCAAAGGAACAGGAAAAACAGAATCGCGAGCCGAAAGAGTATACAGAATCAAAACCACGTTAATCCTGTTAAAGAAAACACACGGCGTGGAAAATCCAGCTAAACCATTCTACGCGTCTTTCAGATTCTACGCTTTCTCTCGAGTATGTTTTTCCATGCATTTTATTCCATTGCAAAGTGTTATAAAGTATTTATTGCTATTATGATGTGAATCGAGAAAAGAGCCAAGCTTGAAGCTTTAAATAAAACTTTGAATTAATGGTTAAAGTATCTGTAAAATTTCAATGAGTGAAAATTGCATTATAGATTTTTCTGTATACAGAAAAATCCTTGGAGTTTCTGATTTAATAAATTAGCTGTTGCGAATAATTGATTTTTCTATAATGTAGGGTAGATTAAAATATTAGGAATAGTTAAAACTTGACATAAATCGAGAAACTGATAGGATATTTCTAAAAATTCTAAAGATACAAAGTAGAAAATTTTCTAAATCCAAGTATTAGTCGCAACAGAGGTGCTTTAACATCAGAACAAAACGATCGTCAAATCTCTAAATCTAAGAACAACAAAAATACAATATGAAATTCACAAAATCCCTCATTCAGCCCCAAACGAAACAAATCCCCTCAAAAAGGAAAGCCCATGATGACCTAAAAACCTACTTCTCATCCGAATCTATCTCTCAATTATAACAACACAGTCTTTCCACCCAGAACCCACAATCTCAAAAGATTTTCAAACCACCCCACCTACCACACATTAACTAACAATTTAAAAAAAAGAACCTTCCACAGCAGACAGCAACTTCAACTCACCCCCTAATTACTACCCCAAGCCTTCTACTCACGTAACCCTCTACAAACTCTTTCAACCCTTCCCAAAATTAACCCACAAATTACCACCTTAAGCTCTCAACAGCTACCACTATCCAAAAACAATTTCACCCGCTATAGGCCCGTGTAACTTTGAAGTAACACAAGACAAATCTAAGCTCTTACTCTTCAAAGTCAATTTTTCAAGTTTGCCAAATATTAAAATGTAGTTTTTAAAAATTATAAAATTCTTTACAATTCACTGTTTCAAAATCAAGTTAAATCTATTATTTATAATAGTATTTTTATCATCATCTAGTGCGCCATCGTGCGACTGCTCTTCAGATGCCACAGAAAATTCCGACTATACAGGGTTAATCAAAATCCTCCTACATCCCTCCAAAAAAAGGGGACACTCAGCCCTCGAAATCCTCGAAATAACGAGAAGCGTACAAAAGGAGGGCAATAAATATAAGAGTCAAAAGCTCGAGCGAGAAACGTAGACGCGATGAGATAAAGGACAAAGAGTGCGAGGGAGAATCGGTAGTCTAGACAGGCAGGGCTGGTTCTCTAAAGAGACAGGAGAAAACGGCACACGATGGCGGCGAGAGGTGCGAGCCCCGGTGGGTGACTAACGATCCCCATGACTAACGCTCTGTCTATCGACGGCGCTAATTCGTCATTTCTCGCGCGTCGAGTGATTCACGGGCCTCCGGGAGGGTAACGAGGAACCGGTCGTCAGTGTAATACAGACCGACCATTATGTTCCTCCGTTCGCGCTCGCTCTCGTTCCGACGATTACAATGATTCGTTGTCCTCTCGCGAGCGTTTACGAGGATGCGCTCAAGGCTGGAGCCATCGTGAGCACCGGTTGCGTAATTATGCGGAATATCTGCGAGCGAGATCGAGGAATTCAAAATACACGATAATCGGTCCGTGGATCCTATGATTGTTGCGACGTACGATAGCTTCTGTGGTTCGTTGTTTGATGTCAGGGTATTCTTCTCCTTTCCTTCCGTATTCTTTCGAGTGCGGTCGTTTTGGACGGGACTTACTGTTTAGGTGGGTTTACAACGAACGGGGCTATGATATACATATTATATGGGATTTGGGCGGTACACTCCTATGTGAACTTGGGAGAAAAGGACGTGAAGAAGAATTGGCATCAGGTAGAGGTCGCTGACGCAGTGGAACCGCGACGACCCAGATCTCCCGTGTTAAGCAACGCGGGCCGCGTACCGCTGCGTGGATCGGTTGCCGCGCGCCTCTCTTTTTCACGATCCTACAATTATATAGGACAATTTTTCTAGAGGTGATGAGGGATTGGAACTGGGCTCCGGCGATTGGGAGTCCGAGACTGTACTTTCTGACACTGTAGCATCTCAATTGTTGTGGTTATCTTGCCTAGAAGCTACTGTTTAGGTGGGTTCTAAACCGCCAAAGCTATGATACACATGTCACATAAGAAAGTTTTCCAGGTGTTGATACTCGATTCGAAATTGGTCCGGCTGATTGGGCTTTCGAGCCTTTATCTTCTTATCCACCATATCTCCTCAATTTCTATGGTCATTTAGGCCAACACCTACTGTTCAAGTAGGTTTCAAATCACCAGAGCTATGATATAATTGTCCCGTAAGAATATTTTCCTAGTGCTGCTGAGGAATTTTAACTTGGTTCCGCTGATTACGAATCCGAGACTTTGTCTTCTACCCTATCATAGCTCTTTAACTGCTGTAGTTATCTTGCCTGGCACCTACAGTTTACAATCACTGAGGCTATGGTATATTAATTACGAATTTAGAAAAAATTTTCCATAGGTGAGAGAGGACGATTTGAACTTGGTCCCACTGATTGGGAGTCCGAGATTTTATCTTCTTCCCTACCATAATTCCTAATAGGTATGATCGTTTTGCTTAGGCCATACTTTTTAGGTGGGTTCAAATCACCGAGGCTATTGTACATTAATTAAGAATTTAGGAAAAATTGTTCATAGGTGGGAGAAGAAAATTTGAACTTTGTCTCACTGACAGCAAGATGAGGTTTCTACGGTTGTTAGGAATTGGTGTGTAGGTGAGCCTTGGAGAATTGAAGTTTGAGGGAAGAACATACATTAGGTGGGAAGATTGTGGGATTTCGACGGTTTGTTCTCAAACAAGCTACTCTCAAGTAGTTTGTATTTTCAGTTCCCACGGAAATTTGGTTGTGGATTTACTGGTTTAGGTGGGTGCGTGAGTGTGGAGTTTATGGGGCGCATGGTTTTATATTTTTGACTTTGTGCGGCATAGTTTCGTCGAAGGGGAACTGCGGTTTTAGCTTGTGAATCATTAAGGTTGGGATGTGTGCATTGCGTGGGAGAAATTCTTCGTGTTTGACGACTTTCTGTAGTATTTGTGCCGCGTGTTTCCGGTTTCGACAGTTGGGGTGATTTTGTTGAGAATGCCATAGTTTTAGGGGTTCGCTGTTACTGAAACTATCGCGCAGATGTTTGTATATTTTTAGCTACAATTAATAATATTATTTCGTTTAAAATCTGTAGTTATAGATGATCTCGAAACCACGCAAATTGTGTCACATATACGTTAACAAAATTCCTACAAGTATATTACTAAAGCCAATAATATCGAAATTCCTCTACCAAGAATAGTTATTTTCGCTATTCCGTATTCAATTTTCGTTTGAATTTAATTAAAAATTGCTTCTTCTTTGTACAGTACTAAACCTTAATTTCTAATTTTCATTATTTTTAATATTTCAAGTGGCGTTAACCTATTTTTCAAAGTATCCCCACAGAATTATTTCTCTAACTGAATAATTTTCCATTCATAAATAAAACAATAGTCGCAAACTAAGAACGCATATATCATCAAAACAATTAACACTCGAACTACCGGCGTTATATCTATTATATTTAAATATGCTGAATAAGTACTTGGAAAAAAAGAAATCAAGAGATAAAAAGGATGATCAGTTATATAAATTTGGTTTTACAAGATATAAATGGAATACTCACTACGTGGCTCCTCTATCAATTTGAATTTTTTTTAGAAAAGAGCGAAAATCAATCATATTTATAGCCTTGGCAGCTTTAGTATTAATTTGAAGATACTACATGATTTTTAAAGCTGCTTTCTTGAAAGTAAAGCTTCTTAGAAAGAAAATTGAACTACAATTTCGAATTATTTTTGAAAGGAGATTAATTTTGCGCTACTTATATCAGAAAGCTTCTGTACTTAAATTGTCATCCTTTAAAATACGATTGTAATATAGTTAATGTTCTAAAAATGATTTAACGAGCATGAAATAATATCTAAAACGAGTCGAAATTGTTTAATGAAAAATGCCTCCTTGAGTTCTCCAAGAAAAGTCCTTGTTTATGTTAGAAACGCAGTTTCAAACGATAAAAGTCTCTCTTGGTTCATTCGTAATAACTCTTAAGTATGAATAATGCTCAAAGCATTCCTAAAGCGTTGATGTGTTGGTTACTTAACAACTATTTAAACCCTGCATAAGGGGGCACGTTAGTCGTCCGTAAAGTGCAGTACAACGTATTATGGTGTGTCCTTGACAAGCCTCTTATTGGAATTCATGGCGGGTGACACAAAAGAAGGGAAAAAAAACCGTAACGACGAATGCAAACCTCGTGTGCATTGTGGAGGAGAGCATATACGACCGAGTGACAATATAGCACGTCCTGGCATAATGCAAAAATTTCGCAATGGAATTGTCTCGCGTTTTGTTCGCGCAGACTTCTTCTTACTCTACTTTTTTTTTCCTGACGGTGTTATCGGCAAAAAGTTTGTACGATTTTATGCATATTCTTAGCTGAAAAATATGTACGATGAAATCCATATTATCCAAATTATTAATCGAGTATTAAAATTTTGATATTTTTCTTGAGATTTCATTAAATCCTATTTTTAAGAATGATATTCAGTAATTGGGAAAAACCGGAATCAAAGTGTTTCTAATTTTAATTGAGTTGGCTTCAATTATTTGGCGATCATTGGAGAATGCAATTAAGGCAAATTAAATATTAGGAGTAATATGGTAATAATTAATGCTTCGCATAAATTTTCTGATGACAATTCCTCAGAGCTGAACTTACTTTCCTTTACTTTTTTGAAATATTGTATCATTCCATTTTGTCATATTTATACTCCTGCCTTTTTCATTGCACCGTAAAATGTTGTATAAGCAAAGTTCCATAGTATAGCGACCTTTCAGAATCAACCCACCATAATTAAAATTCTTACAATTAATCTAAAACTAAATTCAACAATCCTCTAAACAAAAATTGTCTCAAAAATCAACGTCAATCTATACTTAACAAACATTTACATACTTCTTCGCAGTTCTCCTTTTACAATACCGTAATTTAAAAACCTCACAATTTTATGATCTCAAGAGGAGAGACCAGAAAATAAAACCCCAAACACCTAGTAACCCCCTTGTACTACAAATTTTCCCATTTTTCTACCTATCACCCTTGAAAATTTTATTTTCCACTCAAAATTCAACAACCAAAAAAAAAACGTCGATACAAGTAGCAGGGGTCAATCACCGCCAAAAAAGGCGAGAGATTTCAGCCCACCACTGACAAAGCGATTAAAAGAAGCGACGAAATTCATGAATGGGGGATGAATGCAAACCCGAGGCGGCTCTCGAGATACGCCGTTGCATTTTTTATGTATCTCCGTCTTCGTGATTTTCCTCGTTCGTGACGTTGCGTAATCAGCCCAGTGATTCACGCGTGTCGTCGCCGTGCAGAACCGAAGTCGGCGGCAAAACGTTGCCCGAAGAATGCGAAATCGCGAACAATTGAAGCGCCTTCGCCGTGGAATCTCGGATACGTTTTTACGCCGGATTTGCATATAAATGCCTCGAGTATTCTTCGTCGGTACGACGGTCATTTCAGGCGTATCTAATCTCTAATCCGTTCTTTTGTATCTCACAATCAGAGTTTTGCAACGGTGCTTCACGAATAGAAGAAGCGTATGTTAGAACGTGAATGTAGGAGAAAAAAAGGATGAAGAGCGAAGGTTGAAAAAGGCACGTATTGGAGAACCGTGTTGTTTCGTACGGGCTGACAATTAAGCCGATTAGATGAATTAAAAGATGGCGATGTAAATTTGTTCCTTGCGACAAGATTGAGGCGGTCAACGAAATTTTGATTAATTCATGTAATTTAAATGAAATTATATTTCATCGAAGATGTTGCTATTCTTTTTTCAATCTTCGCTAAATTAATTCTAACATATCTTTTAGATTTCTGGAAGTTATGTTTAAGATAAGTAATTAAGAAAGGTTTCAAATACATTCGAGATTTCAAAAAATCTTGATATAAAATACCACCGCTTCATTTCGAAATCTACCACTACAACTTATCTTCGTCAATATTATCTACCGATATGAGAAATTTCATTTCAAACGCCCGAAAAAAGCAGCGGCGACCGAGTTGACAGTCAACCTATTAAATATCCAATGTCCGTGGGTAAAAATACTTAACAACGTTGAAAGCCGCCTAGAAACACCACAGGGTACCACAGTTCGATTGCGATCTCGCAATCGGTCGTACTGCAATCGACTTGAGAAGAACGTAATGGCACCCTTTTGAAATCGCTTCGAAACGAGATATATTTATAGCGCGGAATGTAACGTCACGAGTAATTCAAGCCGATAGTAGCTAATGCTATCGACAAGCCGACGAAGCGTGAATTCAAGCGAGTCGGTTAATTGTTATTACATTGTATAATTTTCCACGGCAGCTTCGTAGCAGCTCGGCAATACGGCTGCGTCTTAAAACCTGGCGTCATGCGTCAGGCATGCGTCGCAGCCTTAGCAATGAGCGGATACGAGAGCTCGTTATGTGGGCGCTTCCGGCAAGGGTATGGGACTTGATGTAATTGCATTTGACTGTCGCTAGTTAAAGTAAGCAACGTGAGTAACGTATTAAAATGTACAATGTCAACATGCAGGCTACAACGGCACCGATGCCGCGTTTGGAGCTAATGTCTCACTTAGGCTTTTCTGCTACGTGCATTTTATAGTTTTTATTCGGATGCGTGCATTTTATAGTTTTCATTCGAATGCGTGCACTTGGACTTCTCCCTTTATTAACCCCTTGCCATACAATAACGAGTGACACTCGTGACGTGATAAAAGGAGTAGGAAATTTTGAAGGTTTCCAAAAATTATGAAATTAAAAATGTCTGTCGGATACGATACGATGAAATTATTTCTATGATATTAACACTGGGTTAAATTATACGTTATATCAGAAATCAGGGATAGATTGTTATTTTAGCAATTGATTCGGAATTATTGGGGATTCATTCACAAAAGAAATTGTACGGCAAGGGGTTAATGCAATTGCATTTAATTGTAATTTCTTTTTACGATTTTCTGTTGCTCGCATTTAAAAGGTTTTTGGCATCAACTGTTACGATGATTTCGGCTAGGATCTACTATTTTAGATGGGCTTCAGAGCCACTGAGATTCTGATGCACATATTGCATAGGAAAAATAACGTGGAAGTGATTTAAATATTGACCCATTGATCGTATGTTCTAGACTTTACCTTTTTAGCCATTATAGTCCCTTATTTAATATTTGCTGGTAAAATAAATAGATTCAGTCAAGTTTGACGTAGAAAAGCGGAGAAATTTTATGAATATAAATTTAAATAATTTTTTTAGAAATTCTGGAACCAGTCATTTTGACGCCTTCGTAGTTTTAGAGTTCAAATTTGCGTCTAAATGTTGTTGAGTCGTTAAAAATTTAAGAGCGGTGATTTAAATATTATATGCGTACCGTAAAACTCGTCCATCAGATTAGCGACAGAAATTCCTGAACATTTCATGCAGTTTATTAAAATATTGTGAGATTCTAAAGGTAATGTAGAATTCAGCTTTTTATATTTTAATAATTATTAAATTTGTTGCGATTGAAGCGAATAATTTACGACATGAATTTATTTCATATAATATCGTAACTTCGCCAAAACTGTATTGTTTTCCGCGAACATTCAATCAGTATATGAACCTTTACCAAGAATCTGAATTATCCCAAATCCAACATTCAGATATTCGCGAATATCGATAATTCCACGAATTCCCATAAAAATCCGAATCGGAGCAAAGAGCAGAATTTCATCGAAATCATTACAGACAATTAGCGTGAAAATTTAAATGAAAATTTCGCGAGACAAAACTGCTTTAACTCTGCACTCTCGTCATTCGCATTCGCGGCATAACAAAGTTTTGGAAAAGGGAAACAATGAGATCCCGAACAAGTTGTAAAACAGAGGCTATTAGTCCCGATTCGTCGTTTAATCTCAGCCAGAATATTCCGTGCTTTTGACGGTGCCCCATTAAAAACATTATTATTTCCAAACTTCATTATTACTTATTTGCATAATAAACACAGCGTTTCCGCTTCAACTTCTTTCCCCTTCTACATTCGTGTACATTTCCATTCCCCTTCATTGCACCCCCTCCATTCGCCCCATCTCTCCATGAATTCTTCAATTCCAAATTGCCAAATATCAGCAGAAATTTCATCGATTATCCGTTGTTTCATTTCGCCAAATATTCGACAGAGTTAAACGGTAAAACGTTAAACCAGTTTGCAATTTCACACCTAATTTCGCAGAGTCCACGAGAGTTTCCCCGGTGATTACGTTAAACATCGATACAGTTAATCCCAGATGAAATTTAGCAGGCAATGTCGTAGCCAATTTTCAACTGCTTAACGAAACAATAGGTAACTAGTTAAACGTGATAACTATTCTCACTAGGTGACCGCCTTGGTCGCCTAATCGTCTAGGAGAGTACGATCTCCTTGTGCCAGAAGTTCAACGTAGCCGAAGACAGCGGCGTTGGATTAATTCTATTACTGTACTTACCGTAAGTCCAAGTAATTCCCTGTTAAATAATTACTCCTGGGATTATATCACGCTTCAACAGTCGAAATGTATTCAGAAAGGAATCATCGGATCATCAATCTCTTTCCCTTTTTGGTAGGCTGGATATCTTTGAAGGGTCGCCGTGTGATTGATTGATCTGCAAGGAATATATTATCGGGTAAACATTAGAAAGTAATTTTGGGAATTAACGGTTCAGGGAAATATTTTTTTTCGGCTTGGGATTATACTTGAAATGTGTAAAAATGATATGTTGTGGAGAAGTATATAAAATTATGATATTTAAAGGAGTTATGTTCGACAAATATAATAATGTAGAAAAGTAAAGAATATATTAATGGAGAAATAGTAGAAGTAATGTCAAAGAAGTAATATAATAGTTCCAGTTATTCTGTATCTGTGACTTTAATTTATGCAAAGTTTTGTTATTTAATTTTAATTATGTTTAACTAAAATATTAATATAATAATGAAGAAAAATTTGTAAATGCCCGGATAAAATGAAGATTCTCGTTTAAGATGGCATAATAATAATGAATTATGGTACAGAAGTGATTGTATTATCGATACATCGAAGTATACTTGAATTATTTTCAATTTTTAAACCTGCCTCGACTCGTTAGTACGTCAAGTGTGAATGACAGAATCCGGAATTACAGAAACAAATGTTAATCGTTCAATAAACTATTCTGAAATCGAATTGGACTTAAACGCCTGTCATAAATATAAACTGGCAGTTCCATTAATATTACTTCCCAGGTCGATCGACCTCTCATTTTTCTTCGAAGATCAAACATTTTGAGCGGGCATTATCGCGCGTGATAATCGATCGTCTTGCATTATTTATTTTTTATTTCCTTTTCAATTTTCGATGCCAATTACCGTGGTCGTGCCTCTGAATTTTTAGTATCAAACTGTAGTGGGGATTAGCATATGTATATCGCAAGAAATTCTGTCGAATCTTCTTTAATAAATTCAATTTCTTTAGGATCCTTCTTATCATTCAATATTTAGGAGTCTCGTTTGAGAGTTTATTTGGAATAATATTGTTTGAGAGTGCACTATTCGAAATCTACCTGTTTGGGAGCTCACTATTGACGCAATTACTATATGGGATCCCTCTATTTGACAATCCGTCACTTGATAATTCTACTATTTTGGATTCCACTATTTGACGGTCCATCATTTAAAATTCTACAGTTTAAATGTTCGTTATTTGTGATTCTACTATTTGACTGTCCGTTACTTGAAATTCTGAGACTTGATATTTCACTGCTCAGTAAATTATTATTTAACCCCTTGACCTACGATTTATTTTGTGACTGTCTAGTACCGGTGACCCCCATGGCATTCAACGTGTTAAGTGGCAATTATTTAGAAATCTATTATTTGGAATCTAACTACTTAGCAGCCTACCATCAAAAATTAACCTATCTAAAAGTCTCCTATTACAAATCCCACCACATCAGAGCCCACAACTTCAAACTATTCATCAGTCTACCATCGACAACTCTAGCTATCAAGATTCCACCATTTAAACTTATCTTCATTTGACAATTCCTCATTGAAAACTCTCATCACCCCACAGTCTACAGCTCCCAAAGACTAGAGAAGTCCTCTCGCCTCTGGTTTGTTCTGATTCGCCTGACGGATAGAGACAACCCTCGTTCTGACGTCATGTTCCATTCTAACGCGTGATTGGCCGATAAAGCCGCACATTCGTTGCGTTGTCATGGGAACGACGAAAGAAGTGCTTCATTTTTGGTTCTCATTGGTAGATCTCAAGCACCGATAGAACTCTCCCCTTATCCCGTGCCTCGTACCGCGCGCCTTCTTTCAATTTTGCATACGATAAGCATTCCCCCTAAAACCTCAATTCCCGAATTACAAAATCAGTCATCGTACAAACGTCCAGGACACCTCTCCGAATGCTGAACTCGGTGAACCAACTGACCACACGAGCTTTAACTATTTACAGGAGACGTTGTCATAGTTAAATGCCGTTGGCAAAAAGAAGTAAACTGCGCATTAAATCAAGCCTTGTATATAAGAAAGAAGCTAATAAAAAGGCATAAGGCCAGCGGCGAGGGAGGGCGCAAGTGTTAGTAACGCAACGTGGGTGTTGTCTGCAAGGACACACATCGAGAGACTGACTCTCGTGTAATTCCACTCGAGGTACGAGGAAGAGGAAAAAAAAATATAGTATCTCGTATCGTGATATCTCGAGCGGAGGCGGGCCGTGAGAGGAGCTGGAACTCCTGGATCTCGATTTACGGATACTTAAAACACACCCACGAGTATAAGGTTCTGGTATTAATAAAATCCCGATATCAGTAATGGCTCACTTTGCGTTCTAAGATTGTCCGGTTATCTTAATGCACATTCTAGATAAACGCTCGTGTTTCGCTTACGCTTATTACACTCGCATTCGTTTCTTCCGATGCGAACGGTTGCGATTACAGCGTTACGGTCTCTTTCCGAATTCGTGATAAGGATAACCACTGGATTCAGGTTCGCGGGGAACTTGGGACATTTAACGGTTAAATTATGTAACCGGTAGGTAACTAAAGTGTAAGCCGATCAGGTAATCAATATCACTGTTGCTGAAACTAGTTGATATAACGTGCACAGAATTTCTTGTCTACCTAATAATGAAGCTTTTTATACTAGTTAATACGATGTGGATAGAATTTCTAATTTATCAAATAACAGAGTTTTCTTTTCGGAATGATATAAGTCTGATTTAAAAAATAATAAACAGGTATTGTAAGGTAAACGTGGAGGTGTTTTTTGTAACATATACAATAACAAAATAAATCTAATAAATTATCCTTATGATCAAAAGAACCCTTAAATGTTTTTGCATGGAAGTTGTTTTAAAAACTCTAAAATATCTCTAAATAAGATTAAATGAACTCGTACCCTTTCCAAATAAAATGCCCGGTCAAAGATCATTAAAAAAAAATAAATAGCACTCGGCAAACTTGATACAAAATGCAAATACAACCAATGATCAAAGACCATAAAGAAATAACGAATAAGAAGAATGCAAATTTACCATGTTATTAAAGTAACAATCGTTAGGAAATGATGAGTTACACCTGACACTGTCATAAAGTTCCTATTATTACCACGATTACGCTACCCGCGTAAATCTAAAGCGGACAAAAGCGTTTAAACATTCGCATTATTAGTCACAATATTAATAGCCCGTTTATTCCTGTATCTCTTTCACGATTCATCCGATCATCGATGCATTCCTCGATAAAACGTCCGCCGATTCAAAACGGTTTCGTAAGGACACGCGAGCCTGCCAACGGCAGAATCAGACTCATCACCTGTTGAGGACAGGTGCATAGCGGGCAAAATGATTGTACCGTCGACGGATGCGTGTGTGTAGCCTGCGCAGGAACCGGAAGAGCCGACCCGAAACACGTTTTATTGAGGAAGAGGCGATGGAAGATGGAATGGTTGAAATCCAGACAGCCGGACAGGTGCATTATTCAAATCGTCGTTAATCAGGGAGAAGTCGAAAATTGTGTTTGGCGCGCTATGCGCCACGGGAATTTTGAGATGGATGCTCAAAGTGAATTTTTTATGATATATTGTAGCGATGGAATGAATTGTGTGGCAGTATTGATAAATCAGGAACGATGTCTTTAATCGTTAACAGTGGAAGCGTGGAAGAAAGATGAACTGGGTGAAAATGATGGTTTTTTAACTTTTATAAAAATTACTGAAAATGCATACTTAATTTATCATCTAATTTGGCGCTGGATTCCTCCTTTTCAAAGCTCTTATTTAATATATTTCAATATAACGGATTTGACACCGGTGGTTCTAGTGTCAAAATAATTTTATATCATTGAGATTTTGAGTTAAATTAGAATTTTGGAATAAGTTAAGTGTAACTTGGTGTTTCAATCCTGTGTTTTTTAATGTAAAATAGTCAAATATTAAAGTATTTTTAGCTTTTGTTTTAAACGTTTCTGAATGCAAAATCACGAATTTTAGAATCAATCTTCAATTATATTTTAACGTGGAAAGAAATTAGAATAGGTGACTATTGTCGTAGAAACCTTATCGGCAATTGTCTGTTATCTTCAGATACGAAATTGGCACCGGTGAAGAAAACTTGTGAATAGGAAAAAGAGTTTTTTGTCTCTGAAATAAAAGCTGATTAATGTTTTCTTAGGCGATCAAGATGAGTGGATTAGGTCGGAGTTTGCTGTCTCAGCGTCTGGCGATAATGACTACGTAAAGGGAGCATGGTCTTAGTTTTATATGCTGCACGAAGTTAAAGTGGCCAGGCACTTGCGGTGAAACTTTTAAAACGTCGATAATGATAACGACAAATGCCATTCTAGTCGTGCGACGAGAAGTAGTTAATGTTTCTCGATTAGTCTCGATGATACTACTATTTTCCTTCGATGTGCCTTCCACTTAACCATTTTCCCTCCTTAATTTCTGAAATTAAACGCCAATTGCTGCTAATTACTGCCACACATGTATCAAATTTAGAATATTCAAATAATTTAAAATATCTACAGTCGTTCTAGAATTATTTCAAAAATATTGGCTTCTAACTTTTCACAGGTTTGCAATTTTTTCTTTTTTTACTATCGAAATCAGTTTTTGAAGAATGAAACATTCTCAAGTTTAGAAATTATTATCCACTAATTTTGAGATTATTTCAATTGGACTTATTATGACCTCTCGTTACTTCTTGGAGATTTATATTATTTAAAATTTAATATTAATAGCCTTTAACCTAATTGATAACTCGGGTGTTTAGAAATCTGCCTAAAACTTTAGCAAAATCACCGTAGAAGTCGAAATATAAAATAATAATTATTACAAAAGTACATCAGAGAACAAAACAACCTAAGAATTAACAGAGGGAAAAATGTTTTCACCATAAGCCCCCATGATTGAAGGTAGTGACAGAAGTTTCATTTTCCATCGTACTCATTCAATTTCCCATGATGTACACTCAGTTTCTACCAATATTCGAAAAAGTATTCTCCGTCGTTCGTAATCAAGTTAGAACGTTCTAGCAAAATTCTACCTACACTGCAATTATAATGTTTTAAAGCTTTGAGATTAATAATAAAATTACACGGCGCATTTAACAATGAGTAATAAAAGCAACGAGATAACGAAAGAACCCATAAAAACTGCCATCGCTAAACAACCTTCGTTTCATTTTTATCTCCCGCCCGGTTAACGATATCAGGATTTACATACTTTTCTAGAAGATTGCTATCCTTTATTGCAAAAAAATCCATTACAATACTCGCCGACGATCATGCAAAATTACCCTGCCATTATTTCTCATTAAACACTAATTCTATGATCATCATTCTATAAACAATTCCCACAAATAATCTCCCAGAATGCACAGTCCGAAGAATCATCTTCGAATCATCCTCAAATTTCATTCCATCCAAAATGATCAATTAATCTGATTCAAGTTCAGATAACATTTCAATTTCACCCCCAAACTTTTTTCACAACGATGAAATTCAACTCATTCAAATTTTGAAGATTTCTTAAAACTATTAAACTGAAAATATTAGACAATCGGGAGATGATTAAATGATTTCTATACTAGTAACATTGCGCTAAGTTATACTTTATATCAGAAATGAGAAATTGTTCTAAAACTTATTAAAATAAAAAATCAGTATATTAGAATAAAATAAAATTAAGTCTATGCTATTTAATATTGCGTTAAATCATATGCTATATCAGAAGTCAGACAGATTTTTATTTCAGTAATTAATTCTGAGTCATTGCGCATTTAATCAGAAAAGAAATCGTAGGGGAAGGGGTTACACGTTTCAGCACGAAATCGTGAAATTTCGCAAACGTAATCGTAACATCCGCTTTTCCAGCTTCGATCACAAAAACCGTGGAGGTCAAAAGGCGAGAAAGTAAGTTGGATTTGCATTACACGGGACGATGACGATGATGATAGGTGCGTCATACGTGGGCGGCTCGTCAGTGTTTCCTCGACAAAGGCGAACTCGATGTTGGCGGTTGACGGGTGATCGATCCGGCAGATCGGTGCTCGATCCTGATTTACGCCCTCATAAATAATGGTCCCCTTTGCACCTCCGTACAATCCTGTCACGAGAATCTATGCACGCCGAACGATCAGGTCGATCGACGTTGCGCCAGGTCATCGATCCGTCAAACTGTCGATTCCTCGCCCGAAGCGTGGAGAAGAGAGATGAGAGTCCCGTCATACATGCACGTGTAACTCGTAAAGGGTTCCTCTAACTAACTATACCATGTACAACACCTCCGACATTGTACTCTTTTTTTTTTTTTTTTGTTAATTTTTTACCGCGCCAACCGGTTGCATGAAATATGATCGGAAAATTGGAGAAACTTCTGGGGGACTTTGCGGGCCTTTGTTATGGTTTTTATGCAGGTTTCATTGTCATTTTTGGTCTGTCTTTTCAGGGAATTTTATATGGAGGAAATGTCATTTTTGAAATTAATTATTCTTTGAGAGTTTTCACAGAAGACTATTATGAAGATTCATTTGGTGATCTCTGAAAAGAATTCGGTGGAATTTCTAAACGATTAGGTTGAAAGTTTGTGTATTTAATATAGTAATTACATAGCGCATATTTTAATAATTTTTTTCATTTTCAAAGTTGCCTAAATATAACGCATAGAATGTTTCAGAAGCTACACTTCTCCCTTGTTAACTTTTTGCACAATTACATGAAAATTGATGATATATTTTTGTGAAGTATAAGTTTCAATTCCGAAGCAATTACGTTATCACTTAACTAATTACTTTATCAAACTGGATGTAATTTCAGATGTAACACAGTCTTTCCCCGAATTCCTGTAATAATCAGTTGGCCTACTTTTCCGAGCGCGGATCGAAAAAACAAATAAGATGCTAACAAAATAATTACGGTGATGTCTCACGTCAGTTGTTAATTCAATTACACGATACGTTCAAATAATCGGACCGTAATGGCAAGTATTAACGGAATGATTCATCAAGTAATGCTTTCTTATGACGTACAGTGTAATTGATCGTCATTACCATAACCGGTCACGCTACCATAAACGGCGATAATCTCCTTGGAAAACCTCGTAAACCGGAGAACATTAACCGGATTGTAATCCTTGGTTCAGCAAGAATGAAATGAAAACTGATGCACGATGCACACTATTCCGGCGACCTGCTTGTCGTTCCACAAAAAAGAAAATGTTTGGGTCAACGGTGGCTAAGGAGGTAATGACTCGGACTCACGATCAGTAGATTCGAGGTTCAAATCATTTTCCGTTATCTCTGGGAAATATTGTTAAATAATTAACTAATATATCATAGCCTCGGAAATTTGAAACCCACTTAAAAGGGTAGGCTCTAGACAGAATGGCCATAATAGTTGAGAGGCAATGATGGATGAGTAAAAACTCAGTGAGTTCAAGATTAAATGATCCCAATCACCTGCGAGAAATTTACTCTAGATTAGTCATTAATATATCACAACCTTGGGGATTTGGAACCCACCTAAAACAGTAAGTCCTAAACAGAATCATCATAATAGTTGAGAGGCTATGATGAGTGAGTAAAAGCTCGGGCTCACACTCAGTGAGTTCAAGATTAAATGATCCCAATCACCTGCGAGAAATTTATTCTAAATTAGTAATTAATATATCATAACCTCAGGGATTCGGAACCAACCTAAAACTGGATATCCCAGGCGAAATGACCACAGCAGTTAAATCCAGAAAATGAAAAAAAACGTTTATTATATTGACACCCTAATCAACTCAACGATTCTTCCTAAAGTATTAAGGCCCACCATCGTGTTGATTCGTCCCGATGCTTTTTTAATTCGTGTGTACAGCTTGACGGAACGCTTAAAATATTTCAAATGCCGAAAGTTCGAAGTCCATTCGCAGAAGTCGTTTTAAATTTTATACTTAACTATTCTCGGCGCGGTGATTCATGTGCATTGAATTCATGGAATTCAAGCACAGACCTCTGTTTATTAGAGGAATATTCCGCCTGCTTGTATATGTTACTTAACACAAGGTTGTTTGGCACTTAAGAATAATTTACGATGCTGATCTCCCGTATGTACAGCATCTGGTTGCTGTTTTCGTTGCTGCAGAAAACACTAGGGACAAGCTCGAAGAACAACATTGTTTTACTTGCGATTAACTCGTTCGCCATGAATAACGAGATGGAGTACAAGGTGCATTATTGAAGTCAAAATGCACATGTAGGAATCGGACTTGAACACGATTTGCAGGTGTTTTGTTCGTTAATTGCAATATTGTTTGGCGGTTCTGTATATTTCTGAGTGTCTTAAAAAGTATACTGAAATGAATTATTGGGTTTGGTTTGCAAAATCAATATAGAAAAAGGTAGAGAACAATACAGAAAAAGATGAGATTTATTAACGTTTGCGCTTTGTGAAATTAATTAATATATATATATTAGCAGGTAATAGCTTCTATTTTTCTGTGTTATGATATATTTTTTAATTTGATTCCCCTCTTTTGAGTTGTAGTCGATATTCTCTGCATTGCAGGTAATTATCTGTCGTGGGAGTATCATTTTTGGAATTTTAATACCTTTTGAATTCTGAAGGTATTCTACTTTTTGTACACAGATTGTCCATCTTTGGTTGAATATCCCTAATTACCTGCAGCGATAGTAATCGTTATGTATAAATAAACAACAAAGAAATTTCATGAAATTAGCTCTGTTTTGCTAATAAAACATTAAAAATATAATTTGGACCGCAAAGAGTTGATATTGTAAACGATGATTTAATACATTTTATCAATAAATTTTAATTGAGTCGTTTGAAATCATATTACACGCGATTGAAAGACAATAATGAATATGTAGCTCAGCCGATTGTTCTGCAGAAATATTTTTCGCGCTTTCCATTTATTTCAGGTTTTTTTATCAATGAAATAAATTGCTCACCCGATATAATTGCTTCGACCTGCCTTTATAATACGTTTCAGAACTGTGAACGGTCGATTTAAGTGAAAATAATGAAAATATAGGTCGGTCAATTGTCGATCAAGAATATTTTTCAAACCCCGTATTTTATTTCATAATCCTTTTCAATGAAATAAAATGTCTGCGGGATAATTGGTCTGACTTTTCTTTATGATTCGACTGAGAATTGTGCACGCGGGAATTTAAATGGGAATAATTGAAATACAGGTAGCTCGGCTGTCGATGACAATTATTTTTCTACGCAAATATTTATTTTACGATTCTTTGAAATGAAATAAAATGTCTAGCTGGTAATTGCTTCCGAGTTTCTTTACGAGTTTGCTCGGAATTTTATACGACCAATTTTTAGTAAAAAGAAATGTAAAATTATTGGTATCGTTCAGCAGAAATATTTTTCCAACCAAACGTTTGTTTTGTGACCTTTTTTCCGTAGAAATAAAATATTTGATTTGGAATTATTTCGAGTTCTCTTCTCGACTTCACTTAGAATTTTATTACCATTCATTTTAGAAGGAAGAAGTGAGAATATTAAATAATTTTCAGTTAAAAATATTTCTACAGTCAGACATTTATTTGCGAACCTCGTTCCATAGAAATTAAATATTTAATGAGTAATTATTTTGAGATCTTTTCTCAATTTCTCCTCGAATTTTATACGATCCATTTGAGAAGGACAAAGTGAGAATATTAAATAATTTCAAGTTAAAAATACTTCTCTAGCCAGACGTTTATATTTTATAAAAATAAAATATTTACCAAATATCTCAACTTTTCTTAAAATTTCTCTCGCAGTAAATTTGATTGAAAATAATCGAATCATAAATCATTCATTTTCCAATGCACTAACAATTCAACAAATAATCCAGCTAATTCTCCGAAGACGATATTTTCTTCTAATCATATGAAAAATTTTCCAAATCGTTTTACGATTCTTAGCATCCGATCATTCAAGGTTTAACCTTCGCTTTGTAGTTTACATTGCTGTCAGAGTTACGTGTTACATGACCTTGGACAACTTTATAAGTCCACGTAAGACTCGGCGAATTCAGATAAGTTCAAACACGTTCCTCCATTTCTGGATCGTTCGTGACTCGTTGAATCGTGAATCGTTGAATATTCATCGGTAATGACGCTCTGACCCATCCTCCTACGCATGCGATGTTTTGCAATCGTAAACTTGTCGACGATGCCGGAAATAACTGTCGCAGTTTTAATAGAAAAAAAGGAAAAATTATGAGTAAATCAAATTACACTCTTGCTCGTAAATTAGTGAAGATTTAATAAGATTAGGATTTCGACGAGTTTGTAGTCCGAATGAAATGCGACTAATTTTATTCCAACCTTCTTTCAGTTCTTCGAATAATTTTTAATTTCCACAGCAAGTAAAAAAATGTCTAAAGCAAAAAGAAGTATATGCAACGTATTGCCTAGAAATTGAAATATAAAATAAACATTTCTACAGATTGTTATTTTCCTTTGAACATTTAATTTATATTGAACATCAGAGATCAAATATTTAGATGCAGGAAAATAATTAAACAAAATCGAGCCATAAAATGGTACCCAAGCTGATAATCATTATTGCTGAAAGTTCGCAAATATCCTTTGATTTGCAGACACGGATCGTCTATATTTAACTTCAACTCTCTTTTCTCCTATCGCCGATGTTTAAGCTGTCGAACGGCACAAGTCTTTCGCCGGCTATTTCAAAATGCTAATTTATTTATGCCCAATAAATATTTAATAACGTGCATTATCGTTGATTATACGGATCGATGATAATTATACATAAATGCTAATTGCACGTCCGCGACATAGTGTACGAAGATGTACATATTTGCAAAGCAAATTACTTGGCAGTAATTATTTACATTTTACACGTAACTGGCAGGCGTTAATATAGTTGTCAGCTCGAAACAGGCTGAAGATAATAAAATTCTGATACCGAACGGACAAAAGGAATAATGACCGGACGTGTCGCAAGATGTACAAGGGGAGGAAATACCCGCCCCTCGTAAATTCGAGAGCTGTTTCTTTGTTTTTCTATTTTCCAGCCCTCCTCCTCCCCCTCTTTTTTCATTCGTCCCTTTTTTTCGACCATTCGATAGCAGAGAAAATTTGTTCCTGGAATTAAAAGTGCGCGATTTGAATCATAAAAAAAATATGGCCCTTGTCCCGTATACTCTTCCTCCTTTTTTTTTTCTCTTTTCTGTTTCCTTCTTCCCCTTTCGTGCTCTCCGAACGCTCGAGCGCAATTGAATTTTAATGACGAATCGTTAACAACAACGGATGAATACGGAGTCGTCGTCATCGTTCTCGTTGCCGGTGATGAAAATAAAAAGTATGGTGAAAAGGGATTTTTGCTTTTTCCTCTTTTAACGGAGACACGGCCGCAGTTAAAAATACATTTTGGGCATTGTGTTTTGGGGAAGAAATGAGAGGACTAAATAAAAAACGTTGAATTCAGTGATAAAGTTACAAGTGTAAAATCGAATGAATTTTTGTCAATTAATTGGAGTAAATTTTATGAGGTAATTAATGGATTATAATTTAACAAATACACGCAAATTGATGGATCGACTATTTTGAATAAGAAATATTAAATTCATACGGTTGCAAATGAAAGGTGGTATCTCGTGTATTAATTAAACTTTTGTCAATCAGTTGAAGTGATATTTATTAGATAATTAATGGATTACGACTTGTTGTAACGTGTAATTTCACTGATGGAAATTATGCAAAAGTTGTTTGAAAAATTGTAGACAGTCTCGTGTAGTTTTAATCTCGAGTCTATGCGTTTGAATCTTATCGCAAGAGCAATTAATTACTGATTATTCTAGTGTGTACTATCAAATTGTTATCGCACGCCTATCACTGGTCTTTCCTTCTGATAATTATGAACACTTTTACAGAATGAAACTGGTTTCGCTCTGCGGTTCACTGTGAGCGTTAAACTTCGTGAAAAAATTCAATTCCACTCGACTGTATGCAATAAGATAAGAAATAAATGGTACTGAGTGAGTAACCATTTACTATTAATTTCAAGACAACCCTCCGTTCCGTCATAAACTACATTTTAGAGGAATATTCTCGGAGAATAAGCTCAGAAGGAAGCCTCCGACGTCTTATAAACATTGCAGTTTAATTTATAATATCTAGAGACATGTAATTTGACTATTTTCCCGCTTCCTGTCGTCTCTCATTTCCTGAATCTTAAACATTGTATTTTTCTTCCCTCGTGCTTCAAATGCACGAAGTATTATGCTTCGTCCTTCTTGAATATTTTCAGATCCTTGCACACTTCGTTTTCTCTTTGGATTCTTTCTGTCTTTTCTTCTGTATTTTTTTGCTTTGACTGTTGTAATTATTTTACCTAGAACCTAGTACTTTTAGGTAGGTTCCAAATTCCCGAAAGGCAAAAATTTCCCAGAGGGGAAATTACCTTACTCACCATACAACAATTATGGTGATTTCGCTTAGGATCTACTGTTCTAATTGTAAGTGTGTTTCAAACTACCAAATAGGAAAAATTGCTCACAGCTGACGAAGGATTTAAACTTGGGCCCACTGCTTGCAAATCTAAGTCTTTACCTCCTTAACCCCTTGGCCTATACCAAGGAAATTTCGAAGATTCCCAAAAATGATGAAATTGAAAATCTCAGTGGAACACAACACAGTAAAATTATTTCTATGTTAGTAATATTGCGTCAAATTGCAAAATATATCAGGAATCACTGATAAATTTTCACTTTAGCAATTTCATTCTGAATTATTGCACGCACAGACGCAAAAGTGATCGTAGTGCAAGTGATTAATAATTTCAATGTAACAGAACAAAATTGAACGACTAAAGAAACTTCTCTAAAAACATCCAACACCAACAAACCCTACAAAAAACTACCATCTACAGATTACTACTCGAAACTTAAAACTCCATCAAACCCTGCAAACACTTCCATTCAAAGACTCCACGATTGATACACCCACGTCAGAAAACATGAACGAAAAGCGGAGAAGCCAATCAGCGTAGGTGTCCTGAAACGCAAAAAGTGTAAATACAAAGAAAGTGACGCAGGAAAAACGAGGAAGGAACTGGAAAGAACGGAACGATCCATGGCTCTCCTCCTCGCGGCAATGACGTCATAAACCTTATTTATAACCACGCGTGTTTCAGGCATATGGTTGTGCCGTTATTCGGGGCACACCTCGTTTCAGTTTGCGCTGATGCGGGCGGAAATACGTGAATACGTACGCGTGTACGTCCGTGCTTGCGGTTAACACGCACCGCTCGCACGAGAGCACATCCTACGCGAGTTCTGGGGCGCCCGAGGATTGCGTCATGCTGCTTTATGTTCGTTGGGTTACGAAATCCTGGAAAATCTACGAGCCCAACAGTCGCGCTGGTACGGAATTAATCTGGCTGGTTGGTAGAGTGGTGGGTTGATGTTTTTGCTGTAATGGGATGGATGTAGTTTTTGGGATTGTTATTGTTTCATTTTCTACTTCGTTTTATTGGGTTAGTGTGGTAATACGGAATTCATTTTGGAGAATAGGGGGTCGGTTTCTTTCGATGGTAGGGTGGTTGAGATTGTTGAGTTATCATTGGCTCATTTCATCTGTGATTTCGTTTGTTTTAGATGTATTCATTTATTATTGTTCCCTTTGTGCGGTAATGGGGTGGATGCAGTTCTTGTGCCATTATTGTATTGATCATACTGTTTGTTATTTTATTTTGTTTTATTGGTACTGTGGTAATACGTAATTCATTTTGGAGAATTGTTGTTTTAATTATTCGAATTGTTTTCAGTATTAACCTCTGCATGGGTAGAGAATTAATTTTGCACTTATTTCTTAATGCAGCTATTAAATGACGTAGTCACACCAGCAATTTTTAAATTACCATTAGCCAGTCTTTTTAAAATTGCAAGTTTTAAATTAAATTTCAAAATCTACACTCCAATGAAACATATTTCTTTCGATCAAAACGTCAAAAACCACCCACGCGATTGATAGTACCTCGTAAAAAAATCTTTTTATTCCTATCACACGGCCAATAAAATTCACCAGTGAAGGCGTTTTGAAATTACGGAATTTGTAAAATCTTCTGTCATCACACACATTGTTTCTAACCGCATAAATCTGAAAGCAAGTAAAGTCCACTCGAACTTGCAAAACAGTTTTACAATTGCGATTACAATCGTCTGGGTGGAGAAAAATGCAAGAATTAAAGGCCAACGGAAGATTTGATTTTGCGCTTACGAGTCACGTGAACGTCGGTGTTGTAATATCACGACTTTGTGCCATATGCGGTTGTTAACAGGAAACACAGAGAATATAAAATGAATTACGACTGGAACGGACACGTTCTCGTCGCCCATCTCTTATGATGAATATGAGAAAAACGCGTATTCATGTTTTCCGTGGACGATGTTTTAATCCTGCCTGGTTTGACTCCATACTTTCCAGCGGCGATCCAACGTGAGATACGTTTTAAATCCCCGGAAATGACGCAATGATATTACCATAACAATTTCTGACAAATAACGTTAAATTTGCACGGCCTTTCTCATTAAAAATGCTCGCCGGAAAACGAAATATTTGAAACGTCATGACCTCTAATCGGCAACCTCTCGAATTCACTCAAAAATTTATCAAAAATTGCAATGCACGTTCCGAACGATACGATTTCACTGGCATCGTATTCTGCGCAAAGATACAATCGATTTAAATTCTTTTATTCCATTCAAATTCACCCAGAAGTTTTTGGTTTTCGCGATACCGAAATTCAGAGAAATAAATATCAATTTTCGCGTTCAACATTGTCCGAATGTCGAAAAATTTTGAGCAGAAAAATATTAAACTGTTCACGAGTGTGAAGGATTCTTTTTCCATGATGCAAATATGAATTTTAAAAAAATGTATGTTATAAATAATTGTTTAGCTCTGTTTTAGTTTCCTGTGTGATATATAATATTTTAATATTTAATTATTAGATTGCCAAAGCTTCTATGTAACGGTAACAATTTCATGCGGGACATTCTCGGAAAGAATTTTATAAGTTTCGATTCCTGATTGGCTCTAACACTCTGATTTGCATACGATGCCTTTGCAGACGACCGGATGCCAGGCTCGATAGATCGTTTGTAATACGCCAATCTCATTACACATTATGTAAATTGTTTTCACCGAGCAGATTCGACGAGATTACAATAATTTATATGCATGTATCGTAAGTCGTCTTCGATGTGGATAAGAGCAGCAATTCTGGTTTGCATATTTTGCCATTTTGTAAATAAAAATATAACGGATAAAAATATCGCGAAATTCGATGATGGATTTCTCGGATAGTAAAGTTTTTCCGAGTATTTTTGAAATACTTTTTTATTCAGTTAGAGAATATGAAGCGGGAGAATTTACTGCATTTTTATTTTTGTAATTATTCACAAATTCAAGCCCGTTCTGAGTTGCTCTTTTCTGAAATCTGTAAAAGGATTTTACGGCTTTCTATTTTAAAATGTATAACTTTAGAAATTTATTTATCGATCTTCTATTTAAAACTGCAATTCTTTAGCGACAGGACTTGCCCTCCGGTTATTGAAATTGTAAAAGTATAAACCTGATAAATTCGAATTTTAAATTCCTCCTTCCTATGACGTATAAATCAAAAACGTTTTACGAATCGTTTACGAAAGTGAGGCAAACAGACGTTCTTTTTGGGTGGTAAATTTATTGCAAACTAAAATTTCATGTACAATAAAAGTCCAAACCGTATGAAATCAAATTTCATTTAAATCCATATATATTATAATAAAAATGCAGTTGCCTGACAAACAATTCACACATTTATTCTTCACATAACAGCTTTTCTTTCAATTTTATTCCATCTTTATACGGTGCTTAAATTGGAAGCCGAAGTAAAAAACGGAAATTTATAAAACGTAAACCCTGAAAAATATAAAGCTCCTATTTTTAACGAAAATAAACCTTCTCCCTTAAATACGATACAGTTATTAGAATATAAAATAAAGGAGTGAAGTACGAGACCTACAAATGCCAGTTTTAAATCCCTCAGAGTTACAGCGCATAAAGTATCGTGCCATAAATTATTCAGAAATACGAGAAAAGGGAATTTATTGAGCTAATAAACGTCATCGATACAGAATTATTCCTCTCCCAAGAAAATATTCTCTCTGTCCCCTCTAGTTTGTCTTTCGACCGAATAAAGAAAATTCGATTTTATCATAAGCCGCTACCCTCCATCTTTTCCCACCATCCACCCCCATGGCTTTCTGTCTTTTGTTTGTTTCTCTCCCTCTTCGGTTTCTACGTGTCAGAGTACACTTTGGTATATCGTATATAATAGAAAGGAAACGTATGAACTCCGAAAGGACACGTGTGCCCAACTATTTCCTCTGCAAACGTTGCGTATCATTATATACGCTTTTGTTTAACATAAGAAAACAATAAAATACATCGCGGACGTCGCATGGAGCGCTCCTGTGTGGAATTGTGTCTGCATACGAAATGGGAATACTCCTGTTTACGGATATCCTTTGGTTATTTTCCTTTTTCCTCCTTTTTTTCATTGAATTTCCATTTCATTTTGATTCTAAAGCTAGGAGGTATTTAACGTGAGATTTTTATAGGGAAATTTTCGAAATTAAAAGGAGAATGTGTGTGTTTGATGAAGAGGTAGTTGGAGGGTTGTAATGGACTTTGATGATAGATTTCGCTTGTTTATCTAATATTTAAATTGAGGAACTCTCGATGATATTTGTTATTTTGCGACTTTGAGAAAGGATGTTCTTTATATTCGAGGTGTTATTTAACACTAGAACTACCGGCATTAAATCTATTATATTTCAATATATTAAATAAGTACTTTGAGAAAAGAGGAATCCAAAGGCGGAAAAGATGATCAATTTGGTTATTAATGTTTTTTGAGTTGGACGTAGAATATTTCTCCTGTGATTCTCCTATAAACTTTGAGAAATTTTGGAAAAAATTGTGTACCGGTCATTTTGACTGGTTTGGGAGTTCTAGTGTTAACAGATAGTGCCAAAGGGCAAGAGGTGATTCTTAATTTAATGTGTAATAGTCTAATATCTATTACAACTTTCATTATTTCCTGTAACAATTACAAAATCAATACAGAGTTAAAACTTCTTCCAAAATAACATCTGTGGCGAACCAGAAAATTAGAAAAGTCAGTTTTATCCATAACAAGGTCCAAGAATTCCAAACGGATTCCCATAAATGCGCAACATCCTTTATACACAAATTCCAAATATTTCGCGGAAGGAAAATTCGCCCAAAACCACTTCGTCATCTCACGTTCCAAGAACAATCTCGTACATGTGAGTAAATCTGCTGCACAATAAAATAACGTATTTTTAGGATATTTCTCCGTACAACATGGAACGGTCGGATTCAACTCCCAGAAATGCATTCGTCTCGAAGGAATGGAAAAAGAATTAAGAAAAGGGAATCGTGTATTCAGTGCTTTGGGAAAATCGCAAGGAACGCCGTAGAGAATGTGCACCGAGTACACCTTTCTTCTCTCGTACATACTCGAGAAATTGAAAAGCTGGTTTTCTCTTACGGCTCCCGTTGAGCCCTGTAACAACGTACTACATTTACTTTTGTGAATTTCACTGTTATCTACAACCTCTCGAGTGCATCGTGTTTCTGGGGAGAATTTTTTTTACGGTTTCGCGAAGTCTTGCGGGAAGCGACGTGTGGATTTACTGGCAATCCGAAAATTGTCGTAATTTAACACTAGAACTACCAAACCAGTCAACATGACTGGTACACAATTTTTTCCAAAAATTCTCCAAGTTTGTAGGGGAGTCATAGAAGAAATATTCTACGTCCATCTGAAAAAACCTAAATCACCGAATCGATCAGCATTTTTATCTCTTAATTGACGTGGTTTCGAAGTACGTATTTAATTTATTTAAATATACTAGATTTAACGCCGGTAGTTCTAGTGTTACAAAAAATGACGTAGATTAATTGAGAGGCGTGTTGCTGCAAGACTGATAAATAATACATTTCTTTGTTAGAGTTTAAAGTAACGTTAAATGCTCTGATAGAAATTCAAAATTAAATTTGCATTAAATCCTCGACAATTTATGTTTATAATGAAATGTTAACATACGCCTGGCTGTAAGTCTTTCAAATTCACTTTCTTTTTCTTTCTTTTGCATTTTTTCGACTTTCATTAGGTAGCTTTTGAACCATCAAGGTTATGATAGATTAATTAGTTATTTAGGAAAAATATCCTAGATGGGGGTCATTGAACTTGGGAACACTGCAGGTTTAAGCCTTTACTTCCTTTCCCACCATAGACTTTCCACTGCTATGGTCATTTGACCTACGACCTACTGTTTTAGGGTGGCTTCTGGACCTCTAAGACTGTGATATTATATATTAATTAATTATTTAGGAAAAATATGCCGCCATAGCCTCTTCCATTTTCTTATCACAGTCTATCACTGAAGCTTCAAAATTAAAAGTGGTAATCATCAATTAAAAACGACCTATCGCAAAGAATTCCAGTTCTCTGAAAAGCATATAAGTTTCAGAGATTTACCAAGCTCAATTACTCAAAATTTTGTAACTCATCTTCGTCCTCTCCATTCTCAATGAAATGATTCCTCTCGATTTACACGATTTTGGTTCACGGGATACCGATTTATCGTATAAATCGAGGCCACGTTTATTTATTTTTATTTTTATTTAAAACAGATACCACGGATAGTATCAGGACTTGTTTACAGTTTAGTGATATGTTTGCCGTGCCAGTCGTATTTATCAGGCTGATGCAACGAAATCTCTTTCAGATACGAATCAGCCATTTTTCATGATGTCGCGTTTGCTTGCATAAAAGTTACCTCTGCAATTTTTCTCGTCATGTACAGCCACGAGGTACAATGAAATATCATACCCATGACTTTATGGAAATATTACACATAATGAACTGAATAATACCGTGATGTCGTTACGAGGTAGAAGCATTCTCTTAATAAATTAAATTCTATCTATCAAACGAAGTCTTTCTGAAGAAATTTTCGATAATGGTACAAAGAGTTTCAAGTCTTTGAAGAAATAAATTTACGTAGAATTTAATGGAGTATTTTCTTCAGAGTTTATTACTTTCATTAAAATTGTGGATGATTAATGCGGTATATTTAAATATACTGGATAAAGCTTCCTGTGTATGAAGACAAGAAAGGAAATTGGAAGGTTCATTGAATTGGTCATTTTTGTATTTTTGCATTCACGTAACACTCCCTAAAATATCAATGTTTAAAGTTATAATTTCAAGCATCGAAAGTGTTCCTTTTTCTCATTTTACATCGACGTATTTTTCAGGCGATATTCCTGAATGAAAAAAAGTATTTAATAAAATGCTAGTAGACAAACATAAAACTCGATAAAATACGATTTTCAGCATCGTTTAATAGAATTCTATGGCGGTTTATGTTACTTCGGTATTTATTACGAGGACTGTCCTGAATTTCTGTAGGCACTGTCGAATTATTTACATTCAAAGCATTGTTAATGTCATTCATTCCTCGTTAATACGCAACGTAATTCATTAAATAAACAAGTGAATAATGTTCTCCGTCGTTTCACCGTTGCTAATGTGCTAATAATTGAGAGCAAAATGTACTTTACACTGGTAATCGTATATTTTACCTGACGTCCTTTAAATAATACAATTCATACCGTTATTATGGCGTATAGGAGATAATATCCTTTCCTTTTTAGCTATTGTACTTTGTGTATTTAATTGTACAGTTATAATATATCGACAGCAGTGTGCAATTATTTCGGCAATGAAAGTATATTGTATTATCGAATCATAAAAGCAAATTTTGAAATACTATATCGTGCACTTGTGAAAATTCCTTTGAATTTAAAAAAAGCTTATTTCCTATCAGTACTTTATTATTACGAAAATTACTTATTTATTGCTGGACAAAATTCACGGACATTTTTTTGTAATTTATTCATTTGTAAATGCATATTGTTATTAAGAAAAGGTAATTTTTTGGTTAAAAACTTAAGACGTAGGAACCGAACATTTTAACTTGCCTTATAAACATCATTTTTCCTTTTCATTGATTAGATTGACGAAATAATGTGTATTTAGGGTGAAAAATAATAATTCGTTTTGACAGGAAAATATGTTTTTTTTTAAGTTGTTGTTTTCGCAAGTGTGCGATATGATTGTCACTATTCTTCTAATAAATTTGTTCATTTTGTTTCAGATGCCGGTCAAAGAATTCTTCATTTTGCAGTGGCTCAAATCCTACATTATTCATCGTAAGTATAAAATATGAAAGAAACGTTAATCTTATCGTTGACTTTTGTACAAAAATCAGATGGAATGAAGTAAATATAATAGTATTTGAAAGTTGGAAAATGTGCAAGGGGGGAACGTTTGTAGGTTGTAATTTTCTCACGTTTCCCGTGGACGAATACATGCGATTTAATTAATGATAAATTCACAATCTCAACACGAGTGGATATAACTGAATTTCCCGTTTTTAATTCGAACGAAGCACTTTAAATTAGAGCATCCGAGTAAACGCAGTTCTTCGCATTAAATTATGGAACAGCTGTCTCCTTTCATCCAATTTCTCTACGGTGTAAGTTAAAGCCGGCACTTGGAATTAAGCTCAGGACTGTAAATTCATTGGAAAGTAACTTTACTTACAGTCAACAAAATCCGTAAATTTCCTCAAAACTCTGACAATTAATTCTTCGATAATTAGTTTCTAATAAAGAACCTCCAAATAATTTTTTCGAAATTTTTTTGTGTCTATACAAGAAATATTCATTGCAATCTATTTCTTTCAATAAAACGACGCAAAAGCTTGACTAAATATTGGAAAAAAAAATATTATCAATGACAGTACAAGAAAATTAAATAATATTGGCAGAATACTCTCCTTTCTGATTATATTTTATAACAGAAATATTTCAGTTACCGTACTCTAAAATATCAGTTTGCAAATGTGAAACATCGAGAGTGTCCCTTTTTTCCATTTTACATCGATTTCTGTTCAAATATTTGCCAACGTTACACTTTGAACTGTCTACTGCAAAATTATGTCATGCAGTTAACTAAATTTCAACTGAAATATAACATAAAGGTTTTTTCGAGGTTTCCAATCCATCGATGGATAACACATTTAACGCGAGTGCAAACTGAATTCCACTTTTTCAATTTCCAGGCAGATGTTACACTGTAAATACACGTTACATTTACCAGTATTACAGCAACTGCTATGTTTAAAAGTATACTTAGTAAAGTAGTTTCTCCTTTTTGTATTTTTTCGGCTCACCACCGGGGTTATGACATATTAAATTGCAATATAACAGAAATTTCCCAGAGGTCACTCATTTTTCGAGGTATTTAAACTGAGACCCACTGATTATGGGTCTTGCTCCACCATTGCACCTCAACAATTATGATGATTTGACCTATGACCTACTATTTTAGGTAGATTCGAAACCACCGAGGCTACGATATATTAAATAACAATTTATACCTTTTCCAGAGGTCACGAGGTATTTTAACTGACCCGCCATGGTCCCAAAAATTCTCTTACTTTGCACTATAAACTCTAAAGTTGCAAACAGCTAAGTACTCTTTTTAAAAAAAAAATCCCCTAAATTAAGAAACAAACCCAAAATGATACCAAGAAACGTACACCGTCGACGACAAATTAAAACGCGTCCAAGAAATAAGTTAAAAAGAGCAAAGCCGGAAGTGCATCCGTCTAAGAACAGCATTTACTATCAAAGAGCCGGCGTGACTGCTCCTATTCGTGGAAATAATGCGAAATCGTTTATTCTCGGCTTTCAAGGCAGTTTCTTTAGTTCAGGAAACAACGATGCACTCTCCCGAGGATGCATTATTTCTCATTGTAACGTCGATCGATAAAGTTCGCCTCATTTATATCTCTCGTGTTCCGAGGCACTCGTTCCATGAATATTGTGATACAACGCGTTCTGACTGATTGTCCTTCGTTCGACTGAAAGGCCTTTGTCGCCGCGCGGCCTTTTGTAAATCCGAGGCCCCGAGCGACGCGAAATCTTCAAGCGCGGTAAGCCGATGACGAAAGAGTAATCGACAGCAGGAGCCTCGTCTTCGTCGTCATAAATATGCAGATGAATGACTCAATTATCGTGGAAATCAAAGGACCGTGTTCGACGATTGATTTATTTGCGGCGAGGCTTCACCGATTGCTGCGTTAACGATCGAACGAGTTTCGAGTGTGATTTATTTGAAACTTGTTGGCCGAGGGTCTCGTTGTTTTTCTGTGATATGGTATTTATTATTGGGGACTGGAGGAAATTAAGTTTCAGGGGATGCGGGGGTTTCGTGACTTTTGGCGGGGATTGGTTGATTGGATGGAACCGTCGGCTCGAGGGTGGAAGGTGTATAACTTCAATTTTATCGGAGTGAAATTGAGAATTGGGATTGAATGGCAATCCCTTGTTGCTTTCAGTTAAAGAAGTTTACGGGAATTTGGTAATTTGGAAGTTTTAATATGTGGATCGTGTACTTTCGTTGTTTTAACACTGAAAGTCAGAAATTTTTAATTTAATAAAAACAATCTATTCCAGCAGCAGTCATCTTAAAACCAAACTCTCAGAACATCTCCCAACAAGTATCAATCTCACAATTTCGAATTTACAGAATTACCATTTGATTTTAATTTTTTAAAATAATTCCTAAAATTTACAGAATTACCATTTGATTTTAATTTTTTAATATAATTCCTAAAATTTACAGAATTACCATTTGATTTTAATTTTTTAATATAATTCCTAAAATTTACAGAATTACCATTTGATTTTAATTTTTTTAAATAATTCCTAAAATTTACAGAATTACCATTTGATTTTAATTTTTTAAAAAAATTCCTAAAATTTACAGAATTACCATTTGATTTTAATTTTTTAATATAATTCCTAAAATTTACAGAATTACCATTTGATTTTAATTTTTTAAAATAATTCCTAAAATTTACAGAATTACCATTCGATTTTAATTTTTTAATATAATTCCTAAAATTTAATACAAAAAAAAACCCGAGCAAAATACCACACTGTCCTTCGACACCCAAACTTTCGGGCCTCGACAAATGCTCGGTGCTCATCCTCTCTCTGCTCTTCCCTCCATCAATATGAAAAAGTTCCATCGAAAGAGTTAAACTGGTGCAACCGTCTCCAGATTTCCCCTTTTTCCTATCAACCCTTTTCGACCTTCTCATCCCGTCGATGCACTCGAGGCCTGATATATAGCACGCTTATCGACCGGTTCTTGTCTCGTCGCGGATTAGAAAGAACGGTCCTACCGGTGTTCGAGCGCGATTCCAATTCCTCGATCGTGTCTGCTAGTAATCACGGTAGCAGATTTCTTTCCGTTGGCGGAACTTGGTCGGCGATGCTGGCCCTGCCATTCTTCCTTTTGTGGTTCCTCGCCATCGCGTTACGATCGATTGCTTTCTATCGGGTTCTCTCTAATCCTCCGTGGAGTCTACGAAACCCCGAAACGGGAAACGGAGTCGTAGGTTTTCGGGGATTATTTATTTTTGGATAATATTCTCGAAACGATTGCAACTGTGGTGAGACTTATAAGGGTGCGCTTTTTATTGTCTTTTTCTGATAATGATAGTGTAAGAGAGAGCAAAAGATGTAATATCTTACGGTTTGTAGGAACACTCTTTAAGATATCTGTTTTGTTTGGTTTGGTTCGCTAATAACTGTCGATTTTATTACGTTGTGTTTTCTGTTGTGAAAACCGTTCTTAAAATAATATTACTAATCACGGATATTCCATTCGGAGGCGCAAACTCGAACAGGTAGAAGTTTTGAGAGGGTTGAAATGATAGATTTAGCGTTTCTTAATATTGGCGAAGTTTCTGAGAATAGGGTCTTTTGGGATTTGTGTTAAGAGTTAAATCGGGTAATTGAAATTTTCTTTTTAGCACTTTTCTTTAAAGATGTTTGTCTAACTTCATTTCTTTTTCATTGAATAGCTTTAAATTAGTAAAATGGTTTTCAGATATTAAAATTATACTTAAATGGTTATAATGTTGAGTTACTTTTAATAAAGTGCATCGCTGTGAATTTGTGATGCTTCTAAAAATATTGTTAATTCGTCGATTAAAGATCTTTTCGCGTTACAATTCTAAATGACATCGTTGGAAAAATCTGCTCGTTAAAAAATCAAGATAATATCACCGCTATATTTTATATTTTTATTTTAATAAAAATATCTATCACGGGTATTATTATGTGCATTCAACCCCTATTTGCACGGTAGATTGATATCCCATAAATCGAAGCCGCGTAACTAGATTCTTTTATGCAACTTAAAAGAACACAAATAAATTACAAATTTACCATACAAAATCAACGTAATTATACCGAATAAATCTGATCGATGAAATCAATCTAATGCTATACGTATCAAAAACTCCATAATTATTTGTCCAGTGAAAAAATACCCCATCTAATAGAATATTAAATGGGCATTCAAGTCAATATACAAATCTCCAATGAATTTTTCTATAATACCCCTATTATTTTTCCGACTTTCCCGTTTTCCTTTTTCGATTAACACAAAAAAGTACCAACCAAACAAACTGAACAGAACCATAATAATCATCGCCACGATACCAGAACGTTAAACGAGCATTCCCATAACGGTACAAATTAATACAACGTTTTTCCATAAAGATTTTTTGAATTTTTCTCTCTTATCAATACATAAAAAAACACCACCGATCAAAGAACCTGTTTCAGCAAAACCCTGAGAATTGTCAGCGCAATGTCAAACTCCTGTTTTTCCTCCCCTCCCGTTCGCCTTAGTTAATTAATACAAAACAGTACCACCGATCAAACAAATTATTTGTGCAAAATCATGAGAATTATCAGCACGAAGCCGACGATCTAAAAATAGAACAGACACGTCGGAATTGCGGCATCGACACGAGCGTTTGCAACCAGTTTCCTATGCGTGGTACTATGTAATTTCATGCTCGCGCTTCGAGTTTCCATAGACTAATAATTACGACATCAAACGCTCACGTTCTTGCATTTTACGATTCAAGGGAATTATCAAAGTACGAAGACGTATGTATACATCACCGGTAGACGACGTAACCGTCGATCGGTTCTCTTCTCTCGGCTTAGCTCGGAATTAAAGGAGGGACAAGAAGAAAACAGTGAAAAAAAAATTGCCGAAGAGAGGAAGGGAGTAAGGGCAGGAAGAAAAATTCTCGAGCGTTATTCCAATTCCTCGAGTGCGTCTGTTAGTAATCACTGCACCGGATTTCTTTTGTGGATTTCTTTCTTCGGAGGTACCTCGAGAAGGAAGATGCCCCCTTCTTTCTTTTATACTCTCTTACTATCGTGTTACGATCAATCGCTTTGTCTCGCCGAGTTGTAGTCGCTTTAAGCCCCGATACTCCAGTAACAATATACTTGCACAGGATGTCCCTGTTAAATCGATGCGCGAGATTTTCTCGGATGTAATAAGAAATATTTCGCTATCCGAAAGCTTTGAGAACCTTTCCAAACTGGTATTCTCTTCTTTTTCATCGTTCTCTACGTCGACGTCTTCTTGGCCCGATGGAAATATCGTGTTCTTCTCGTCGGGGTTATTGGAGGTTCTTAAAATAAACGGATAAATCTTACGAACAATTACGAGATTGAATATTCATGGAACGTGCCAATCGGGTTTACGTGTTCTTCGGACTCTCGATTTGCATGATTCCTGTGTAATGCGGAAAAATGCGAGGCGTAAATACGATGGTGGAAATTGCAGTTTGAGGTATCGTGTTGAGAATTGTTGTAAATATGCTTATTTACATTTGTAATTGTAGGATAGAATGACGTGTCTGCGGGTAAATTTATAAAAATGAAATTAATAATTGTGCGGTTTAAATTGAAAGAATTTTGTAAATTGAAATTAACACTAGAACTACCAAACCAGTCAAAATGACTGGTACACAATTTTTTGCAAAAATTCTCCAAGATTATAGGAGAGCCAGAGAGTAGATATTCTACGTCCATCCTATAAAACATAAATTACCGAATCGATCATCTTTTCCACCACTGAATTTTCCTTTCTTCAAAGGACTTATTTAATATATTTAAATATAAGAGATTTAACGCCGGTAGTTCTAGTGTTAAAATGTAAAATGAAATTTCAATGCAATTTAAATATTGAAGTTCGGGATATTGGTTGAAGGTCATTTTAATATCTTGTCAGCTCCGTTATGCGAGATTAAGGAGGGCATTTTACATAAACAGCCTTTTCATTCTTTATTAAAATAGTATTCGTGTTAACCCTTTTCAATCTGAATTATTTATTTTTCCAATTTCCCAGCAACTAAGTGAAATTTTCCACCATTTTATCAACACCAGGAACTATCGGTCTACGGGAACATCAACTTGCAATTGGTGTACTATACACAAAATAAGAATATGGCAACAAATATTAATTTAAACTAACTTTCATTTTTATCTAAAATCCCGATAGAACTTTCCGATACGTCCAATACAAATACTAAGAAATATTTAGGTAAACATGCAAAATCATTCTCAAACTCAAAACTCCCGATTATCACAGGGAAAAGTAAACTTCAACATCCAGATTACATCTCGCCACAGAGCTGCAAACGGTTCACCATCATCTCAATAAACCGTGTAAATCTCGAATGACCGGAACTCATTTGACCAATCTCATCGTCTGAACGCTCGTGTCTCGAGTCCCATCAGCCTTTTCTTTTAAAAAAATAAAAACGAGCACTCAAACTCCCGCGATGATTCAGTCGTCCCCGAATGAATCCGCAACGGGAAATAAAAGTGGCACGAGTTATCTGCGTAGGTGGCGTAAGTGGAACGCGTCAAAAGGAAAAGGAAAAACGTCGAGGTGGAAAATTTTCACCTTTCGAGACAATGGCTCCTCAAACAATGCTCAAATCGTAGAAACTGCCGGTGATTACATAACCATAGCCTAGTAAACAGGTAGAATGAGAATGAATAGGTGGATGCATGAGCCTCCTGGTCTCGTCTCTCCGGTAGGTATAGTGTCTGCGGACGAAAAATCCGACATGGTACTCATGGACGTTCTAATGCCGTACCGTGGTCGGCGAGCTGAGAGGTTTTCATCGTAGGCTATCCACGCTCGTGGGAATCAGGGCTTTTTATCGGGCATAGTCTGCTCTCTCTTTCCCTCCTCTTTCCACCATCTCCTCATCCTCCTCTTTATCTACCTCCCTCGCTCTCTGCAACTCTTTGTCTCTCTCTTTTTCTCACCTCTTTCTCTTATCCTCTTCATCGTCTCTTTGTCTCTCGTTCGCTCTCTCCTCCTCTTCCCTCTTTCGGCTTGGCTTTGTACACGCTACAGACTTTCTGCGGTATTACGTGAGTATACAGGGTGTCCTATCTGACGGACCTCATCGGGCACTCGACTTTTTTTCACGTAGTGCTATTCCTTTTTTTTTTATTTCCGGCTGCGCGATGGATGTTCTTCCGTGTGGACGTTTTTGGGATTGCAGTTTCTTCTTGGTTTTTGTAGATTCTTTTTTTAGGGGATGTTGGTATCAATGGTTCGCGGGGAGTGTTCGTTTTGGAAATGGTTCTTTTTTAGGAGTTGGAAGGTTTCTTTTGTGGGTTTGATAGCTTGAAGTTGTTTTTGTTCGGTTTGTTCTGTGATGTTGGTTTTCTGAGGTTACGTGAGCGGCTGATGGTTTATGTATTCGAAGTATTCTGTCGATTCTTGTCTCGGAGTGAAGTAACGGACTGGTCCCGTTCTTTGGATTTGTTTTATGATTGATGATATCCTTGCTTCTCGACTTTTTCGTCGTTTGAATTCTAACTGTTTACATTTTGGTGCACGTCTGGCGGGAGCGTGTGCCCTTGTTCGTGTGTGGCTCCTTTCAAAAGTGTAACGTCGCTACGTGATTGAAATGGTTATAGAATAATAGAAATGAACAATATTAATTTATAAATTTTGAACGTGGAATTAATGCATATAAATATATGTAAAAATAGTTTCCAAAATTTTACTACAATCGCTCGTTAAAACTTCTGCAGTCTTTTCCGAAAAAAACAATAGCCAAAAAGATACCATACAACTTTCTACATTTGTAATTTCAATATAATTCTCCAGAATTTTATCAAATTAACCGAGCAGCTTCAATTAGCACCCAAATATCTATCAGTCATCAATGACCACCGCTTACTCTGACACTAAATCACATTCACCCAAGAATTTCCCTACCCTAATTCTTTTTTAACCCTATCATTCACAAAGAAAATCAAATAATCACATTCTTGGTAGTCTGAACTCACCAAAATCACTAATTGTAAATCCTATGCAGAATAGCCGTATTAATTAAACCTAAAAATTACAGAAGAAAGAATGATAATCAAGAGGACCATAAAGTTATTCAACCTTGCGAACTTCTTCTAAATGTTCCTCTAACTCTTTAACACTTTCAATTTCACTTTTCCTCGGTCACTCCTAAAAAAATATTCCCTAGTATTTCCCTAACACTCATCGATTTAAACTTAGGAATACTCCGCAACGAAAGGTCATTTTAGCCATCACACCGTGTTATCTCGATAAGGGACACCCCATATACACGGTGGGTCGCAGTCCTCTTACTCCTCCACGACCGCCACTTTGGATCCGCTGTTCTCTCTCGTCGTGCTCCTTCCTTTCCTCCGCCGCTGCCGTCATCGGTATTAGTTTCAGTTCGAAACTGACTAACTCCTCCGCAGGAAAAATTTCAGCAGACGTGACTCGTCTCTCGACTTGGTTTCATTCGAGCCGACTCTCCGGCTCGGTTAGGTGCACTCTGCTGCACTTTCTGGAGCGTATGTACCTATATATATATATATACATACGATCACGATGCAGCAGAATCTGTTTATCGGACGAAAAAGAAAAGAAGTAGCATACGTCGGTTGAAAACTGTGCCTCGAGTGGTGCACCGAAGAGGGCAAAGTGAAAAGGAAGGGAGAGGGAAGCAGACGTTTTAAAGCTTCTCGATTTTTTCTCCCATTATGGAGCTCCGTCTCTGGCCGTTTTTCCAGTCTAGCTTTTAAACGTTTGACAATAAGATTGATAATAGGAAGGTCGGAAGTTCAAAGAAATTCATCGCTTATGAGACCCGTAGTCGCATAAGAATCAGGTGAAAGGCCAACCGTCGTCTGTTCGTAAAGAGGCTCCTCCGATCGAAAGGTTTCTTTACGCCGGACCAGGATTTCCTCTGCTATTGACTCTTAAAAAATGAAGGAAGGACGATTCTTTTAATTGCGACTCGGTAACGAGGTTTCGTTCGGCTTGTCTTTCGTCTATTCATACCATATTCCATGACTGGTCGTTTCTGTTTCTCGGTACTCGAGAATTCCTGGCGATTTTTCGTCGGTTTTTAACAAATGCAGGTCTCTGCTTCAAAGTTTGATACTTAAAAACTCTCAGATATGCTGGGTACTAAACACAAGCTGAAGTTGTCGATAGATAGTTGCTTTAAGCAATTCGAATGGGAAGGTTTAATTAAGAATAATATAAAACCATAGTTTCCATAGCATTGCACAAAATACCATCAGGAAATAATCCTGAACAGAGTCACTTTTCGGGACAATTTGAAAACGGCAAGTACAGCAATTCTATTCACCATAACTTTCTAACAACAGAAAATCCCTTAACAATAACCGTACCATCCGCGGTCAAACACCAAGTTCACGCAACGAAAGTTTCTATTTTTTTTTGTATTATTAACTAAAGGCTATTTTTTGCAATTTTTTTGATATTAAAATGACAGTCTCCTGCATATCTTTCGAATGACAGACCCTGATAAGAATAGATACGCGTGGAGTACCGGTACAGTTAGTGCTAAAATTCAGTCGAAAAAGAAGCTGGTAGTATTAAACAACCAATTTTATTATTCACGCGACACACAAAACCATTAGCGGTCGAAAGTTAAAAAGTTCAAGTCCGAGGGAGAGATCAAAGGAAGATCGTGGCACAAAGAAGTCCCTGATCGTCATTTGTCATGCCAGGGGCACGATAACCTTAGTTTTCCCTTCGGGTTCTATCGTCACGCTACGGCTGCCCGAAATCAGTCGTACAGATCGTTTTCTTCCTTCAAACTCGACGTTCCGGGTAAGCGTTCTATCTGGCGATCTTTTTTCAAGAAAGGTTGCCCGACGATATTTGTACGGCGGTCGCATTTTAATTAAGATTCAACCGATGCCATCTCTCGTGTACTCCTTGTTTGGACGAGGATATTAACTCCTGGACTTACGATTTCTTATGCGATATGCCACATTTAAGCATTCAATGTCGAAGTTTAAGTTTATCATGTTACTACTGCTATGCTGTTTGAGCTTGAAAAAATTAATAAACGTGAAAATGATTTAATAGTTCGTCACTGAGTTTTTAACTTGGCAGTTCTTAGAAAATTTCAATGTTTTCTTTGAAAGGACTCAATATTAGGACGTGGTTTAAATTAATATGATCAAATTTAATTCCTATCACCTCTGAGACATTGTTTCTAAATTATTAACAGTTAGATAACACTGAAATTCAGAATCCACTATCAATTAACATATATCCTTGATGATTAAGAAACACTGTAGAACTGCAGTCATTGGACAAAATAGCCACAGAAGTTAAAGACAGGAAAAACAAGAGAAAAGAAAAGTTCCAGGTTATCTGAGTAAACCTTGGCGTTAGAATAACTTATAAACAAAGTTTTATTTGTATAGTTTGCAGTAACAGGTCATTCTTACGTGGAAAAGATTGTAACAGTTTCTCGTGCGAATTTCTTCGGCATGTCTATAAAGTTTATGTAGCACTGTCAAAGGGTCAATGACCCCTTGGGGTACTTGAGAACCTTTCAGGTGTTCTGCGACGTAAAAGTTGTTTTTATGGGGGCATTAAGGATTTATTTTACTCTCGTTTTGTCTGTAAGTGGACAAAGGCTTTTAATTTGTAATATTGCAAATGTTTCATGGATATAATCTTTATAAATAGAAGTTCTTTCAGAGCAGAATAATTTGTCGAGGGATCATAAGATAAAAATAAACTTGAAAACCGCCCAGTGTAGCGAAATATATATCCGCTTGAATGGCAGATTTATTCGAGAATTTATCGAATCGCTATTCGTAATAAAATTTCTGCTTTAAACCTGAGATGTACGAGTACTCGAATTTACATAATGGGACAGATTTACATAATGAAAATGACCCGAAGCAATTTATACAGCAGAAACGAAATTTCTTTTTAAGAAAATAGTTCTGCCATAGAAATTTAGATAATTTTAACTTCATCTCCATCTCTACATCTATTAGCTGATAGCCCGTGATCGATAAACCCTAGGCGAAAAATGACCGTCTCAGTTGTAGTCGAAGAAGATACAAAATAAAACAAACCTACAAAATCAAAAATACCCAAGTTCATCCTCGAAAAGCAAACCGTATGACGTCGAAAAGCCCCACATGACTCATTCAAACGGCATTCCTGAAATCCCATAGACAGAGTCGTTATCTTCGAAAGCCGAGAACCGGAGGCATACTTCCTGAAGAAACGGAAGGGCAAAAGGAACTGTTGCATTCGCCCCAGACGTCGCTGCATTAGTCCCAGCAGACTGTAGAAGGACATAACACTTTTCTCGGTGGTCTACAGTGGCAAAAACAAACGTCCTAATTGAACCTCGGGGACACGGTTCGCCGGTGAAATGGAAACACTTATCTTCGGTCAGGTAAGAGAGACAAAAAGAATAAAACCGAAGAGAAAATAATAGCGACGTCATTTCCCGCTGGAGTGCCGTTAAGAAGGGAATAAAAGACAAAAAGGGGGAGAGCCGACGGCGATGACAACGGCGATGATGGCGGTAAGGGCACGAAAAGCACCGGAGCGTCGAAACCACAGACTCGTGCGATTTGATAGCCGTAACCTCCCGGAAATATATTAAAACAGGATGCTGGTCCGACTTCCTCCGAGACGTTCCCTCGCGAGGCTGTCGTTCTCTGATTTTCCTTCGCTTCGCCGACGATTTTGTTTGTATTTAAAAGTGGGCGGGTTTCGTTGATTAAACGCTCGTGATTTTCTACTATTACGGGATTCATGGAAATTTACTTAAACCGTAAGGAATTTATGTTCGGAGGAATTATAAATTTCTTGGGAGCCTTAATTATGATTTATTTATTTTGCAATGACGGTGTAGATTTGTAGAACGGTTTTGAAAATGAGGTCTTTTATTCTGTAAAAGTGAAAAGTGTAGAACGTTCAAAGAGTCGACTTCGTTTCAATGAAGGGACTTTAATCTTCTGTAGTTCGAGTAATTTGTTCACTTTGAAATTATTTTAATAACATCTTTTCTGCTGGATATTTATTCGACTTTGAAAATAGAGTATTCTAGGATGCTTCGATCTACTGCAAAAAGTAATTTAACAGGAAATTCGAAGGGCAAAATTACCTCAATTAAATATTACCCACGATTAACCCCTTGCCTTACGATTCCTATTTTGACAGCGTGCGTAATACCCTAGAATTAATTCCAGAAATAAAAATTTCTCTCTGATCTTTAACAGTAGGCACAACTGACTGCAACATTATTATTATAGAAATAATTTTACCGTCTCGTGATCGACTGATATTTTCAATTTAATAGTTATTGGAAAACATCAAAATTTCGTATTGCATTTATCGCCTCACGTGTGTCACACGTTACTGTAAGCTAAGGGGTTAAAAATGGAATCACCTCCTTCAAATTTCCTAATAAATTTCTTGTTACAGTAATTTGAAGCATCTTAGAATATTCTATTTTCAGAGATAAATAAATATTCTTCCCCGTTGAATATTTATTTATCTCTGAAAATAGAATATTCTAAGATGCTTCAAATTACTGTAACAAGAAATTTGCTAGGAAATTTGAAGGTCGAAACGACCTAAACTAAATATTACCCACGATCAATACTCAAGTCATCTGCACCCCAGCAAGAAATAACAAAAAAATAATATTCCCAAAATTAAACCATTTAATTTCCCCCAATCAAACGACTTTGATAGAACGCTCCATCAATTACTTCCCAAAACAAAGAGATTTCTACCCCATTGAATGGTTGATGTTGACTTTTTCTAAATTTCGCCAACGACTTTACATCGCGCGAAAGCATCCAAGATTACAAAGCAAAATTCCAAGATAGATATAAAGTACGTGTTTCATCGGATCTCTCCGCGATGCTTCGTGTAACATTTCCACCCCCGACCCTCCCCACCCAACCCCTTCCTGTATTTCTTTTCGTAAGGTTTCTTCCGTATTCCACGTATCGTCCGATCATTGTTATCGCCAGGAACCAAGGCACTGAAGAATCCGGAGGTCGAACACCGGCGCGTTTGCGGTACTCTTTTACGATCGTTCCACCCTTTATCCCTATCTGCCATGAGATCGATCGATTTCGCCAAAAGCGAGGGGATCGAAAGAGCTGAGTCACTCGAAGACATTCGATAGCGGTTTCAGAGGGATGACGGGGTGATTCTGAAGCCTCGTTTTTGAAGTAGCTTCCGATGAACTGCCTCTCGGTAGGATTTTTCTTACCTTATCTTTCTTGCGACGCGGCGGAGCTTCTTTTACGAGTAATTCCACCAGTAATTTAAAACGGTTTAACAGTTTTTCCGGAAATCGCGGCTACGCCGTAAGAAATTCCATTAACTTGTTATTCCGAACGGTGGTTATGTAGGTCATTGCTGATGCTGATGAAGGAAATATCAATTTGGGTATGTGCAATTATCACGGTGATTTGAGCCGTTTACTCCTTATCTCGATATATTTGGTCATTTAGTTGGACGATGATGTTCTTCAAGAGATAATCAATCTAAGGGGGTAGGGGAATAACGAGAGGCAAGAATGAACGGGGGAATAAAAACAGAAAATAAAAATCCACGTTCAGTGAGAGTGCAAGAGAAGTTGCAAAAGTTCAAAAATGTTTAACCTTGATCAGAGTGGGTGAAAATGATTGCAGTTGCGTCTAAATTGGGTTGTTAGGGTTACGGTGCACTTTTATTTCAGTTAGAGCTAAGAAGCAATTCTTCGTTTCTTTTTTCCTTTATTTCGATATATTTAGTCACACCACTTTCATCTCGTATTTTTATATTATATATTTCACTCTACCAACCCAAGAAGCGCCGGAATCCCAAAAAGTTCTCCATCCCCTATAATTATTTTCATTTTCAATACCCCAACGGAAACCTTAAAAGTGAAACACCTCAGCAATCAGCACCTTAACAAAGTTCCACATTTTATTCCGGCTCCCAGCTAACTCACGAAAAGACTTCAATTACCCTCGCCGACATCTCCGACGTAAACTAGCGTAACGTCGACAGAAGGAATCGACGTAAACGCGAATTTCATCGAGTGTGTCTTGCTCGACGTAATCTCGTCGTATCGATTTTCGAAAGCAATTTCTCCTCTGACGTCATATCGAGGAAATACGATTTCCGCGAAGCAAACGAAATTCTCTGCACGCTAAATGTTGTCGATGCACGAGCTTTCGTAACAGTATTCGGTGGATTTAATTCAGTGAAGCCTGTGCCGTTTCTCGATTGAATCCCATGGCTTATGCGCCGCGAACGGCAAGAGGCGCAAATGGGAATCCCTTTAGAAAATGACACACACGAAGGGAGAAAAAAGGGAAGGATAGCGTACAACCTGGATGCTAGGCGATAGTAGTGTTCTATAGAGGGTTTTAATATCGTCTAGGACGATGCCATGGCTGTTTCTCTTACGATGTACCGGCGCATCGTGTAGGACGTTAGCCGACATAAAACCTGAAACTTTCTCTTAATAACTCGTAACATAAATACCGGGCGCACGGCTTTGGATAGAGTGAAAACTGCCCAGAAGCGAGCTCTAAGGAGAGTATAATTTACACCCCGTAGAAAAGCACCGTCCTGGTTAACAGCCTTCTCCTACCCCTCCTACCGTTTCTGTAGGGGGGTTTCTGTTGCGTACGGGGAAATTTATTTGAAAATATCCGGTGAATTATTTTCTCTTAAGCCCGTCCTGGTTTAAATTAGAATTAAGTTATGTGAAAAACTTCTCTTGTTATTTTCTCTCTCTTTCTCTATCTATCTATCTGACTTGCTCCTTCTTTTTTTTCCATCCCCCTTCGCCGTAATATTCCATGTAACGCCTTGGAAAAATTTCCCCTGTGGAAACAGTGACGAAGTGCCGTTGTAATTTAAATCCGTGCGATACAACACCGACGGGGTCGTTTATCGTTGCAAAATTTCCCTCTGCGTCGAGGGCGAAGTGGTTTAGAAAAACTCGTTGAAGGTATTCTCGTTCGACGAACTTAACTGACTTCGTGTTCGTGCAATTTACTTTTTACGAAGGAGAGTGGCGTTTTTTTTAGGGTTGAGGATTATGGTTGAACTATGGAACTCTTCTTTGTATTTCTTTGTTTACTGGCATGGACATTTTACCTGGGACCTGCTCTTGTAGGTATTCACCGAAGCTATGATACGTTAATTGATAATTTAGGATAAATTTCTTAGAGATGACGAAGGAGCTGAACTCGACCCCTTTACCTCCTAATCCTACCATAGGCTATCAACTGACATGGTCATTTCACCTAAGAGACACTGTTTTAGGTGATCACCGAAGCTACGAAATATTAATTGATAATTTAGAAAAAGATTTGAACTCGAAGTTTGCTAATTGCTAGTTCCAGCTTTTCCTCCATAACCTATCAACAGGTATGATCATTTCGTCTAGGACCCACTGTTTTGGTGAGTTCCTAATCTCGAAGGCTATAATATATTAATTAATTTAGGAAAAATGTATAGGTGACGAAGTAGGATTTAAACTCGGTCTCACTGATTGCGACTCCGAACTTTAACCTCTTCACTCATTACAACCGTAAACTATAGGATTGTATGTAGATAAAAACCAAGAATTATTTCGTCGATAACCTACAATTTTCGGTGAATTATAAATTTGTACTGATAGCTAAGGTATACATTATCGGTTAGATGGAATTATCCTAAGATAATGACAAGAGGAATCGAATTGTTTGGAAGTACACTCGATGAAACGGAGCACGAGAAGGTGTTCCTACTTGGTTGAGTTAGTTCTGCATACGCCACGCTGTCGCGCACCATAAGACGAATTGGGCACGTGACTGAGCTTAGGGGGAATCCCCCTCCTTATCTACTAGTGCCTGGGATGTCACAATCAATTTTCCTTACTGTACGGGACTGTATTTCAGTCACCTTGGATAAATTACGTCTACTGTAATTCTAGTTCGCCAAAGTTATTGCTAGAATCGAAAGATATTAAAAATAGTATGGTTTTTGAATGACTGCAGAATTGCAGAAACTCTTGTTTACCATCTATCTCAATACACTTTGCACAGCTATGATTAGAATTTCAAAAATTCCTGAGGGTTACTTTTGAAAAACTAACGAAAACATATTTCTTTTGACTATACTGTATTATAATTTATAATGCACAACTCAAGAAAATTTTACTTTCTCTCAAGCTTTCATAAAAAAGTGGTACACAGTGGAACGGTAATTTTAGAAATTCACCGACGTTTAATCCGGATTGTAAATGCAGTTAATTGTTAATACGATACGTTTACAGAATTATAAATATTCTCAGGTGAAAGATAATATAACTGCACGTGTTCGGTTGTAATAGGAGAGTGCATACGAAATTACATATACCAGATTTTCAAGTGTTTAATACGAGAAGAAATTCGTCTACTTTCCCCGGTGTCAGTTTGAAAGCAACGGAACGGGAATAAGTAGGTTGGATAATCCAACGAAGGGCGGTAAGGTCGTTATTTAAGTATTCCTTTCCCAGGGGGAATTATATCCCGAGAATGATTTTAATTATGCATAATTTCAATTGTACAGAGAATGGCATTTCGTGCTTCACAACAAAGCGGGATAGATTGTATTACAGATGAATTTCCCAACTTAATACAATTTACAGAGGAATTGTAACGTTTGATATTTTCGATAAATTATAACTCCCTTTACACCGTTAAATATCAAACTTTCCCGAATTTTACAAGAGTCAGATTACAGTATGATTATTCACTATAATTCATTGCAAAATACGCTGTCAATGTTTTTCCACAGCAACAAATATTTCTAAGCTTTAAATAATGGCCTTACATTTTCTGTAAATGCAATTTTCAATATTTTTCATCAATTGTAATTTCCCTTGTGCTGCTAAATATTAGACTCTGTTCATTATTATAATAAATACTGTACAAATAAATGTCATGCATAAGTCTATCTGAAATACTGCACTACGACTTCACAAATGGCAGCAAGATAAAGAGCAATAAAGACAAGATCGTTTAAAAATTGCATTAAAAACAAACAAAATTCTAAGATTTAAATTCCTTAGATTATTTGTTACAATCGATAGAATATCTTATCCTTTATTATTTTATTTTTCAACCCGGTGAGTGTTACATGCAATTTATATTGTTAATGCAAACGATAATGAAATAACTTCATCTTCCCAAGTCGACTTGCCCGTATGTGGTCGTATTATTAATTGCCACTGACGAGGATTGCAATTAGGAGGCAAATGCGTGGTCTGTCAATACAAGTAGGACGTTGTACATCTGTTCCAAGACCAAAACCATGGGCTATTATCTTCGCAACACCATTATCATACGCAGCTGTGAAGTTCACCGAACACCATTTAATCAATACCATTGCTCACGCCGCATTACGGCGATATGTAACGTAGTAATTTTCAGTTTAATCAGGCATCCGATTCGATTAACGCGGAAAGATATCCTCCAATGAAAATTCCGAATTAACGCGCGCGTAAATTCGGTGCATTTCGTTGCTATTGTTAACCCAATTGTATCGCTGGAAACCGTCCAAATACACTCCCCATGGTTTATTCGGACTTTCAATATGCTCCGTTTGATTTTCCTCTTTACACGGTTATCTTCACTTTGGGAGATTTATTACTTCGCTGATGAGCCAAGTGAAATTATCAAAGAATAGAGAAACTTTATTTTTAATCAATTTTTTGGGTTTTTCTCGGCCACAGGAAAAATTTCAAACTTGTACTGCGATGGAAATTTGGAACTCGGGCCCACTGATTAGGAGTCCAAACCTTTTATCTTCTTAGCCACCGTAGACCCTTATTTTCTATTTGTATCTTTTGGTTTTAATTGCAATACCAATTTCGTCCGAACCTACTGTTTTAGGTGGATTCCGAACCACCAAGACTATAATATACTAACTAAAAATTTAGAAAAATTTATCAAAGGTAGGATTTAAACTGGGGATCACTGATTGTGAGTCTCATCATTTACCCCCTTACACACCATAACCCCTGAATAATTATAATTTCACCGAATTAGTTGGATTCTGAACCAGCAAGGCTATAATTTATTAATTAATAAATTAGGAAAAATTGATCAAAGGTGACGGACGAGGATTTGAATCCTTGATTGAATAAATGGCAAAGTGAAATCGGGCTACGTTTGTACTACGGACAAATTGGGTATGTCCTCGATTCTCTCACAATAGCTGTAGTTAACAGTTTAGTTTTAAAAAGGCGATAATCAATGATTATCTTTGCTCTCGAGCTGCGAGTCACGAATAAGAAAGCGAAACAAAGAGACAGCTAAGCTCCTTTCGGAGAGAAAACTTATTATCACTCCGCGAACGGAGGATGGTCCAATTACGTTCGTCTTTTCTTCGTACTTTTATTTCCCTTATTCAATGACACGTACTCCTTGTCCTCCTTGTGTAGTCACGAGGGAGTCAAGAAATGCAGGGTGCGTGGAAAAATCATGTTAGAAAAGAGAACTTCATGTGTAAACATAAATTGAAACTGCGAAAAGCCTCTTTATTAAACGAACCCCTCTTTGCGCGAAAAATTAAAACAGTCTGCGCAGAAATTGCTATGGGGTTAATAAGAAATAAATAATGACATTTTCAATGTCTATAAACGTGTAGAATTAAAATTCCATGGAGACGTTCACTAAATGTACTGGATCAAATAACATCCTATGAATAAGAACTTTTTGCACAGTTAAAATACCGATATCAAGTGAAACAAAGAGGAATATTTTTCTAATTTTATACTATTGCTTTAAATAGATAACGTCTTATTATCAAGGACAATTTGAGGTCATTTCCAAAGCATGAATGCAGAATGCATGTTAAGAATGGATGCATGAAATCACGGAGAACGTTTCAGCCGCGTGGAGAGGGTATCCCCTCCATTGTCTATTAATTGAGCCGACTGTACCTCAAGTTGTAGTGGAGTACTTCTATGCTCGGTAATTTTTTAAAGCCCTCTTTCATATGGTAAAAATGAATATAACAATTTTAATTTATTATTTTACACATAATCATATTGTTTTCATTTGATTTTTCGTACACCTCGTATATTCGCAATAAGAACTAATGAAATCTTAAGTTACGGAGGTTTAAGGAAAATGATGAAACTGCCTGGAGCGATAGGAGATAAAAAGTTCTGCGCACCATAATTCATTTTTCCTTCCATTTATTTTAAACCCGGTCCTTGTCGAGGAAAGAACTGACTTTGTAATATAAAAGATTAATCTCTTTCGTTATCGCTCATTGAATTGTTGCCTTTGTCATTATCAAGTCTGGAAAATGATTTCGTATGGTTTCTTGTTCGAGGTACATGGAAATAGCATGATTGTTATTTAAGAAGAAAGTGACGAATAATATACTATGAATTTATAATGGAAAAGCAAACATTCGCATGGAATATTTTTGTAAACTCAATATATTTTCCTCCTCTCGCAGTCGTCCTTTATAAAATGTAGCCAAAGATAGAATACATTCGACGATATCCGTAGGCAAACGTTTGTTGCGCAAAGTGGCAAAAATGAAATTTCTTGCTTCCAACCCCTATTGAATTTTTCTTTCGCATGCCATGAAACGTGTGGATTAACTGAAAATATTCGTAATACTTTAAAATTGCTAGAAAATATTGCATTGCAAATGTGTAATATATAAACTAAAACAAATCTCCAGCTCTAAAGACACCCAAAATAAATCCATCTAACCCCTTTTGTTACAAATTTTCCACCCTGACCTCTGAAACCACTCACGACACCTCAACAATACTCTCCATCAATATTAATCCTAATTGCAAAACAGATTGAACGCAAAATCAAAGTGCCTCAAATCTAAACAAAATGACCTCTCAATTTTCCCCATTTAAAAATCGTGACTGCAAAACCAACCGAATGAAAAAGCTATCAAGAAGACACCAACGTTCAGAAACTCTCTGAAAAATTGCATTTCAAAGCAATAAATTTCTCCTCTCTTATTCTTTTCTTCTCGTTATCGCCTCATTTCCCTGCAACCTCCAACGAAACACCTATTTCTATGTTGCCGGTTAACGGCGATTCCATCGACGAGTCCGTTCGCGATAGCGATGCCGATCACGATGATGGTAGCTCGAGCATGTTGTTGGCGGTAGGCGGAAGTAGGCTTGACCTACTTCGATTGCGGCAACAAAGAAAAAAGCCTCGGCGGTTCCTCGGGGTCATGAGCCGCGGACGAGAGGAATTAAAACTTGTTCCTGATGGCCGGCTTAACCGGGCATGGCCATTGCTAACAAAAGTCACGTGTGCCTCCTGCGTGATTCTCCTAGGGCAGGGGTCGGCAACCTTTTTTTCGTGAAGAGCTATTTCTCTTTAAATTTATTTGGTGAATTCTAGAAAGCACGATTGTTGGCAATGGTTTTGGAATTTAGAAGTGGGCTGGTCAGAATTTTGAGTGGATTTTATAACGAAGATGCAACAATGTTTACAATTGCTACTGACGGAAACAGTCAAGTAACTAAAATTGGCAAATTAAAAAATATTGGCAGATTAAGGGAAACTGTGAAGCAGGATGTTTAGCCCTGAAACAATTTAATAGTTTATCTAGTGGACAGGAAGATACCATGAAGATTCGTCAAAATCGTAGGAAGAAATTTGCACAAACCAGAAAGTTGATAACTTATCTTACAAAAGGAAAAGTTATCTCGCGCCAAGGTTTCTGGTATCTATTTTTAAGTAAAGAACCATTTTTTTTTAAATTAACTTGTTCAACTCTGCAAAGAGCCACAAACAGCTAAATATTATGCTGTGAGCATTAAATCGCAATTATTGATAGTAAAATTTAATTATTTTAGTTAGGCTGAAGAGTCAAAGATTTTAGATGAAAGAGCCGCGGGTTGCCGACCCCTGTCCTAGGGTATGCGCCTCGCGTTTCTTCTTCCTTTAAATCCCATCTGCATTTGATTCTCCTCTTCTCGGAAGACTCGCTCGGTGAAGGTTCCCTTTTTTTTCTTACCTTTTTTCCTCCTTTTCTTCTTTCATTGAGTTTAAATGACTCATGGCGGGGATTGCGTTGGTGACGTTACGAAAGCGATTATGCCGGCCAACCGGTTGGGTAATTCGCTCCTTTTTGTGAAACCACTCGATTTTATTTCAGTGCAGTTAGTAAAGATTTTTAGGAGGATTGTAGGTCGAAGTTTGTTACATTATTTGTGGACTTAATTGGAGGATAGCTCTCTTTTCGTCGACGAAGACTGTTTTCTTGTGGACGATCAGATTTGAAACGTATGAAAAATTTATTACTAATGTTACGATATTGCAGTTTTTTGTAAAAAGCAACAAGAAGGTAGAAGGTTCATTCCGTTATGCCAATTTTTATTTATGAGTTCTAAGTTTTATTAGAGTAAATCAAAATTATGTAAAAATTGCAACATTTCAAATTTGTCTTACCTCTGTTGCAATAGGAATAAGGGAAAATTATGGTAACAATCACGCAATTAATTTTTGATCATCACCTCCAAAAGTATTGCAACTTCAATGATTGTTGAAACGATTACCAATCGCTCATTCTGCATGAAAATTAAAATTAACCCCCTAATAAAACAAATCTGCAGAACGTAAAGCCAGAAACCCTAACCGCACTTGGACACGAAGTTCATGAAAAGAGGGAAAATGCCCGATAAATCCCAATATAAAAATCCTCGGAAGAAAAAATACGCGAAAACGTGAAAGCCTCGTCACTCGTTTCGAGGTACGTCGTCGGGCAATTAGATTTAGTGCTTCTTGCTCGTACTCTTCCCCTTTGTCTCTTCATTCTAGACTCTTCTTTTCTCTCGCATTCTTGTACACGCACACGAACGGAAACAATGCTCATGCGACCGAACGAAAGGGCGCACAGTTTCATTCTCATTGAAACTTTCCAAGCAAATCTCCATTTGTCCCTCCGCGTTTTCCTTTTTATTTTTCTGCCGGATATATCACTCGCGTACCTTTCTTTCTTTCTGTTTTTTCTGCTTTCTCTCTCCCCCGCCTCATCCACCTTCTCGTCTACGTGTAACGCGGAATTTCAGCTCCAAAGCCGAGTTCCAAAGCATCTCGACATTTTGGAATCTCGTTAATTCCGATGGTTAATGCATGTACACTCGACAGCCATGTTGCACAATCGGATGCAGAACGTGCAGAATCCGTGCAGTTCTCCTTAAACGCTTATCCGGTGAATCGATATAATCGTACATGATGGTAATCGCGACGTGTTACGCTGCATCGGTCGGGTTAGTAATAAATTAAATTAAAAGCATGGCCCCGAGGATGCATGCACGTGACACGCCACTGTGACACGCGATTCGCGCATAAATAAATCATGGGAAAACGATGATTTACGTGACGAGGTCCCTCGTTAAAACGACTCCGTGAAACTTCCTGCAACGAAGCTTTGACAAACGATACTGCTCGCTAACGAACTTCATGGGTTGGATGTAGATTAAAAACGTATTGTCTGTTACAATTTTACAGTTGGAGATGTATTCGTCATTTTCTGTGGCAGGTAATTTCATCGAATTTTTTGCGGGGGTGTGTTGGAAGTTTTTTGGTATGTTAGATTCCTTCTGGTTTGAAAGTTCTAGGTTGAATTGTTTTGTTAGGTGTTAGATTTGATTTTGAATACTTCGAGGAGCAGGTGAAGGGATTTGGTAGATTTTATGGTCATTTTTCCTGTATTTTTGCTATTGAAATGATGTGACAATTTTGTACTTGCAATATTTTAATTTCCGGATGTAGAATGAATCTGGCATCAAACTTATTAAAACAGTTTTCAGTTCGCCACATATTCCAACTCATTTACATTTATTTAACCCATTCACTGCCAGGAAAACTAAGCAAATGTTACCTTTGCTTGTTAAAATTTGAGAATATGACAGAAAGTTTATAGAACATTGGTTTCATTAATCAGAAATATAATCTCGACATTTGTAATGATACGAAGAACATTTTTGTTCCAAAATTTCTATACACGCTCGACCATTATTGTTAACTTGTTAATTCAAACTTATAGTGCAGCTGCGAGATATCTCGTAGTTGGCAGTCAATGGGTTAACGTCAGGATTAAATTTGTTAATACCTACGTGCTCTAGAGCTCTTCATCCAATTTATGCATTACTACAAGAAATATAAAAACAATTAAAAATCAAAGTAAAAAAAGTAGACTACTGGTACTTCAAGTGTTCTATTTTTTCCGAATTTTAGTAACATATTTCTTATTGAATACTTCACAATTTTTCGATTACGCGAGCACAGGCAAATTTGGCAAAAATGCAATCTCAATTTTGTTAATTTCAAACTTGCAATATTATAATCCTAAAAATTATAATCCTAATAATGCCAATAACCAATTCAAATCCTGTAATTCCAAACAAAAACTGCATATTCTTGCTAAACCACTTCCAAAAAATGTTAATTACGATACAGCACATTAAACGCACTCTCTGACCCTTTATTACGACATACTTCCTCTCCTATCACCCCTATCAATAAAATACCTACAATTTGAAAAAGTGCATTACCCCAAACAAAACTCCCCTCATTAAAGTGACATTCGACATCTCTCCATCGGATCTCCGTGTTAAACGTGCGACTAAATTCCAAGCATATTAAATGATCATGTAATTACGTATGTTTGTGCAAGCCCTCCACTCTTTCCGGCGGAGCCAGTGTCCTCTTCCTCTTTCATTTCCCGGACTGGCGTCGGCTCTTTATCCGGACGAGCACCTCACGGTGTCTGGTTATGGACAGAGGAGGGTTAGATAAAGAGATGACAACGAGTCTCGAGGTCATTTCAAACCAATTTCAGCAATGTCGGGCATTTAAATTGAGGACCTGACGTAACCTCTCGTCTCTCTCCTGACGTTCGCATTCCTGAACCAGCACGCTGTCTTTTGTCACCGGCACCCTCTTTCTCGTTCTTCGCAACCCCCCTTTCTTTCTCTCTCTTCATTTATCTCCATTCTTTTCTCTCCCTTTTTCGGCTATTTTTTACATCCCCCTAACCACCCCTACTCATTTTTCCATCGTTTCTCACTTTTCTCTCCCTTCGTTTCTCAGTCTCTCTTCTATACCACTTCGCTCCTTCTCTTTTTCTCCCTCGTTCTTTTTCTTCCTTCTCTTTCAACGTTCCGTTTCTTCCCGCCATCCCCCGGTTCTTCGCTCAAACACGCATACCAAATGAAAGGTAGCTCTGTCCTTCTTCGTTCTCTGGCACGCTCATAATCGCTCTCGTCATCGCATGATTCCGGCTGCATTACTCCGAAGAAAGGCCGCTTTCACGAATCCTGCCAAACTGCCTGCGGTCGTTACCCCCTGCGATGCACTGATTCAACAATTCGGGGCCTTATCGATCGCTGCTACACTGATTTCTGACTGTCGTTTATGTTAACGCCGATCGCCGACGGGATTGCGTAACGTTTCGCTTCGTAATTCATGGTGTCGTGATAGAAACTTGGCAGCGTCGAGGAGAAAACGACTGGCTACCTTTGAATGGATAGTTTCTAACGTTTGTAGTAATTTGGTCGAATTAGTTTCTTGTAATTTTATCACTTATCTTTCAGATTTTTCATGGTGTTTAGCGTTAAGTAGGAAATATCTGTGTTTTACGTGGTAGCAATTTTTATCGATTATTGTAATCTGTATTAATAATCTTCCAGTTTGTTAGTGAAGTTTGTCGATTTAATGCTGGTATTTAAGTTTGTAGTTTTGCAGGTATTTTGCCGAATTGTATTCTACGGTTTATCATCCATCTGTCAGATTTTCAATGGCCTTGATTATTGAGTAGAGAATATGTGATTTCCAAAGGGTACCAATTTTTAAATCTCAAAAATCACAAATTTGAAAAATGTATTTTATTAAAGTGCGATTAAAAAAAAGAAAATAGGAATATCTGGTTTCCAAAGGGCACCAATTTTTAACTCTCAAAAATCACAAATTTAAGAATTGTATTTTATTAAAGTGCGATTAAAAGAAAGAAAATAGGAGAATCTGATTTCCTAAGGGCACCAATTTTTAACTCTCAAAAATCACAATTTTAAAAAATGTATTTTATTAAAGTGCGATTAAAAGAAAGAAAATAGGAATATCTGATTTCCAAAGGGCACCAATTTTTAACTCTCAAAAATCACGAATTTAAGAAATGTATTTTATTAAAGTGCGATTAAAAGAAACAAAATAGGAATATCTGATTTCCAAAGGGCACCAATTTTTAACTCTCAAAAATCACAAATTTATAAAATGTATTTTATTAAAGTGCGATTGAAAGAAAGAAAATAGGAATTGCAAATTTCCACGCAGTCTTTTTATACTATTTACGCCGAGGTATTTGTTAGAATGCAATAAAAACTTCGCCAAAGCAACGTTTTCAAAGTTGCATCAACTTCTAGTGTTACAGCGCTCGAAAAATACGGGTTTTAAATGAAATGTAATTTTATATGATCCCTGTTACTATGCACGAGAAGACGTAAGTGTGAAAATAACGTGATATAAAGCATGGCAATTACACGAGGTCCGACTGGATCGAATCTCCTACCGCGTTTCATGTAATACGAAGCAGGACGGGCCGAAGTTTTTGCACGTATACGTTACATAATGTAATCCTGTCTCTTGTATTTTAAAGTATTTAGTTATATCCACCCAACGAAGCGTGCATATTGGAACAAAAATTGCACCAGCGAATTTTCCGAGTATCATCGACATCCGAGCCTCCAATCGGGAATTCTAAAATTACGGTGAACCCGAGGATACAGAAAATTCAACATTCGAGATTTATTAATTAGGCAAATTTTAATCGCTTAATCAGAAATATTATTGCCAAGATCGCGCAAACAAATTCATTAATCAACGGGGAATGGAGGTACAATTACTTCGAAATCGGTTCACCGTGTAATTCATTTCGATAAATACAGCCGTGAAATTAACGAAATTGAGATTGGATACTTGCCAGAATTACGTGTATCCGCGGTATCTAAATATTTTGAATTAATAAATTGGAAATATTTTTTTAAAATTTAGAAATATGCAACAGCAAGTTTCTACATTTGAGTGTTCATTTTTTAAAGGTGTTTTGATTACACGTACAATTGATTTTAAATTTCCGAAATTGCTATTAGATTGTTAAGAAATTTGTGGCAGAAAATTATCACGAATTATGCTTGATATCAAATGGTGAACGATAAAATCCAAAAGAATGAACTGAAACGAGTCACCCAACAGGAGCTTTCATCGAAGTCAGAAAGCAAAGGGGGGTCCCAAACGAGACGATAACGAGGATATAATCGAGAGGAAGGAGATAAAAGCATGAATCATCAAGTTCGATCAGAGAGATTCGTCTCAAACATCGCCATCTTCTTGCTTCCTCCAAATGTCGAAGAAACAGTTCTATTGTTTAATGAATAAACATCTGTCCGAAATTTTCAACACCTTTCAAATCCACATGTACTCTATAAACAAGGTCTACCTAACAATCATCTACAACGCAATCTTTCAAAATTAATCCCTTACCTAATACCATTACCTCTGAAACTATCAAAGACAATGGTCACAAGCACGAATGAACGTAATCGAACCACAAAGAAACCTACAAACGTTTTCAACCAAGAAAGAGACAAAGTGCACAGCTGGAAAGCATCGGGACAAAACAGGTCATCAAACAGATTCGCTTCAGACATCGCCGTCTTGTCATCTCTCTCAAATACAAGAAAAACAATTCTATGCTCGAATAAATCACCACCTGCCTAAAATATCTGACACCTTTCAAATCCACGTGCGCCCCATAAACAAACTCTACCTAACAATCATCCCCAAGGCAATCTTTCAAAATTAATTCCTTACTTAACACTAGATTTACGGGAGTGAAATCTGTTACACTGCAATATATTAAATAAAGACTTTGGAAAAAGAGGAATCAAGCGGTAAATATGATAATTTGTTAAGTAATTCTTGTATTATAAAATACACTTGAAATATCTACTGTACTGCTTCTCTGTATATTTGAGAAATGCTTATAAAAAAAGTATGAACCCGTCAATTTGACGGCTTCCGTAAACCTAGTGTTAACAGTAGAACTACCGGCGTTAAATCTATCAAATTTAAATATATGGAATAAACACTTTAGAAAAAGAGAAATCACAAGGTGGAAAGGATGATTAATTCATTAATTTATGTTTTATGTTATGAGCATAGAATATCTATTTGAATGTAGCTCCCCTATAAATTAGGAGAACTAGAAAAAATACAGCGCCAGTCATTTTGACTGCCTTGGTACTTCTAATGTTAATACCATTACCACTGAAACTATAAAAGACAATGATCACAAGCAGGAATGAAAGTAATCGACCTACCAAGAAACCTAGAAACGTTTCCAGCCAAGAAAGAGACAAAGTGCACAGCTGGAAAGCATCGACACAAAACGGATTATCAAACAGATTCGCTTCAGACATCGCCATCTTGTCATTCGTCTCAAATACAAAAACAACAATTCTGTGCTTGAATAAATCAACGCCGGCCTAAAATAACCAACACCTACTCCATAGACAGCCTCTACTTAACAATTATCACCAGACAAATCTTTCAAAATTAATCCCTTACCTAATACCATTACCACTGAAACTACCAAAGACGATGATCACAAGCAGGAATGAAAGTAATCGACCTACCAAGAAACCTAGAAACGTTTCCAGCCAAGAAGGAGACAAAGTGCACAGCTGGAAAGCATGGAGACAAAACGGATCATCTACAAGTTCGATCGAAGAGGCCAGTGGATGAGAAAGCGACTGGTTGACACAAGCATTTGCAATTGGAGACACTCGCAATCAGGTATTGCGGAGGAGCAAGAGAACCATGGCTGAACAGGCTCTGCAGTACGGATGTACGGACCGACGGAAAGGAGCAAGGCGAAGGAAGACGACGGTGGTAATGGTGAAACTATCTTGGGGTTATGCTCCGGTCACTGACATCCAGGCGTAACGCTATACTCTCTTCTCCTGGACACCGACTTTGCCCTCTGACAGACTCTGTCTGCCGAGCTCTCTTTCACGATGCTGGCTTTTGCGCGACGCGTTGACCCTTTTGGGTGAACTCTGTTGTAACAATGAAACGAGAACGTTGAAGAGTGATTTTTCGAACGTCTTGTTACTTCGGATGTCTTTAGATCGTTGTAGCAGGTACGGAGATTTAGGTTGAGTTGGGTATTGCAATTTTTAATCGGGTAATTAGGAATATTATTGGAATTAGGGAATCGATTCAGCCTGTACTTCATTACGATAAGTACAGCTGTGAAGTTAATGGAATGGAGATTGAATTATTTTATTATGTAATTAACGTAATTGTAATTCTACAATTGTGTGTGACAGTGAGATCTAAAGATTAGGAATTATTAAATTAGAATGCAACGCTAAAAGTCAGCCGTTTAGTTTCTTGTGTAGAGATTTGCGAGGAGAATTTTTGCAAATTGTCGGTTTTGTAGATTTCCAAATGAAGCTTTTTTATTAGTAAAATTAAAGGTGTGGTCTTTAAAGATGTTGCGAATTGATACTAATATTTCTGTACAGGTCATGTGATACAAATTCAGAGGTTATCGTTGCCAATTAATTATATTCGACAAATGCAGCAGAGGGAATTTGTTGGATGTTTGAAGTGTTTGATGTTGGAAACTGAGGTCTCGTATTTTAGTAACTTCTAAGTTGAAGATGATGCTTTGAATACAGAAAGCCTTTGATCTCCATGGTAAATTTGTGCCAATATTCCTAAGGAAATTTCATGATATCTGCATATAACAAAAATTATGCAATTCTTCTCAATGTAAAAATCAATCTTCGACATTTCAGAATTTATATTTTACAATTCAAGATGAAAAATATGGTAAGAAAGTTCTGTACCTCCATAAAAAAATAATATAAAAATTAAGAAACAGCCGTTTCATAAAAATTGCTTCAATATATATTGCGTCTATCGACGAGCATTCGAATATTCACAATTTTTTTCCCATCGTCAAAAATACCCCGACAAACCCATTAAATAACAATCCGCGCGAATTCATCGTCGAATCTCCGATGCAGTATCATTTTGAAAATCGTTTTTAAAGCAAATTGTCCCGCTCTATATGCACATACAGTCCGCGTCATTTATTGGCAGACTGTCACGAATTTTAAAAATGTACAAACACGTTTCAGTGAAAATAAAATACTGCCGATCGTATTTATCACGAATTGAAATTTCAATTGCATCCTACTCGGCGATTTTCCGACTAGAAATATACGTCCTCCGCAGACAGTTGGATCGGTGTTCGTTGTTTAATTAATTGAAAATTCACTCGATCTTTGACAGCAAGAGGGTTGCATTTAAGTTGCTGGTTAGATGCACTTATACGAGTAGCTGTTAGGGCTGTGTTGCATAAACTCTCGTAATCGGCTTAAGGTCCGTTACTCACGGTCGATCAGTTATTTAGTAAAGTGCATGCAACGATGAGATTACATATGGCTCTAAGGAAAAACGAAACCCATTGATAGGTTTCGATTTAGCATAATTGCAAAAGAAGCAGAGTCACGTTGAAAGAAGAGAGATTACGAGTTCACGTTTATCGGCGCACTAATAGCCGTGATAATCAAATCAAACGATTCATCTTCTATCTGTGAATATGCACACGGCACGTGTTATTTAATTAATCGATATGCCATTTAATCGCCTTGCTCTAGAAATTCCAATTATTCATTAGTGATATGACATTAATATATTCCCCGTACATTTGAATTGTTGCAGAATTGAAACTATTCAATTGGGGAGACCTGAATGTACGACATTGGAGAGTTATTATTTGGTAATTATTATTCAAATTGGAAATCTGGGCTATTTTTAAGATATACAACGTGGTCGTTGATTAATTTTCTATTTGCTGGGTTTAATGAGAAGCCACCTCGAGCATTGCAACAGACGAAATTGATGGATTGCCCTCTTGATTATGAGCATCATTGAAAAATACGGCTTTTGTGGAGAAAATCAATTAACATGAAGTGAAAATATAGTATCGACCTAAATTTTATTAGAAAACAGAATTTTTATCTGTTCCTCTCCGCTGTGGTTAATTGCAGTCGTGATTTAGTACTTCAAGCAACCCTGAAAGTACTGCAAGCTACTTTTTATTACTGCAAATACTCGTAGAAAGAAAAAATCATCTTTATACAATTTTTGTACATAATAAGAGTGTATTAGCAAATGTATATTTGCAAATATCAAGTTATCTTTATATTAATTCAACGTTTGCAGTTCTACCCCGAAACCTTGTACTCGAATAGAAGGGATTTATAATATTTCTCCACATTAATTACAGCACAGATTAATTTATTCTTTATTAACAGAATATTTGTATCATTCTACCCCAATAACTTTTTCTCAAAAAAACCACAAAAGAATCTTATCACAATTTTTATAATCAACAAAAATGAACTTCCCCTACATTAGCAGAATATTTACTTCGTTCCACCCCTAAGATGTTCTCCCCAAGCAAACGAGATATATAAACATTTTTCTCCAATTTTTACAATTACAACAAAGATGAATTTACCCCTGTATTAACAGAGCATTTACTTCATTCCACCCCTAAGATGTTCTCCGCAAGCAAAAGAGATATATAAACATTTTTCCACACTTTTTACAATTACAACAAAGATGAATTTACCCCTGTATTAGTAGAGTATTTACTTCATTCCACCCCTAAGGTGTTCTCCGCGAGCAAAAGAGATATATAAACATTTTTCCACACTTTTTACAATTACAACAAAGATGAATTTACCCCTGTATTAGTAGAGCATTTACTTCATTCCACCCCTAAGGTGTTCTCCGCGAGCAAAAGAGATATATAAACATTTTTACAATTACAACAAAGATGAACTTACCCCTGCAACAACAGAGCATTTACTTCACTCCACCCCAAGACGTTTTCCACGAATAAAAAATATTCCTAATACCTTTTCATCACATCCACAAGAACATTCATCAATGAAGCTCTCCCCATTCCGTATTAATACACCCCAAACCCCAAAAAGCGTCGTTCATTAAAACACCATCAATCTCATCGACGCCTTAGAAATCCTCGCCTCATAAAATATTTCCCAGTTGAATAAAATCTATTGGTAAATATCACGTGCCTCCTCCATTCTGTTTCAGATGGACCGTGAACAATGGATGCTGGAGTGGCGTCTCGAGGAAGATTGAGAAAGAATTCGAAGTAGGATGAACCTCGGGAACGTTCTTGATTCCCCGGTCGACATTTCTAAGTGGAACTTCGTAGTTCTATGCCCTCTTTTTGCTGCCCGTTCCCCTCCGTTCCTCTCTCCGAGCCTATTTTCCTACAGAGCTTCTAATGGCTCTTAAGAGTCCCTGTCTTATCGGTAACCCGTGCTCGGATCTTTCTTCCTCAATGAAGAACCTGCAGTTTTTGTTTTTCAGCATCGTCCGCTTCATCCTCGAGGAGGAAAGAAGGTGGAGGACGAGCTACGACGACGAGCGTGTCGCATAAATCGAGGAAGAGGAATACTTGGACGATCGCCGATTGGATAAAACTTGAACGTTACGAACGGGCCTGACTCTTTGCTCTGCCCGTATTTTTCCTCCTGGGTGAGCAAAGTTTCAGGTGTGTCCGTGACAATCTCCAACCGTCGTGGCTTTTCTATGGTGCGCAGAAGCGAAGGAGCGTTTCTACATCGTCCTTTTTCCGTGCCGATGTAAATTTAACCCGCGGTCCGACGATAAATCAGGATATCATGGCGCGCGAAACAAGTTCTTATCGGTGCTCCTCGACGCGTGAACTCTTTTTAGGTTGCACGGAGAATTTCGTTGTTGGCGATATCTTTGTCTAGGTCGATCAGTGTAATTCGGATACTTGAATGTTCGTGGATGTATTGCGCGATGCTGAAAAGATTTCGCAGCAGTTCGTGATAGTTTACTTTTGAGTATTCTTTCATTGTGATAGATGTTTGTTTTTATATTCTTGATTTTTATAATATTAGATGAATTTTCAGTTATTGAGATAGTACATGTACAGAGCAGAGATCAGAAGAAGCTAAGGGTAAGCAATAAGGGTCATATTGGTTCCCTGTGCTTCATTGGTGCTGAAGGCCTGATAAAGTGAGGGACCAGAAACAAGGCACTTGGGACGGAAGGGGAGATAGCTCTCGCACCGCCTATCCCCGCCATGTCGGTCCTGGAAATCTGAGATCGACGAATGAGAAAAGAAAATAAAACACTCCTTTCGTCGTTCACATGACGACGCAACGAGTGTGCGGGTCTCTCTTGCCAATAGCGCGTCGAAATCGAAAATGCGTGAGTGCCTTGTTTCTGGTCCCTCACTATACCTAAAGCTCGTGATTAGCAGATTGGGTTATATCTACAAGTAAAATCGCGTGACGAAGAGAGTAAACGTGGGTGTCGACATCAAATGGGATGGATCGATGTTTTTGAAGCATTGGTGTAGGCTTCAGGGAATTTTTAATTGTTTGTCCGAGCAAATTAAGAATCGATCGCTGATACAAATATACGTACTGTAATGTTAATATGTTGATAAGGAGTCATGGAGAATCATGGTTGGAGAAATCATGGAGCCCCTCCTTCTGATAAAGCTTCTTTTCATCTCTGCATAGTACTGTATTTTCAAGAGGAGTAAGCTTATATGGAAAATATCTTAAAGAAGAGGAAAAGGAAGACCAGGTGGCAAGATTATTGCTCTATCAAGTTAAACAGTTCGATTATGGCGCGAAACTATAAATATGGCACCGGGATGAAAGAGAGTAGAAAAAATATGAAAACGACAATAATTATGGAATAATAATTGAGGAAATTCGATAACCTCAAGATTTCAACTGTAAAATATAGTTGATACTTGCAGAATTAATATTCTATGAACATGTAATTGAAGATCGTTTTGTGGAAGGCTCTGAAATACGTTGAACCATGATGGAATCATCTCGACAGTACTTTTACGCCTGAAATTTGCTTTTTACCTGGCCTACGTGCTCTCTTACTTTGAGAAAATAAAGGTGAGCAAAGTTTCAGGTGTGTTAGTGCGTTGGAATCAACGAGTGTACGACGAATTAATTTTTCTAATTTCTAAGAACTCTAATATACAATAATTTGAGATTAATCAACAACACTGAACAATTAAATTGTACCTATAAATTAATTTGTAAAACACAACTATAACTTGACAATTATCTCAGAACCATTACCTCCGTATAAATAATAATCTAACGAAGTTAGAAAAGCATTACACTAATTAAATATTAGTTGAAAATTCCAAACGTAGAATAAGTTCCATCAAAGCCTATTTTCACAGAATACAAAGTTCATCGACGATAGCTATAAAATTGTTTGTAAAACATCAATAAAAAAAAGAACTCTCCCTTCAGCTCTACGTTTCCCTTCCACATCTTTTCTATTCTAACGTACATCATGTTGTAAAAACATTAGTTGTTTCTTCTCGCTTTATTTACGTTACATGCTAAATCGGACGATCCAGATTATGGCGTCTATTTTAGTTCCGTTCATGCTGCACACTGTCCTTCATAATTTCCTGCATCGCTTTCAAAACCTTTACGTAAGACGAAGCGTGTATCTTGGAAAATGACTTTACTCCTGGGAAATGCGTTTGGAAATCAGTTAGTCTAAGATTAGCGATCAAGTTAGACATTTCCGAGAAAACAGGAGCGTAAGTCGAGTCAAGTGTTAGGTTCTGGTTTCCATCGGATACTCTGAACGCTGAAACTACCAAGGCGGTTCAAATGACCGGATACTAATTTTTTCGAAAAATTCCTCTAATTACTAGCCACACAGTAAATATTCCACGTTTATTTTCTGACACATAAATTAGTTAACTGGTCGTCTTCTTTACCGCTCGATTGCTCCTTTTTGAAAGTACCAAGGCGGCTCAAATGACCGGATACTAATTTTTTCTAATAATTTCTCAAATTAATAGATATACAGTAAATATACCACGTTTATCTTATGAAACATAAATTAATTAACTGATCGTCTTCTTTACCGCTCGATTGCTCTTTTTTGAAAGTACCAAGGCGGTTAAAATGACCGGATACTAATTGTTTCGAAAAATTCCTCAAATTAATAGCCATACAGTAAATACTCCACGTTTATCTTGTGAAACATAAAATAGTTGATTGATCGCCTTCTTTGCCGCTTGATTGCTCTTTTTTGAAAGTACCAAGGCGGTTAAAATGGCCGGATACTAATTTTTTTTTAAATTCCTCTAATTAATAGCCATACAGTAAAAATTCCACGCTTATCTTATGAAACATAAAATAGATAACTGATCGCCTTCTTTACCGCTTGATTGCTCTTTTTTGAAAGTTGTTATTTAATATATTTCAATGTAACAGATTTAACGCCGATAGTTCTAGTGTTACTTGCTTACAGTGTGAAAGACAGACGAAGTAAATTCAAAAAGAAGCAACAATACTTTAAGGAACGTTTACAAAAAATTCCATTCAAGTTACTTCGATCACAGGTTGGTAGGTCTACATCTAGAACTGTTAAGATCTGCTAAAATCTAAATCTGTTACCACTAAAACTACCAAGGCGGTGAAAATGACCAGTTCTCAATTGTTTCTAAAAATCTCTAACTTAATAGAGCAGCCGTGCAGTAAACATTCCACTTGGGTCTTTCAGAACCTAAATTACTTAACAGATTCGCATCGGGAAACGATAATTCTCGTTTATTCCGGATTTATGTGAAAATATTGTGAAAAATATCTTACAATACTTATAAGAATCTTTTTCAACTTTTGATTTCTCTTTCTCCGAAGTATTTATTCGGTATATTCAAATGTATCAGATATAACACGCCGGTAGTTCTAGTGTTATAACCTATTAAGATCTGTTAAGATTTAGATCTAAATCTGTTAAGTCTCCGTGTTCTACAGAACGTTTCAACCAACGGCGAATAAACGTGCTCATTTGAAACGATATCACACCGCGGTCATAAAAGATCACGAACTTTCTAACTATCAGGTGAAACTGTAATTTTCGTCCACTAAAGTTGCGAGTTTCATGCCGATAATTGCTAATACTACAAGTTTCTATTACCACAACTTTCCTGGCTAAATTACCGCCGTGGCGGTATTATCGGCGGCAAGTTTAAAGCGTGTTAACACATTGAAGAAGATATACGGAATTACTGTGTCTCATGTCGCCCCTGACCACAATCCTGTAACTGCAGTGTACTGTGCGCGGCTTAAAATCTGCCAACTTGTATCACGCGTCGATGAGAAGCTGGCTAAGCAAAGGAATCCCAAGCTGATTGGTTTTCAGAATCACACTCTACGTTAACCCTTTGCGGTCCGAATTATTTTGTCAAGTTTGTAGCGAGCTAAGTGAAAGTAATTGCACAACATTTTCTGTCGTTGGTTATTCATTTCTTTTTAATGATAGCAATAACTATAGGTACTGGCGGACATTTATGTGATATTACAAAATCATTATGAATTTGAAAAGACGATGTTAATTGGTTAGAAAATAAAAAGAAATGAAAAGCTATGTCGAGTATAGCTCGACATAGGACTGCAAGGGTTAAAGTATAAATTCCTGCGCTGTCCTGCTGGCCATCTTCTTGTAGACGCGTAATACTGTGCTGTGTTAATAAATTATAATGTTTTTTGTCGGATTGAAAATTACTTTAAAAGTTGCGGTTCTGATTTCCTAGTAGGTTTTCTTTCGAAGATGAAAATTGAAGAATTGATTGATAGGACACGATTTAATGTAAACAGTGACCTTTCAACAGAGAAAGTTTCAGGAGATGGGAAAATCATTGTTCAAAATTTTCAAAGCGATTGAGAATTGAAAAATGGGTTTCATCTTTGTTTTGAACTATCGCAGCTATTGAATTGAGACATTTTTATGGAAATTTAAGATACCGGTACTTTATGTATATGGACTTTCAGCCGGTCATTTGACCGGTTATGAAATAACGGTAATAATTTAAGATTGTCAATTTAATATACGAGACAACGCAGAAAGCAGCATTTACTTATTAATACAAAAAAATATATATACTTTTATTACAGTTAAACGGTCATTTCGCCAAGCTTGGCGCGTGTTGACCGTGGCTAGTGTTAATCCTAAATGTCGGCTATTTTAACACTTGAATTACCGGCGCTGTATCTATTATATTTAAATATACTCAACAACTACTATGGGAAAAGAGAAATCAAGAGGTGCAAATGTTAATCAATTAAAGTAATTTACGTTTTATAAAATGGAAATTTACTGCACGGCTACTTTATCAATTTGGAGAATTTTTAGAAAAAATTAGGAATTTATCATTTTGACCGTCTTGGTAGTTTTAGTGTTAAAGCGTTCCTTTTGAATAGCGTAAGCTTTAGTGAGAACATGAATTATGCCAAGAATTGTAACAGTGACCTAACTCATTTATTCTTCATTTCTAATATCAAACCTTTATAAAATGCTGTACTTCTACGTGTTAAATCCTGTACCGCCAATAAAAACCGACTTCCCTCTAAATGAAATTGTAATCCATTCCTAACACAATGAATAAAATTCCACTCGCAATAAGGCCGCAGATTCCGTTACAGTTATATCGAGATGTAACATGAGAAATTGAACCGCAGATCAACCTTCGCGTTCAGCTCGATCCAACGTGTATTTACATTAGGGTTGCTTGGAAAGAACCCGTCTACACGAACGATCCCTGAAATGCTAAACCTGAAACGCGTAATAAGTAGCACGGTAAGGTTTTGCGCAATATCACTGCCGTGTCAGAATGGACACCGATTGGGTAATATCTATAAATAGAGTAGTTCATAGACGGCCTGTAATAACAAGGAGCAATCTTAATTGAAAGCACGGATGATAAATTTTATTTACGAAAGGTAGACAACAGTTGGCAAATTTGCAACGATGAACTCGATCGATTCGGCTACTTTCTTCCCTTTGCGTATTTCACGGTTCGGTGCAGCCTGTCTACCGGTTCGTGTGACATGTAATGCATAAATTCGATTGTCTCCAGTCGGTCGTAACAACTGAATCGACGTTCTAACTTTAGAGGAACTTTGCTCGCTCTATCGATTCCGGGGAGATTCTTTTCTTTTATTCCACGATCGATGGCTACGCTCGACGATTCTTAGAGTGCTGACTTTCGAATTCTTTAGAAACTTAATACTTTATTTAACGGACAATCTATTAATCGGGTTTTCGTTATTGTTTCGTTCATTTTATGCTATCGACATATTTCGTCTAAAGATAAAAGGAAGATAATATTTTAATGAAGTATATTAACACGTTGAACGCCACCGATATTTCGCTAGTTTCATCATTTTTACAGAAGTGAAACTTTTTCTATTAAAATCATATCTTTACAAAGCAGATAGCTTAAAGACACATGTAGTTATCTAGTCAGCAGAATTTTGCCCTTTTAATGCCAATATTTAAATATTGAATGCACTAGAAAATTTGCAAATATTACAATTTAAACGTCATACGAAATTTTATTGAATTTAATAGCGCCGGTCACTGGTGACCCCCATGGCATTCAACGTGTTAATACTAAAACTACCGACTATTAATTCAGTATACTTAAAAATACTAGTTACATATTTCAGAAAAAAGGAACGAAGAGGATAACAATCTTGATGGATTTAATGTCACACATTTTACTAGAAAGATGTGGGAAATTAAACAAGGTGCTGAAAATTTCAGTAACGTTTCTAAAATATTCAGAACAAGTTACTTTGTCAATGTTAGTAGATGTAATGTTAATTATTAATTTCCTACGTTAAATGTACTGCATAGCGTAACTTATTTCACCCCGTACACATGTGGAAACTGATAATCCTAATTGAACACCTGTTCGATAAATTGAGCGATAATTAACATTATTATGTTTAATTATGTTCTACCTCTCGTTCATAGAGGTTTATTGTGCGTCTAAAAATAAAACTCCATTCATCTGTCTGTAAATGTGATTTATTAAATAAACTAATACCATTTCGAAGCTCTTAAAATTCCGAATTTCTTGATGCGAGCAAAATTATTCATATTTAAGAAAATATATAAATAGTAGTTAATAAAAATATATAATATCTGTGAGTACAAAAAATATATATATCTTTGTAGTATAGGTAGAGTTTGCGTCTTTATACTTCATTAAGTTTTTAAATTTGATGCAACAGATAACTATGTCCATACATTCGCTTTTCATATTGATCCCTTTTTTAAGTTCATTAATAATTAATTTTTAACTCGTTAATTTTCAAGAACGATGAGTAAAATTTTAATTTCGCAAGAATTTCACTTTCTTCTGAAGAATTTCAGCATTCTCTCTATACAAGATTTGATTATTCAAACATATGGCTGACTTTTCAGGGACACTATGATGACGTTTTACAGCTAAAGCATTATTATCTCTAATCGCGAATATATTTCGTTATTAATTAAAGAATAAAGGTATCATTTCTTAAGTTTTTCATACACCGGAAGTCTAATAAATGCAGAGGTGCACTAGTGAAATGCATTTGGCATGTTGGCAAGAAATACCTCCAACAACACCAGGGGAACTTGGTGAAATGTTGCAATCGTTGCAATGTTCATAACGATTGGTAATTGGAAAAAATTAATGCGCATTATACCAAGTAAAACAATCAACCTGAAATATTTTCTTGCAATTTGGTGCATACATAATTATTAATATAGGGGGAAAAAAACATGAAATAACTTAATCATGAACGAGTCTATTGTAGCGCCATCGTCACTGACTCATTCATGAATAAAAAAAAATAATTTTAGTACGTTGATACATTTCTACAAACTGTCATTTACTAGCATGACGTTGTAAGTATTTAAAAATAGTGTTATCAATGAACGTGACTTTTGCTTGATTATAGAGACGAAAGTAGACAGAATCGTATACTTGCTGTGTGTGAGATGTATTTTGCAAACAATGCAAAACGTAAAGTGTATAGGCATTGATACCCAAATGCATTTCACAATTTGACGTAAGTGTATATTGCCAAAAACGTTATCACAGTTGTGTAGATTTTATCATACTTCGATGCAAAAGGAACTGTTTAAATTGTAGTTCGAACGAGCGGTGTGATAGTTTTACACAAAATTTTAATCATTTAATACCCGATTACTGCGTGTAAATAAAATGATGAGAGAAATGAGGATTCCTCGAGTTTTATTTTTATGTAATATCTATACGTCTTTTAACTCGTTTAACTACTATTTTAACAGGAGGACTTTTCGTTTATAATTAGAACTGCCAGCTTCAATATTTATTGTGTTTAGTTGTTTGTAAAGTGATAATTCATGAATTTATTGTACCATAATGTTTATTCTCAATCAATTAATATTCATTGTTATTTTCTTACCATACAATTATGTTGCAGGGTGATAAATCATCGTTATTTTATATAAATAACTGTGAAAGATCTAACAATGGATGCAAGCCTAGAAAAAACTATGCAGACATCGAACTTTGCAAGGTTGGGAAATGTTGACCAAACGCTATGCTTGGAGGCAGAAAAGCATTTGCAAAGTCTTGGCTTTGTTACAAACAATGGCAAAGCTGGATTCAAGTTGGATGATCATGACCCAATGTCTGCAAACATTATACCATCACATTTCGATATCATTGATACAGATGACACATTTTCCTTTGTAGTGTTAGGAAAAGATTCTTTAGATTCGATACAAGCAGCATCACTAGCATCATACATTGACATTCAACAAAAAGGAATATCAATTGTATGTATCTTTTTAATATACCATTAAACAGGCAATGGTTAGAAATTATTTTTATGTATGATACTTTACTTTGTTCCTAGGACTGTAATTCGACGATGACATCAATGAATATAACCGATATGCACCACAGATTGCATGAATTATTGCAAGAAAATAAGAAGTTAAAAGAAGCCTTAAAGCAGAACAATGTAGCCATGAAACAACAATTTAATACTTTGTCCATTTGGCAGGAAGAAATCATAAAGATTCATCGGATTCATAAGAAGAAATTTGCAGAAACCAGAGAATTAATAAATCATCTTACACAAGAGAATACAGAGCTGAAAATGAAACTCTCAGTGGAGAATAATGATAATACGGAATTGGGATTCAAGGTATACGAAATACCTCTTTACTCTGCACCAAGGATAAGCAATCTTTTTTTCAGTTAAAGAGCGATTTTTCGATAAATTTATTACATGAATTAATGTGAACATTAAATCGAAATTATTCGAAGTACAATTTAATTGTTTTAGTTACACTGCAGTCTAACATTTTTGGTACTTCAAAATTCCATATAAATCGAAATCGTCGACTAGAAATGCGCGCGCAGCAGAAATGTGTATTTTTAATTTTTTTTTAAATGTACTATTTTGAAAATCATAACAGCGAAATCGTATAAATAAAGTACCTTAACCTCGAAGGATATGCGTATTTTTCATGGAACTGTTAATAATGCTATCAATTATTATTGCAGATAATCAATGCTATTGATGTTGAAAGGAATACAGAAGACAAGGATGTAACGGAACTTGAGAAAAGAATATCTTCATTGTCTAATGAACTAGACAATTTTAAATATAAATATACCAAAATGACCACGGATTTTGAAAAATTACTTAGTATATCGAATTTAACAAGTTCTCAGTTGAAGCAGGCTACCTCTACGATACAAGAGCAGAGGCTTAATATAAAGAAATTGGAATTGCTTGCGTCAGCAATGCAATCCAATGAAACGAGTTATTGCAGTGCACCCACTGATAATGATGTTACACTTAATGAAACAGAAACTAAACAATGTACGCCTTGTGCGGAGTGTATTATAAAAGATAAGGAAATTGAATGTTTAAAAACATCGATCACCGCACTTGAACAAAAGTTGCTTAACGTGAGTTTCCGTCGAACTCGTTGACTGTACATTCTATTAAAATTTAATCATTTTTTTTAAATCATTGCATAACATTGAATCAAGTTATTTGATCCGCGTTTTAAAATTGTATTCAGTGTAAAAACGATCGGATAAACATTCCGTAATGAAATGTAGAAATTATATAATGTTATGAATTTGTATTTTCAAAGGATTCGATAGAATCAACGCAGTTAAAAGGTTGCTCTCACAAAGAGATCAGTTTCTCTAACAGAGAAACAACCAGCATACCGTTTCCAACTGAAGACTGGATATATGACAGTACGTATGATAATCGAATATCACACGCTTATAAAAAATTAATCGACGAAAAACAAGTAGATAAGAATAGACAAAATATAATTGACTGACAAAGATCAGTTTAAAGAACTATTCCAATATTAAATTTCTAGAATACAGCTGCTCGGATCTCAGTGAAGTGAAGACTACAGAGGAAAATTCGAAACCAAAGACAGTAGAACAAAATTTGACTTGTAAAAATGATGATACAGCTGTAGCTTCAAGCAAAGAAAAAGCCGAGGACAAGGATTCATTGGAACACGAAAGAAAAGTACTTATCCAAGAACGAGAACAGCTCGAAAAGGAAAAGCAGTTAATAAATAGCCAAAAGGAAAAGCTGGAGGTCGAGTATAAAAATTTGGAGGATGAGAAGAAACTTGTGCAACAAGAAAAAGATTGTTTACAGGAAGAAAAGGCGTCTCTCGATCAGCAGAGCCAATTGTACGAAAATCACGAGAAAATGTTGCAAGCGGAAAAGAAGAATGTAGAAATGAAGCACAGTCAATTGGTAGCAGAAATAAATATTTTACATGAAAGCTTGCAAAGAAAGGAATGGAGCATAAAAGAATTGCAGGAGCAGTTGAGGCATCATGTAAGTAATTTTTATTTATTAAAATCATTTAATATGATGCAACATATCTGTTTATTACCGCAGGAGGAAAGTATTTCTTTGCTGCAAACGCAGGTGAAACTTTACGAAGAGGATTTCAGGCATGAAAGGAATCTTAAAGAATCTTTGTTAGAAGAAAAGAACAAAGTAGATATAGATTTACAGAGGCAGTTAGAATTTGCAAATTTGTTGCAAAATGAAATCGACCATCTAAAAGATGCAACAAACAATGGAGTAAGTTCGCATAATTTGTGGAGATATTGAATTATTGATAAATAATACTTATTTTCTTTGTATTACTGCAGGAACGTAATAATATAACACCGCCTCTGATGACGACATTGTTATGTCCGAAATGTACTTGTGAATTCCGAAACATACAAGCTTTAGAAAACCATGTTCAGACTTGTGTAGATTTCGACTAATGAAACTGTTAAACAGTTCGTTAATTTTATGCTTATCGTAAATATGATTTAAATATAATGTGTATTATAAAATTCGACGAGGAGATAGCATAATATATGTTCTTAAAGCGATCAATGAAAATTATGTATTATCACGTAGTACAATCTTTTCCCTAATCATTAAACCCTCATATATCTTTACTTCTTAATACAAGGAACAATTTTTCACACAATTTGCAATATATCTTCAAAAAATAACGAAACTGTACTATTGTTAGTATATTATCCATATTAATCATTCTAAAAAAATGGAAGTTATTGAAAAGAAATATAAAGTAAACATTTATATCTGTTTTTTATCTATAACGAATATTGTAAAAAAATAAAGTATCAGTACACTTTAGTAGATTATACAAATAAAGAATGATAACCGAGGATTTTTAATACAATATTTCGTTAAATTCAAACGAATTCCAAGCTTTCATTAACGATTTTGAACGTAACTATTTTTAGTTTCTACTTCATAAAGTAAATCTCTTTCACGAAATAAATACTTTCTGCAAACTTGTAAATTGATTGCTTTTCTATTTCATGAGATAACATATGAACAAAATACTTTTTAAACTGTTTATCGATACATTAAGAATTTAAGTTATTCGAAAACTCGTAGAACCGTTACAAAGATGGAAGATTCGCATACCGAGATTGTGAGTTCCTTAACGAACCCGATATATAATGTGTATCACCATTGAAAAAGAGTTAACTGATTACTTAAAACTGTAATAAAATAAGTACTTACAATCGCCAATTATTTCATGTCGGAGGAAGCAACAAATTTCAGATTTTCTCTTCAAATTTCGATAGAACTCACGGCACTGCACTACTTCCGTTACTTTGAATTTCAACTGCACCGTCTGAAACGATTATGCTCTTTTGTTCGGCAAGGTTGGCAACACTGATTGCGTAACCGTGTGCGTTAATTTGAAACTGTTTTCCGTTGAGCATCAGTTAAAAATACTGACTGAACAGATCGACTTGTTGCTGTACAAATACTATTGCATTAGTAATAATCGTAATGAAACGAACGGAAATGTCAAACTTTCAAGAACATTACAAAGGGAAAACTTACGGTTTTGGTAAAACGAACGAAGGTCGACTTATACGTGCCGCGAAATGTGAAGGATTACGGAAAGATCAGCGTACACAAATTTTCAATTACAATCGTAAGATATCTGGATCCGTGACTAACACTCCTCTACGTAAAGGTTTGTTTAATTTATGGACATAGATAATTCTGCTTTACACGTGTCTTCTCATGATTTATGGTTATGGCATGATTTTAGAAGTGCAATTGCGCTCATTGAAGGAAGATCGTCTGGCAAGATTGAGGAAATGGAAAATTGAACGCGAAAAACAGAATAAAAAGGAAAAGGCTAAGAAGAAACCTCCTTTTAAAGTTGGAGTAGTTCATCACAAATTATATTCTCCGACTAACAACAATAATGCTTCAGCATCAACTGTAGCATCGCAGAAGGCAGCTAGTGGAAAAAGAGTTACAAGGGCTACAGAAAAACGTTTAGAGGCAAAAGCCAAAGTGGAGAATAAAATGAAGAGGACCATGATTAAGGGAGTGAAGAAGGAAAAAGATATTGAAAAATCTGACATATCATTTGCTCCTAAGAATCATTCGTTTAAAGCACCTGCCGGCGTTTCTTCGATTCCTTTGTTTGGTCGAATAGCAATACCACCTATGTCGCCTGCTAAAATGACTAGGTCTTTTGCCTTATCCCCGTTTAGATCCAGCAGGAGGAGCAGTAAGTTAGTATTAGTGGTAGAGAATATGAACATCAAAGAAAACATACCGCAAAACGTTGATAGTAGTAAAAACAATGGTGGTGACAACAAGGAAAGTTTGGCAGAAACCTCAGTGAAGTCATCTTCCGATGAACAAGAATTAAATTCATCGGAGAAGAATGAGACACAGGAAAAAAATACACCTGTGAATAACAAATCTGTCACGTCCGATGCTGCGAGCGATCCAGCATATTTTTCACCATATGTGGTGTTGAGTCGTGGTAAGAAGAATGCTAGGAAAGAGCAACAAATACGTCGTGGTTTCAGTCTAGATCACTCGACAGCGGATGGCATTCCTACGAAGGATACTGTGATGGAAACATTGAACATCTCCGTTGATGACGAAGAACGCACATCACAGTATTTCCAATTTCTCTTATCCAAAGAAAGAGACAGGCTCAATAAATTGTGCGATAAATGGACAGAGATAAAAGCAGAATGCGACGTTACCGAGGATGCGCACTATCTAATTAATCAAGCTGTTGGCCAAACACATTTATTGATAAATAAAAAGTTCGAAAGATTTCGCGGACTGGTGACCGATTGCGAATCGGGATTGGGCGAAATGTTAGTTACATGTAAAGATTTACAGGGATTCTGGGACATGATGTACATGGAAGTTCGAGATTGCGAGTCTCGGTTCGAGAAATTAGAGCAACTTCGTTCCAGTGGCTGGGTAGAGGAACGGCCAGTTGTTAAGGAGGTTGTTAGGAAGAAAGCAGCAACGAAGAAAAAGGTGGCACCTGCAAAGCCAAGTAATATCAGAACTTTCTTGGCAGAAAGGAAGAAGAAAATGGCTCAAACGGAAAAGCTTGATACTCCGAATGAACAGAATTCCAATAATTCGTTAAAGGAAAGTGAAAATTTGTCCACAGGCTATACGAGAAGATCGAAATCGACTAATACGGGACCACAGAAGACACCGATAAAACGTGAAGAAAAACGACTGAGCTTATTGCAGAAAGTACAACTTTCTACGATATCGAAAAAAGAAAGTACCCCTCTTACTGTAATAAAAGTTACGCAAAAGTATAAAACACCGGAAGTTAAGCTAGATGAAACGATTACTTATGTTAATTGTGGTCAGACGCCAAGGAAGAGTATATTGAAGCAACGTAATCAGTCTGAATTGTCGGAACTGCGTTTAAAGCAGACGCACAAAGTTAATTTTAACGACACCGTAGTCTTAAACGAAGTGGAAGTTGACGAGGATACTCGTGTGAAAATGGATTTAGCTAAAGCACTGGAAAGAATAAATAGCTTTGACTTCGATAGTATTGATAATGATAGAACGATAGAACGGAAACTTGAGTTCGACGACGACAGCTTCGACGAATCTAGCGATCCACAAGACGACATTGTTTCATCATCCCCGGCAAACGTCCCCGGTATCGTTCACACGGCTGACGGCGACCAAGAAAATCCAGAAGTAGAATCTTCGACGATAAAATTTGAACTCAATGATTCAAATACGAAAGTAGAAGATGATGTACCTTTGCAAACAATATTAGATAATATGAATTCAGTGCTGACATTGCCTAGCAAAGACTTAAAAAGGCGAAGCTTGATACCGCTGAAAAAGCAAGTTGCTGTAGTGGAAGATTCAGTTTCGAATGAAAATAATACGAGTGTGAGAACACTAAGAAACAGATCCATTTGTTTAGTAGAAACATCTACGACTAAGAATACATATTCAGAAAAAGATCTGAGTAATGGAGATAAAGCAGAGCACAAAGAGAACAAAACTCCCTCAAGAACAAGAAGGAAAAGTTCTTTAAAAGTCAGTGTCAAAGATAATAATAATCGCAAGGCAAGTTTAGAGGACGGCATTAATAACATTTCGTTAGATGACAAAAATGACAAAAAAAGAAGATCGAGAAGAAGTGTAAAATTTACAGGTGTGTATCTACTTTGGTGAAATAATTTGAATCAACATGAATTCTACTTTTATTTAATAATATGATTTATATTACAGAGAAAGACTGCACGGGATGCGTGGAAGGTAAAGCCACACTTCCGATGACACCCCACGTTAGACGTAGTATGGCAAAGATCAGTGAAAAGAAAACTCCCTTGCAAGCAGACCTTATATCGTGGGAAACTCCAAAAAATCGTAATTATCATTATTCTATTATCGAATACACATTGTCGTTATTAGAAATTAATTTTCATCTTTTATTGCTTTGTTTTAGCACCAGCAAGAGTCAGGAGATCTCAGTATAAATAGGGATAATGTACGAAAATACTAATTTTACTTTTCGTTTATGAATGTCATACCGTTCTTTTTGTATTCTCTTTTAATCTCTGATTTTATGTAATGTAATTAGATCGAATAAATACACCAATAAATGAAAGATAATTGAGTCGTTATATTTGAAAGTGGTACAAGTCTTTCTTCTTAAAGCACAAAAGCTCGTATGCTTTCACATGTAACAGTTTAACCATTTTGAACGAAATCACGAGAATATATTATTCTATTTACTTTGCCATTTTAAATGCGAAAAGATGACACTTATGTTTACCCAAAAATAACTTAACCACACATTTTCCAAAAAAAGGATTTATACCACTTTCAAAAATAACAGCTCAATTATTCGTTAAATGTGCAGTTATGCAAAACGAGTTCAAACGGGATTTTATAGGAGCGGGATTATTTACATAAAAATGATATAGCAGAAATTCATACTCCACTATCGATAATGATCGATAATGGTCACGTGTTTAGACTTTCGTTTCAGGTTAAGTTAGGTTTCTGTTAGGTTAGGTAATTTGTTTACCTAGATAGTTTTCGGAAGTACTACGTGGTGCGCTGCAATCGCTTACGGATTATACGAAGATTCAAATAGCTCGAAATCGATACGGTATTTAATTACTTTATAATTGCACACCAATCTATAATACTCCGTTCTGTTACTAACTATCAGTTATATCTAAACTTAACTATTCGCGAGGAAGCAAAGATTTCAAGAAATCCTTTCTGTACAGAGTGTTAAATCAATAAGTTTGACAGTGATTTATACAGACTCAAGATCCATAGATCTCAATGAAGGCTCAAATGTCTCCGTTTAATGATCCATCTATTACACGTACGTATAATTAGTATTAATTGTAACCTATTTTTTATCCGAATTTCATTTACTTTTTCGTATGTTTAAATCATCTTTATACGTATGCTAATTAAAATCCCTAAAATGCTATAACTGCCGATATTGAAAGCACACATTAAAGTCGAACTACAGTCAGATACAAAGATCGCAAGGAGTTGATTTTCTATGTTTAACCCTTTCGATATTTTTAACTCGTTAACAAAATATTGTTCAGCTTTGACCGTTTTACGTGGATTCCGAAATACTGAGGCTATGATATATTAATTAATGATTGAAATCAATTTTTTTACAGGTTACGGGACCCATTTGTACTTGGGCTCATTAATTGAAAATTCTAACCCTTTACCTCGTTACTCAGCACAGCCTTTCAACTTATGTTGCCATTTCGCGTAGGCCCCACTGATTTCGGTGAGTTTCGAAATACCGAGGTTACGATATACGTATTAATTAATAATTCAAGTAAAATTTCGCACAGGTGACGAGAGCTATTTACATTCAAGCCCTCCAATCAGAAGTTCTAGCCTTTTACCACTTTAATCGCCATTGCCCTTCAACCAGTACAGTCAATTCCCTTACGAGCTACTAATTTAGGTAAGTTTCGAAACATTAATGTACGTATAGTATAGTAATTAACGCCTTGCCGACAATAACGAGTGGCATTCGCGCTGCGGTAAATTATCAAATTGAAAATACCAGTGAGACGCGACACGATCAAATTATTTCTATAATATTCATATTACACTAAATTATACGATATATTAAGAATCAATGAACAATTTTTATTTCACCAATTTAATTCTGAATTATTACGGAGGCAGTCACAAAAGAAATCGTACGGCAAGGGATTAATAATATTGTAATTAATAATATAGCATTTAGCATAAGAAGAATCACAGATCAATTTTTATTTCACCAATTTAATTCTGAATTATTACGGAGGCAGTCAGAAAAGAAATCGTACGGCAAGGAATTAATAATATTGTAATTAATAACATAGCATTTAATATAAGAGTAATCACAGATCAATTTTTATTTCACCAATTTAATTCTGAATTATTACGGAGGCAGTCACAAAAGTAATCGTACGGCAAGGGATTAATAATATTGTAATTAATAACATAGCATTTAATATAAGAATAATCACAGATCAATTTTTATTTCACCAATTTAATTCTGAATTATTACGGAGGCATTCACAAAAGTAATCGTACGGCAAGGGATTAATAATATAACGATTAATATAAGAAGGGTCACAGATCAATTTTTATTTCACCAATATAATTCTGAATTATTACGGAGGCAGTCACAAAAGAAATCGTACGGCGAAGGCTTAATAATGTAACAATTAATAATATAGAAATCAATAACGTAGCAATGAATAATACAGTAATTAATAATCAAAGTATAATTTGGCACAGGTGGCGAGAGGTATTATAACTCGGACAAACTGATTACAAGTCCAATCCTGTATCTCCTCACCGAGCACAGCCCCTACGTGACCTCTGTTATGCCAACACCGCGATCTAAGCCGCGCAGTTATCCATAGCGAAGCCCAAATGAAAACAGTCCGCGCTATCACTGGCCGACTGCGGGCAGTCGAGTATCGGCGGTCGCAGTTGCGGGACGTAAGCACGCCTTTGCGGAGCGCAACTTCGAAACCGCGCGTACAGTGGGTGGGAGCTATACAGCCCCCGTGGCTAAAGAGAAGTGAAGACTAACTGAAAGAACGGACTTCTACTCAGTCTGTCCGCGACCGTCCGTCAAGCAGACTTCTCTGACTCTTTGCTCCCCTCTCTATCTATCTTCCTCTCTTTCTATCCCCTGTTCTCTCTGTCTATCTTTCTCTCTCTCTCATCGTTTTCCGTCTTCCGTTCATTCCAAGTGTCTCTCGCAGTGTCTCGTGAGAGAGCCTCGTGGAAGCCACATGTCGTGAGTGGTGCAGCTGCTACCGGCACCCTGACGAGACTACCATAGATCGTGAAGATCGATCGTATCATTGATCGTGATCGTGTTTACGCGCGTATGAAAGTTCACAACCGTTCCCGTGGATGAAAGTGACCTTACGGGGGTGTACAGTGATATCGTAAGGAAAGGTGGAAGATATGTGGTTCGCGAGGATCATCCTGGCCCTCGTTGGTCTCGTTCTTGTTGGTTCGCCACCCTGGTGCACGGAGGCTTTCAACGTTGAGACGAGACATTATGCAATTTATCGCAGCGAGGCGAGATCAATGTTTGGATTCGCCGTTTCGACCTACAGGGACAGATATGGACGAGGATGGTAAGTCGTTTTTCTTTTTATTGCATTACTTCCGCGATCATGATTAGGGTGATCTTGATCGAACGTATCGTGATGGATGCGATTTTTATGCCGTTTTGCGTTGCGTCGAGGAGTTTTAATGGAGAATCAACAGTGTAACTTGGAATTTTTGTCAATTTCTTAACACTCAAATCGCCGGGCAGTTCTTAATTGTTGTTATACGGCTCCATCGTCGTTGGCCGCAAGTGTTTCGTTGACCGCGAAAAGTCATAAAAGATTCTTAACACTAGATCTATCAAGTTTGTCAAAACGACGTGTTCTAAATTTATTGTAAATATTCAAAAAATTCCTAATGCTAATTCTCTTCAATTTGCTACACTTATCTTGTAGATTGCAAGTCATTAATACTAACCGTACCATCCGCGGTCAAACGACAAGTTCACCGGGACGAAAATTTATGATTTTTTTATCATTAACTAAAGGCTGTTGTTTGCAATTTTTCTAATATTAAATTGTCAACCTCCTGCATAACTTTCGGCAAAATATTATTGTTGTTTTACAACCAGTCTCATGAACGACCCTAGTAAGAATGTACACGTAAAGTGCCGGTACGGTTAGTGTTAACTCTTTGAGGCACAGGAATTTAAAAAATAAAATGACGCATGTTGCACACATTTGTTTTTGATTGAACAACGTTGGTTTAACCCTTTGTCCTATAACAACGAGTGGCACTCGTGATGCAGTTGATGGAATAAGAAATTTTGAAGCTTCTCAAAAATGATCAAATTGAAAATATCAGTGGAACACGAGACGATAATATTATTCCTATGTTATCAATATTGCGTTAAATTCTAAAATATATCAGAAATCATTGACATATTTTTATTTTAGCAATTTAATTTTCAATTATTGCGGCGACAGTCACAAAAGAAATCGTAGGACAAGGGGTTAATTTTATTAACAAAGTTATACAATAATACAAATTTGCACACTCACGCGTCAAAAAGGCGGGACACTTTTAACCCCGCCGTGCCTCAAAGAGTTAAATCAATCTAGATTTTTGCCTCCTTCATTTCTTCTCTTCTAAGGTATACATTTGACATTTGTCATATTAAAAATGTCATTTTTAATTAGATTAATCGTCGGTTGATCTAGTGTTAAAATGACAAATGAAACGAGTTTCCGGTGTGCAAAAGCCACGTATTATTCGTCGCTTTTAAGAATGAAGAACGCAACGCAATGATACACGGGAGATCCGCGAAAGGAACGATGCTGTATAACGTCATACCTTGTCCTATCAACAACCGAATGGCATTGAAATCGTCCGAAATTTCTCGCACGATAAGTTAACGCTTCGACTTCGCGTATTGGCAACAAAGTTTGCGCTTGTGAATCATCGTTATTCAAAGATTCTCATTTGACTCATATGTGTCCTCCGCACGTGAAAAAAATGCAATTCCGCTAACGGAAGGAACGTTCAATCGCTACGTAAGCGTTCTTTCCGCGTACTTGTGCGACACTCCTTATTTATTCTTAACGAAGACGATTAGAGATAAAGTATGATTGTAAAACGAAGAGGTAACGTGTGTTTTTGTGATAATAAATGGTGCTTGGTGAATGGCTAATTGGAAATGGCACAACGAATAAACTATAGAAGGTGTTAATTGATTTTAACAGCGACAGAGAATAGGATTTTTTGGAGAATAACGCCATTTAATTAGATAGAGATTATTTTGTGATTTTGAGGGTAGATTCAAACGTTTGGTACGCTTCTATCGTGAATTTAGTGCGAATATATTTTAAAGAAACAATATACACTCTTTGAAAAATTCACTGATACATTCCTTAATATTTACGCAACTTTAAATGTGCTTACTAATTACAAAATTAATATACAAGTAGCTGAAAAATATTGTCAATAAATTTCTGAGGTTATTTACGATAAATTCATTCTGTTGACTGTTTTGCTGAATTTTGTTTTTCAAAAGTCAAGAAGTTTTTTGAAGCTACAAAGCATATTTAAAACACTGTCGTACATTTTGTAATGATAAACAGTAAAGTGTAATTCTGCGTGTTTGAGAAAAGAGACACTTCTGTCTCTTGGCTTCTGGCTTCTGAAGCTCGTGTCAAGAGACATTAACTTTATTGACACACAAATGATAGATACTCCTACAGGTTTAGAGCGACAACGCTCTCCTTTTAAGTCCTCGTCCCAGAAAGCATCAAGAGACTTCTACCGTTTCATCGCATTAATCATTGTTTTAGCAACAAATTATTATATTCTTCTGGTCCAAGAATACTTAACACTAGAACTACCGGCGTTAAATCTATTATATTCGAGCATATTGAATGAGTACCTTGAAACAAGTAGAATTAATAGATGGAAAATATGCTCGATTCGGTAATTTCTTGTTTTATGAGATGGACGTAGAATATTTATTCTATGAATCTCCTGGAAACTTGGGCAATTTTTGGAAAAAAATGGTGTACCAGGTATTTTGGCTGCTTTGGTAGTTTTATTGTTAATCACTTAATGTGCAAAAATTTATCTATGTGTATTGGCTAGGTCAGTATTCCGATGATTTTCCTCTTGGCTGCAATTTTGTAGTATTTATATAAGTTCAAGCTTTCATTTATTATAAAAAAAGCATTAGAAGTTAGCCTTTCTCTTTCTGTGCGGTCGCATATTAAAAAATTGCTCCTCTCAAGCATCAATATAGGAAACAGCTAGTCAGAGTTGTAAAATAGAATATTCATTTCCAAAAATCAAGTTTATTCAATAGTATAGTTGTTTGATAAACTTTTATAGTCAATAAAAGTTTATAAAGTACTTATTAACCGTCATTAGCTCCTTTAAAAAAATCACACTAAATTCCTTAGGGTCGTCAGTCTATTTTCTATTAAAAAAGAGGATTTTGTTTTACTTTTTCTTTATAATAACTATATTGAGTATAATGCGCATTCATCGCGTACAATTTGTCTCAATTTGGTCAAATTAAATCTCGATTTGAGTAAAAAAGAACCCAAGGACGGATGAAGGTTAATTCGATCAATTAATATAGACTGTTGTGTTGATGTGCTGAGGTCTTTAAAATTTAAAATATGCTCCAGCTTAAATTATAAATAGTAGAAGAATTCTTCCCCGTAAGGAGAATTCATTTTCTTAGCGACAGTTTAAAATACCTGTTTACAGTTGCATGACCGACGTATAGTGATAGAAATTATAACAATGACGATAAGAGTTGTAACAGTTAAGACGAGCTACGCTCATTCGGAATGTCCTCGCAAATAATCGTGTAATCTTAGCATCTAAGCTTCCCCATCTTTATCAAGCACATAAATGTCAAGCCTCCTACGAGATTCATGTAACGGAAGCACCACGGTCTGCCTTACTTAAGCTTCGCAGTTCTCATTAAGAAACTTAGCCGCAGGTGTTCGCGTGAGCTTAAAATAGCATCTTTTTTCTGCCTTTCTATCTTTAAAATATCCGTTTTTTCTTTACTCTGAAATTGCAGAGGATCAACGTTTTACGAAAGTTGAAAACTGCGGGAAAGCTTGCTCGGTTGTTATATCGTTCAGCATTGAAGAAGTCTCATAGAACATTGACTTTAGGGTAGAATTAATATCAAAAGTAAATAACATAATTTAAACTTAGAATGCGAAAAGAATCTTATTGATAGTTTTAAAAAGGAACGGCCAAAATTTAGCTCCCAGTCTCCAGCGATAAAGGATTCGTGCAAAAATTTGATTCAGCCACAATCCACTGACACACATTTAATAAATAAATTTTCATAGTGCAAGTAAAGCTTTCAAAATGAAGCACAATAAATAATTCTTGCAAAAAATAGAACATAACGTACACGAAATCGCTTGATACCAAAAAATCGAAAAGATTGCAGACACGTATCCCGATTGGTTCCTATATTCCCAATAAAAATAAATATTCAACGAATCAATGAATCTGAAGGCTCAAACTCCCAAATAATAAAGAGTAGCTCACTCCCCTCACCTCTTGTAGATATTTTCTACAATAAAATTAAAAGCATCACCAGACGATTCAGCACTTCAGACTGTACGTTAAAGACTAAAATGACCTTAGCAGTTAAATCCAAAATACAAAGCAATCGACACCAGCGTCCCTAATGCAGATCAATCAGTGAAAAATAGCATAAGAAAATCTGTAGTTTTCTTCAGCCTTTCTTCTCGAGTCTCGTGAGTCACGCGGGCCACGAATAAACGTTTCTGCTCCAGCTCCTACGGCGACGACCGGGTATAAATAATACCAACAGAACGAGGAAACGCGGATAATGGCATCGGTTACGTCGACTCATCCGCGGAAAAGTTTTGCGCGAAAGGTCGTCGGTGCCCGGATGATTTATTCGATCTAACGGGCGCCGAAGCGAGCTCGATCGGCTTCGATGGAGATGCGATATCGTCGTCGTCCCTTTTGCCTTTTCTCTGCTGCGATATTCGAGATGACTCTCCTTGAGATTTGCTTGACTTGCGATGATTTTTGCATTTGGACATCCTCTCCGTTACGTTTGAAATAAGTCGCCCTGAGGCTATGGTGGATAAGGAGGTGAAATCTTTGTCCATCGAGCGTGGGAAATTTTTCTGAAGTTATTAATTACTTTATTATTGTTTCGATGAGGTGGGAGCCATCTAAAATAGTAGGTTTTAGGTGAAATGAGTATATTAGTTGAGTGGTTGTGTTGAGTAATGAGCTAAAGAGCTTGAATTTGCAATCAGCGAACCCAGACTCAGATTGATTCCGTTACCAGTGGGAATTTTTTTAATTATTACTAATATATCGTAGTTTCAGTAGGCGGGAAGACAACTAAAGCAGTTGCTTCTAGTCGAAGTGACCATAAATAGTTGAAGGGGTATGGTAAGGTGATAAAGAGCTAGAACTTCTAATTAGCGGGCTTGGATTCAAAGGCTCTGTTATCTGTAGGAAAAGATTAAATTATTAATTAATATCGAACAACTAAAACAGGAGATCTTAGGAGAAATTACTATAATGGTTAAAAATAAATTTCGTGTCACGATTTTAAGTACTTGGAGAAGCGTGAAATGACACAATGATTTTGGACCTGATAATGCGAGATTTCATTGACGTTTTGCGGACTGAATGGAAGGAAGGTGTTGGTTTTGTCCGTGATTCCATCGTGCGAGTAAAAACGGAGAAATTTCTGCGAAATATTCGTCATAGAGACGCATGGCACTTGAGGATTCTTGTGAGTCATTTGGATGTAATCCTTTGCGGTTGAATTCCGGAAAGTTGTAGTTTTAATAAGAGAAAGCAACGATCGAACGTAACTGCTGAATTGTAGGTGAATCAACTTTCGTGAATCTTTAATAAATTTTTGGAACGGAGCCTTTCTCACTTGAAATCGTATCGCGTAGATTTCTATACGATTTCAATGTCATTCGGCAGCTTAAACTTCAATTTTAATTGATAATAAAATGTACATTCAGATGTTAAATAATTCCATTCAACTTCGTCTCTTAAGACTGTCTCTTCAGACGTTGGACTTTTTATTAAGAGAGGAAATTAAAAACACTTGTTTACTATCTGAATTAAAATTTTTTCATTTATTACTTTTCGTCAGCATTTCATCAGCATTAATATTCAGTCGTAATTTCCTTCATGCGATTGGCGAACAAGGTGACTCCTTAAGTATTTTCTTCTATGTGTTTCATCATCGTTTATTGTTTCTTCAAAGACAATAGAGAAGCATTTAATCATGAATGAACGATATTCACGTTAGAAGCACCTAAAACTCACAGGAAGTCCGGATTACAGTCACGTTACCAGAAATTTCGTGGGCGCTTATATTTAGGCCAGCTTATACGAACTTCACAAGCGTTCGTCCTCGTTTCTTTAATGGGAAGCAAACGCACCCGATTACCACCATAACATTATCGTTTTGCTGTCATATAAATTTTGGAATTCTTGTTCCTCAACTACCCCAAAAAATTCCTCAATCTTCCAGAAACACAATTTTTCCGTTCTTTTTGTCATCTGTGCTGTAAAATATGAGCAAGTAAATCAGTCAATTTATTGGTTTTCATCGTACCTATTAATCTAGTGTACTTAAACCTATTAGAGTAACACTAGAACTATCGAAACGGCCAAAATGACAGATTTGTATATTTTATAAAAATTCCTTAAAATAGCGAAGCAGTACAGCAAACAGTGGCACGAGTTCAAATTCTGCTCCGCCATCTTTAAGAAACTTTACCTAAATTATCAGTTAAAATATTGTTACAAATTATGAGTAATGAAACTGCCTCCCTTCTATATGTTATCGATTGCTAGAGCGACAGCAACGAGATGTGAATGTTTATAATAATATGTCAGATAGTTGTCTGTGAGCTGTCAGAGTGGCCGGACCTGTTCAAATAGAATCGCTATTTTCATAAACGATTAGTTGTTTTATTATGTCGCGCCGCAACAATATCATACCCTCAGTAATTCCTAACCCATCTAAAACAGTAGCTCCCAGATAAAACGACCACAGCACTGAAATCCAAAAGCCACGCAAACAACGAAAAACACATCTTTCAATCTCTGCACAAATGTTTATTTCCCAACATTCCAAATCTTCTCCATCCACAAACTGTTAATCATCAAGAATTCTATTGTTGTCCCTCCAAAGTCAAACATTCACCTTCCCATTTCTCCGTTCGACTTCTCTGCAATCATCGGAGCAAAACACGTTCAGTAGATCCAGAGCACGCTGGCCGACTGCGATACAGGATGTTAGATCATCGTCGCTCCGTTTACGTGGGCAGCACATCGCTCCCGCGTCGCTCTGATTAATACCTCTATAATCTCCGTGTTCGATCTACTATTTCCCCGGTCTTCGATCCATCGTGGCTCCTCAATGAATCCCACCTTGCCTCTCGATTTCGTTTGTCGGTGGTTGCACGCCAATTGGCCAGGCTTTCGGAGAACACGAAATTGAGATTTGACCACCCGTCGCGTTCTTATGCATACTCTTGCGGCTGCCATTTACAAAGATGACATCTAATCGGCGAGTGTATCGTCCTGATCCTCGTACAACGTCCTGGTATTACGAGAGAGGTAATCTTACCTGTGTCTGGAACTGTCCTAAGTATCCTTTGGAATATCCGAACGTGTTTGTTCGCGTAAGTGTAATAGGATTACCATTGTCCTCGATTGGAGAACGGGGAAGAGAGTTTGTTGACGATGTAGGCTGTGGTGTTAACAGTAGGATTGCTGGAGAAGTTATTGGGTTTTATTTGCATTGGGAAAATGAGTTGTAGGTAGATTTTTGGAGAATTTGAATTTTTATTTGGTCAGGATAGCATGTAGGACTTGAAGGACTTTGGATATTTGAGTTTAGATAGTTTATATATTTTTTTTCATATTGTACATATTCTTTAGGCATAGGTTTTTAAATTTTATGGGTTTTAATATTATTATTATTAATATTACACTGTATACCCTTATTTATAGGTTTTAATATTTTTCATACGTAAATAGATAATCGTTGGGTATTAGGAACATTGCAATTATTTTATTTGTTTTGGGAAAATGACTTGTAGGTAGATTTTTGGAGAATTTGAATTTTTATTTGGTCAGGATAGCGTGTAGGACTTGAAGGACTTTGGATACTTGAATTTAGATACTGCAGGTATAGATTTTTAAATTTTATGGGTTTTAATATTTTTCATGCGTAAACAGATAATTGTTGGGTATTAGTAACGTTGCAACTATTTTGATTTGTTGCATTTTGCCTGCAAAATGAAGGACCGAGTCAGTTAACCCCTTGCCGTATTATTTCTTTTGTGACTGAATGCGCAATAACTCCGAATTAATTGCTGAAATAAAAATCTGTCCGTGACTTCTGATATAGCGTATGATTTCACGCAATATTAAATAGCATAGACTTAATTTTATTTTACTCTAATACACTGATTTTTTATTTTAATAATTTTTAGAACAATGCAAAATTTACCATTACATTTATCGCGTCACGAGTGTCACTCGTTATTGTACGGCAAGGGGTTAATGTTGTTCTCTTCTCCTTTTTCAATATATTCGTCCAATATCTTAGAATAGCTATTTGATACATTTTTGTATTATATTTATTACTCAAGATACGAATGATTTTAAAAGACAGTACAACTTGACACAAATAATTTCTTCTGACACTCCAATAGAAATCGCAAACACTGTTTTTCACCATTATTTTATTTACAAGTCCGCAGTAAAAAAAATGCAACTTCAATAATCAATTACCTCACAGAACACTGCACAACAAAATCACCAACATTAATTTCAACGATGACAAACCAGCCCACGCTTCCAAATCCGTACATTGTTCACACGATTACCATCATCGAAGAATTCCAAGATCAAATTATGACTCAGTCTATGCCACTTGTGGTTTTAGCCTTTAAAAGACGCGTTAACTCTTGCTCACTCTAAAACGTAAAAAAGAAAAGAGGAAGAAAGACGACAGGTAGTCGTATACTAATCGAGGAATGACGCGTTCCATTGCAGTCTCGATGACTCCACTTTTTCTCAGATTCGCCGATTATTCTCGCCGAAATCGTCAGCTCGGCTGAATCGCGCGCTAAATATAAAAATTATTTCACTACACCGTGAAACCTGAACGCGCGAAAGAAGAACGATAACAGGCGATGTTACGTCTGTCGAAAGCGAACGGCGAAGATAAAATGTTCTTTCGCTTGTTTTATTCGTTCCTCTCGTTCGACGATCGAGCTAATTATTATTGGCGTTCGTTCAGCGATTACGTCGCGATATCGCGACGAGTTTCTCTGAAATGAAACTAGTTCTCCTTTGTCAGTTGAATTTCTATTATGCGCGTGAATCTTTCGCTGATATTCTGGGAAGTGTATAACCCTTTTATCAGCGGCCGTTTCCACGTGATAAGTTGTGCCTAGCAGCGAATCGAGACCCGGCACTGTTTCCTGGACATTCTTGCGACTAGATAAGTGCATTCTGTGGTCGAATGAAGATCGGGTTATCTACCGAAAATAGACAGTTCTTTGTCAATTAAGATTCTTTATTTATCGAAGGGATTATTTAGTTTTAGAAAGTTCTAATTTGACAGATTAACGGTAAAACTATCAAGACAGTTAAAACGAGGGGACTCTGAATTTTTTCTAAAAATTTTACGAGCATACAGTAAATATTCCAATTATATTTTGTAAAATCTAAATTACTTGGTTAATCATATTTTTCTCCTCTTGATTCCTCTTTTTACAACTTACTTATTTTGTATATTTAAATATAATAGATGTAAAGCCAGTAGTTTTAGCGTTAAATAGTCGAATATATAATTAGTTATTAAAATTGCAAAGAGGACGAGTCTAACAGGAGCTGTTTGCTTTTTAACAGTGGCTGAGATTTTGAGGTGAACATTGTTTCATCAGTCTTCAATTCATGTAAATGACTAATTACTGATTTGCAAATATCAAGACTTTTTTTCTACATGCGTAAACAATTAAAATACTGCGCAGCATTTCTTCGCCGATTCGCACAAAACACTTATCGTGTTATTCTTCGTTCGCATGAAAGTGGTGCTTACGAAGCGTGTCGGAAGAGGAGGAAACGAGGATTCAATTTCCTCGTTTCCGGTCGGTGAAACGAAACAAAAGTCGTGTCGGATCGCTGTCTATCGGTTGTGCACTTTCCGCTTTTAAGTAATTGCGAAACAAAGCCTGCAACGACCCCTTTTCACCTGTTCTTGCATCTCTCATTCGCGCGTCTTTTAAATTCCACTCTGAAGACCTCATTTCTGATTTTCCCAAGCTATAAAACATTATTCATCACTTCAGTCCACTAAAAACTTTATATTCTTTTTCCCATTAAATCACTGAGTCTATTTAACGATTTTCAAATTACACTATAGAAACTAAAATTCATAAATTTTCTGACATCTAAACAAGAATCTCAATTTCGTCTTATGTGTTTATACTTTTGAAATTTCTAGGATGTATTATATTTACCCATTTAATATAAGTATATTTCTTAGGTTTATTTGGACGAATAGGAGACTAATTAAGAATTAGTCTCAACAACAGTTCGTAACTAGGAGATTAATTCGTGAATAGTTTTTACAATAGCTCCTAACTACGAGACTGATTCAGAAATAGTCTCAACAACAGTCGTAACTATTAATATATGAATAGCTATAGTTATAGTATATATAGTTTCTAATCACCAGACCAATTTAGAATCAGTCTCTGCAATAGTTTCTAACCAGTAGGCTAATTCAGAAATAGTCTCTACAGTAGTTTCTAACCAGGAAATTAATTCATAAATTGTTTCTACATTAGATTCTAAATAGGAGACTAATTCATAAATAGTATTTATAATAGTGTGTTCTGGCTAGTAGACTGATTCAGAAATAGTCTTTATAATAGTTCCCAAGTGGGATACCAATGCAAACATCTCATCTGTAATAGTTGCTAATCAACAGACTAATTCAGAAATAGTCTCTGAATGATTTCCAACAAGGAGACCAATTCAGCAATTTAGAATCGACTTTCTTCACTAAAACGACGACAGCCAGCAGGCTGAAAAACTAGAAAAACTAAGACGGCGCCTAAGCTCCGTTTCTAGAATAGTCCTCGTAATTTCTCGATGCATCGAAACCAGCCCATACCTGTATCTCTTTGCCAAGTAAGACCAGCGCCATAAGGTGCTTTAAAACCATGATATACGATGATTATATACAGTAAGGATCCCCGTGTGCAGTGTAAACAGAGATTTAAACGGTAGCCGTGAACGATCGTGAGCGCCGTGATCTTTCAGCCGAGTTAAGTACGAGGATCCTCGTAAGACAGCGCGTTATTCATCGCTTTTTATTCTCTCGTACGCCTTTTCTGTTACTCACCGCCTACCTCTGCATACCTGGCACACCTTGGAATCGATTATCGACTGGATTTAAAATGGCATTGATACAGATAGATCTCTGCAATATAGATCACCGGCTTCCCGACGTCTCTTTGGCGACGCTTGGCGCTCGTAGAAATAGAATCTTGATTTACAGAGTCGTATGGAATCGAATCTAAGTTTGTCATTTTAGAGCAATCGAAAAAGTAGAGAAAGAAACCCCTTTGGCGAGGAAAATCTTAAGTAACAATTTACTTAACTTTACTTTTACTTTGAAATAAAATATCGTATATATATTTAATATAAATATTCACCTAATTCTGTTTTTACACAGTAGATACGTTTCAGACAAAACCGTGTGAAAAAAGACATGCAGTACATACATAGAAAAAAGGGGGTTAGTTCCATATCCTTCAACCCTGTAAAAAATGGCTAAAATAAATTTACTACAAAATTTATTTTACGAATATTTTCGATTTTTTAATCGTGCTAAATCGAATGAAATTGTGTAAAAACGGAATCAATCTTTTTCTCTAGACCGTGTTTAATCAAAACCGTATAAAAAAAGACCGTGTAAAAACAGAATTGGGTGTATTCCCTTAATAAAAATACTTTTCCTTCTCTCCCTGATCAAGTATCTGTAAGGGATATATATAAATAATCAAGTATTTTTAGTAAGGCTATATATTTATATTAAATACATATACCATATTTTTTTCAAAGTAAAAGTAAATTTTTACTTAAGATTTATATATATATATAACGTTATACATTCCACTCATAATTTTAGTATTTAATCCCAATACAAAGTTAGCTTCGATAAGGGGGAAAAGAAGTACTTCAATTTTCGTAACAACCGTTGTAAATCGAGGAGGCTGGTCGAATGAGGAAGAAAGAGGTAGAAAAGAAGAGGAGGAGGAGGACGAGAGGTAATGAGGATCGCGTGAGGCACGTGCCCGAACCTCTGGCAGTGCTATTATCCAGAGGAGAACCGACGGCCGGAGGGCCCTCTTTTACCTTTACCTGAACACATGCAAACACGCGTGCAAATGTTTCCGCACATGTGCACAACATGCCCGTGTACGCCCAGGATTGTGCGTGGAATATTCAGTTGCAGAACAAACGGAGGTCGGCTCTCTTTGTAGACAAAGGCTCAGCTCGTGATTGACTTCCGCTTGTATCGATAGGTTCTTGATTTTAGGGTGATTCGTGTTTGGTAGGAAATTGAAGGTTGTGAGAAATTGTTGATATCTTGTGAATTATGTTTGAGGTTGGGTAATAGTCATTTTTCTTGAGGAGAAGGTTCAGAATATGGATTGCTACCTTTGGTAGTTTGTTAACAGTCATTATATTTTGTCGGAGTAAAATTTAGTTGGAGTGGAATATTTCTGATTTTACTTGTAGTAATTTTTGCGATGCAATCGCAAGGAATTGTGTCGATTTGAATTTTCATTAATTTTATTAAGAATTTTAGTTTAATTTCGGTTTAGCAGGGCCTTCTAAATTTCTGCAAATATAATGAATTCTTAACTTTCGAGGAATGAGGTTTCTATATTTTAAAAATTCCTATAAGACACTAGAATGCAAATCTGAAGTCTCCTATTTTGCAAAAATGTATAACATTAAGTTTCTAAAAAAATTCATTAAAGAATATTTCTAGAAATTGAAAAAAATCAAGCGTTCAAGCTTCAGAAGGTACTTTCCTATCTGCACTATTAATTACACCAGTCTACATTGCGGATGCAGGTGAAATAATTGACTCATTAATAATAAAGTGATGCTCCTTAATTATCCTCAGGACTCGCAATTAGATGTGATTCAAGAGATGACAACCGATGTGTACTTACGAGATTTTTACGCCACGTGCTGCTACTAGTTTCCTCTCCACGCAAATGACGTAATGACTCGTACGTGAAAGTCATTAAGCATTGACAACGTGAGAGTGCATTTGAAACGCCTCGTTAAGTGATTTAGAAGCGCGTTTCCGATGGGCTTAGACCAATGAACCATCAAAACCGTGACGTTTTTTCCTTTCAATGTATCGATACTTTCGCGCCATAAAAATCAAACGATTTCTTTTTGTAATAAAATGATTTCCTATTGAAATACTTATTTAAATAGACACTTTATCTTGTTGATTTCATTAGTACACGTTTTAAGTTACGATAATCTTGCGCAATATTTCACATGGCTTTAACATCTTGCCTTTTGACCTTTATGAGATTATTACAGTTGTATTGCATTACCGGTAGGACAAAAGAAAATTTGCAAATTAGTTTTCCACTCCTGCATCACGAGAGTAATTCATCTTTGTTACATATGCTTCGTAATCTGTGTCACGACTTGCTTTGTTGCGTCAGATTGGAAAATTATTGTCGCTCGCATAAGGATAATGTTCTTCAAGTAACATACACCCTCTGGATACTTATATAATATAATAAAAAAATGAAAATACACAAAAGTCAAACAAGTGTTCCCAAATTGAACATTTGACATTATTTTGGAAATATATTTTTTTATTCAGTCACGCAAGTTATAGTCTGCCTTATTAAATTTCAATGTTGATCAGAGTGCCAATTCTCTTTTTTCCCCTTCAGAATTGCGAGCAAACTTTCCACTTGAAAAACGTTTTCCGCAATTGTCCCACGTAAGAAATGTTTTTCCACCAATTCCGCATACAATGTGATTAAATCTTGCAATATCTTTGCACCGTCTAAAGAGTGATAACAGCTTTTACTTTCAGTAACAACAGGTTGTTTGGAAACGATGAGACAAGTATTACAGCATCCACGTTACTCCATCTCCTATTGATTCTTATCGAACACCCACGCTCTTATCCCACACGTGCAATTCGAGGGTGCTTCGTAACAATTCTTACGCCAATATGTCAGTGGCCCAAGTTCAAATCTCCCTACACCTCCGGAAATTTTTTCTTAAATTATTAATTAATGTGTCACAGCCTCATTGATTTGGTATCCACCTAAAATGATAGGTCCTGGGCAAAATAACCACACCATAGAAGAGTCCATGGTGGGTAAGGAAGTAAAGGGCTCCAATTCGCAATCACTAGACCAAATTTCAAATCCTCCGTCACCTCTGATAAATCTTTCCTAAATTATTATTTAACATATCATATCTTCGTTAATCCCTTGCCGTACTATTTACTTTCTGACAGTCTTCGCAATAACTCAGAATTAAATTGGAAAAATAAAAATGGATCAGTGATTCTTCATATATCGTATAATTCAACGTAATATTAATATTCTAGAAATAATTTTATCGTGTTGAGTCTCACTGATATTTTCAATTTCATAGATTTTGCAAAACTTGAAAAATTTCTATCCAATTTACCGCATCACGAGTGTCACTCGTTATTGTACGGCAAGGGGTTAATAATTCAGAATTAAATTGCTAAAATGAAAATGTATCAGTAATTCCTGACATATCTTACAATTTAACGCAATATTAATAACATAGAAATAATTTTATTATGTTGTGTTCCACTGATATTTTCAATTTCATTATTTTTGGGGAGCTTCAAAATTTCCTATTCCATCTACCGCATCGCGAGTGTCACTCGTTATTATAGGCCAAGAGGTTAATTTGAAACTCACCTATAACAATAGGTTCTAGGCGAAATGACGGTAGCACTTGAAGCCGAAAAAATACTAACCCCAAGAAAAATACAATTCGTAGATCACTGACAATGAGAGGGACATTGACATCACTGGTAGTAACGCGAATTGACAGCGAGTATCGCGTGTCGGTATCGCGTTGCGCTACAGAGTGATTCATGATACACTTGAAATCACAATTGCGAGTACATGTGTCGACACAGTGCCGAGAGAATATCTCGAGTATACGTGTCAGATACAATATACACACTTAATATAGTTCTCGTGTAGGTGTGCGAAACTATTTCGAACGCGCTGCTCTCAGCGTGTAGGCTCTGAGAACTTGAAACAGCATGGTTCTCGCGCGTGGTGATACGTCGCATTGTTTTGTTGCGATAACTTCTCTAATCAGATTTTATTGGAAGCACTTTGTGATGCTTAATTGAATTAATTAGCAAGGAATATGTTTTTCGTAATATTGTCAAGGGGGGATGTAATTAGAATGTTTAATTGCTTTGTTACCAGGGGGTGTATGTCGCAAGAACTAAAAATATTTTATCTGCGCTTTATTTTTGAAGATAACTTTTATTTAGAAATTTCTTTTTCGCTTGAAGGAAGACAAATTCGGCATATGTGTTTATTTGGCAACTAATTTTGATAGGAGTCTCTGATTAGGGTCATTTCTGTTATTAATATCAATTTTAATACATATGTAATTACATTTTAACTGGAGTGTAATTAAATAATCGACGAATCTTGTAAATTTTCTATCTTTTGACAATTTATATTGAATCTTTCATAAAACTGTAAGTATATTCAGATAAAAAATAATTAAAAATTGCCTACAACTCGAGACACCCCAAAATTGTCTTAATTTAATTTCATATCGAAACATTAGTTAGGTTCGCCAGTTAATTCCGACTATAAACCGTCTAGTTTCCCCTACGGTGACATGACAATAGCGGAGGAATTTTCCATTTCTTCAATTCTCAAAATCTGCTGTCCAGACGCTGGACACAGGTCGCTGAAAATCTCCGACACATTAACTTTTTGTCCATCCCCTTTTTCAAAGACTGCCGGTCAGTCTTTCTGTTCGCCATATGGCAACGAAACGTCCATGCACTCGTCACAAAATTGCATTGTTACCCTATGGACGTCCTTCGACACATGTTTCCTCGAGGTGCACAGCTGAGACAGCCGCAAATGAGTTTAATATGGCACGAAGGTCGGGAAAAGCGCTTTATGGTTGTCCATCCGAAGATTTATAGTTCCTCTTCGAGTCTCCTTCTTATTACGTTGATTAGCACACTTGGGGAGAGTTTTATTTGTGCACGGTTAAAGTTATTGTAGAGAGTAATAATGAAAACTGAAATATTCTTCAAACAGTTCAATTATTAGCCGTTTGTGTTACAAGTATTGTTGATGAATTTAGTGGACTCTAAAGTTCTCAGTAAAAATCATATAATACATATTCGAATATTCGATAATACCAATAAATAATCGATAATGTTCCCCGGGTGAGGAAGACTAATTCTTTGGGGTTCAAATTATGCTTCCAATTTATCGCTAGTTAAGAAAAATAGTTTCGAAGAGGAAGATTAATCTTTTAGGGTCCAAATTATTTCCCAATTTCTCATCAGCTAAGAAAAAATAATTTTGGATCGGAATGATTAATCCTTTGTGGTGCTAAATTATTTTTCCAATTTTCCCCAGTCAGAAAAAAATTATTTGGGAAAATATTCTACCGTTGATTTCTAATTTTCATTTAATAACAGAAATAATTATAAATACTGAATATTTATTTGAAGATTCACGGTAATTGTTAAATTCCAAAATCAAAGTTTACTAACTACAATATTAATTACACCAACAAGCTATGTCTAATATTGAGGATTAAGATTAAAAGAAATCTCCGATTTTCTATTGTATTATTTTATCCTGTATTCCTATTTTATCATCACTCATAATTGCACGCTCGATCAGAATTCGACTAAAGCGAAATTTAATCACGATTCAATTTTCCCAACAATTTAACGTCCATCAATTTCCCATGAAATATTTCCAAGCCAAAAAAAAGCAAGAATATCGATATGAGAATTTATCATAGCCATCTCAATCATCCCGGAAGAGTAACGTGACTTTATTCAAGCCTCGTCAAAGTTGGCAGTTTACGATGAAATTATAAATACGTTTTTTTGTCGACCAACGATGCGGACAAGCAGGATCGTCCAGGAGTTATGCAACTGCAACTGCATTGTCAATACCGTCGATGGAAGTGGATCATCGTATCGTGACCCCAGATGAAACGATGCTGATTAATGTGCTCTTTCATTAATGCGATTAAGATCGGCCAATTAATCTGCTTGTCGAGACCCAGTTCCCCATCCGATTGATCCCTCTGCATGTGAATCGAATCTGATCTTACTTTTTCCTGTTTGTATTTCGATTGCTTCTTAATCACAAAAGTACCGTTTCTTACAACTACCTATCACGAAAATTAAAAATTCAATTCAATTTTGTATATCGGATTGTGACAGTATAGGGCAATTTAAAGAGAGAAATCGGAGAAATTAGATACACTTCTTTATTTAGAGATTATTTAATTAAATATCTCTAATTTTGTAACGGGATTCTACCTTTATTTGTGAAATATATATCGGATTGTGACAAGATAGGGCAATTTAAAGAGAGAAATCGGAGAAATTAGATACATTTCTCTATTTAGAGATTATTTAATTAAATATCTCTAATTTTGTAACGGGATTCTACCTTTATTTGTGAAATATATATCGGATTGTGACAATATAGGGCAATTTAAAGAGAGAAATCGGAGAAATTAGATACATTTCTTTATTTAGAGATTATTTAATTAAATATCTTTAATTTTGTAACGTGATTCTACTTTTATTTGTGAAGCATTGTGTAAGGATAATATACAATATTGCAAGCCGCAGTAATTTTGTCAAGTTGCAAAATACAGTTGACAAAATTATTTCCGCTTAAAGAATTGTATTTCATCCCTGTTTTGAATTTTCGAATACCATTTACCGAATGGTGTTCTAAAAATTATATACCTTTACAGTTTTCCTTTTAAGAAGCTACTTTAGTTTTCACTTTCATACAAATTGCAATATTTTTTGATAATTCTTCACCTTCGATTCTCAATCCGCCCTTGAAAAAGGGTAGCTTGAGAAAATCGCGAACTCAGAGCAGCAAGTAGAGAAAAGAAATCGCCATTCTGTTCAGATTTCAAAAAACCTCGCAAACATTTCTTGAAGAATTCCGAGTACTTAAAACGCAGATATCTTTTATTAGCAAAGTAGCTGACGCAAACAAGCAAACGCAGCTGTCTGATAAGAACAATTGCCCGAGGAGAAAAAAAAGGCGAAGATTTGCTCAGTTTCGAACGCGAATAACGCAGCTGATCGTACGTTTTCTCAAGTTTTGCAAAGTCTCCTTCCCACGTGGCTCTTTTCTCAGAGATTTCTTGGTCGTTCGTTTCAATGCCTTTGGAATGTACGTTTAAGGAAATTTCGCTGGTTCGATGAGACAATCGTAAAGTGACCATAACGTTTTAACATTGCCATTTATGTAAAACTTGTTTGCTTTACGACAAATCATTATTATAACATTCTGCTAATATTTTTACCAACCACAGTTTATTTATTTGTTATATATGTATAAAAATCCTATGAGAATTACAGAATAAACAGGAAAAAGTGCGGTCTACCGCAAGAAATAATTTAGCGGTCGTTAAATGTTGAAATGAAAGTAAATAATTACCAAATGAGTTAACATATTTAAAGAAGGCATTCGAATTTAAACACAGACGTGCAATTTAATGTAATTTAATCTGCCATATAAAATACCATAATATTAATTTGGAGAATAAATTGTATAACCAAAGGAGAAGTATATTTATTATTAAAATTTCCAACATTTTCTAACAAACATTTCTCATAATATTTCACTGATAAAAAGTACTATATTGAAAAAATCTTCTTACAGAAAATGTAGTATGTTAACTGACCTTTGGAAAATCTATGCTCTGAAAAATATGAATACTAATACAATAGCACGGTTAATTAGAATTTTGAGCTAATCATTTTTTCTCAATGTTACGTACATTGGATGAAAAAAGTTTCAGAGAAATTTTACAAGACTGAACGCCGGTAACTTTCCGCGTTAGGCGATATCACCACGTGCTTACAAATGGCTTGTAAATTCCCAGAGAACGAGATGCTTAATCTCGATCGCTAATCGAAACTGTCGAATGGCCTTGAATTCATTCAGAGACATTTACACACTACGTCTTGCATGCTTAAGATACCGCTAGATGCAAATTACACCCGAGGAATATCCAATTGGACCTATAATTACTCGTGACCGAGATAGAGTCGAGGACTCTACTGAAAGGTTCTGAAAGGGACTGAAAGGGATCCTGTAAAGGGCGATACTAATTCTCGGTTCTCTCGAGAAATTCGATACAAGAGGGGAAAAAGGAAATAGGCAGTGGTTCGAACATCCTCTTGCTAGCATTAAACTCCCATGTGACTTTGCAGTGAAGGGTTGAAAGTGAAATTATAATTTAAATAGCGCGGTTTTTTAAAAGAAAACTTGTAATTTTGTAGTAGATGGTAGAATTTTAAGATTTTAAAAAATACTTTGCACAACCTTAGTTGATGTTTTGAGAAGTTTCCTTGGAATTGTAAGAAAGAGTCTGAGAAACTGGAGGAAACTACAAATGAAATGAATCACTGAAATCTAATTCTGTCAGCTAAGGTCGAGCTGGATTCTGAGTCACTCTGTATTATAAATATTTATATTTTGTAAACATACAATTTTTATAGCATTTGCAGCGCCTAGTTTATTCAACACTCTAATATTTTCTGAAATTCATGCTGCCCAAAATTAACCCACATTTATCCGCACAACATAAACAAATGAAATTCAAACCATCAGCTTTTCTGAAGTTTCATACAACATTTTATTTATAAATCTATAAAGAAATATCAGCAACTTACAAACATCTACAAATTACAGGCACAATTAATACACCTGTTCTCGCCTAACAAAGGTACAACAAATAAATAAATTCTACTCCACGCCACATTATGCCACTAACAACGAATTATTATTCGTAAAACATGAAAGTACCATCGACAATTAAAATAGCATCCCCAAACAGCCAAATCAATAAACTTATAAAGCAGTCCGCAGTCCCAATCGCACAGCTTCCTTTCACGCAGTCCGATTGAAATTTGGAAAGCGACATTTTCACGATCATAGATCAAGTTACCTGTCGCGTTCACGTAGGCATAACTTGAGTTCGATCGGAGTTTTGCTGGCAGAGAAAGGGAAATAGTGTTAGTGAGAAGGTGCTCCTTATAAAGTAGCGGAGAACTCGGGTCTCCGATACGCCTCCGTCCTTCGCCTTGCGTCATCGACTGATCGTGCGTCGTCGTCGAGACGAGCATTGCGTGTCCCTTAAATTCTTTTTGTACGACGAAATCTCGAAACAATCCGTCGACACTCGAGATACAAATGTCCCTCGTGTGCGCGTGAAGTGCTTTCGGATCGTTAAAATGAGAAACGATTCGACGGCATTCGACGGCACGTCGTTAATCTTCGACCCTTAAATATCTTGAAGGCAACATTCTCACAGGTGTCAAGATGGAGGATCTTCCAGCGGCCGATACGGCATCAATTTTTAATTTGTTCTTTGAGGCTAGCTTTCGATTAAATTGGAAGGCCGTTGAAGAAATAGCTTGTGGAAGAATGAACGTGAGGTGATGGTTACAATGTTAGTTGAAGGATGTGAATATTATTTTTGTAATTGGAGAGGTGGAAAGGTTGATGATGTTTCGTGATCCTCTATAAACCCGCGTAAGTTTGAAATAAAATGATGTACATTTGAGATTCCAGTTTATAGAATCATTTTTTTAAGTTTGCAAATTATTGCAATGTACTTCTTCAACATTACAAATATTCTTTGGAATTAAATGCTTACGTATTAAGATAAATTTGTTATTTAAGATTGTCTTTTTAATATTTGCCAATATATTGTAGTATAACAAATGTTCAGATAAAAAATTCGAGGGATGGAGGGTTAATTTGGGTCTTCTAATCGTGTAGTACATGCGCTCCATTAAAAAAATTCACTATTATAGAACAGATAGAAATTAATGTAAATATTTGACGGTCAGATACAGCGATTAAAACTTTCACGATATTTCTAGCGAATGGCAATTAACGTAATTGGAATTCTTCCAACGAGGATATGCTTATCGGGCAAGAGTTAAAAAAATTTGCAATTATCTAGTATCGTTGACACTGCGGAATTTCATTATGACCGGCAATAATATACCCAAGTTGCATGTGCATATCGCGCGGAAGGCGTATTCTACCTGGTTTTAAATTTCCTAGCACGCACAAGCTTATTACCATATACGCGTTCCTGGAGAGGACTTAGAGTTCGCTGAACTTTATACTTTAATCGAGGATTTCACTCAAAAGATCTGTTACACGATTTCCTTTCGAAAATCCATTCGAATTATTGACAATTGGGAGTTTTTAAACTTTTAACCCCTTGCCCTGCAATAATGAGTGAGACTCGTGGTGTACAAATTGGCTCAAAAAAGAATTTTGTAAAAATTTTCTAGTTTAGAAATTACCGATACTCAGTCCCGTAAAATTGCTTTTATATTATCAGCCTTATTTCAAAAACTTTGGTGTAAAAGGAACTACTGGGAACTCTTTATTTCTGTAAAAAATAAAAACGTTGGGCAGGGGGTTAAATTGCAATTGGAATCAATCTTTTGTAGGTATTTTTAAAATTACTGTAACTTTATTGGAATACTTTGAAACAAGTGGATATTTTCAAAATGTAGTGAATTAGCAAACTAGATAATTAATTAACAAAGAAAATTATGTATTTTTTGGCACTGTTCTTTAGATTTATATTTATCAAGTATACGCGAGGGATATATGTAGCGGTAATTGTTACAATGGCTTAAGTTATTTGTTAATTGACTCATTAATTTCCGCATAATGAGAAAGCTATCACCTCGGCTCAACTGTTAATCATTTCTATAAAGCAGCTTCACTGAATTATTTCGTTAGCTAATTTTTTCAGATGTTTGTCTTTGAACTGGCACATATGAGAGTAGCTTTGGAATTAATTTAATCAATTTTGAATTACTCTAATTAATCAAGTAATTTTAGAATTTATTTTTTAGCAGATTTTCAGTGTAATTGCTAGCAGAATTCGTACGAAACGATCGAACGTGACGAATTACGTGGCGGGTAGGGTTATATGTAATACTTTCCACAGAATACGGTATAGAAGGCACTTCCCTTTGTAGGGACTTAAAGTGTTACGTGATTTCCGGCTTGAAACACGAGGCTGCATTACAATCATCATTCTCCGCGCACGTACATGTGTTTCTGTTCAATCATAATTCTTTTACAGGAAATTATCGGATTGAACTCGTGTTTCGAAACCTGGCGCTTAATTTGTGAGGATAATCGGTAGAATTCTTACAAGCTTCCTCTTTAAGGTCATTACTCTTCCTTGATATTATACAGTGGATTTATAAAGAAATTTGGTAACAAATTTTATCTTCAATAATTTTGTAAAATTTCTTCGTGCAATTTTAATTAGACCTGACACTTAATTTGTCAGTATAAATGTCAGTATAATTCTTACAAGTTTCCTTTTTAAGGTTATTACACCTCCTCAATAGTGTGCATTGGATTTATAAAGCAATTTCCTAAAAATGTTGATCTGTAATTTTGTACAATTATTTCATTCAATTTTAGCGAGACTAATAAAGTCTTTCATAATTTCATTCTGACTATACTTGCATAATAAAATGATGAGAATATTTGATTAAATTTTTAACCGCTTTTGGAGAACATTACGGAAATTGTTAATGCAGGACATACATGAAATGTACCAATGCAGTCTATCAATTGAATTCGAATTTCTAAGTTGTCTGTCATGTATCAAAATCTTCCCAGAATCCCGGTGATAAAGCGACGAAAGTATCAATCAGCTCGTATCTCCTCTTTTCGTCTCGTCAACGCAAAATGACGAAGCGATCGTGATTAAACTTTCAACCTCCCTTTACCGCTACTCTTAGCCAGGATTCTGCTCACGGGTGCCTTTCGCACGAAGTAGCCTTACCTACATATATATATCGCACATTTGTCACATCGTACGCAACAATCCGTACTGCACGGAGCTGAAAAGATGGCCAATGTGACATCAGTGATTAACTCTTTTAGTGCCGACCGAAAAAATTGATTGAATTAATGACAAATGTAGTTGCGAATAAAAGGAATTATCATTGGTCATAGTTTCATATAGAACCCGCAATATAAAGCATAAATTGTAAATTGAATATTTTCAGTTATTTTTCATAGAATTATTAATATAGTATGAGAAAGTTAATTAATAATCTCACGAAGCCCGGCGTAGGGACTATTGCTAACGACGATATATTGTCGTCTGGCACTAAAAGGGTTAATGTGAAGTATATCTTACAATAATAAGATTTGCCATATTTGGCATAAGAATTTTTAACTTACAGTGCGAAAAGAGTTTCAGCATTTAGAACCGTAGATGTGAAGAATTCGAGAAAAATATAATGCAAAGAAATATGCCAGTATTGGTATTGCAGACGGTATTTCTTCCTTTTTGTTGAGCTTGCAGAGGTCTATGGCGATCGTAAGACTGTGTATTGCTAAATAGTATAAGGAAACTGAGAAAATTTCCCAATTCCCGCAAAGAATACTTGCAACCTAAAATAATTAAATTGGTCTCAAAGATTCTGCCACCGTCGAAATTCTTTTCGAAATCTCCAACTAGATTTTTGCAAGAACCACTAGCACCAAAGCAGTAAAAACCAAATAAATCCCCAAAAGACACTAAAGTACATTGTGAAATCGCGGACTAACGTGGATGCAAATGAAACGACTATTCCCTGCCACGTTGAAAGATCTCTGCCTCGCCGCGATTTCACGCGGCATCTTTCCGGCTCCGTGCAGTACATCTTCGGATTCGACGCGGTGCGTTAGACGTACAACGTCGCAGAATTTTCAGCGATCAAACCGCGAGATTCCACGTGGAAGCGGGACCGTCCCGGGCATTGAGTAATTCGCCAAGTACGGCTCGGATGGAGCTGTACGATTTTGCCAAATACGGGATTACAAATGCGCGGCTCTGTCCGGCGTCGCGTTGTGATATAAGTCAATACGACGGCCTCACGTGCCGAGAATAAAGGGACGCCGATCTTTGCTTCGCCGACGGCGATGAAACTTGAATTACACTCTCTCCTTCCGTCTTTAATTCATGCACGACGTTTTAATAGCTCACAGACTTCACTTTTTTACGGTGCACTATGCGCTATGCGATTTTTATACACGGTGATACTAGGAGAGAGACGTCGACGGATTTATTTGTTCGTTTTATAAGGAGAGAGGTTTGCCGTGTTATAGGAGTGTTTTCTATTAATCAGTCAGACGAGTGTCCGATGGATTTATTTATCGGTCCCGTTGAAATGTACGTTTAACGATAACTGTCCCGTGGAAATTTGTATTCCTGGCTGGTGTCTCCTTATGAAGGGTATTACGGTGATTTATCGGTGGGAAAAATATTTTATAGGTTGTAGATGAAATAGGCCTACTTCGTATTTGGCCAGCGTAATTCCTTCGAATATTGTCGGTGAATGATTTAGGGAAATATAGCAAAAAGTAATAGTGCTACGAATGATTAATCTTTCCTTTGGATGATATCGGTTAGAAATGTATAATGAATATTGATATAGTAAATTTAAAGTAAATATTTAACAAGAGAACTACCAAGCCAGACAAAATTATTGGTTCCTCATTTTTTTGGAAAATTTTCCAACTTTGTAGAGGAACGGCACAGTGAATATTCCATATTTATATTATAAAGTATAAATTACTTAATTGGTTTTATTCTTTCCTGCTTAATTCCTCTTTTTGAGAGTTCTTATTTAACATATTTGAACATTACAAATTTAAGATCCATAATTCTAGCGTTAATATAGCAAATTTACAGTAAATACGTAACAAATAATAGATCTATTAAAAGAACAATATTCATTATTCTCAATCTTCTGAATCCATCGTACAATTAATTTATTTAGGACAATATCAATTTAGAAAGATATGTAATTAGAATTATCGCAACAAATTCGTAGAATTAGCGGCGTTTCCTAGAGTGCATTTTACAGGAAAGTCGCATTTGTCGACGGTTCGACGAGCAAATTTAGAAGACGCTAAATTGCTGCACCTGCATGATGCACGTTGCAGCTGCACGCTGCTATTAGCACGTAGCAAGGTCACGGGTTTCAATAAGTCTAACCTGGCCGAACATAACTGACACGAGCTACCGTATAGAGCCGTAAATATTCGCGTAAAAAGTGTATTTGCATTTTCGCTGCAATCTTAGCGGGAGTCTCATTGAAATGCCAACTAAGGACAGTCGCTTTTGCTCGAGGACTTATTTGTGCGTGACTCTGATGCCTCGTCCGATATCGCATTATCCGAGTACCGCAAATATCTGTACTTGAAAAATGTAAACACGGTATCCTTGGCTGAGATAGTGGATGAACTTTTATTGTCAATTTTACACGACATGTAATATTATTATCTTAATCGTACATTTAACATTAAAACTACCGGCTTTATATCTATTACATTTAACACTGAATTCACCGACGTTATATCTACTAAAATTTAGATATATTGAATGAGCTATTTGGAAGAAGAGGAATCAAGAGGTGAAAAAGATAATTAATTAAGTAACTTAGGTTTTATAGGATAAAAGTGGCATATTTACTTCGTGGCTCCCCTATCAATTTAGGGGATTTTTAGAAAAAATTGGGAACCGGCTTGGTAGGTTTAGTGTTAAAATGAATTACAATTAATATATAGACTGCTATTGCTAAAACATTTTTTGACAAACAATTATTTATTCGGAAAATAGCAAATCTTACAATTAGTCATCTTTGCATTGCAATGAATGACACTCGGGACGCGGAAAATGGAATAGAGAATTTTGAAGATTCGAAAAACTATTAAATTGGAAATGTCAGAGGCTCACGAGACGACTAAGCAAAGTCACGGGACTCATATTGTGCTCTATACTATTAAATATTGCGTTAAATTAGACCATATTTAAGAAATCAGCGAGACATTCTTATTTTAGGAATTACTTCTGAGTTATTGCATGCCAATCACAAAAGAAAGTCGTAGAGCAAATGATTAAGTCATTTTTGTTTTATAAGATACCTGTGAAATATTTAATGCATGGCTCTCCTATACACTTGGAGAACTTTTATAAAAAATTTTGTGTAATTTATTTTACGGATAATAAATTAATTTTCAATTAATTTTAAATTTAAGATTTGACGAGATTACAATCCGACATAGTTCGTTTCAACGTCCACTAAATTAACGTGCGTGAAAGTAGAATATCTCTGTTGGTTACAGCAGTGTTCCCGTGAGATGGCTCTTGATTATTGTCAAATATAGAGATAATAAACGATTTAGTTGAAAAAGGAAGAGAGATTGCCGGTGAGTCGTCTCAGGAGACGAAATTTCCAACGAAGAATTCAACGTACCAGTTTCGCGTCTCGGACCATTTTTAACGTCAGCCTCTCTCGGACTGGGACCAGTCTCAATCACATAAGAAAGGAATTTAAATTGTTCTCCAAACTGGACTAACATTGTAAATCAACGTACTTCAACTTTCCCTCGACGTTGGGTTAAGTTGTCCTCGCTTAACCTGTCTCCTTGCGACGGACCATCTTTGCCGCCTACTGTTACACCTATCTATGAGATTGGCTCACTTCAATCCTACATCCGAATCGTGATTACGAGAAATGTTAGCGGTACACCTGAAACGGGAAAAGGGACCAATAGTTTGGCAAGGAGAAACGCTGAAAACACCATATTTGGAGAGGAGGGTGTAATAATAAAGGAGAAGGCTGAGGAAAAATAGATATGGAAGTAAAAATGGCAGAGTTTATGAAATGGAATAATTAATATTTGATCTACGGGCGTAAAATTTGTTATGCTTCGGTATGTTAAATAATGACTTGATGAAAAGAGGGATGAAGCCATAAAGAAGATGGTCAGTTAACACTAATCTACTAAGAAGGTCGTAATGACCGGTTTGTAACTTTTTCTTAATATTCCTGAAACTGATAGAGGAACCATTGAGGAAATATTGCACGTCTATCTTATTAAATATTAGGAGAACCGGAAAGTAATGTCGTTTGTCCAGATATTTTGCGCAAAAACCAATTGATTTTATCCATCCGGCATTGAAAGTTTGCATACTGGATGATAAAAGATTGTGCATAACGAGGGTGATTACATCATTCATTAAAAATAAAAACTTGTTACAAATTTTATTATTTGAATTTAATGTAAAAAACGGCACTGCTTTCCGGTTCCCGTAATATTTATTACTGAATTGATCGTGTTTTGCACCCCTTCATTCCTCTTTTTTCAAAGTTCTTATTCAGTATATTTAAATATAAGAGAGAAAAGCCGGTAGTTTTAGTGTCGAGTAATTAGTGAATTACCAGGTACCCGTGAGATGTCTACTGTACTGCTTCTCTAAAAAAAATTGAGAAAGTTAATAACATAGTAGGAACCCGTCAATTTTACGGCGTTCGATCTAATGTTAAGATAGAAGGATTTCTTGCGTTTGAGAACAAGTTGTTTAGTTGGCACTGGGTGTATTAATCGTATGAATATTAAAATGGTTTGATCGCACAGTGCCAGCTAAGGGTTAAGGGTTAAAGATAGAGAAGTTCGGAAAGAGATATATACATCGTAATGTGAACTAAATTGATATAGAAGACGAAGAATGATTGATACAGAAGTTATCAATTGATGAAGGGTAGCGTAAGAAAAACTATAATCAGGGCTGGACAAAATATTGGAGAACCAACAAACTGAATTCTAGAGCAGAAAAGAAAGAATCGATCAGACATCAACGAAAAATAAACTTTCACTGAAAACCATACAAATCCTGAAATTAATCTCCAAGAAATAAGAAAATTCATTTTTGCCAAACAACTATAAATAATAAAACACGGTAGGAAAGAAACACTACGCCAAATAACATCGAAAAAATTATTCCCCGATGCAGAGGGCACCATAAAACAAACATAAAGTGCAGTTAAAGAAACAAACACGAAAAAGAGAGGGAAGAAAGGGGTCTGAGAATCAAAAGCAGAGCAGTGGGAAGGGAGGAGAAGAAACGGTAACAATATAACAGGTACATCGTCAAGAAAGGGAAGCGAAGAAGACAGAAATAATAACAATAAAAGGAGAGAAAGAAAGACGGCTCTAGGCGTTTGTATTCGTGGTATCCTGTGGGACCGGTTCGCCCCTGCATTCCCGTTCTCGTGCATGCGTCACATATCGGTGACTGTAGTTCTTCGCGAATGCAAAAAAAAATGGAGTGGGCGAACTTAAGGCCTCCTCGGATCCGACCCACGTTCGCTATTAACCCGGCACGTCCGCGAATTCATCGGCTATCGAGGTCGTAAATGAATCGAATTTCCTTTATGAAGAAATTTCGAGTTACACTTCATACTTGAAGGAAAGATTCTGGTTCGTATACGATGGTAATTCTTGTTGATCATTATACTTGTCCTTAGACAGGTGTAGATTGAAAAGGAACATTTATCTTAGGTAATTAGGTATGTTATATTGGATGGTGTTTCACGTTGTTGCAAAAATTAATAGCAGCAATTAGAAATGGCTATTGATTATTTTATGCTTACCTCGAATGATGGAGCATGCGTGAGGTGTCTTTTTGGGACGTGGAAATTTATTGTGCTTCTGATTATGACGGTGGATTGAGACATTTTTTCTTCTTTTTGAGATACTCAGACTTTTGTTTACACGTGAGGGTTCAGTTTGACAATTTACTTTATAATTAGCTGGAGAAAGTGAATTGAAGAATCTGGAGCACACACCTCAGCTGCTTGGAGTCTATTATTGTTTATTGTTTCAGCGAACTGTACATTTAACCATAAGTTGAAGGACTTCTATGTCATATCTTTACCCGGTTAATTACTAACATCAATATCAAATTCTTTTCTTCGTTCCGCACTTCGATTTAACTGCTACAACAGCACCTCTTAAGATCCACAGTTTCACACGGATTCTGAATCACCCATAAAATTAATCGAACCAAGAATTTTCCTAAAGTATGTCCCAGAAAGTTTAATTCACCGTTCCTTTCTGTCTCAATAATCCACGTTCACCGTGAACGCTTAGTCTCACATTTTAGAATTCATTTTTTAAGGTCGCCAGTGACTCAACCACCTTATTTTTAGTTCAGCGCCAATGAGAAAGAATAAGTCTTCGGAAAAGAATACCGCCAGCCACCATTGCAAACGATGGAAATGAGTCGCGTCAGCTAATTAAAGCATCTTCGCTTTTCATCGCTCCTCGTAATTTATTGTTATCAATATGACCGTTGGCAATTCCGGCGACGCGACACGCTCTCTTGCGAATCGCTTACATAACTCGCATAATCGGCGCTTCGGCTTCCAGCCATTTTACGCACGCATGAATGCGTGTGGCTTTTACCTACACTTAGACTTTGCAGTCTAGAAGCTAGAGTGTGCCAAGGTTGATCCGCGAACGATGACGTTTGCACGTTTGAGAAGACGATGAAAAAGTTTATGACAAAAGTTTCAGCACCAGGAACAGCGTACGTTCAAGTTCGACGTGTGTAAATTAACAGGATGACTGATGGTCACGTGTTGATGACAGTTGGTGATTCTCGGAAACAGTGCAATTTTAGGAACAATGCTAACTATAATACTATTGTGCGTAATATGGTGCAATTGAAAGTAACCTTGGATGTTTTGGAAAATACTGTAAATTCAATTAACCCCTTGCTGTATAATAACGAGTGACGCTCGTGGCACGATAAATGGAATATAAATTTTGAAGTTCTGCAAAAAATATTAAATTAAAAACATCAGTGGGTCACGATACAGTCAAATTATTTCTATGCTGTTAATATTGCTTGAAGTTTTACAATTTATCAGAAATCAGGGGTAGATTGTTATTTCAGCAATTAATTCTGAATTATTGCGCATTCAGTCACAAAATAAATGGTACGGCAAGGGGTTCAATTATGTAAGTCGATGTTTTCTAATTAGATATTATAAAAGATTGGTACTCGAGTTAAAGTTTCAGTTTTCTACTTAGATTAGATTTCTACTTGAAACCACAGATATTTTGAAATGGCAGAAATTTTTGAATGAGCAATTGGTCGAAGTAAAATTGAGATTGTTCAGAAGAAGTAGATGTATATATTTATGAAAGTGAAAAAATTGTCGTTTGACTTTTATGGCTCGACGATTTGGAATAATAGGTTGATTTTCATCGCATTTATTCATGTTTATCTGGCAAAATTTTTTGTCGGCGTAAAGAATTCGTTGGTATCATTTCCTTTCCATTTTTCTCTGTACCCCCTTGCCCTCGTTAAGATTCAACCGATGTTTTCTCCGGTTTCTGACGCTACACGACGATAAAACGTTTCGCATCATTTATCAGTCTCGAAGAAAACGGCAATATCCGAAAGCCATTTTTCTAACAATAACCCAGAGCTCCTCTTTAGCCTGAATTAAACGCCGAAGGCAAGTATCGAGGACAGATAATTTTACATATAGACAAAGAATTCCTTGTCTTCGAATATCAAATGTGCGGAACCTTGATAATTTTTTAACTCGCCTAAAAGTATATTTAAACAATGATGTCTTTCCTCATGTTGCTAAAACTTTATCTTATTTTAATTCGCAAGAAAATGTTTTAAAAATATTCATTTTTTAATTCAAGAAGTGAATTGTACTGTTTTAAAAATACTAATACTTTGCAATGAGTTAATAGCAAAAGTTATAGGACAGTTTTATAATGATTTATTATTTTGCAAGGTGAAGATTGAAGAAGCAATCTTAGTGTAAGTGTTAATTACATTTCTACTGGGTCAGGGTGATCCCAGGGTACAACCCTCCCGCCGGCACACCCTTTTAAGAAAATTACACGATCGATTATCTTACCTGGCAATTTTGATATTGTCTGAGCACACCTATGACTAGGCGAAGTCTATATCCGATGATGAGGACAATGGAATTTTTATTTGCAATTACTATTTATGGATGTGTCTGGCGATTTTTAATGCACTTTTTAAAGCCACAAATTAGATGCGATATTCAAGAGTATCTAGATTGGTGTATTTAACAAAATTAAATTTGTTTCTTAATAATATAACATCTTTGAAATCTATATATTGGAGATGAAGTCTGCAAAAATTATATTTTTTTCCGTTGGATTTTTGGTTGAGACTTCTATATTTCTATAGAAAGAACTGTTTAGTTTTTGTTCAGAATTTGTAAGGAATTATTTTACTGATACGTTTTTCTTTCAATCGAGCTATCAATAAATTTCTAAGTCCTGTGAAAAAGGTTCGTTCAAAAAACGAAAACCAGGCAGCTGATAATTCCCCAGTGAAGAACGATAATAGCCAATTTGATACAGGAGGCAGGGATCATTAAAATAATTGAAAGTGTTCGGGCTTTCGTTACGTCGATGCTGTTTTTAGGCCCATAATTAAATGACGGGTTGTCTAACGGGAAAGATAAGATAGCTATTCATTCACAATTATTCTGACATGACTCCATGGTTTTAAGAAAATTACCTTTATCTATCCCTAATTACCATCCGCGTTTTTAAACTTAACAGACAACTTGAAAATTCAATTTATTAACTGTTTTTTATCTTCGTACTTTAACGATTGCACGCTTATTTAATCCTCAAATCTTTTTCCTCACTTTTGCCACATAGTTTAACAAAACAATGTAAAATTTTCACTATGTAAATATTTAATTTTTATCTCAAATTTCTCATGTGTGGTCTCCGATATATAGAGATCAATTAAATGCAATTTAATCCCACTGCAAAATTTTACAAAAAATTGCGACACTGCCACCATAAAATTGCTTAACTTTTATCTCAAATTTTCCATTTCTTTTGTCTGAAGTAGCGATCAAATTTAATAGACAAATATATAAAAAGGGTGATTGCAACTCGTCTGAGGTTGATGTCAAGAAATGACCAAAGCGAGTGCCTGTTGTTATACAGCTCTGAACAATTTTTCCAGAGCAAAATAAAATAGCCTTATTTTTATATCCAATGGTCCACTTCTTTTCAGTTAAATAGAGAGCATATTTAACAGAAAAATATATGAAACAAAGATGATTGAGACTCGCCTGAGATCGATGTCAAGAAATTACCAAAGCGAGTGCCTGTTGTTATACAGCTCTGAACAATTTTTCAAGAGCAAAATAAAATAGTCTTATTTTTATATCCAATGGTCCACTTCTTTTCAATTAAATAGAGATCATATTTAATAGAAGAATATATGAAACAAAGATGATTGAGACTGGTCTGAGATCGATGTCAAGAAATTACGAAAGCCGAGTACCTGGTATAATACGGCGTTGGTTGGTCGGATCAGTTACTAATTCTTACGCCACTGTTCAAAATAGCTCGTGACCACTGACCTCGATCTCGGAAATACGCGCGCATCATCGTCTTTCCTTAACGATACGATAACCAATATCGAACGATAACCTCCTAACGAGACAACCGAGTCACAATAAATGTACCATTCGAAGATGATGATTTATGATCACGTCAATCTCGAAACGTTACCTCGACTTTCATTTTTTTCGATTACCCTTTCGAACAGCTATTACATGTCTTGCCATTTTTTGTTTCAGGGCGGTCGTTGGTGCACCGGAAGCTGAAACACCGCAAGTTGGCGTTTACAGAGGCGGTGCAGTTTACAAATGCGACATCGCTGCCGATGATAGATGCTCGCTGATTCACTTTGATGATAAAGGTAATAAAACTCTGTGTGATTGATAATTTAGATGTATTTTATTTGTACAAAAAGGTTCGTTTTGGTATACAATAGCAATGAATTTGAGAAAATGATATTAACGTTGCGGTTTTTGGAACTGTGCGATGGTGTTTCAATTGCTCCCTAATTGAGAGTATCATTAGCTCCAGTTACGTAATTCCACGTAGCTCGACAGAAATTTGCAATTCTACCATTCAACTTATCTCAATTTATTCGTACAGCACAAACGTGACGGCACGCGCAAATTTCAAAGTTCCTGTAACATAGCAACCGATAATATTCGGCTAAATTAAGAAATATTTATCTTCCATACATGCAAACATACACTCCCCAATTAAGCCACAAAAATTCCCAAAAACCGTCAACCGTTCAAAACCCCACCAAAAATTTCTCATTCCACATCACACCACATAAAAATTCAAAAATTCCTCTTACCATCATACAACTTGCATTTTTTCCATTCAAACATATTCAATCTCTCAGCCATGACCTTTTTAACTCTACCAAAAGTCTCTTTGAAGTCGTGCACTCGTTAAATCCAAAATTAGCCGTCCGGTTTCCCAACCAACTGCTTCACCAAGCAAACGTTTCACCATGCTTCGAAATACGAACGGATTAGTTCGTTGGAGTTTTACGTGAACCCGATATCCATCTTCCTGCTGGTACCACGGCAACGTCACTTAAGTTGCTGCACTTGCAACGCGGTACCATCTAATGGTACCTCGCGGTGGTACCAACGAGGGCTCCTATCTCGTCTTCCACTTGCTGTTCGCAATCGTTGACCCACATTCTGATCCTCCACCCGCTCTATTCGAGCCCTCGAGGAGCTTCTTAATCTCAGGAACTGCGAAGTAACCGTTCAACTGGTTACGGTGCACTCTATTCTTAGTGACTTTCCATCCATCCTGTCGTTGACCCTTTCATATTTTGAGGCGTTCTAGCGCTTGATCGTGCATCGATAGAGATGTTTCAGACTTTTCATGGCGTTCAGATTGGCGAGGGTTATTTGGTGGAGTTTAGTGGCCGAAATTTCAAAGTATGCGAAGGAATTGAGGGATGAATGTGAGTCCGAGGGGAAATATGAAATTATTGTTGTAATTATCAGTGGTAATTTCAGTTGGATGGTGGTAAATTTGAAGGGGATATGATTTATGAGAGAAATAGTTTGTTTGGATTGGTCTGCGTGGAGGGAACTCAGTTTTGGGTTTTCAGTTTAGAAGGGTATTTCATCTGTGTAACGAGTATATGTGTTTGGTGAGTTAGTCTTTTGTGGTAGGAATTATCTTTGCATTTAAGTGGATTTAATTGTATTCTGGGTTGTTTGATATTTATTTTTGGGTGGATGATAGCAGTAACGGCAAATATTGATATGTACTTGAAGCTACTTATAGTTTGAAAACCACGCAGGATTAAAAAGACAAGCAGAAAGTCGAAAATTCAATTTTATTAGCGCTTCGAAGTTTCCTCCGAATTAATTTCTTAGCTGTGAATAACAAATATTTAACAATTAAATATTCTAGATGTTTCAGAATATGAAAAAATTTATAACAAACCACACTTTAACAAAAGGCCCCATACATTTAACGATTCCAAAGAATAAAGTAAAAATAAATTGCCCTATTAAATAATATAAATCAATTCATCTATAAAGTAAAAACTTGAATCACTAAGAATTTACCCTGCTCTTCCCATTAATCAGAGTCGGCTCTAATTGGCAATGAAAAACCAACGGCACCGAGTATAAATTCGCAGTATTATAAATTCCATATGCATGCGAGCACTGAAATTAATAATCGCACGATCAGGATCTTTCGTTTCACTCGAGAAAGCACACGCATATACATCCACGACTTTACGTAGCCCCGTGACCAGTACTCTGAGACTAATGCACTAATGCAAATTAGTGGAATCACGCCGGCGCGAATTAGACGTGCTTAGACACCTCGTAACGACCGTATCGCGCCAGGATCGGCGAGTCCTTATCCCGTCGACGGTAATGTTGCCCGCAATTTGCCGGCGTGAAAGTAATTGACTGCTCGGAGAGCAATCGGCAGGAAATCGCCGACGAGGTCTAGCGCTGATTTCAGGTTATCTCGAACGGTGTAAGCTCGATCAATTGGTAGCGCTGAATCGAGCTCGAATTGTCGATTGAGATGTATGGAGATCGGTTTATTTTTCTCCACTTTCTTACGAGTGTTTCGCTGCATTTTTTCTGACAAGATGCCATGGGGGTAGAAAAATGAGGTGGAAAAGAAATTTTTTCTACATTTTTAATTAACCCTCTATAGTCCGAATTTTCTGCGGGATCTGAAGATCAGTTGCACGATAGCGCACTAGAAAATAATAAATATATTGTTATAAATGATATATTTAACTTGATTTTGAAACATTGAATTGTAAAGAATTTCATGATCTTTAACACTAGATTTACGGGCGTGAAATCTGTTACATTGCAATATATTAATTAAGGATTTTGGAAAGAGAGGGATGAAGCGGCAAAGATGGTAATTCGTTAAGTCATTGTTGTATTAGAAATTACAGGTGAAATATTTACTGTATAGCTTCTGTGAAATTTGGGAAATGTTTATAAAATAGTAGGAACCCGTCAATTTGGCGGCTTCCGTAAATGCAGTGTTAAGAACTAAATTGTGATATTTGACAATGTTAAAAAATTGACTTTGAAGAATAAAATCTTAGATTTGTCTTGTGTTACTTCAAAGTTACACGGGCCCATAGAGGATTAACGTATGGTCATCTCAGTGCTTCCGTCGCCACGTAAAATCGTTTGTTCGAGGTTAAAAAGAAATTTTTTAATCATTGACACCTTTATATTGTTTAGGCAAAATTACTGATTGAAATGAATTCTTTCCGTCTGAGGGAGGAAAGATTACTCGTATTTGACTCAAACTTCTCAGTTTTCTACGTCTATTTTGTGGAATGTAAAATATGAAACCAATTAATTTTCTTCTCTCCTTTATCCCCTTTCCTCTAATAGATTTATTTATTACGCAGAGATAAATCAAATTAATCCTCGGCTCTTCTCGTGCTACTCCTTTCGCAACAGGTAATTTGCGCATAAAACTATATGAGTTGAGATTTTCACGATTCAAAATATTTCAACACACGACTATTAATACTGCGATAATTATTATCCAAATTTCCAAAATACTTACAAATAATTATTAATATACTCAGTAAGCAGCTTTAACCCCTTGCCGTACCATTTCTTTTGTAACTGAGTGTACAATAACTCTGAATTAATTGCTGAAATAACAATCTATCCTTGATTTCTGATATAGCGTATAACTTAACGCAATATTAAATAGCATAGAATTAATTTTATTTTATCTTGACCCAATGATATCTTTTAATTTTTGGAACACTTCAAAATTGACTATTCCATTTATCGCGTCACGGGAGTCGCTCGTTATTGTACGGCAAGGGGTTAATAATCCATCACCGTCATAAACAGTCCCGTTATCCGACAAATTGTCAGCAATACGTGCACTTATTGCAAAACGACAACTTTGTTTCCCGCGGCAATGCATGCTTCTTGAAATCGACACTTCACGTTTCCCGTTGGTAACATATATTTTTTAAAAACAAGAATTCTCCTTCTTCGTTGAGAACGAGTTAACAAGACACAAGCGCAACACGAAAGAAACCCAATGCAAAGTTCTCTGGCCTATTTTTTCGTCGCCTAAGGGAAGAAGGACGATTAGTTTCCCAGAGGTAAAGAGCAACAACTTGACTTTCTCGCACGACGAGTATTCCTCTTCTCTTTGCCTTGTTAGTAATTTTCTTCCGCGAGAAGTGCTCTCCCTTCCAGCCGGAGAAATGTTTTCACCGACTGCATTCGCAAGATATCTTGGCTCGGTACATCCAATTAGTCGGCTCTCTTAGTTAATCAACGCTCCCCGTACGGACACTTCGCTTTGATGGATAATTAGTCCAATCGTGCGCTCGATCTCGCTTCGATCTTGTCCTATTAGAATCGTGTTCGATAATCTTAAACGTTCATTACGTTTCGTGTCTTTGCTCCCGTTCGAATCGTTTCATTTCTCTTCGATAAGGAAGATCGTTTCTTTTATTGCTGTTCTACCTTGAAAGTTTCCATTTGCTGCTTGTATCGGAGATAATGAATTATTATTTGACATGGCAATTTAATAATGAGACATTGCGTCAAAATTGTTTTTAAAAATAATTTAAAGTCTAGTCAAACTTGTTTTTGAAAAGAAAATTTAAAGTCTGCCGGTAATGAATCGAGGAGTAACGATTTTGATCGTGGAAAAGTAATCATTTGTCTAGCTTGATATTTTTTTGCTGCCTCTAATGTCGTATTTTCGTTGAATTTCACCCTGGGAACTGAAAGTTAAATAAACATTGTTAATGGTAACGAATCGTTCCACGAAGTAATAATAACATTGTTCTCATCGTCCCTGCGCACAGTGGTCCAGAACGAGCGATTAGCCGCGCTTTTGCCGAAAAGTCGATTTTCTCGAATCGCTTTTTTTTTTCTTTATATCGATTCCTAAATGTCCATGGATTTCAGAAATCGCAAAATTAATGAAATCCGACAAAAATTGTAGTTACAACAAACGCTTAAAGTTGGAACTTTTTCTCGAGACCAATTTCTATCGAAAAAACACGTTGTCTTCTTCGTGACATTCTGACGAATCTATCTTACATTTTCTAATGATTTTTTTTTAAATTAAAGAGCATTCTTCTACGATCAAAATGCATATGCAGAATATGAAATTAGCGTTTGTAGTTTATTCAAAAATTAACGTTCAATAAATGAGAGAAAATCATCAAAGTTTTCTATCATTGACAGTCAGCATCTTTTATGTACCGTATATTCTCGTAGTTTGGCGTATAAGGCCCTTCTCTGTAAGGTCTCTGCTATGTGATCCTGCAAAAAAACGATCCCAACTCGTCCCACAAATTTGATTTTTTATTGTTTAAAGAGTCGCGCGCACTCCAGCTGCTGCCCGCCGCTAGAGTCTGTCAGTGGTTTTAAGGAAATCTTTCTATGAATTGGCTAAATTAGAAGAGGGTAAACAGTTAATCTTGTGTTGTAAATGAGTATTCGAAATTTCTGTCTACCTGTAGTTCAAACAATATCGTTTTAAATGGATTCGAAAAAAAATCAGAGCGGTTTTAGTGCAACGCCATGCGGTTCACAATTTCTTGGAATTCGCTAAGCCAACTTGTAAAAACCGAGAGTTAAATAGAAACCCTCATCGGCAATTACAAGTCGATAGTTTTTTAAATGTGGGTTTTACAACTTAACGGCTCTAAGTGAACCAGCAGGTCGCACATGCCATAAACCGCGGGCGGCGAGGAAGCCGAAAATGTTGACCACCGAATGAGTCAGGTACAAACGGTTTTTTCAAATTATTCTTCTTCTTGGCAAACATAACAAAATGTGGAAGGTGGTTTTCCTAATCAATCATTTGCATAAACCAATAATTTTGTAAAAGGGGAAAGCTCTTGTAAATTTGCTCCGCCTTATGACACTCTGCCTGATTTTTGAATCCGCCGTATTGTTTTTGGAAATTTTGAGTTCATATTCGTAATCAGCGACTCAAAAAACATAAGAATACTAATTTTTACGCGGAACCATTAATTTTTCGATATACCTGGTCGCCATATTGAATCCGCCATTTTATTTTTGGAAATTTTGAGTTCAGATTCATAATCAGCGAATCAAAAAACATAGGAATACTAATTTTTAGCTAAATCGGATGTGTTTTGCGCTTTTGGCGAGGATTTCAAAGAGATCGAAAACTGTGCGAGGTGCCTGAACAGCTAGATCGACGTTCTGGACCACTGTGCTGCGGTGCGAAAGCAGCCGTAGCTATTTTCGAAATGAAACGTTCGCATGTTTGAACGACACTGTAAATCTGGCTAGGGGCTAACTCACCACTATTTTAAATCGTGCTCGTTGAAAAAAAAAGATATTAGGTCGTGCAGGATAACGTGGAGTTTCTATGTAACCTAATAAACGACGAATCTACCGGTCTGATGCTGTTTCATTCGTTTATATTCCTGCACTATTCTTAAAGTAGCTGTGGTATCGAAGTTGCTGTCGTGCCTACTTCAGGTTCTTCTGAATCTTATAAAGATAAATATTAATTTGCATTATATAATTTTCTAATCAAAGGAAATTTTAAAAATCAATCAGAAGGCCTTAGTAGAAACAATTTGCAACCACTGGGGGGCTGTGGACCCAAAGACTGAGGCTGCTAATTGGTTTTCCACTATGCAAACTCCCTTTAACTTTAGGAGCTTTATTCCAAATTATTATTTAATATATGTGTCGCTCAGAAGCCAATGCGGTAAGTCCATTTTTGGATACTTTCTAATTTTTGTCAATTTTAATACAATGAAGTTTATTTCATTTAAATTTATAAATATTAGAGAATATTAAGAAAGGGACTTAACCCCATGGCTTCTGAGCGATTCTATCATACCTCCAAAGGTTTCGAACCAACATAAAACAGTAGGTCCTAGACAAAGTGACTATACCAGTTCAAAGGTGATCCCCCCATCATATTTTGAAAATGTCTCCTATCTGACAAATAACCCTAGCTATTATAGTCTCGGTGGTTCGGAACCCACCTAAAACAGTAGGTCCGAGACAAAGTAACCATATCAGTCCAAGGGTGATCCCACCATCACCTTTAGGAAATTTTTCCTATCTCATAAGTAGCTCCCAGATACTACCTATATCCATGGTGATTCGAAACCCACCTAAAATAGTAGGTGCGAGCCAAAGTGACCATACCAGTTCAAAGGTGATCCTCCCACCATCTTTAGGAAATTTTTCCCACCTCATAAGTAGCCCCCAGATATTATATCCTCGGTGGTTCGAAACCCATCTAGGGTCCGAGACGAAATAATAAAAACACTTGAGAAGCTATGATTAGGAGGCTCGAACTTGCATTCAACAGACCCGAATTAAAATCCTCCCCCTTTGCCCTCAGACCTTTTTCCTAAATTTAACGCAACACACCCTCGTTAGTTCAGAACCCACCTAAACCACTATGACTTCCGCCAAATAATCAAATCAAACCCAAAAATATCATGCACCATTCTCCTCCATGAGGAAACTTTTCACCCCAAAATCCCAAAATACTTCCTCACCATCGCCTTGCACGGTCAACTTTCACAACGAACCCACCCTCGCTCGCTTCTGATCTAACAAATCCTCGAAAGTCCAAACGTTTGCCGATTCCTTCGGCGTACGAGGAAGCGACGTCGGATCTCGTGCAGATCGTGCAGGTCACTCACTTCTTCGGGTACTCGACCGAAGACGTCTCGAGGAACTCCTCCTGGTGTACACCCTTTGGTGTGTCGGAGTGCCGCGAGTGAGGCTGTCTCGAGATACCGGGAATCGTGGCCAGGCAAGAAGAAGCCGACGATACCTAATACAGAAAACCGTAAGGTCGTTCTACCTACGGCCCTGCCTCGACGAAGGTTCGGCATTTCTTGCCGGATGCCACCTGAGGTTCTTCATGGAAGGTCACGGATGCTACGGTGCACTCGATTCCACGTTTAATTGACTTCTAATGAGCGCTAATCCGAGTAAAATAATTGGGCGCTGATAGGGAGGAGGCTTGAAACTGGTAGCGGCGATGATTCGCGGTGTCGATAATCTGTAATTAGTTCCGCGATTATTTGCATCCGCTTAACATCTTCCAATTAGATGGACGATTGGAATCTGGCCGGTGTGCTGATTAGTTGGATATACATGTTTTTTTTCTGGAAATTTTGTTCCTGTTTCAGGTAAACTAGTTGGAGAATTAATTGGTTCGGTTTCTCGGTCTTATCTGGAGTTAGATTCTGAAGGAATTAGGGAAGTTTCTGTGTTTGGATTAATCGATAATTAATTTTAGATCTATCGGAACATGAAAGATGAGAGAATAATTGTTATTAATATTGTACAAATTTAGTAGTTTAATAAGTAGTTGCTATAGTAGCGAGGTTTCACTTTTTTGTATTAATTTCCGATGAAATTACAGCCAATTAATGTGTGACTTTTAAGAGGATAAATATTCAATCGGATTTCTTTCTCAGCAGTTAATTACGAATCGATCCGAGTGCTCGAATTAAACGCGTCGAAATGTCTCTCGCATCAGTGACATCGTCGCGTCCGCGTACCTTTAGCAGCATTCGCGAGCTAAGGGATGGGAAGCGAAGGACAACTTCCGTTTAAGGATCAAACCTGACCGATACGGCTAACGGGTTCATTCTCTTCGCAAAATCGAGAAAGAAAAATGCAGGGTGCAGTTGCTGAGAATTCTTCGACGGTGACACCTGCTCGGAACCTGATCCGTGGACGTCGCTCGTGATGTGTTAAAGATTTGCTGCACTTTGAAACGTTTTCTTTTTTACAATTACTTATTTCATTCATTTTTTTATATAACCATTTTCTTTTTTTTTTTGGTAAGATGAAAAAATGAAACTTGATATTCCTAAGACGTCGAATGTCACCGGTATTTCACTAGTTTCATCATTTTTACCGAGGTAAAACTTTTTCTATTAAAATCACACCTTTGCAAAGTGGAAACCTTAAAGACGCAAATAGATATATAGCCAGCAGAGCTTTGACTTTTTAATGGCAATTTTTAAATATTGGATGTATTAGGAAATTCATAAATATTACAATTTTAACGTCATATAACATTTTGTTGAATTTAATAGTGCTGACTTTAATGGCGTTCAACGTGTTAAGTATAAATATAAAAATAGGGAAATCCAGAAAATAATAAAGTGTACGTGAGGACAAATTTGTATAATTTAGGAATATTTTGCAATATAGTCTTAGTCAATCTTTCGAGTTTGTTCACTTTCGAGGTCATTTTGAAACTGACCCTTGTTCGCACCTATTAGAAGAATGGAAACCTTAGCAATATTGATCAAACTCTAAACATTCATACTTCCTATTGCAGAGCCAAACTGATGAATTGGCGCAATGTACATCCGTATACATATATACGGTGTACCACTTCATTTTTAGAGTAATAATTCTTTATTACTCTAAAGAGAGGAAGCCAGAATACAATAACATTTTTTCCCTTGCAAAGCATTTTCCACCTCTGCATAAAACCATGCAATTTTTGTAAGAAACATTTTTTCAAATTTTCTGTTATTACAGAAATGGTTAAGGTGATAAAGTTAGATGATACACGTACGTAACATGAATCCCGCGTTGCGGTAAACTTAGAAATATATTTCTTCTTACACACTCGAGTACATAAATAATTACAGATCAACATTTCATTAAAAATTCATCTTCTGAAAATTCCACTACACAATTTGCAATCACGTTCTGAAAACTCCACTGCAAATATTTGCAATCACCTTGAAAAAATTCCGCTACACAATTTGCAAAGCCGTCCCTTCTCACCTCAATCTTAACACCTTCATCCGTGATTCCTACCTCGGATTAATACACCTCGCCCATTCAAATTTAAATCCGCCAAAAAAAAAACGAAGCCGTGAAGCGCGAAATAAGACCCTTCGTTCCGCTTGTTAAAAATTTTAATTCGACGACATCGTTAAGATCCGCCCTTGTTCGTCTTCTTCCAAGGCGCTGCGTCGGATTTCCCTTCCTACGGATGAATTAATGAAAGGACGAAGAAGGCGAGAGGCGAAGGTGTGCTTAACGCATTAGCAATTCGGGCGATCGCGTGGCCGCAAATTGCATTTCTCGAACGGAACCGTCAGCCTGATGGATATTACCCCGACCATCTTCCTCGGCATCGACCTGGATTAACCCCGTCCATGGATTCGCGGATGCAAAACGCCACTGGAAACTCGTCTTTTCCATTTCGTTTCATTCCGTTCCAGCAAGCTCTCGGATCATCAGCAGGGACATATTAGGTTACTAACGGCTAAGTAACTACCTGTCGGTGGATCCCGACGCCGATACGTTCTTACGTGATTCGCCTCTCCCTGATTTGCAGAATCCAATTTCGATATTAAATGAGTGACGAGGGAGGAAGGAGATAGCGATCGTTGGATCGAAATAATTAGCCTGTAAAAGGAATGCGAATGCCTTCGATGCTTGGCTCTACTATGCGGAAATCTTCGGATGTCAATTTGTTCTTTCGTAATCGCTGTCGTTTTGCGAACTTTCATTTTACTCGTTTGCAGACTTTTAACAGTGTTATTTGTGATCTTGAAACGACGGACGGCTTTGATTGGGAGTTGCTATTGATTCAATGAGATTGGCGTTTCAAAGGATTTTTAGCTATTTGAATTTTAACCCTTTCAGTGCCGAGCGGAAAAATTTATTAAATTAATTAAATATCTATTTCAGTGTTCCTTGAAATTTCTTGGACTGATATTTATCTAACATTGTTAAGAAAAATGAACAAGTCCGTTATAGATTGCAGACAGTAGTTAGACATAAAAAGAATCATCCTTTGGTCATAGTTTAATATAGAATAACGTAATATGAACCATAAATTGTGTATTCTCAATTATTTTCAATAAAATTATTAATATCATATGAGCAAACTAAATAATAATCCCACGATGATCGGCGTTGGGAGTGATGCTAACTAAAAGGATTAATAGTTTTCTTGAATTTTCATATTATTGGTCAAGTATAAATAAACGAACTAATGAAAATAGTATGGATGAAAGGAATTGAAAGATGCAAATATCAGTAAAATAGGGGAAGCCTCTACATTCAAATCACTTAACACTAACCGTACCATGCAGATTCCCGTACGTCTGATTTTCGCCGAATAAGAGCAAATGTAAACACAGGATCGCGTGCAGTTCACTGACCGCAAAGTGATGTATCGTCGCTCGTATCTCAACATTGATTAGGCCCTGAACTCTAGAGTTTGCGGGATGTGGTAATCGCTAATGAGACGATGACTAATGAAAAATGTTTCTCCACTTGCAGGGAATAACCACGTTAGAAATCCAAGCGTGGCGGGCGGTTTAAGTCAGATTGATAATAAAACGCTTCAGTGGTTTGGCGCTACGGTTTCAGCGTCTGCCAAGGATGGAGGACCCATTATGGTATGTTATTTTATTGGTACTTTTAAAGACGTAGTATTACTTGTTTAGTTTTTCAAATACCTTTTGCTCCTCCGTTGCAATATTTAATAATAAACCGTGATGTTACAAGTAAGATCAAACTTTATAATATCGAAGGAAGTGAAGAGATACTTTTTATTGCGAATAGCCTTACAGAGATAATTAAATTTTCATTTTGTTATTTATAATAAATATCTTGGCACTTTCATTTCTATTTTATAATTATGTATCGTATTTTGCTTCATTTATCGTGATTTTAATTAACGGTGACAGTTATCTCGTTAAATGTCAATTGTATTTCATTTATTACGAAGTAATAACTTTCTTAAATACAACTATTTTTGTAAACCAAGTCTATTTCTTGGCTGTAAAGCTGGAATTAACAAAGATTATGTATAACTTTCTTAAATAGTAGTCAAAGAGTTAAATCAGAGTTAATTATCACTTCATCGCTTGAAAGTTATTTCATTAAATTTGAATTCTACTGTACTTATTATGGAATAACAAAATAACGTTTGTTACAAAATGGTAAGAAATACGTGAGAGTTAAACGTCACTTTATCATTATATTATTCGTAACTAAGATCAGGCAGACGAAGTAATAAATGAGGGAAACGTGCACATCGGCTGAACTTAATTGTCGCGTGCATTTTCTCCTTACGTTCTCCATAGAATTAATTTATGGATACACAAAAGCCGTGGTTACGAATAGACGAAGGGAAACTACTGAGAAATTACAGACGCGCGTTCCCAGAAGACCGCGCCTTCTATTTCAGGAATCGAAAACAAACGAATTCCCGGTCGGTTCTAGGTTTCCGTTGTGACGTTTAAACGTCCTGCCAGTGCGTCGAATTAGCCTGGCGCTCGTGACTCTGAGAGTTGCTTTAATTAGACGCTACAATTACGTGTCACTTTAAGATCATGTCCCATCGAAACTAATTTCACTAGTAGGCACGCTGAATCTACTTGCAATTTAACGAGACAGCACGCAAAACACGATTCCCTCTAAATGTACAAAATTATGGAATGCTTCTTTACACTTATTATCTGATTCTCTATCTCATTTATTAACCCCTTGCCCTACGATTTTTTCTGTAACTGAATGAACAATAACTCAGAATTAATTGCTGAAATAGAAATTTATCACTGACTTTTGATATAGCGTAACTTAACGCAATGTTAATAGTATAGAGATAATTTAATCGGCTTGTGTCCTACTAATATTTTCGAGTTAATAGGTTTTGGAAAACTTCAGAGTTGTCTATTCCATTTTGCGCGCCACGAGTGCCACTCGTTATCGTAAGGCAAGGGGTTAATATAACATTATAATATTAAATTAACCCCAGTTAGTATAACATTTTGTGTTAAAGTTTTAATAAATAGTAAAGAAGTGAATTCAACTTTCGATAGAAATTGCTGTAGAATCATCTCTTTTCCGAGTTTATATTTAAAAAGGAAATTTTAATTAACATAGATTATTATTTTTGTCTTTCCTATTACAAAGTTACACTTGATAAACAGTGTATATTTATCTGCGAAGTATTAGCGGTGCTCTTAAATCGCCTTCAGAAAAATCCTTAATTACTCAATTAATTATTGGATAGATTCAAAACTCCATTTTATATCAAAGAACAAATACCTCAAAGTCTTAATTGGGCTGTGCTAAGTAAAGGCTGGGACTTGCAATCAGCGGACCCAACTTCAAATCCCCCGTCACCTCTGATAAACTTTCCTAAATTATTAACACTATTCCTACCACGACCGGTAAAATGACCGTTTTTAAAATTTCGATTAGAATTTCCTATATACAACGTAATCGAATCGCCTTTAAACTTCACGACTTTTCCTCAAATATACGTATAATACATTCACATTATAACACATTTTTCAATATTCACTTCTTTTTTTACTGTTCACTTTCTGGGTAAAAATTATCATTTGACAAATTCACCGGTTGCGGTAGGAAAAGGTATACGTGAAGTGTCGGTAGGAATAGTGTTAATTAACATCTCATAATCTCATCGGTTCATCATTCCCACAATCTAAAACAGTGAGTCCCAGACAAAATGACCGTAGCAATTAATCCCAAAAAATTCATATTCATTCACACGAAGTCTCAAATTCAGGAGACACCGCATACCCCGTTACGTTGATTCCGCACGTTCTCCGCAAATGCACGCATCGCGGTTGCACTTACGTCCACGCACTTCGCGATGATGCATTCTCGAGCTTAGTCCGAATGCCAATCTAGTGCGAAGATCTCTGCCCTTCCTGGACTCCCGGCTGCTTTTTTACCTCGTCGTACGGGCGGTCCCTATGATCTACTGCCGCCCTTATCTAACTTTATGCGCGTTGCACTTGTGCACGCTGGTATACACACGCGTACGATCATTCTGCACGCATGTGCCACGTATGCACATCACGCACGATTGCGGTGTGCCGGATGAGAAGATTGAGCGGACGGTGCAAGGGAAGAAAAAAGGAGGAGGAAAGGCGGAGGAAGACGTGCTGCCGGTTGGTAATACATGCGATTTTTCGGTGGCCGATGGCAGTTTTGCGGAATTTATTTCATCGGGGTTTTTAATCGACGGGAATGGGGAATTCCGTGGGCGTATTATGGGACTATGGTTAGAGGGGATTAGAATAATTTAACGGCAATCGCGCGGGGATGGAATTGTTGGGAATTCTTGACGGTAGTGGGAAATAATTGAAATTACTTTCGTGTGTGAGAAGTTGTGGGATCGTGAGGTTTGCTCATTTTTACCGTTGGTTTAGGAGGTGGCTGTGTCAGTGGAATTGAGATTTGAGAAATGTTATTAACACTAGAACTACCAAACCAGTCAACATGAATGGTACACAATTTTTTCCAAAAATTCTCCATAGAAGAGTCTTATAATAAATATTCTCTGTCCATCTTAAAAAACATAAATCACCGAATCTATTATCTTTCCCGCCTCTCGATTCCTCCTTTTTCAAAGTACTTATTTAATATTTTAAAATATGATAGTTTTAACGCCGGTAGTTCTAGTGTTAAAAAGGACAAGGTTCTTTAATAATTGAAGCACACAGTGCTCCCTTTGGCTTTGAGAAAAAGGGAGGTCCAAAAATTCCTTCACCCCTGACAATTTCACTTGTTTATACACTTCCGTTCTTTCATTAATTCAAGCTTCAATATCAATTTTTTTAATATAAGAAAATGTGCAAATTATCAGTTATTGCACACATTTTAACTTTTGCAGCCACACTTCTATTTCCTACGGCTTCAAATCTTGCATAAGTCTCAACAGCTCTCGATATGTGTACAAATTAACATAAACATAAATCTCTACTTTTCTTATTTCGATAAATAAAAGTGGAATCCAGAAATTCGATGGAGATTCGCAGTTGCGATCCAAGGTACGTCAAAGAGACAACAAAGAGAGGTCGAAGGTGGTATTCTATAAATAAAGACTCCATGCGAGGGATGTATTAGCGACGATTATCGTCTCCATGCTCGCGTAATATGTCACATAGCGAAAAGTCGCCGCGACATTCCCGTAAACGTTGTTGCGGCATTATGCTGGAATTATCTACTTACTCCAGAATGCGCGTGCACGTTCCACGGTAAATGCCATGGTGGTTTTTCCATGATCACTCTTTCTCGCTTTCTCCATGTTACCGTGTCTCGCCGTGATACGCGAATTAAAGATAAGTAATTACCCCGATCTCGAGTAAAAGATGCTGGCTACCGCGTCGTGTTGCTCGAGTTTTCAGTGCAAATGAATTCCTGATACATGAGATTCCTTCAGTTTCCGTCTCACTGAAGACGAACTTTTTAATTGTTCGCAAAGAAAATGATCGAATTTACAATTCCGTTGGATATTTAATCAGTTTATTCGATTGCTGGAGAATAAAAGTTATAAATGGATTCCTACAGAGTATGTATCTCAGGATTATTCTTTCTTTTATTGTTATTCGTGTAAATTATTTTTATTAGGCTTGGTTAATAGCAGTAAAATATTTACAAAGTGTTTCCTTCTATTCTTTAAATGAGTTAGGAAGTTTTAGAGGGAAAAATGTAGTAGGTGCTTCAACTTTAACCCTCTGCACTTGGATGTCCCCTTTGAGGGGATGTCACATGGTCTAGCAAACCACTTGGATCTCCCTTTTCACGTGGTAAAGAGTTCGTTAGTGGTTATACAGGATAAAGTTATGAGACTTCACCATTTAAATGATGAGTTATGTATAAATACTTAGAAATCATTCTATATTTACTTACAAATTGATTTAATGAACAAACCGATCAGTCGAACGCGCCGCACTGTCTCCTTTTACGACCGGAGGTAGATACGTGAATTTCATGTGTGATTCGTCCGAATACTCGGATGCGTCCTGTATGGCGCTAAAACAATGTTCCATGGGAATTATTCATGGCACGCATGAGTGACGTCTGCCTACGAGTTCCATGCACCTTGAAAATAAAGTTTCAAGCACGGGACACTTTGCTTAACACTAGAACTACTAAGGCAGACGAAATGATTGGTTTCACGGTTTTCATAAAAGTTAATTTTTCATAGACTTGATATTCAAGGTCCATCTTATAAAACATAAATTACTGAGTTAATCATCTTTTCCACCTCTTGATTTCTTTCGTTCCAAAGTACTGATTTAATGAAATATTAGTTAATTTAGCTTACTTAATACTGAATATTACTTATTAAAATATTAAGATTTAGCGTCGATAGTTCTGGTGTTAATACAAGATCTGTGGAAGCTTTCTAATCGATGGGGTCCTACTTTTTTATAAACATTTCTCAAAATAGAGAATCTGTACAATAGATATCTCACGTGTGTCTTATAATAAATAAATAACCTAACTGATCATTTTCTTTGCCGCTTAGTCCCTCTTTTTCCAAAGTATTTATTTAATCTATTTAAGTATGCCATATTTAACCTCCGGAAACAGTGTTACTTTATTTGCTATATAATTATCTCCAAATATACAAAATTCATCGTACCAATGAATATAATCAGACCTTCAAATTTCTAAGTTATTTGTAAAATAGAAAAAGGCCTTCAATTTCAAATGGGAGGTTTAATGTCTTCCATAGAACACTCGAGAAAGAAACGGAAACGTATCGACGTTCACCGATGAGACATGTGCAATTTTCAAGAAAATACGACTAACAAATCGCAAATGAATATGCACTGTCGCAGACAAGAACGAGTAGTCGTAACCGACGTAATGAAACGGTATCGTTGGCTCTGCACAGAAGGAGATCGAATAAACTATTTCTTCCACCGTCTGTCAATCGCAGGACTCGACCACTGTGATTCCCCATAGGACGTCCATGGTAAGTGTGCCATGGTAAGAACCTAGTTCCATGCCGATGTTCGAAGCAGGCAAGAACTTCTCTCAAAAATTAATACCAGTGCGAATACACTGGTTTCACTTTGATAAAAATAACTGCAATATAAAATATATTTACAATGATGTTGATCCTTTTGGACTATTTTATTTATTGCGATTTTTTAATATCTGTGTTAGAAGATTGAAACATACAGAGATTGTTATTGGCATAGCTAGGCCAATAGTTATTATTTTTTTGTTCTTCCGTTAATCTCTTCCTCTACAATAACGCGTGATATCAGTAGTGCAAAAATTTAAATAAACTGCAAAATTATCCCCTTGCCCTATGATTTCTTTCTTACTGTCTCCACAATAATTTAGAATTGAATTGCTAAAATAAAAATTCATCACTGATTCTTGATATATCGTATAATTTAACGTAATATTAATGTTGTAGGCATAATCTTATCGTGTCGCATCTCATTAATATTTTTAATTTGATAGGTTTCGCTGGACTTGAAAATTTTCTATTCAATTTAGTGCAGCATGAGTGTCACTCGTTATTATAGGGAAAAGGGTTAAAATAATTCTTAAGGCCTCCCCAGTAATTGACATCCTCCCATATTTACCCCAATCTATACGATATACAAAAAAGCAGCCGTAAAATTTTAATTCAGTATCTTAATTCCCAAAAATTACCTGCGCAGTAACAAAATAATTTTTAAACCCGGCGGTTAACCTTCCGATTGCCATACAAATGTACCAGCTATAGTTTAATCACCAAGATACCTTTATTTTACAAATCTCTGATCTCCATATTTATTTAGTGATCCACCGACACTTCCATGTAATCAGTATCCGCAAAAATACGATAATTGAAACTTCCAAATTTGTGAAACGATAAATAAATTCAGCCGCTGCATTTTTCGAAAGGGTTAAAGGACCACCATAAAATCAGAATCTCTTTTTACCGCAATATCGAGGCCGTCACGGGTTGCAACAACGTGCAACATGACCCACCTACCTTTTTTATCGCCGCAAGTTGGAGAAGCGGTTTCTTTGGGTCGTGCGGATGTCAGCCACCCCGAGAATAGAAGCTCGATATTCAGGCGGAGTTCCTTTGTCGGCGGTCGATCGCTCGTAATGGCTTTCTTCAATCTCCAATGCAATAGTCGATGGCTTTCCTGTTGGTTGGCACATATGCATTTTCTATTATAGAACCACTGACGTGATTATCGCCTTAATTACGTATTAATTGCTATCGAGTTGAAGATCACGAAGGCGGGCGAGCCGCGAGGGAAAGTGAAATACGAAAATTCTTTCTTTATCAGGTTCTGGGAACTCCCCTCTTTTGCAATTAACATTCTGGAATCGTAGCTTTTTACCGATTTCGATCAAAGGTTAATGATGCGATGTATCGATCGAAGTGATAACGTAGGGGAGATTAATGATCGGTGTAAGTGGTTTAGGCTGGCCATTGTTGATGGAATCAAATTGCGCTTGTTCTATGAGAAATTTATGCTGGAGGTAGAAAAATATGTAGATATGTTAATAAAATAACTATTGAAATGGAAATTTATTTAGAGGAATATCAAGTTTTTATTATAGTATGTCATTATGGTTTTTAATACATACTAATATATTGTATAAAATTTACTAACAATATAAAAATAGAGGATCTAAATTGTACTTTTTAATTTATCTTATCAAATCAGGACAGAGTTTCGCGCTTGTAAAATGCTGATTATAATTTTTCTAATTAGAAAATCTTACAATGTTGAGAAAAATTCTGTTTTTTCACCTTTTTCCATGAAGAGTGCGCGAAAAGCATAGGATCAGAAGATCGCAAAGATACCGAATGGTTTTTGCACGTCGCCATTATCTTCTTTGTACACGAAACTGCCGTAAATCATGAGATAAAAAGCGCGCTGTTATTCGAATTAATTTTGGCATTCTTATCTTCTCTTTTTCCGCTAAATAAACTGGTCTCATATTTCCATCTACCATCGGACTGTCGCTCTTCCGTTTTTTGCCGGTGTCCAATTCAGTGATGGTACATCGTCTCGTTCTTTCTCGTATTTTCTCGTCTCTTTCGCGATTCGCCGACGTTTCGAAGATGCAGCTTCTTGATTGCTGCCAGATGTTTCTCGTCTTCGACCTTTCTCTCTTTTCTCCTTTCTCCAAACAAGGCAATTTTACCGTCTTCCATTTCTCATAGACGAACAGACTCCACTCGCCGCCAAACTATAAGCCCAACTACTCGAATTCAAATTGTAAAATAATTTTTACAGGACGAAATAATTAAAATTTTCCCTACGTCGCCGTACAACTTGATTAATCGCTCTGTCAAATTTAAAAGAAATTTGCAAGATTGTTCTGCAATAATAAGTGACACGTGACGCAATGAATGGGATAGGGAACGTTGAAATTTTTGAAAAACTATCAAATTGAAAATATTACTGGGACACGATACGATCAAATTATTTGCATGCTATTAATATCGCATTAAATTCAATATTAGAAATTATTAACGTTAAATATTAGAAATCACTTGCGATTTTTAATTTTTAATTCTTAATCACCGCGTATGCAATCGTAGGGCAAAGGATTGAAAAAAAATTTAATTATCTAACAAAAAAAGGAGACACTTATTCCATAACAGAAGAATGTTCTTCTAACGAAGAAACTGGATTAGCAATAAACAATGACGATCACCGCAACAAGAGATTAAGTCAGCTACAATACAATTTAAATAAAACTTCTAATAAATTCTAAATCCTCAGAACAATATAAAACCATCGCTTTCAAGTTACAATAAATTGTATCAAATAATCAACGTAAAACAGTGTCCACCGGCAGAAGAAAAAATTCACAAAACGACAGCACAATCGACAACGAAATACGATTGACACAATCCGACGAAACCAAACCTCCGCGAATGCTCATTCGCGAAAATGCATCGATTAAAAGTTAAACCCAACGCTCGGTATCAGGCCCAAGGACAGTCTCGACCTCGGCGACCCAACCTGAGAGCAGAGTCTTGTACGAAATCCACGTTCCCTTTCCATTCTCCTCGACCTTTTCTCTCGTCCGAATTTCACCACGGATCGTCCTATGGTCTTCCATGAGCAGAAGGAGAGAGGATCACCTTTTTCGGGAACCATGGAACGATTCGAGATCGCCGAAGAGAGCAGAGGGATCGATCGAGGGAGAGATGGCCGTTTGTCGGCAGCCTGCCGCGAGAATGGAAATGCCATTGTCAGGCAGAAACTGCGAGACAATGTTTGAGAGATTCTACCGGCTATGGTGGAGAGATACCGTGAGAAGCGATTGATCATTCTGTCTCCGATCGTGGGAGGTGTGGAATTTTTTGCTTTCGTTTCGCGGCGTGCAGAGACTTCTCGAGGGATTCCGTTAACCGTTCGGTTTCTGAGGACATTCGGTTTGGAAATGCTGCTGGTTGGACCAGATTGGTGGAGGGTGGATTGGTAATTTTGGGATGGTTTGGATGTGTTGGATTATGGGAAGCAATAATTGAAAACACTAGATATTGCCATGACACTTTAATAGTTAATAAATGAGATAATTAATACATTACAAGTGAACTGAGTAAAGAATCACAGAGATAGTCTCGGTACGAATGGATAGGAAGTAACCGGAAGTAACTTTAGCGCTTCTAATTGCGTCACAGACTAATTTACTGCTGCAACTTCCTTTTGAATCTTTGTTGGTATCAAATCCTGCAGGAGGGATTGGAAACTTTGAGATGGTTTGGATGGATTGGTAATTGTGGGTGGTTTGCATGGATTGGAAACTTTGAGATGGTTTGGATGGATTAGTAATTGTAGGGTGGTTTGGATGGATTGGAAATTTTGAAGTGATTTGGATGGATGGGTAATTGTGGGATGATTTGGATGAATGTGTGTTTTGGGGAAATAAAGGGACTTTGTGGAGAAGGTGGGGTTATTGAGGCTGTGGAATTATATGGATGGAGTTTTAGGAATCTAAGGTGAAATATTTGTAACAAATTCATTAATAAAGAAATTAAGGGAGAAACAGTAGGACTTTTAGAAAAGCATGGTCCTCGAGATAAGTATCGGCGTTGCCTTATCAAAGATTCGCAGTTTCTCGCCACTTCCTTCCGGCGAAATTCTCCTCGGAAGAAGGTGAAGTAGGAGGATAATCCAACGGGCAGACAATACGCATTCCGAGCGTGTGTTTTGTGCACGGGACAAATTGCGACGGTCATTTAACGAGCGTTTTTTGCTCGCGGCAGCCTTTTCTGCCCTTAAGAACGTCTCCTTAGCAGAGCCACTTGGCTCGATTCTAGTTACGATTAGCGCCGTGACGAAATTGGGACCTCCGGGATAAGTTCACATTTCTGACGCCATATTCCGATTGCAAGCAACATTTAGATTTACACTAATTGTCAGCAAATGAGATTTTTAAGTTTTATTCTCAACTCCAAGTTTTATCAAATTATCTTAATTCGTTTGTTGACATGGGCAAACACCTCTTCAAAAAATGGTGTAATATTCATTTCAAATATTTAACATTATAACTATGAAGGCTGTCAAAATGACTGGTCCCCAAATTTTTACGAAAACCTCCCCAATTTGATAGGAAAGCCATGAAATAAATACTCCACTCCTATGTTAAAAAACCTAACTTACTTAACACGTTAAACGCCATGGGGGTCACTGGTGACCGGCGCTATTGAATTCCATGAAATTGCCTATGACTTTTAAATTGTAATATTTACGAATTTTCTAATACATTCGATAATTAAATATTTGCATTGAAAAGGTAAAGTCCTTCGGACTGCATATTTAATTGTGTCTTTGAGGTTTCCACTTTGTAAAGATGTGATTTTAATAGAAAAAGTTTCATTTCGTTCAACTTGTTAATTCACCATCTTTTCCACTTCTTGATTTCTCTTTTTCGAAAGTTATCGTTAAACTCATTCAATATATTTAAACATGATAGACACAACGTGAGTAATTTTGATGTTAAAAGACATAACACAAGCTCCTAAAATGTTCCTTGACGCTACATACAATTCCAGAGCCACACAAAAAGATGATTTCTAAAATCCTACATCATTCCCAAAAGAAAAAATCCAACGCCCCTATCGCGAAATAAAGCACAGTAAACCAAATGACAAAAAGTCACTCCGACACGTTGGAATCTCCTTGGAAAGCCGATCCTGTCCATCCCCATAATGTAACCGTGTTCCCTAAGTACCGAACTTAACACGGCGCAACAAACCGGAACGATAACTCACACCATTCTCTCCGCGAATCTGAGATATTGCCCTTATATTTCTCTCGCTCGTGCCGTTCGCTAAATGCCTGCTAAACGAGGAATATACTCGGCCACCTTAAAAGGGGAAAAACGCGAAAAAATAGTGATCGCCGTTTCTTTGACCGTGGGACCACGGTCTTTGTCCGTCTGACAAATCTACGCTTTCATTCGGCAACGGTAGATCCTCCAGGGACAATCTCCTCCTCCGTTCCGTAGCTCGTGTACTCTCGAGGCGGATTATGCTCGTATGACGTATAAATAAACCCCATGACTCACGACGGTGTGCAGGAGGTGAATCAACGGGTCGAAACTAAAGCAACGTCTCCAAGTTCTTGCAACCACCGCCGCATCCTCGTCTTTTCTCCTCCTCTGCCTTTTGCTCGGCGACCTCCTCACGTAAATATCCGTACGCGCGTCACTCTGTTATCCTGTCACTGGAGAGCCCTCTTTCGTGACTAAAAGGGTGAAGCCAGGTGAAAAATATTACCATGGAGAACGGACAAATTTAGCTGGAATATATTATCCGGTGTCGCGCTGACACCCTTCCCTCCAGCCCCCATGGGATTTCACTTCTTTCGAGGAGCGATCGTGTTGCATGTGAATTTTAATTTGTTGCGCGATCCTCTTTCTTCACGATTAAATTGCAGCATTGTGGATGCCGGAGAAATTGGTTTTTAGGAAGAAAATACTTTCTGGGGGCATTTTGAGGCTGTGTTTGGAGGATGTCCTTTAGAATTGGTGTTTTGAGGGTTGGATTGAGATTATTGGTTCTGCAGTTCACTAATTTAACACTAGATTTACGGAAGCCGTCAAATTGATGGGTTCCTACTTGTTTTATAAACATTTCTCAAATTTACGGAGACGCTGGACAATAGATATTCCACGTGTACTTTATAATACAATAATGACTTAACGAATTACGATTTTTGCCGCTTGATCCCTCTTTTTCCAAAGTCCTTATTTAATATATTGCAATGTAACAGATCTCACGCCCGTAAATCTAGTGTTAATGGTGAATTTGCTGATAAAATTTGTGATTCATTGCTTTATTTCATTCTGGGTTCGTGAATGTTTATAATTTGATATTTTAATGGGCGTTTTATCCTGTGTAGAACGTGACCCGATTTTAACATAAAATTAAATTAGAATTCTAAAATTAAAATACTGACAGGTGGTATTAAATCATTTACCGTCCCACCGAAACCCATTTATTCTTCAAACAAAGTTCCCCCAGTGTAAATTCTCCCCTAATTAAATGCGCTAACAACCGACGTGTATAGCGTTAATTAAAATACCCCTTCGTACGTCGTCCCAGGGGTCAGTCGGTGGTGCGTTACAGAAAAGTATTTTTCATTTACTAAACATCAATTTTCATACAGAGTAAGACATTTTCTGTCGTAGGAGAGAGAGGATTAATCATGAGAATTAATCACGGTTTAATAATAACTATGTACTTGTTAAAAGCGTCCAACCTAATTGCAACGTTTATCAGACACGTCATTAATTATGCAGCACTCGCGCGCAGCCTTTCGATTTTTCTCTTCGCCGATCTACCGCAGGCCAGGGCTCCTGTCAGGTTTGGTGGTGTCATTAATTTAATTCGGGATAAATAAAATGTCCCGGAGTTTGTTACGGGGGATGAGTGCGTGAAGTTTTACGAGCAACCATTATCGGGCCATTTCAACCCGTTAAAATCAGCTTCTGCCTTCTGTAAGGCACGTACAGGGCGTTTCAAAAATATTTGATATGACCTCCAGGTGTTATTCTATATCAGGTGTCGGCAACCTTTTTTTCAGTAGACATTTATTTCCTTGACACTAAAATTACCAGCGTTAAATCTGTTATATTTCAATAAGTGATATTTAATATTAAATAACTTAAATCGATTAATATTTCATTAAATAAGTACTTTGGAACAAGAGGAATCGAGAGGAGTTAAATTGCGCTCCATAATTGTTACATAAAATTCCACGACGTTAATAGTCCCGCGAAAGGTACAGTTACCAAGTAAATAAAAAAGTACTTTCGAAAGTATCGTAAAACCTCGCATTGCCAAAACTGATACCCTCAATCCAGAGGTGCATTTAAGTGCAATTTTCCACGTCGTCCTACTTTCCACTCGAAAATAGCGAGACACCTCGGAAGAGAGCGAGACATCGCGATATTCGCTGAAAAATATCGCCGATTCCACGAAAGCTCAACCCTTTCATATCGACTCCCCTGAAATACGGGCTATCTATGTCGGTGAGTTAGTTTTGGGTGCAGTCGACCCAAGATGACCTCATTCACGCCCGAAAATAACTTACGTTTCCCCTGTTCCTACGTGCGTAACCGATACGTCAACCCTCCTCCACCTTTTCTCTCCCTCGAAATTTATCGACGTATAAAAAAATCGGAAGGGTCTCGATAAAAATTCAATATATTACCCCGAGGCCCTCGAACGGTCAGAGATCTTTTTATTTCATGGTTGCTGGGTGATTTTCATGTAATTTTGAAAAAGAATTATTGCTTGTTTTAAACTTAACACTCAAACTACCAACGAGACCAAGAAATTCCCTAAATTCGTAGGGGAGGCATATAGTAAATATTACGGTATATCTATACTTTCAAAAACCTGTTAGACCTTACACAATTAGATAATTCCTCCCCTATTTCACTAATCAAATACTAATACCTTCAAATTTCAAAATTCTCTTCTCAATTTCCCAAATTCTTCCGCAGCATTCAAATTCAACAGTAATCAACTCCTAAAAATAAATCATTTGCACCACCCCGAACAAAAAAATCTAGAAAACAGCCAAACCTTATTTTCAAACCCTCACAAAAACCCCGAACACCGTCCCAACTACCCTAAGCAATAAAATTCCAAGATTCAATCAAACCTTATTTTTAAACCGCACAAAAATTACATATACCCCAAAGCCCCCGAATGCCGTCTCAACTACCCTAAACAAAAAAATT